>CM076583.1:211029051-211745224 GCA_034641835.2 Pinus albicaulis | reverse complement strand
GTCAAGAGGTAAGAAGTGTAAAGTCAAATGTTGGTTCTACGAAAAAACAAGGCATCTCAAGAAGGACTACTAGAAAATACAAGAGCCCGGTGAAAACCCAAAGAAGGAAGCAAATAAAGTCGAGTTAAGTATGATTGATGAGGGTTTTTCTACTAAATTAGGTATCACAGATGAAGGTTTGTCTATGTGCAATGTTTCTTAGCATTTTTAAGATTATTTGCTAGATTCAGATGCTTGTTATCACATGAGTCAACACTGAAACTGGTTCTCTTCATATCAAGTTATCAATGGTAATTATGTCTTTATGGGTGATAATGTTTCTTTTCAAACTAGTGGGTTGGAAAATGTTAGAATAACGACATATGAAGGTATGATTAGAACATTGAATTATGTTAGAAACATACCTAAATTAAAAAAGAATTTGATTTCGTTGGAAGTATTGGATTCAGAAGGTTACGAATTCATAGGTCAAGGCGGAGCGCTAATAGTTTCAAAAGACACTCTAGTTTTTATGGAGCTGGAGAAGATAAAAAACCTTTACAGACTTAAAGGAGGTACTCAGGTCAATAAGGAAAACACTGCATTTGAGGAGGCATGAAAAGCTACTCGCCTATGGAATCAACGGTCGGGCCACATGAGTGAGAAGGGCCTTCAGGTATTGATGAATAAAAAACTACTTCATGATTCATAATCGTTGATTTTGGATTTTTGCAAACATGGTGTATATGGAAATAAATGTAGAAAAAAAAGTAAAGCCGATAGTCATAATAGCAAATGAATTTTGTATTACATTCATTCCTATCTATGGGGACCATCTCCTACAGTGTCTTATGGGGGTACATCCTATTTTTTAACATTTATTGATGACTACTCCATAAAAGTTTTGGTTTATATGTTTTTTTTTTACAGTAACGGTTATGGAGTAGTTATATTCATCTTGGCCTGAATGCCGAAAATCTGGTTACATTGAGGATGTCTATATCCTGTTGCACCTCACCGATAAGGTTGAGGATGCAGCTAAAACATGGAGACTTTCTCCTTGATGAGGTAACTATAGAATCAATTTCAGAGATTTTTCCCCACTTGAAGGTACATACAAATTGATTTAAGAGAAAACAGTAAAACATGACTACAAGCAGCTTATGGAATGGGTTCCCATGATTCTTCTTCGTCTTTCATCTTGACCCCAACAGAGAGGAGGACAACTTTGTTGGCTTCAATATCCACCTCTTTATTATGAATTCTTAGCACATGATAGTAATTCAGCTTCTGAAAAGCGTTTTCCATACCCTTAATTCTAGCTATCAGCGTTGCCAGTTTAAGATCCAAAGCTAGGGAGTTGGAGATCATTGCATTTATGATGATCTGGGAATCTCCAATAACATTAACTTCAATTATATTTGAGTCTTTGAGAATATTGAGACCTTGGAAGAGAGCCAAAGCCTTAGCTTGAATGCTGGAAGACTGGCCAAGCCCCCAAGCAAAGGAATGATTTTTTTCCCCAACTGGGCTTACAACAACGCCTCCTGCACCAGCTTTGCCCGGATTGCCCTTTGCTGCCCCATCAAAAAAGAGAGAGTGTCTTGATTGAGATGATAGCCAGTCTTGAAAGTCAGTTTCAGAATTTCTTATTTGCCAGTCTTTGGGAGGAGGGACGTTTCTAACTGCTATTTGAAATTGTAAGTCAAGGAATGATCCCCGAGCAATGTCCTGTTGGCTAATTTTAGAATCATATTTTAAATCAGTTAAACACTCTTTTAGATGACACTTAATCTTGATTTCTAAGGCCTGGTGATTCTGTTTAGTATTTTTGAAAATTCTTCTATTTCGTTCTAGCCAGATCTGCCAGAAAATAACCTTTGGAAGAATAGACCATGCAATTTTGATAACCTGGTTTTTAGATGGAGGGCCAGGATACCTTTTTGCCCAATTAGAAAATAGATCAGTAGTGGAACAAGGAAGTGAAATGCTGGGATCCAGATTGTGAATGAAGGAGAACCAAATATGCTTAGAGAAACTGTAATCAAGCATTAGGTGGACTGCTGTCTCTGCATTTTCATTGCACAGCGAACATATGGAGGGGCCGTAGAACCCTTTCCTCTGCAGGATGTCATACGTTAGAATTTTTCCATGAAAAAGAAGCCAAGCAAAAAAGTCGACTTTGGGCCACGAAGGAAAACGCCAGACACCATGCCAAGGTGCTGGGGTCTCTCTTTCAGCTTAGCATATCCCATGGAGACAGCATAGCCTCTAGCATTCGGTCTCCAGCCTCTCAAGTCTCTTTTCCTTATGTGCGTAGGCGCCAATCCATGAAGGAGCTCCAGTAGCGTGGACCATTCATTGATCAGATGTGCCGACACCTCAATACGTTTCCAACCTGCCCAAAAAGAATCGCTCCACAGCGAGATATCCCACAACGAACGCAGCCCCTCGCCATCCATCCAGCAACGCAACACTCTTATGGAGGCTCTATCTTCAATAGGTTCCATGTTCATAATTTTATCAGTCCAGATGCTGATCTTTTTGTCGTTTCCTGGAATCCAGTAGGAGTGCGCTTTGACTAAAGGAGCAGCTTTAATATATAGTTTAAGGAAAGATGAGTTAGGCAGATGGATCATGTTGTCCAAATAGCTAGATCGAGGACCTCTGAAATATTTTCTCCAGAGAGCCAATTGAGCCCAGCCTGGCTTGGGCGCAATGATTTTCCAAATTATCTTCGCTGCCATAGCTACATTCTGCTGACAGAAATTTTTGAAATTCAAACCACCCTCCCACAATGGCTTGGAGATGGTTTCCCAACTAATAAGGGGAATCTTGTTTTCATTATGTTTTCCTCCCTTCCAAAATAACCTCCGAATGTAATCCTCCATTTTTTTTAAGATGCTTGCCGGAGAAAGAAGCACAACAAATTGAAAAAGAGGGAGACTAGTGAGCACAGATTTTATTAGGACAGATTTACCAGCAATGTTAAGCCAGGAGTATCCCCAGGCTTGGATCCTGGTCTTGAATTTTTCGAGTTGAGGGAGCCAATATTTGCTTGCAGGTCTTTTATGATAAACAGGAAGGCCCAAGTATTTGAAAGAGGTCCAAGAAGAGGAGGCTGCAAAGCCCAAACATCTAGAGATAACAGAGAGCAATCTGGACGATGTGTTCCAACTGAAGATATGAAATTTGTTCTTATTTAAGACGCTCCCTGAGGCCTCACAGAATTCATCCAATACTACTTTGAATTTGGTGGCAGAGGAGAGAGTGGCAGCTCCCAATAACAGAGTGTCATCCACGAATAAGGCGTGATTTATGTTTTTGACCCCTCTTGCAATACAAAATCCATTAATATCTTGATCTTGCATCTTTTTGTCCAATAGGAAGCTGAGTACAGAGGCTTGGATAAAAAAGAGCAGAGGGGAGAGAGGGCACCCCTGCCTAAGCCCTCTCGAAGCTTTCAAAAATTCAGTGGCTCTTCCATTTACAAGGGGAGCAATCCATGGCTCCGAGATGCATGCCCGGGTCCATTTAATGAAGTTTACTCCAAAACCAAACTTTCTCATGACGTTTAACATAAAGCTATGATTTACTCAATCAAAGGCATTTTCTAAGTCGAGTTTGATCACCATACCTTGTTCTTTTTGGCGAAGACTTGAGTGAATTGCCTCTTGGACAAGGGTGAAGTTGTCCACGATCTGCCTTCCTTGGATGAAGCCTCCTTGGTTCTCCGGAATTATTTTGGGGAGAATGAGCTTCAGTCTATTTGCAATTACTTTGGATATTAGCGTGTACCCTATATTACATAAGGAAATCAGACGAAATCTGCTGAAGTTGTTGGCGCCTTTTTCCTTGGGGATGAGGGCTAAAAAAGCTGAGTTTGTGCTGCCTCCTATTTTCTGACTATTTTGAGATTTTTGAACCATTTTGAAAAGATCCTTTTCAACTATCAGCCAACAAAATTGGAGGAACCTGGGAGAAAATCCATCCGGCCCAGGGGCCTTATCCGGATCCATGGAAAAAAGGGCCTTTTTAACTTCTTCTTTAGTGACTTTGGCCTCAAGGATCTCGTTCATACGAGGAGAGATTGAAGAAGGAATGATGTCTAACAGATCTGAATATTGGTCCGGATCCGTGTCCTCACTATACAAGTTTTGGAAGTGAGAGAAGGCTGCTTTCTTAATGTCCTCAAATTCCTTGTGGGTGACGTTATCCTCCTTGATCTCAGAAAAAGTGTTGAAGCATTTCCTGGCCTGGGCTTGTTTGTGAAAGAAAGCAGAATTCCTGTCCCCTGCTTTGAGCCAGAGATTTCGAGATTTTAATCTCCAGTATTCTTCTTCAACTAAGAAGGCCTTATGAAAACTCTGCTGCAGCTGAGCCTCTTGTTCTAGTAGCTCCTCTGTGAAAATATCGTTCTCCATTTGAATTTGATGAGAGGCAAGAGAAGCTTTGATGGTTTTTCTTTCTGAAGCAGGATTGGACAGGGTTTTGGCCCAACGTTTTAAAGCTCCTTTCACCCTTCTAAGCTTTTCCTCCCAGACAAAGAAAGGAGATCCTTTGACTGGATGTCTCTAAAAATCCTTGACTATTTTCATGAAGTCTGGCTCCTTGACCCAGAGGGGACTAAATCTGAAAGGAATAGGGCCCAGATCTAGATGAGCCAGGAGTTCTAGCTTTATGGGCTTGTGGTCCGAGATGTTGTTTGTGAGAATATACATTCTAGGTTCTAATCCTAGTAACAGAAAGGAGCTTTAGATGAAAAATCTATCTAATCTGGCAGCAATATGACCTGGGCCAGCTCTTTTGTTAGACCAAGTGTACTTACCTGAGGAAGTTTGATATCCAGCAAATCCCAGTCCTGCATAAGATCCTCCGCCCATTCCCTTGCCGAATCTCGGACTGCGCTACCTCCTCTTTTTTCGGATGAGTGGAGAGTGAGGTTGAGGTCTCCAGCAATGATTATATTTTCTAGGTTAGTCAAGTCTTCTTGATGCCTTATAGAATCCCAAGAGTCCTTTTTTCCCCCAAAATTGACTGGAGAGTATACATTGAAAAGGAAAAAAATTTCTTTGGTGTCCAGATTCTACATTTTAAGCAGCAGCCAATGAGTATTACTAGTCTCATAGATGACTGCAAATTTTTTGGCATTCCATAGAGTGCTAATCCCTCCCGAGGCACCCTGGGCAGAGATTTCTCTTGCTTCACTTTTGATCCAGAGTTTCTTACTTGCATGCAGGAAGACTACGTCTTCCAGCTTGGTCTCGTGGACGAGAAGTATATCTGGAGATTCTGTTCTTATTAAGCTTCTAATGGCTTTTTCCTTAACTTTTCTCCCCATACCTCTACAATTCCAGGAGATGACCTTCATTATTTATGTTTTTGATGGGCTCCCTTGGAGCCTTGAGGCTGATTTTTCGTCATCCTAGGCTTTGAGGCTAGCAGCTTTTCTAGAGTTGGCTAACTGCCCTGTAGCTTGTCTTTGTAAGTCTCCTGCTCTCTTTTTTCCCTGTCAGTTTTGCGACCTCTTGTGGATCTCCTTACCAAGGTTTGAGACTCTCCTATCTCTCTTTCCTCCTCTGACTCGTCCGTTTCCTGTTCTTCTCCCTCATCTTCTATAGCCATGCCTTTGGGATCTTCAACACTTGTTCCTTTAAGAGAGATTGAGGGAGTGCCTTTGCTTGGAGAGACTGGTTTTTGGGTCTCGATCTCCTGAATTTCTTCTGTCTGCTGGCTTAAAGGATCAAAATTTTTTTCTTGTGCCTTTTTGGGAGGGGGGCGGTGAGCATTAGACTGAAGAGGGCCTTTTCCATTGGGTCCTCCCGGTTTTGTCCTTTGTGATTGATTTTTGGACGCTTGACTTGATTCAAAGCTTCTTCATTTCCTTTCTCTGGTTCTACATTGGATGGATAGTTTCTAACAAAGTGTCCATGAACACGGAATTTCCTGCATTTGAATGGCAACTGCTCATAATCCAAGATCTGCACATGAGACTAGCTGCCGACTTTGATTTTGATTGCCTCTGGGAGACCCACCTCTAGATCTACTTCTACACAAATTCTAGCACAGTCATACTGGTCCTTATTGTTTGCCCAATCTATAAATTTCCCGGGAGCGTTGCCAATGTGTTTCAAGGAATCCCAGTTCCAGCAATGAACTGGCAGATTTAGGAGCCGAACCCACACTGGGATAGCCTTGGGAACATCTACAGCCGGATCAAAGTCCGGAGTCCATTTGTTCAGATAGAGACCCTGAGGGCCCATGAAATACAACCCATTTTGGAAGATCAGATCTTTGTCTTCTTTGGAAGAGAATTCGAAGAGAAAGAATCCTTGCCCAAGAAAGTAAGAAGTAACACTTTGCTTGATTAGAGGAGCCTAGTTCCTATTAATCCATTGCTCAGTAGTTTTCAGAGAAGGCCAAAGACCCGTGAATTGGCCAATGAGACCACGATCAGCCAGAGACAGAGCTACTTGGATGGGGGTCTCTGGAGGCAAAGAGATCTCAGGAATCTCTTCGAGCTTCTTAACGAATTTAGATGCTTCGCTTTTTTTCTTCTGGGGCAAACCGGCCAGAAGCTGATTGAAAGTGTCAACGTTAGGAGAAGAAGGCGACAATGGGGGCTCCTTGGGAGAACTCTGCATCTCCATGGGATCGAGCCTTAGGCAGGCCACCGCAGGGGCAGCCACGCTGCAGAGAAACCCTAGCAGCACAGCTCAGAAACACGCAGAAAGGGAAGAATGTGTGTATGTATGTTATGGGACACACTCCTTTTCGGTTTATATGTTAAAAATAAAGGCTAATGCATTTAATGTTTTTAAATATTTTAAAGTTATGGTGGAAAATAAAACATGCAATACCATTAAATATTTAAGAATTGACAATGGTGGTGAATTTACTTCCTTATAATTTGAACAATATTGCAAAGATAATTGGATTGTTACATATAAAATCACTATCTATACTCCTAAGAAAAATGGTGCTGTTGAATGTAGGAGTATGACTCTTTTAGAAAGAGCCACAAGCATGATCAACAATGCTAATATGCAGAAGAATCTGTGGGCAGAAATAATATCCACTGCTAGTTATTTGGTAAATAAATCACCTTCAGTTTATTAATTGTAAAATTATTAAAGAAGTTTGGTCAAGCTAGTCTTGTGATTATTCATACTTCAAAATTTTTGGTTGTAATGCTTATGCTCTTATTCCAAAGAATCAACATTCTAAGTTAGACCCAAAAGAAAAATGCTATGCCTTTGTTGGGTATGACGATGTTGTGAAAGGATATTAGTTGTGTGATCCTTCTATGCATATAACATAGTTACCGATCAAACGTGAACTATTACCTTAAAATTAGAACTATAGCCCAAAAAAACTCAAAAAACATGAAAAATCAGCCCAAAAACAAAAAGTGTGTCTTCGAGAATGCACTTTTTTTTTTAGTGTCAAATTTCAACATTTTTTTTAAATTATGCTAAAAACTAAAATTTTTCTTGAAAAAAGGATTGAAAAAAAACCTTGAACAGAAAGTGTTGATGGTTGAATAACATCATTAATTTTTTGTGTGAAAAAAACAACTTGAAAACAAAAAGTGTTGATGTTGGAATAATGTCTCCAATTTTGTGTGTGCAAAAAGTACCCTAAAGATGAAAAGTGTTGTTGCTAGAATAATGTCGTCAAATTTTTGTGTGCAAAAAACACCTTGAAAACGAAAAGTGTTAATGTTGGAATAACATCTTTTTCTTTTGGGGGTAAATTGTGAACATTTTTTAATTATGACATTAAAGATAAAATATCACGACTCCGAAAAACCTTAAAATTTCAACGTTAAACATGACATTTAAGATAAAATATCGAAAGTCTTAACATTGCAACAATTTTTACGCATGGTATTAAAGATGATCTATTATCTGTCTCTAAAAAGCCTTGAAAATCCAAGGATGACATTCAAGATAAAATATCACCTTTATGAAATAAAAATTCCAACAAATTTTAGGCATGATATTAAAGATAAAATATCAATTGTAAAAAAATAAATAAATAAAAAATTCAAAAGAAAGTAAAAAAGGGAAAAAAAAAAAAAACACACACACACACACACAATTTAAAGAAAAAAATAAAAAATAAACCCAAAACAAAAAAAAAAAAACAAATTTATATTTTTTTATTTTTTTATTTTTATAAATTATAAATAATAATAATAATAAAAACAAAAACCACATAATTTAAAAAAATGATAAAATAAAATACTTAAAATAAAAATTTAAAATTAGTTAAAATTAAAAAAAAATAATAAAATAAAAATAATTTAAATTAAAAAAGAAAATAAAAATAAAAATTTTAAAATAATAAAAATTTAAATTAAAAAAAATGCATATAAATCTATGAAAAAGACATTTTTAAATAAATAAATTAACAAAATTCATTTTTTTTAAATTAAAAAAAATACTAAAAAAAAAGATAAAAAAATATAAATATATGAAAAAAATATAAATTAAAAAAAAATAAAAAAATAAAAATTAAAATTAAAAAAAAAAAAAAAAAATTAATACAAAAATATATAGAAATCACTGACGTCGGCCACTGTCGCCACCCTGGGGTCAATGGGTGACGACTGAGCCCTGCGACTCCCCATGGCGGCGTGCGTTGATTTCTATAATCGACCCCCGAGACCCCTAGCACGACAATGACAGTGATCCCTGGAATTGACCCAGGGCAGCTGTGATTCCCGAAATCGACCCAAGGCGACAATTATTCCTGTAATTGACCCCCGCTGCCCTAGGGACCGATGGGCAGTAAAGAGCTGCCCGGAATTGACCCTCGTGGCCCCAAGGGCAGTGGAGAGCATCCCAAAATCGACTCCCACGACCCCCAAGGCAGCGACGGTGAATGGTGACAATGATTCCCGGTATCGACCCCTGTTTCCCTGGGGGTGGCGGGGCTCGACTGACGGGCGGCGGAGAGATGGCAAGCACTCCGCCGCCCATCGGTTGAGCCCCACAACTACTAGGGCGGCGATGACGATTTTTTATTTATTTTTTATTAATTTATTTTATTATTATTATTATTACTTATTATTCATTTTTTTATTTTTTTGTTTTATTTTTTTTTTTTATTTTTTAAATTAAAATTTTGATTTTGATTATTTTAAATTTTTTTTATTATTAAAATTTTTAATTTTTAAAATTTTTGTTACTACTTTTTTTTAAAATTTATTTATTTAAATTTATTTTTATTTTTTATTTTTAGCATGAAAATCATTACCATTTTAAAACAAATGTTCATAATTTATAAATAAAAAAAATTAAAGTGCTTAAAAAAGACCATTTTTCTAAATCGACATGATATTTAAAAAAAAAATCAAAGAAAATTTAAAGTTCCAAAAATATGTTAAAAAAAAAAACAGGTTATTCTACATTGCCACTTTTCAAAATCGACATGAAAATCATGACATTTAAAAAAAAAATCATAAGAAAATTTAAAGTGTCAATACTATGCTAAAAAAAAGGGTGATTCTACATCACCACTTTTCAAAATCAGGTGTTTTTTTTGCTACCTCAAAAAAATAGGTATCAGGTAATTTTCTCATTTGATCGGTAACTATGTTATAAGATCATCATAAGTAGAGACGTACCATTTTATCAATATTTTCTTCTAAAAAAATATGTTGAACAAGTTGAACAAGAACATGTATTGTGGAATACAAAAATTTAGTTAGAGTTTTTCAGAAATTCGGAAGGAAGAAGAAGCTTTTGAAGAAAAAGGTGAAGAAGACATATAGGAACGTGTAGAAAGCAGTCACTCTTAGGAGGTCTACAAGGGAAAGAAGAAAAACCAAGAGGTATGAATATTCTACTTCATCTGTAGATTTGATTACCAAGGATGGGTAACCTTCTTGTTATCAGGAAGCAATGGATGATACTCATAGTGAAAAATGGAAGAAGGTTGTGGACAAGGAAATTGATTCCTTGGCCAAGAACAAAACTTGGGATATTTTAGAACTTCCTAAAGGGAGAAGTTTTTCTGGATGTAAATGGTCTTCAAATTGAAAAGAAATGTTGATGAAAATATTGAAATATATAAGGCAAGTTTGGTAGTAAAAGGGTACTCTCAAATAGAAGGTATTGACTTTCATGAGATATTTTTCACTAGTCGTAAAAACATTTCTATTTGCACTGTGTTAGCAATAACTGCATAACTTGACTTGAGTTAGAAAATTTAGATGTTAAAAAAACTTTTCTTCATGGAGATTTGGATGAGGAGATCTATATGGAACAACTAGAAGGTTTTGTATAAGGTTGCAATAGGATATTAGTTTGCAAGATCGGAAACTTATTGTATGGCATGAGACAATCACCAAGACAATGGTACAAGAAGTTTGAATCCTTCATGGTGATCCAAAAATTTAATAGAAGTGAATATGATTATTGTGCGTATTTTAAAATTTTCAATGGTATATTAATTATCTTGGTTTTGTATGTTGATAATATGATTATTGCAAGCAAAACAATGGAAGAGATCAATAGGTTAAAGGCTCAAATTTCTAGGGCTTTCAATATGAAGGATCTTGGAGATGCAAAAACAATCTTGGGCATGGAGATACACATAGACAAGAAAAATTAAAAGCTCTAGTTATTGTAGTAGAAGTACGTGAAGAAAATACTTGCAAAGATCAATATGAACAATGTGAAACCTATTAATGTTCTTTTAGCTTCCCATTCTAAGATTTGTTTGGGTTTAAGTTCTAGAACTAATGAAGAAAAGGATGATATGTCTCGTGTACTATATGAAAATTCAGTAGGAAACTCAATGTATGCGATGGTGTCTACAAGACTTGACATTTCACATGCAGTTGGAGTTGTCAACAAGTTCATGGAAAATTCAGGAAAAGAACATTAGCAAGTAGTGAAATGGGTGCTTTGGTATTTGATAGACACAAGTGACCATTGTATCATATTTAATGGTTGTGGTGATTCAGTCTGTGGATATGTTGATTCATATTATGCTAGTGACTTAGACAAGAGGAGATCTACTACAAGACATGTCTTTACTCTTGCTGGTGGAATGATTATTTGGATGCCAAAGCTTAAGGAAACAATTGCTTTATCCGCTACTGAATAATAATATATAACTTCTTCACATGTGATCCAAATTGTATCATTATATTAGTTTTCATCCATATTGATGCATTTGGAGTGGAAAAAGTGGAGGAATCAACTCACGGGGTCTGAAACCTTCTCGGAGTGTTTTGAGGCATCAAACAATTTTTTTTGGGGGTAAAAATTTACGCTTTAGCGCAACACCTTTTCATGCTATTCTACACACAAATATATTTCCAACGGTGCAAGAAGCACATCAATCATATTTTTTTATGAAAACGTTATGCCACTTAGAAGTAAACCTTCCTGTTTTCACACCTATAGTTTGGAAGGATGCTACGTCAGCCCCCATTGTTCATGGAAAGGGGGCTAGCCATGCATTTGTGATGTAAAATAATTTGGAAGAGTCTATATTGTAACTCTAGTTAAGAGTTGATGTAGTCAAAATTAATCACTAGTAGTCTATCGAGTTGTGTTATAACCAAGCCACTAGGAGGAAGAGACATTCCATTCTTTTGAGAGAATTTTTTTCCATAGTTGAGAAAATATAGCTAGGGAAGATATGAGGTAGAGCACACAGAGAGGATTTGTGCATTGTAGCATCCCACAGGCCAAAAAAATTACTTCTTTGTACATGCAACAATATTTCGAGACAGAGAAAGAGAGCGAAGCAACCTCACCTTCCAGCTGGGTTTTCTCCTGAAAGGGTTTCCTAGAGAGCATATCTTGTATATTATGTGTGTGTGAGATTATTTTAACATTATATAATTTTCTGCATAATTTCCATTCGCATGCATGCACTAATTACAATTAAATTTATAGATCTTGAATTTTAATAAAATTGTAATAGTGTAAAATTTCAGTGTTTTAATATATTTTTATCAGATCCTTTGTGATGAACTATTTAGTGGAATATCCATGACAGTTTATGGATGATTTGGAATTAGAGCAGGTTTCTTTGGTTATTTTGTGGAGATTGCAAGGATCTAGATTAGCGGGGCTAAAAATCGTAAAACTGTAATCATGGGAGACAAATATGTAAACGAACCTTGTGATCTTGCAGGGGTCAGGTTTTCGCGGCTCAAACAACAAGTCGTGGATATAAACTGCAATTTAAACCTGCTCATGAAGGCCCTAAGCATAAGTTGGGGATATTTGGAGAAGATGGGGATTCAAATGTTGAGGAAAAATCAGAAGCAAGATATGGATATTGGGAAGACACAGAGAACCAACAGAAGAATGCACCTGGAAGATTTTAACCTAGTTTGAGTGTCATGAATCAATCCATATTTAAAACAGAAGAAAAATTAGATATCAAGCCATACTGTGACGAGATCGATGCTA
Source organism: Pinus albicaulis (assembly GCA_034641835.2). Classification (NCBI taxonomy): domain Eukaryota; kingdom Viridiplantae; phylum Streptophyta; class Pinopsida; order Pinales; family Pinaceae; genus Pinus; species Pinus albicaulis. The sequence continues at coordinate 211,732,802 of CM076583.1, read as the reverse complement.
TGAAGATGAACACTAGTTGCAACAACTGGAAGTTCATTTCAACGTCCATTAGATCAAGGAAGGGAAAAATATCTCATTCATGCGAATTAAATTGGAGGGCCATGCACTGAATTGGTGCGAGAGCCACAAAGAAACATTGAGTTTGGAGGGAGAACCTCCAATGAATAAGTGGGAGGATTTCAAAACCCTCATTAAGTCATAGTTTTATCTTATTGGGTAAATGGAGGACCAATGGATCTGGTCACATTACTTTAGGAAAAATCTTGGCCAAAGCGTGCAAGAGTACACCACAGAATTAAAAAATATGGCTATAATGTTTGGTATCTCTCCAAATAACCCAAATGTACTCCTCAAGTATTTGGAGGGTCTGCACCGCCATTTGTGTGAGCAAGTGATGATGTTCAAGCCAAAATCGGTGGATAGGGCTTGTGTACAAGCACAATACCTAGAGAAAATAGGCATGAAAAGAGTGCAATTAAGTGGATTGAAGAAAAAGGAGAAACAATAATATTTTAATGAGGGGAAGAAGAAGAAAAAAGGGGGAAAGATAAAAATATGAAAGCCACATCACACCAGTGAAAAGATACTAGCAACCACTGCAACCATTGTAACATTGATGGACATACATAGGAGAAGTGATGGAAGTTACATCTAGAGGTAAACCCGAAGAATAAGAAGACAAATGAAAATATTAATACTCTCATGGCCGAAAATTTGAGAAATCCAGTTGAAAGTAGCTCAGACGTGGATGAGAATATTGTCTGTACGTCAGTGCAAAAGGAGGTGAATATGAGTAGCCTTCAACAACAAGAAGAGAAAGAAAAGACCAAAATCTTCCATATAAAGATACATGTCAAGAAGACAAATATTGATGCTATGTTTGACATAGGATCACAGACGAATCTCATTGCAGTAGAGCTGGTCGAGAAGTTGGGGCTGGAAGTTCATGATCCTCCAAACCCCTATCCATTGGGATGGGTAAATAAGGATGCAAGACTAAAGGTAACAGAACAATGTAAAATTAGATTTGCTACCAGTGCTGATTTTATTGATGAAGTAGATCTAGATGTGGTTCCCCTGATGTATGTGGAGTCGTGTTTGGGAGTCCATACATGCACATGCATGATGCAATATTCATGAGGATAGCTAACTAGTACCAAATCATCAAGGATGAAAAATTGTTTATTATCAATGCGCACAAAGGTAAGTAAAAAATTTCACTCGTAAGTGCCAACCAAGCCAAGAAATTGATCAGTTCCAGCAAGAAGTATGTTTTATTGTTTTTAAGAGAAAGTGAGTCTGCAGAGGAGTCAATAAGATTCAAGGCATCCCTGGAGGGGTGTACTATCAAACATGTTAGAAAATTATATATTACATAGCAATGCAACACATAAAATATGCGGAAAGAGAAACGTAGAAAACATATAAAATAAGAGAGGCACATATATATGTGGTTCACCCAATTTGGGGCTATGTCCACCCTGAACAACCAATCATTCCTTTATATTATCTAGAAAAATGAATAGACACAACCTATAGTAGATCCACTATAATATCCTCTGTTCTCTCTGACAGTCTCCCTATCTGTTTCTCGCTCTAATAATAGACATACAATACGCAGATGAAATACAATACCCTCATACAAAATGAGGGGTTTTCTTCTAGGGAAAAAAACCCTAAATTAAAAATCACTTCTACCATCAGATCATTGCCCTAATGAATGACCCAGATTGACTAGAAATTACAATACTTTTACAAGGAAATTTTACAGCTGTTTTTAGCTTCGGGGGCGCTTCCCACGAAACCCCCCACCAGGGGGGGGGGCTCCATAAAGTCACAACCCACCCTCCCCCTGGACCCCCCATGAAGCGTTTAATTATGGGCGGCATTGCTGCTTCATTAATAACAAGGGTTGAACGTTGTGATACAAAATAACGAAGATAATCAGGCTCCACACCCAACAATCTCCCACTTGGAGACTGATTATAGCAACTCCTCTACTGCTTCATTTGCTAGATAATTACTCCACTTTGGAAATGGTTGTTTCTCATCTTCATCATCATACTTGAAGATCAATTGAAACTGAGCATAATCTCAATTTCTCCCTGGTTATAAATTTTGTTAGCATATCTATAGTATTCTGGCTAGTGTGTATCCTTTCCAGCTTCAATTATCCGTCTTCAAACACTGACCGTATGAAATGGTACTTGAATAGAATGTGTTTAGTCCTGGAATGAAATGCTAAGTTCTTTGCAAGATGAATATAACTTTGGCTATCACTGTATAATGTGCCCATATCATGCTTCTTACGCAATTCATCCATAAAACTTTGTAACCAAATCATTTCTTTACTAGCCTTTGTAGTAGCAACACACTCTGCTTTTGTTGTTGAAAGTGCAACAACACTTTGGATTTTTGAAACCCAACTGACAGTTGTTCCACCTACAGTAAATACATACCCTGTAGCGCTCCTCTTGTTATTTCTGTCACCTTCCATATCTACATCAACATATCCCTGTATAGAAATGTTTGACCCACCAAAGCATAATGCTTGATTTGTGGTACCTCTCAAATATCTAAGAATCCATTTCACTGCCATTTAATGTTCCTTTCCTGTATTGTTCATATACCTGCTTACAACTCCCACTTCATGTGCAATATCATGTGTTGTGCAAACCATTGCATACATTAAGCTTCCAACTATTGATGCATATGGAACTTTAGAAATATAATCCATTTCTTCTTGGGTCTTGGGGCACATCTCATGACTAATTTTGACATGGCTAGCAAAAGGTGTACTAATTGGTTTTGGGTGAAAATGTGAAGTTGGGTTACACTTTTTGCCCTTTTTTGAGAAAAAAATTTCATTTTTTTTCGGTTATTCAACTTTTTGCAAACTATAACAATTTTTCTGTTTAGAATTTCATTTTGCGATAAAAATAAAAGTTTTCAGAAATTTTGTTAGCTTTCTATTACTTATTTTTTGAAATTTTTTTATGCAGATTTGATATGTCAACTTAGCATTTTTTTTAGTGTGTGTTTCTTAAAAATCAAAGGATTCATAAGAAGTCATGTTAATATGCAATGTTGTATTCATTGAAAATTTGTGTTTTTGAGAAAACAAAATGTGTTACAACAATCTAGACAAAGTCTACTTCGGTTTCGTCATATTTACAAAGCCAATGGATGCATATCATAATTACTAGAATTTTTTGAACTGGTCCAATATGAAAAAACTGCATATTTTGGATATGTTTCGCGATGCAACAAATTTCTTAACATATAAGCTATAAATTAAAAATCTAAAAGCTACCCATTAGAGACAATGGGCAAATGTAATGCCCCATAATTTTTTCATTTTTTTTTACAATGTATTTTGGGAGATATAGAATTTTGATTTCACTGAATCATAATGACCCTAAAAAATTCTTTGCACCCATTTTATTAGAAAATTAATTAAAATTAGAAAATGTTTATGAAATTCCATAAAAGTTATATTTCCTGAAAGTAGATTCAATTCTAAAAATGCTTGTCTTAGTTTCGACAGTTAATTCAAAATGTTTCATGGAGTTTAATAACTCCAATGTGCAGAAACATCAAGCTGTGTGACTGGTGACGCGTTAGTTCGGCCGAAATTTGTTTAAAAGTTCGATCGAACTATTTTTTGTGCCGACGGCCCATTAAGTCTAACAACTTAGTAGTTTTTCCGAACTATAAATCAAATTTCGGCCGAAATTTTAATCAAAGTTCGGCCGAACTTTAATCTAATTTTCCGTCAGCCAGAAAATTTCATGGCGCCCCTCCTAAAACACATTTCACGACAATATAAATTGCCACAAAATCATTCATAATTTTCACACATTTCGCACATTTGATCTGATGTTATAAAGGTCTTGGTTTGGGTTTAAAGAATTTTCTTGGAGGTTTGAGTTTAAGGGCATTTCTTGGAGGTGGACCAATTTTGCAAAGAATTATTTTGGGTTTAAGGACAGTTCTTTGAGACGGTTTGATTTTTGAAAAAATTATTTTGGGTTTGAATAATTTTCTTGGACGTACATTCAAAGGAAATTTCTTGGAGGTATGTGATACATTTTTTTGGATGTTCTTTTTTCATTTTTTTTTTAAGTATGAATTTATGCTTAATTTCGAATTCTTGGAGACGGTCTAATTTTGCAAAGAATTGTTTTGGGTTTAAAGACTTTTCTTGGAGGCGGCCTGATTTTGCAAAGAATTGATGTGGGTTTAAGGAATTTTCTTCGACGTACATTCAAAGGACATTTCTTGGAGGTATGTAATACATTTTTTTGGATGTTTTTTGTGCTTTTTTTTTTTTTTGAAAGTATGGAGTTGGGCTTAATTTCAAAAAGACATTTTATGAAAGTATTTTTTAAAGTGACTTTTTTTTTTTAAAAAGTTGGAGGCGTTTTTTGAAGTGACATCTTTTTAGAGTACAAGTTTTGAGTTGAAGTAAATATTTTGAGCTTCGTTTCATTTTTATAAGACATTTTTTTCTCGAATTTTTTAAAGTAAGTGTTTTGGATTGGAGTATGTATTTTTTGCAAAAAATTTAAAATGATTTTTTTTTTTAAATTAAATCTTTTGTGATGTTTTTTCTAATTGAGTTATTGTCTAATTTTTTGAAGGAAATTTTTTGAACTTCATACTCTATTATCATGGGAAATCGAAGGACTTGTGCCAGAAAATATGATCGAAAAAGAGACCCTGAGGAATGTAGAGAAGAGACGAGACAATCTCGCAAAAGAAAGATAGAAGCCCTCTCAAATATTGAAGTGGAAAATCAACTTCAAGCAGAAATTGAAGCAGGTATGTAAATGTAAATATTATCATCTATTGATATATTAATAATTTTCCTAGTGTAAAATGTGAAGCTTAATTTTTATTTGATGAAATAATTTGAATTTAAATATTTTGTTTAATGTAAATAGACAAAGATATTCCTCAAAACATTGATGATGAGATACAAAATTTTGAAAGAGAAAGTGAAAGAGGTATTGAACCAATGATTGAAGATGGTGAAAATATTGAAAGAAATTCAAATGAATAAATTGAAACACAAGGTATGTATATATCTATATATATATATATATATCTCTATATATATATATATATATATAGATATAGATATAGATATAGATATATATATATATATATATTGAACACATGCACGTATTATTGAAATTATACATATATTTATTAATTTAGTTATTTATTGTTCATATGTAAACTTATTATGTACTATTTTTTCAAATATGTACAGATGAAATCAGTGTCGATGATGAGATGTTAGAAAATGTTGACACTCACACATATGGAGATAAAAAACCTGACCATGTTATACGATATCGTGTTAACTACATTTTTGAAAAGTATTTCTTAAATGAGCGGGTGACAGTTCAAGCTCAAATGTTGAAAGGTCTCCTATCGTTAAGGAAAATAAAGGAAGCTACAACACTACTAGGTATTCGAAAATCAACCAAAGATAAAAAAATGAAGGAAAATGTGATACAAAATATAAGTAGTACTATAAATTCAATTAAGAGATCTAGAGATAAAAATGTTTCAATTGTTCGTAGAGGAATACATATGGCAATGGTTTCATCAAGTACTAAAGAGAATCGTTTGGTAACATCTGTGGCACGAGCATTAGGAACCTCGCGATTTTTTTTGCAAAAACATCAGAAATTTCGGCTGCAAGTAGATGTAAATGATGAAATTGCTTGTTGGAGAGCTATTTGTAGGCAACCATACAAAGATAGACTTGGAGAAAATGTTAAAAAACAATATATGAATATTGGAAGAAGAAGAATAGCACGAAATCAGTACGGAGAACATGAAAAATATTTCTTGGAAACCACTCAGATAGAGTTATTCGACAAGTTCAAAGAAGAGAATCGTCAAATTCATGTTTTAATCAGTGCTTTTTTTCAACAAAAACCATGGTATGTAAAACCTATCACATACGCGACACTTGTTGTTGCCGTTATCATGTGGAATTTGAGTTATATTATGACACATTCCTTGATTTTGGTAGAAAATTATGGAAGGATTCACCTCTTCCTTCCACGATCCGTGATTTCATATCTCAAATTCTATGTGAAAGAGAAAGCGATGAACTATTTTACAAAAATAAATGTGTTGGTGGTAAAAAATGCGATGATTGTGGAAATTTGACTAAATTTCAAAACAAATATCGTACTGATATAAATGATCAATCATTTTCCAACATGAAAGTGAAATGGAAGAGATATTAATATATCGATACATTGATTCAAGGTGCAAATAGTGTTAAAAGAATTGAATTACCAGAAGACAAAATTTTTGTGATAGAATTTTTGGGAAAGTTTGAGGAAGAAATTTACAAATACACCAATCATTCCCATAGAGCTCAATGGTAATAATTGAAATTCAAAAAATCTCGTGATTTTTTTCCACCAGGGACCATTTTGTCAGTGATTGAATTTGCAAAAAACTACACATTTGTTCCACAAAAAGAAATTCAGAGTGAATACTATAATTCTGACCAAGTCTCCATGCTCGTCCATATTCTATATAGACATGATAAACAAAACGTCGATCATATAGAAATCACGAGTGAAAATCAACATATCATTAAAGAATATGACTTTTATATCAGTGACGATCGTACACATGATACATATTTTGTACAACATTGTTTTGGAAAAATCTATGATTCCTTGAAAAATCATGGAATAACATTCAATGAACATTGGATATGGTCAGACAGATACGCAGGTCAATTCAGATTTTCACGATCATTCTTTTGGTTGTGTTGTCTTCATAAGAAAACCTACATTAAACATTGTTGGAATTTCTTTGAGACTGGCCATGGAAAAGGAGAACATGACGGTGCAGGAGCATGCATAAAACAAGCACTTCGAAGATATCAAATGAATCCCTCTGCAAACTGACTTGTGAACGCTAAAGAAGTTGTTCAGTGGTGCATTGCTGCTCTAAGCCATGAGACTAACCCATCAAGGGAAGTGTGAAGGTACATTCAAATTAATTTTTATTGGAAATCTAATTTTAAACATTGTGTACATTTATCGTGCAATGATTATCTTTGATTGTATTTTGATATCATATTACAAATTCTTCTTTTAATTTTCCATATAAAGGTTTTTTTGGCATATTGGGATCGAAGACGTAGATAGATCAATTGGAAATAACATTGAAACAATAAAAGGGAATCGAAAATTGCATTCAATTAAAACAAAGTCATCCAGAAACGTGTTTGCATTGGATAAAATAAAATATTCTTTTTTTTGTGATGTTTGCATAGATAACACAAAATCCAATGACGTTTGTGAAAACAACATGTATGTAAAATATTGGAAACATACAGAGCTAAATACAAAGGGAAAAATGTTTGTTGCAATGTTTGAAGAAATTCAATCAGAGGAAACTACAATATCATCCGATGGTGATCGAGTTTCTGATCTTGTTAGAGAAGGTAACATTTGAATTGCTTTCTAATGATTTAAGGATCTAGAAATAAATTTAAATATGTATAATTTTGTTAAGTTTTTTTAATTGTGCAGGAGATGTTTTTGCTGTAATTTCACCTATTGACAATGATGAAAATGTTAAGTATTATTTGATGCGTTGCACTGAATGAAAAATGAAATTATTAGAAAACTATAATGATCACGGATTTCAATATGACAGAGGATCTATTATACTGGAAGGTTATTTTTTCAGACAAGCTAATCAAAGTGGGGACTTTGTTTACTTTGAAGACTATGAACCTTATTCCATAAGTTGTCAATATAGTCACTTGGTGTGTGCAACACGCATAAAGTTGATAGAGGTTCAATAAAAGAGAAAAACGGGAATGAAGAAATGGAAAATGTCAAAATCCGATCATGAACGAATTATTGAAGATGGCATTCCATTGGAATTTGTTTGATTGAATTGCCCAACAATTTATTCTCTTTGGATTAAATATGTTTTAGAACTTCCAGTACACTCAACTAAAAATTGAGTTGTTTATGTTATTTGTGCAAGTGTTTTCACATGTACAAATTGTTTTGGTACATGTGCACATGCTCTAGTATCAACTGAAAGTATCAAGGATATACATGTGCATTGATTAAAAATGTTACATGTATCAAGGATATATATATATATGTCCTAGAATGCAATTAATTTTTCAACTAGTTTTACTATGTGCATTGATGAAAAATGATTCACGTACTCAATATGTATGTTCTAGAATGCAATTAACTGGAACTAGTTTTTCTTATGTGCATTGATGAAAAACTAGTTGGATTTTCTGGTAAAAAGTATCCACAATGTAAATAAATCATCCGCAGTATAGTTTTGAATAAAGATTCCTTCCAGACAAGGACTCGGAGCACTTCTTCGACTTTTGGTGGGATTTGACCCACATCTCTATTCTTGACTGAAATCTAGTACAAAATTTGTTTGTCCAATGGTCGGATATGTTCAATGTGCATTGATGAAAAATGTTACTTACATATTGGATATATATGTTCTAGAATGAAATTAATTGTTCAAGTAGTTTTACCATGTGCATTGATGAAAAATGATTTAAATGTACTCAATATATATGTTCTACAATGCAATTTTAACTAAAATTAGTTTTTCTATGTGCATTGATGAAAAATCATATTAGATATATACACGAACTTAATGTGCCCAATTTTTCTTGTGAGATTTTATGGTAAAAAGTATCCATGCAATGTAAATAAATCATTCACAATATAGTTTTGTATGAAGATTCCTTTCAGACAAGAGACTCAGAGCACTTCTCCGAATTTTGGTGGGATTTGATCCACATCTCTATTCCTGATTGAAAATCTAGTACAAAATTTGTCTGTCCAATGGTTGGATATATGTTCTATGTTCTAGAATGCAATTAACTGAATGTCATCAATTTAACAAATTATAAATCAACAAGGCTACCTATTTGAGTGCATTAATGACATTGACCCAAATTCAGCAAACATATATGTACTTCTTATATTTCCAATCAAAATTAAAGGGATAATTTGTGCATATATCTACTTCTTTAAAATATTTTTTCAATTAGAGCTCAATTATGTTTAGTTGCATTGAAAAGCTATGTTCTTCCTATTGGAAATTTTTTCATTCAAACAAGACTATGTAGAGATCAAAACCAATCTTAAGATTCCAAATGTACTTCAACCATCCAAAACTTGAGTTTTAAAAACTTTTTGATTAAATCAAAACAATTTACAAGCCACATAGGAGTCTTCTATCTAAGCCAAATGTAGATTGAAACCATCCAAAAATTAGATCAAAACATTTGACATTATATCAAAACATTTAATATTTAACATTAAATCAAAATTAAAGGGATTTACATATAACTACTTCTTTACTCTTTTTGATTGAATCAAAACAATACTTCACATGTGAATCATCTAGGCCAAATATAGATTGAAACCATCCAAAAATTAAATCAAAACATTTAACATGTTATATCTTGAAAAATTTAACATTTAACATTAAATCAAAATTAAAGGGATTTACATATAAGTACTTTAATCTTTTTGAATATATTAAAACAATACTCCAAATAGGAGTATCTTCCATCTATGCCAAATGTAGACTGAAATCATCCAAAACTTAGATAAAAAAATTTAACATTTAAATAACATTAAATCAAAATTAAAGGGATTTACATATATACAACTACTACTTTACTCTTTTTGATTCAATCAAAACAATACTTCACATGGGAGTCTTCCATCTAGGCCAAATGTAGATTGAAACCATCCAAAACTTAGATCAAAACATTTAACATTATATCAAAACATTTAACATTTAACATTAAATCAAAATTAAAGGATTTACATATATGTAACTGTAATGAACATAATATACATGGCGAGACCCGTCTCCTGGGTTGCCTAACTAGCCAACACCAGAGGGGGTATGAATCAGAAAAACAGAAAAGGGACTGCCCATAACTGGGAAAGAGCTAAAGAGGACCTGAAATTAGGCTAGCTATCGATGTGTGTAGGAGGATTCTCCTCCACAATTGGACAACCGTAGTCCTCCGAATCATCATCTACTCCCTTGGAGTGCTGGGAGGAGTTGTCACTGCTCGTGCCATCGCTTCTGGAGATTGTCGAGGTGGATTTGACTGGAAGAGCTGCCAACTTTCTAGTGTCCTGGAGCTGATGAGCTAGGACGGTGGACTTTCTCCACCACTTCCTAGAACTAGAAGCACCTTCATCTTGCGGCTCCTCCTGAAAAGAGATGGAAATGGTCGTCATAATTCGCAGTCTGACCATAGCGCTGGTGAAGTGAAATTGTGCTTCATTTCTTGCTGGAGGAGGGTGGCTACCTATGTCATGGATGGAAAGAGGAGGGAAAGAGCCAACACTCCTGCCCCCTCCATCCCTACCCCCACTTCCCCTTCTGCAGCGCTTCCGTTTTATATGCATGGGGTCTTCCATAGGCCAAATGTAGATTGAAACCATCAAAAACTTAGATCAAAACATTTAAAATTATATCAAAACATTTAAAACATTTAACATTAAATCAAAATTAAATGGATTTACATTTAAAAAACATTTAACATTAAATCAAAATTAAAGGGATTTACATTAAATGTAGATTAAAATGGTATCCAAAACATAAGTTTTAAAAACTTTTTGATTATATATCGTGCAACATTACTTCACATGTCATGCCAATTATAGTTCAAATATCCAATAGAAACATTTAACATTATACCACATGTGCCAAATGTAGATTCAAACCATCAAAAACTTAAGTTTTAAAAACTTTTTGATTATATATCGTGCAACATTAAAACATTAAATACCACATGCGAAATGTAGATTGAAATCATCCAAAACTTGAGCTTTAAAAACTTTTTGATTATATATATCGTGCAACATCACTTCACATGCCATGCCATTTATAGTTCAACTATCCAATAGAAACATTTAACATTATACCACATGTGCCAAATGTAGATTGAAACAATCCAAAACTTAAGTTTTAAAAACTTTTTGATTATATATCGTGCAACATTAAAACATTAAATATCACATGTGAAATGTAGATTTAAACCATCCAAAACTTGAGTTTTAAAAACTTTTTGATTATATATATCGTGCAACATTACTTCACATGCCATGCCAATTATAGTTCAAATATCCAATAAAAACATTTAACATTATACCACATGTGCCAAATGTAGATTGAAACCATCCAAAACTTGAGTTTTAAAAACTTTTTGATTATATCATACATAACATTACTTCACATGCCATGCCAATTATAGTTCAACTATCTAATAAAAACATTTAACATTATATCACATGCCAAATGTAGATTGAAACCATCCAAAACTTAACTTTTAATTTAACAAAAAATTATAGATCACAACATTACTTCACATGCCAAATGTACTTCAACCATCCAAAACTTAAAATTTAAAAACAAAATAAATTATAACACATCATTACATAACATGCCAAATGTAATTCATAAGCAAAACAAAACTTAAATTTTAAAAACAAAACAAATTATAACACATCATTACATAACATGCCAAATGTAGTTTAGATGACAACATTAATTTATAGATGACAACATTACTAGTAGTTCAATTATCCAAAACTTAAAAGTTTTAAAAACCAAACAAATTATATAACAACATTACTTCACATTCACATGCCAAAAGTACTAAAACCATCCAAAAATTAACTTTTTGAAACAAAACAAATTATATTAACACTGTAATAAAATATGTCCAAAAATTGTAGATCTCACAAGTATCAAACTGTATCAAGTTATATATATATATATATATATGACAGTGCATCTAGATAATATATAAAAAAATAAATTTAAGACTATCTAAATCCTGAAATCAAATCTACAAATCAGGTCCATTAAATAGAGATGGATGTAGCATCTTTCCTATCAGGGTCTCAATCCGCGCACTATCATGCGAAGCATGGGAAACCTATACACAATGCACATGTACTTGAACATTAAAATTTGATGTTTTAAAAATGAGTGAGAATATATATAGAACTTCATGTAAAAAACAAAATATAACAAAAAAATCATGCAATACCTCATGAGGTTCCCTCTCCATTTGATGAACAAGTTTCGCCCCCATAGGAACATCTGCAACGGTAAACTGTACAATATACATGTACAGTTATATATATATTAAAAACTTTCAAATGAAAATGCACGTGTACATATATAAACTTATTTTCAATAATATTAAAAAAAAAGTTAAGGACAACTTGTTCAAATGGTGTGGATGTTCTTATCTCCGTCGCTAGAGTCCGTGGATTAAAGAAATCTTCTATAGGAACCTAAAGTAAAAAAAAATCAAAATAATTCAAAAAATATATATATATATATATATATATATATATATATATATATATATATATGTAACTATATAACTTTTAAACATAAATTTTAAAAGTGAAAAATTGTCCATACTTGTGGCTTATCTCCTAAGGAAGTAAAAGGTACATTTCCCAAGGAAGAAGAAGGTACCGCCATCCCAAAAACATCGAACGGAATCAGAATTTGTTAAAACATTTTATCATTATATATACATACATGTACATGTGTGTACAATTATTTATTTTAAAATATCACTTAAAAAAACTAACATTTTCCAACATATCTTGATGGTGAGACCCATCTGCATTGTTTGAACCAGAGGTCCCGAACGTGATATTAACATTTTCGTCATGCATAATGTGTGAGAACTGCAAATGGTGTTTTAACATATAATGATACATTTATGTTAGATTAATGTACATACAAATAAATGTATACATGTACATACACATGTATTTATTACAAATTGTACACATGTATATGTATGTTAAAATAATTTCAAACCCTAAGGTCATTAACACATACCGTTCCGGTGCCCTCTTCCTCATGAAGAATTAGGTCTTGCAAACCATTGCGACAATTTTTTTGCATATATTCGGAGATCTTCAACATTCATGTTGTCAATCTCTTCATCTGTACAATACACAAAATTGGCACGTGCATTTTCACGTGCTCTTTGTCGATTTAAACAAACATCGACTCCACCCAATCCGCTGTAAACATTGTCGATCATAACATCCCTTGCTTCTCGAATTATTTGAGAAGTCGCATCCATCTTTGACCGCAGAGTTTCGACCCGAAAAGGTCGACTCACCAATGGCGGCTCAGGGCGAGGAAACTCCACATCTCGCTTAGCACCCTTACGGTCATATAATCAACCTTTCCCCGAGCCAAAAAATTCTGACGGAAGGTCATTGTAGTTGGGTTTCGTACCCAAAATTTTTTTTGTGTAAAACATTTGTGCAAAATAAACAGGAACCTTGTCGTTCCATGGGATCCTTCCATAGGCCGCAAGGTGCCTATCATACAAATAGCGAGCTATGTTTGGGTGCTTGAAATATTGCACCTTCAACATTTTTCTTTTTGGCCCTTCCTTGAAATTAAACATTGACTTGGCCACATCTTTTGTAACTTTTTGTTTTACATCCTCCCATTTATCTAGACCCATTACTGTTTCCTTTCTCTTTCTCATCACTTCTACAAATGTATCAGTCATTGGCCAAAGAGTTTTGTACACATTTACAATTTTTCCCAATGAATGTGTAACTATTTCAAGGCTTTGTCGACTCTCAGCAGGTAGAGTCAAAGCCACGAGATCTCTCTGCAATTTTGCATAAAGTTTTTCACACCTTTGTAAGGTGCATTGCGCCATGTTTGTTTCCCATGGTATATCAGTAATGTCGGCCGGATAAGTTGTGCTGGGTAGACAACCTTCTTCTTGAATGTAGTGGTCTGCCCTGCATCTATTTTGACCACTAGTTGGAACATTTTCGGTCTCTGCATCAATATATATATATAATTTCATATATTAGAAAAAACACATGTAAAAAAATTTGTACAAATTTAATGAAAAAAATATTGAAATTGATGGCAACCTTGACATTGTTGGTTAGCATCTTCTCCAACATGACCTTGCTGAGAACCAGACCCAGAACGACCCTGCTGAGAACCAGACCCAAAATGATTCTGCTGAGAACTAGCAGCTGTTGATTGGCCTTCGGGGGAATAAATATCACCCCCTTCACGCAACCTGCTACCACTCATTGATGGCCCTCTAAGTGGATTTGAACCACCACCAACCTCTCGAGACGAGAGAGAAGCTTCATAAACAAATATGAATTTATAATCAATTGAAAAATACATTCATGTGTACATATAAATACATATACATATTCATTGATTAAATTGCATGAACCATACCACGAATGGGTGAACCATGGGCATGTTCCATGGATGGAGCAGAGACCCTTCTCCGCTTAGCTCCTAAAAATAAAAAAATGAAACTTATCAACAACTAATTTAACTCACAAAGTTAATAAAAAATCAATTCCTTATTTACACACATGTATGGAGATCTAAGATTATATTTAAATACCGTGAACATCCCCCGATTCCTGAACCCCCATATGGGATTCGGTTAATCTTTGTCGTTCATCATCCATGATATATATATCTATTGGTGGAAATTTACACAAAATAGATTTCAGAAAATAAATTTGTAATTTGGTGTACACAAATTATGTAGAACACAACTTTCAAAGCAATAATTGATGTATGAAACTCAATTTAAGAAAAAAAAAATTATAAAAATGATAAGTTCACCAAATTTCGCTTTACATGGTGGGAGCACACTTGGTATAAAATTGAAAAAAACATATGGTCATTAAAAAAGAAGTTTGAAACTCCATTTAAACAAAAATTTGTTGAAGTCCCCGCATTTTAATTTTATAAAAATGTGAAGTTCACGACTTGTTGCAAATGTGAAGTTCACCAAGTTGCACTTTACATGGTGTGGTGGGAGCACACTTGGTATATAATTGAAAAAACACATGGTGATTAAAAAAGATGCATTTATAATTACACAACACAAACATATCCAAGATATGTTACAATGTCCGTCAATAAATTTTGAAGGAGAGTGTCTCAACACTAATTCATCTTTGAGAGATGAATCTTGAATTTTTGAAGAAGAGCATCTCAAAACTAATTCATCTTTGAGAGATGAATCTTGCATTGGAATTTCTCTGTATAATTCTAATTCATATTTGATAGATGAATCATGAATTGGCATTGCCCCACACAATAGATTAGCAGACATCTTATTCACATTTGTACAATGCCTTATACTAAAAAATTGAAATTGGCTAACAATATTGTTTGCTATTCCATGCAGCTCTATTAGCCTCTCCTTTTTAACTTGGCACACGCAATTCAGCTCGTTGCACACAAGTTTAGAATTGGTGAAAACTACAATTCCATTTGATCCATATTTCATCGTTGTTCCCAATCCTTCTATCAATCCAATATAATATGCCTCGCTATTTGTTCTTCTTCTCGGTATATTCATTTTCCTCTGGACGACTTTGCTAGTTGCAATATTGGAAAGCACACATGTAATCACGGCTTTCCTTGGATTGGGATAGCAAGAAAATTCTATGCATAATTTCCATTTTTCAACCATATTTAATCGTTTTCTTATCCCTGAAAAAAAAAAACAAATTCAATAAAAATAAAAATAAAAAAATAAAAAAATAAATATATATATATATATATCGACATTTATTGCAAATGCATGAGAGAAATGACACAAGATCATGAGGTAAATGACATGTGCATTTTTTATCTTAAATTTTGACTCAAAAATTTTATGGTAGAGTTCACATCTAAAATTAATGGGAGGAAGCCTTTAGTTTGTGGGAGAAATGACACATGTACACAGTTTACCTTAAAGTGGTTGTGTTTTATGGATATTAGAGGAAGCCTTTAGTTTGTGGGAGAAATGACAAATGTACACAGTTTACCTTAAAGTGGTTGTGTTTTATGGATATTAAAATGAAGAACTTCTATTTAGATCCATTCCAGAGATTGACTGTAGGGGCATTTACTAGATATGTCACCTTTCATAAAAGATGAGATCCAAAGGCTACCTGGCCCTTTACAAACTCTGCCTATAGAACTTGTATAAGTAAACACTAGACCTATCCCAATTTCACTGTGTGAAGGGTGTAGAGGACCCGTGGAATCACTCAAGGTTGTATTATTAAAAATTTGGTTTAATGATCTTCAACCTTTGGTTGTAATTTGAAGGTCCTTGCCCTTCATCCTTTAACCGAAGGTTTTAGATCCTTCAAAGCCTCTTGTTAGAGAAGCATTTGAATATGTGAAAAAAAATTAGGAATATCTCTTGTAAATTATCTTGTTAGAGAACCATTTGAACATGCGAGAAACAAATTAGGGATAGTTCTTGTAAGTGTTATAACCTTTGACAAAAAAACCTGTAGGGTAGTACAATGTCTATGTGTGCGATACCACCGTATCTGAAAGAATGACTGTTTGACTTCAAAAGAAGAGCCTATGAAATTGAGTGCAATATCTATGTGGGAAGGAATAGAAAGAGTAACAAAAAGCATATGATTGTGTCAATAATTTGAAGTAGTCAAGAAAGATAACAAAGGACCATCAAAATTGAGTGCAATATCTATATGATCCATTGTCAATAATTTGAAATAGTCAAGAAAGATAACAAAGGACAATCAAAATTGAGTGCAATATCTATATGATATCTATATGATCAAGTGTCAATAATTTGAAGTAAAGAAATATAACAAAGGACCATCAAAATTGTGTGCAATATCTATATGATTGTGTCAATAATTTGATAATTTGAAGTAGTCAAGAAAGATAACAAAGGACTATCAAAATTGAGTGCAATATCTATGTGGGAGAGTACACAATATCTAGGGGGGGAATACAATATATTTGACTTCAAAAGAAGAGCCTATGAAATTGAGTGCAATTTATCTATGTGGGAGAGTACACAATATCTAGGGGGAGAATATATATAAGGAAGGAATAGAAAGAGTGACAAAAAGCATATGATTGTGTCAATAATTTGAAGTAGTCAAGAAATATAACAAAGGACCATCAAAATTGAGTGCAATATCTATATGATATCTATATTCAATCAAGTGTCAATAATTTGAAGTAAAGAAAGATAACAAAGGACCATCAAAATTGAGTGCAATATCTATGTGCGAGAGTACACAATAACTAAGGGGGAGAATACAATATAAGGAAGGAATAAAAATAGTAACAAGAAGCATATCATTGTGTCAATAATTTGAAGTAGTCAAGAAATATAACAAAGGACCATCATCAAATTCAAATTGAAAGATCAAGTAGTCTTCTTCATGAAGAATAAGCATTAACTAGGTTCATAATTTAAAGGGCTCATTTTTTAATGAAAAAATTTATGAATAATATGGAATCAATCATTGTACATTATGAATCTATGAGTAATATGGAATGAACCATTGTACATTATGATAAATCTTGTATTTAAATGAAATTTTATCTATGAATAAAAAATAAAATGGGATCATATCTTTATATATATATATATATATATATATATATATATATATCTGTGTGTGTGTAAGAAAGAAATAAAAAGAAAAGGTAATTCCACCAAGCCTAAAGGAGCATGTCCTAATACATTATTATGTTTGGTTTCTAGAAGCATTAATCATGAATTTTCTTTGAGATCCACATTTCCATCATACTATTTGCAAGTTCACATTTCCATCATGCTATTTGCAAGTTCTATATGAAGATATGTAGTCTAATAACTGATTAGCAAGTTGTGATGTCCTAATAAATTATTATGTTTGGTTTCCATCATACTATTTGCAAGTTCTATATGAAGATATGTAGTCTAATAACTATACAGTATAGCCCATATAACATATAATGACTTTTGACAATATGAGAAAAGATTTAAAAAACAGAGAGGCCTCCCAGTAGAGTTCCACCTGTTCATCAAGGTAAGCAACATAATATCGGAAGTGAAACAATGACACCACTAAACATATGTGAATTTAGATATTAAATTGACATTTATTGAAAATGACATGTGCATGGTTTATCTTAAAGTTTGACTTAAAAATTTTATGGTAGAATTCACATCTAAAATTAATGGAAGGAAGCCTTTAGTTTGTGGGAGAAATGACGTGCAAGTAAACACTTTACCTTAAATTGGTTGTGTTTTATGGATATTAAAATGAAGAACTTCTATTTAGATCTATTCCAGAGATTGACTGTAGGGGAATTTAATAGATATGTCACCTTCCATAAAAGATGAGATCCAAAGGCTACCTAGCCCTTTATAGACTATGCCTATAAAACTTGTAGAAGTTGAGACATTTACATTGACAAATTTACTTGTGAGAAATTTACGTTGACAACATATAGAGATTAAACTAGGCTTCTGAAAAGTACAAGTGGACAATGTATAATTCTACTTAGAAGAGTCTTTGGTTTAATGGATAAGGAAGAAAGAGTCGTTACTTTCTCTATCTAGAGTAGAAGTGGAATACATAGTAGTTACTTCTTTTTGAGTGTTTTGGATTAAATGGGCTCTACAAGATATTAAGGTAAAAGCATATGATTGTGTCAATAATTTGTAGTCAAGAAAGATAACAAAGGACCATCAAAATTGAGTGCAATATCTATATGATCAAGTGTCAATAATTTGAAGTAGTCAAGAAAGATAACAAAGGACCATCAAAATTGAGTGAAATATCTATATGATATCTATATGATCAAGTGTCAATAATTTTAAGTAAAGAAAGATAAAAAAGGACCATCAAAATTGAGTGTAATATCTATATGATTGTGTCAATAATTTGAAGTAGTCAAGAAAGATAACAAAGGACCATCATCAAATTCAAATTGAAAGATCAAGTAGTCTTCTTCATGAAGAAGAAGCATTAACTAGGTTCATCATTTAAAGTGTTCATTTTTTAATGAAAAAAATTATAAATAATATGGAATGAATCATTGTACATTATGATAAATATTGTATTTAAATGATATTTGATCTATGAATAAAATTTAAGAAAATGGGATCATCTCTTCATATATATATATCTGTGTATGTGTAAGAGAGAATAAAAAGCAAACGTAATATGTGTGAGCATAAAGATGTTAACTTCTTAGTTAAAAATTAAAATTTTAAATTTGAAATTACTAAAAAGTTTTCTCTGGATCACAAATCACTATACCATAACAATGAGACAAAGCAAACCATAACCCACTTATAATAGAGGGATAAAGGGACTCGTGTCACCTACTCCAAACCTAAAGACATAATAATGAAAAAGAACATAAGGATGAAATAACAATACACTTGTCATAATTGGCAAGCAAACCATAACCCACTTATAATAGAGGGATAAAGGGACTCGTGGCACCTACTCCAAACCTAAAGACATAATAATGAAAAAGAACACAAGGATGAAAAAACAATACACTTGTCATAATTGTCATAAACTTACATCTAGTTTAATATTTCTAGCTACATGGTACACAATAACACATGGTACAAAATAGCACATTGATTAGTTCAGGTTATATTAAGGTTAACATGGCTAACTCATAAGGTATAAGTTCAGGTTGATTAGTTCAGGTTGATTAGTTCATGTTATATTAAGGTATATATATTACATATGTTATAAAAAATATGTGTGAGCATAAAGATGTTAACTTCTTAGTTAAAAATCAAAATTTTGAAGTTGAAATTACTAAAAAGTTTTCTCTGGATCAAAAATCACTATACCATAACAATGAGAGAAAGAAAACCATAACCCACTTATAATAAAGGGATAAAGGGACTCATGTCACCTAATCCAAACCTAAAGACATAATAATGAAAAATAACATAAGGATGAAAAAACAATACACTTGTCATAATTGTCATAAACTTATATCTAGTTTAATATTTCTAGCTACATGGTACACAATAACACATGGTACACAATAACACATTGATTAGTTCAAGTTATATTAAGGTTAACATGGCTAACTTAGAAGGTATAAGTTCAAGTTGATTAGTTCAGGTTGATTAGTTCAGGTTATATTAAGGTTGATTAGTTCAGGTTACAGAAACATCGGGGCACAAATTTTTACTCCCTTTCTATATGGTTTTTGGCCCTTCCCTGGTTCGGTATGATACTAGTAATCAAATGAACTAGTGTACACTTACATAGAGTAAACTGTAATGGTATTACCGTAAGAAGTTAATCATATTAGCTTATCTGTAACAGTGTAATGATATCATGTTCACCACATCAGAGATTATGGATGTACTTATACCTATGGAAAACACTGATATTATGTAAACTACCTCTATAAGAGCTTAAGCTTACCTTATTATGTAAACATGGTCTATAAATCCCATGTATTAAGGAATGAAGCACGGATACGAGTGTTCTGTAATACTAGCTATAAGCTCCCAAGAATATCCGTAATGAATAAGCAAGTACTAACACATCAAAGCTGGATACTCACTTACCTTGTACGTATTTATATAATACTATCTTTCCCTAATCATCATCTTATGCAACTCTTGTTCAGGTTAAGGAGTTAATACTACGTGTAAAGATAAGTAATCACATAATCATTCTAATAATCATGTTCTCTCGATTACACTATACTATATACATATCACTATCTACATATGGGATTAGAAGTAAGATATAAAGGTGGTACTGATTAAGTATTTAGTACTTTAACTAGTAAACACGTATCAAAGCTTGTGCTTATTACGGATCCTCTACTAACTCTATTGGAATATACTAGCTCTATTGGAATAAGCAGCTTTTATCGAGTATAAGTATCAACGTAATCAAACACAGGTAAAATAATATCGATGATTTCCATTTCTTTCAACATAGCATACGAATCAGAGTCATGTAGTGAAAAGCATCAAGCTAAAATACACTTGATTAAAAGTATACCAGTAATGAACCACAAAAATCAATGGGAAACACTATGCCTGGGAAAAAAGCATGTGAGACTAGTTCCAACATACCTCTTACTCGATCGGCTTCAACATGGTGACATATCTAGCTCAGTATATCATATTAGCTAAGGGTTCATGTAATAAGCTAAGAAGAGTTCAACATTACAGAAGACATTACAGAACACATTGCATTACGAATTTTTCCCTTGTGAAAAAAAGAGGAGGAGCAGGACAAATACCTAGTAATTTTCTCGCTTGAAGTCTCTTGAAGTCGCCGTAGACCAACAACGCAGATGGAAGCAGCAGCACAGAAAGAAAAAATCACGAACAAATAAACCAACAGTGGCAAAAAAAAAAAAACACGCAAATAAACAGACACACAAAAACACGGTAAAAAAATAAACTTCGCGGGCGATATATTTATAGGAACTAGTTCAGCCGAACTATTTTAAGAGTAAAAGTTTGGCCGAACTTCAAAATTTTGTTGTCATTTTTCCTATATTTGGAAAATATTCTATTTTCCCACGCTGTCAGTGTGCCATCAATCGAAATGGAAGCACGAGTTCGGCCGAACTATTTCAGAAAGTTCGGCCAAACTATCAAATAGTTCGACCGAACTTTATAAAAGGTTCACCCGAACTATTGCCGAAAAAAAATTTCTGCCCCCGATTCTCACAAAAGTGTAACCCATCTTCATGTATCCACCTAATGGATTTTAACATGGAGATCTATCTATATATTTAAATCTCTATATCTCTATCTATATAAAGTTGTTCCTTAAGGGAGGTTTTTATCATAAGAATTTTATTATAAATTTTTATTTATTTAGCCTTTCTTTATTTTTATTTTTAAATGTCCAATATTATTTGAAATTATAGCTATATTTGACTATATGTAGATGATCTCACTAAAAATATAAGGTAAATTCCTCCTTCGAGGGTTACTTCTTGTACTGTCTAAGCCTATGTCCATTGGAAAAATAAATATTTTTTCTTTAGCTATTATTCTTATATTTGTTGATACATTTTCATATGACTTGTCAATTTTATAAGTGTGATTAATTTACCCTTTTAATACTTAAACATTTATCCTTTCCCATTGGATTATTTCAATGTGAAACAAACCTTATATTTTTGTACTCTTATAACACACTAAACTATTGTATCCTCTCTTTATATGCTTCAAAGAGATTGAATATTAGATATAGAGTTTTCTTGAGTGTTTAAATTTCAAATTCATTTGGAGACACGGAAATATTTTTGTGAACTATCTCATAGTGCATAAACCTTGTACTATCTTCCATGTAGTGTCATATTCCATAGCAAATTATATTAATTTATCTTCCTATTCATTTATATGCTTTTTTTTTACCCTTGTTAGGGTAGTTTCTAATTCCTTGTTTCTTACTTCTACTTACACATTGGTATAAGGGTGATAAGTATTTGATTTCTTGTGAAATATATTTTAATGGTATAATATTTTCAATGGGATTGGAGGTAAGTTGTGTTCCTTGGCCTATTATATTCTCTCTAAGTACTAAAAATGTTGTAATTTATTTTTGTATAGAGATTGTACAACCTTCTACTCTCTATCATTTTTCATTAATAATATTTTTTTTCCATTTTGTCAACTTTCATATAGAAAAAAAACATGCGGTCCTTCTATTTGGATGATGGCTTAATGGGATTATAAATTATAAGACATACTTTACAATAGAACTTATTTATATCAGAAATGTTTTTTTATGTTTCCCATTCTTTAGTAGTTATCATAGTGTGATATATATTAGCTAGTGCTATGGTAAAGTGTTGATGAATAGTACCATGCTTGAGTAATTTTTTTTGGCTTGTCTCTTTATAGTAAAAGGTATTCCACATGGTTCATCGCATCAATCATGTAGGATATCATGTACTTTATCTTCCTTCATGTAACAGTAGAATAAGTTATTTAGTCCAAGTTTGAATAAGTATACTTTCATCCATGTGTATGTGGCATGTTTTAAAAAAACATGGAAACATTATCTCTAGGAAAAAGTGGAACGGAAATTTTCCTACGACTAGATAAATTGATATACAAACCATGTTTTTTTCACTAAAGTGCTCGTCCAAAAAAGAATCATCAACTTCTGCCTAGTCTCAGGTTGATCTACATTATTTGTTAGGCTAGACAAAAATACTAAAGCACCATTTTTTTTTCTAGGTTTATCAAGGATGGTGAAAAAAGTGATTTTTTTGCAACAAGAGTAACCATCTAATTATATTTCTATCCAATACCTTTTCATTCGTTAAATATCTTATTGTTTAATGGCCACTATGTAAAAATATTCAATGAATATGTACAAATATTGAAGGACTTGTATGTGATGTTTAAACTTTATTAAATTTCTCTGTGAGTATGTAATTGAGTCCTATACCTAACACATTTCCATTGATGCAGTAAATGGAAAATGGCTTCTTAAAATTTTATTCTCCAAAAATTACACCTAATACTTTATCAAAAGCATAAATGGGGTGTGAAATGAATATACCATTATAACCCTATAAAATAAGGGTTACCATAAATTTCTCTTTCATAATTCCAAATTATTTTTGATAGCCTTGTGAGTAGAGAAAAATTTCATTCTTTGATAGCATAATAAATAAACGGTACTGTCAATTGATTAAAACCCTTGAAAAAGTTTCAATAATATCTTGTATGATTCCCCAAAATTCTAACATATTTTTTTTGTTTGAACTATCATAAATTTGTTAATGATGGATACATTGGAAAGGCCTAACTAAATACATGCAAGATAATTTTTACCATTTATGTGCATCTTCCAGATTTTCTAATGCTTCATATAGTATATTTAAATAGGTGGTGGAGTCATCCATTTAAATTTCCATATTATGATGAACTATATATGATAAAATATTCAAAAAAAATCTTTGAGAGATAGTAGGTGCATTACATAATCAAATTCAGAGTATCTTAGAAGACATGGATGAAAAACATTCACCCTCCATTAGAAACCTTAGAAAAATCATGTAAAGAGGAGAAATATTTTTTCACAAACAAAAAATATAATACTTGATTAGTGAATGATAAAAGGAAATGACACTATTTAGTAGTGTAATTATTTCTCTATAGTCTACACATATTCTCATATTCTCTTATGAAGAATAGTTAATGGAGACATCCATTTATTATCTAAGATATAGTAGATGAAATTTACATCAGAAGTTTTTGTAAATTTCTTTTAACTATGATGGTGCATGGTTTATTCTTTTATGTGTATATATAATTTTAAAATAATAATCTTTATCTCTATATAAAATTTACAAACATGATTAATATATTTCATGTATTTGCAATATCAATTCATGATAGATTAATAATCCATGTAATTCCTAGTAATTATTATTCTTCAACATGAATCAATTCAGTAATGATTTTCAAAGTTTTGTTAAGAGAAACACATACAATTTTACTAAAGACTACTTTTTTCCAATATTACATAAACAAATATTATTGGCCCATTATATAACAACAAAATTTTACATTATATTATTCACTATATTCTTAATATCAATATAATTAAGATATAGCTTTAGAATGTAATTTGATAGAAATAGGTCTTCATGTATTTATTTTAGAAATATAGTAATTCTTATAATGAGCATTAGGTATATTGAGCTTTGAATATTTTCTTCCTATTCTTCTTGTCCTAACCATACCAATGTATGTTTGTTATGGGAAAAGAGAAAGTCTTTTCTACCATTGATTGTCTAAAATAATTGATGGTAAAGTTATACATCATTCCTTACATGGTATTTCATTATCTTCATAAAAAAGTGAGGAAAACATATTTAAGTATATTGAGAAAAACTTTATATAGTCTAGATGAATGAGATGTGTCACATTTGTAATGTTATTGTAGTACATGTTGACAAAATTTTTTTATTATAAACTAAACATGTTATAAATACAAATAAATTTAGTTATATATATATATATATATATATATATATATATATATATATATATATATAACAATTGTGTGAAAGAAAGAACAAACTTGGGTTAGCTATGCCTTTTTTCTATATCTCGTATAAGATAGTATTTTTTGTTGCAGTAGTAATCATTCATGCTTATAAAAATATATATTTTTATCCATTCAACAATCAGGTTTCATTTCCATACAATTATAGAAAAGAAATAGTTAGAAAAGCACCATGTTTCCTATTTGTGAAATTTCTTAAATAGTATCTTATTTGAAATCTAATGAAAACATAGTAGAATTGATTATACAGGGAAGGAAGGTTTCTAAGCAGCTAGCCCCTATCAATGTCTGTAATTGGGAATGGTAGGCATTGCCAGGTCTTTAATTTTTTTGATGATCTGCATGCTACTGCCATATCTTTGTTCTATTCAAGACTAAAAGATCAATACACATCATATTTATACATTCCAAGGCTAGTGTGTTTTGATTGTTGTGGAAAGACATTGTTGAAGGGCTATCGTGTTTGAGAACACAAACAGAGTGGCGTGGAATTGAATATTACTTGATGACAGGAAGTATGGCGTCGATGATTACTTGATGACATGTCATGAGGATGTAGTCCTTTGTCAGTTTCATTCATTATCAATGATACACTATGTAAGCACAAAGAATCACCCATTATCAATGATCCACTATGTAAGCACAAAGCATCACCCACCAAGAGTCTGTAAATAACCTAGTAGTAAAGACAAGGGTTACAGGAGTTTCTGCAACATCGAAACTAGCATCCTTTCCTAGTTGTTTATTAATGGTAGCTTACCTAACAGTTTCACCCACAGTGGTAAACCTAGTAGTAAAGGCAAGGGTGACAAGAGTTTCTTCAACATTGAAACTAGCATCCTTTCCTGGTTGTTTATTAATGGTAGCTTACCTAACAGTTTCAACCATAGTGGTAAATATTTATAAAATTGATGATGGGGAAGATATATATTACAACAAGAAATGCTCGACATTACTACAGTGGCCACATCACGTCGGTATATAGATGTAATAATGCTGGTGGAGATTTATGTTTATATGGTGAGAAGGAATCTTCCCTATTAAATTACATCAATAGGTTCATGTATACATAATTTTCAATCAAGGCAGAGAAGAAAACTAGAAGGATTCTAGAATAAATTACGTTCTAAGTTCAAGTGAGCACTGAGCATATGAGGGGGAACATTATTTTTAGGGGCATACTTCACAAATATAAAAATGTATGGGTCATATTTAGCTCATTATACACTTTTCATGCTCCTTACTCCTATGATTTAAGTATGTTGAAAATATTAAAGTCACCTGCGTACCCTGTGCAGGGAGAAACAAAGTACAAAGGGGTAGAAGATATTGTGTGCATAGCACTATGAATTCAAGAGGAATTAAATGTTGATGTGTCGCAACCACCGTTGCAGATATGAATTAATTTTGTTATGGGCGTAGCCGAATTTGCAGAGAAAATGAAGACTTTCGTGGTTCAAAACCACGCAAAAATAGAGTTTTATTAAAGAATAGTCATTTCTAGCTTTTAAGCCCTCAACAACCAAAAACAGAAGTTTTTTTAAATGCACCAAAGATTTTTTGAATTGGGCCACATCATATGTGGTCCCCACACTTCATTTCCAATCGCAAATCACAAATCACAGTAGTCAAGTGTTTAAAGTTTCTTCTTGATATGAAGGAGTTCTGATGCGATGCGATGATGCGATATCGCACATCGCACATTGCAAAAGAACGATGGATTTTCCACCTTCCGAAATGTGTTACTGCCGATTGAAAGTTTGCGATGCGATGTGGTCCCACCATAATCGCAATCGCACATCGCAACATCACTTAACCATTCCGCCTACTGCACATGATCTCCACCGATGCGATATCACCGATGTTGCTCATCGCTTCATCTCAATCGCAATTTCCAAGGTCCACAACCATGTTTTGCCGATGCGCCGATGCGAGCTCCGTTGTGGGGTCCATCGCACATCACAATCACAAATCTCTTATCGCCATCCGCCCAAACTGCAGGTTCATTGTAATACTTTTGATGCGATGTGGTCCCACCACAATTGCAATTGCAACATCGCAAATTTGTTATTCAACTCATTTGTCGATTGCCGATTGCAATGTGGGCTCCACTCGTACATCGCGCATATGAAAGTTTTATGTTCCGGCAATGTTTGTCTTATGTTTTTGTGTTTATTTTATTTTGTTTTATTTCTTTAAAAGGAAAAGGGTCGTGCCATATAAAATGAATGAAAGGCCCGTAGTTGAAATGTAATGTTGTATTACTGTGTAGTAAAAAGCCCGCAGGCAGAGAAAACACAGTGAATAATAACAGAGCACTGTTTTGCGCGTTTTGAGAGAGAAAGAAGATTAGTGTGCACTATGTCTGTAGAAGTCAGTATAGTTTTTGTAAATCCCCCAAAGGAGGAAGAAATCTATCATTTTGTAATAGTCTTAGTTTTGTTAGTGAAATAGAAAGCTATTTTATGCTATCTCTGTCCAGCAGTAAGAAAATTTATTTTTATTCTCTTTGTTAGTAGAGGAGAGTATTGTTATCTCAGCCATTTTTATGGAATTATCAGAAATTCGAACATGGTATCAGAGCTTATCCAGGCTCTTTGAAGGCGTTAAAGAAGCCAAAGGAAGAAGAAGATTTGTTGCAGCAGTTCTCCAGCAGCGTGAAGGCTCAGCAGAAGTTAAAGTCCAGGTATTTCTCACAAAACTAGAGTTGTTGTTTTGTTTAAAAGAGAAGTCCTTAGAGACAGAGTTTGTATTTTGAAGAAGGAAAGACAATATGTTTGAAAAACATAGTCAAGTTTAGTTCAGAGTTAAGTTTATAAGCAATGGTTGGACCAAGCACTAGTATGAGTATTAAAAATACTCAGCTTTCACAATTTAATGGGAAGAACTATGATTATTGGGCCATTACCATGAGAACCTGTTTGCCTCACAAGACCTCTGGGAATTTGTAGAAGACGGATTTGATGAACCGGTTGATGAGCAAGCCTTTAATTCCTTAACACAAGTAGAGAAGGATTTATTGAAGAGCAATAGAAAAAAGGACTCTAATGCCATATTCTATTTGTATCAAGCAATTAATGAGAGTGTGTTTCCAAGGATAGCAGCAGCTAAGAGATCCAAGGATGCATGGGATACTCTTAAGATAGCCTATCAAGGTATGGAGAAAGTGAAGACAACAAAACCACAATTGCTGAAGAGAGATTTTGAAACTCTCTGTATGAAAGAGTCTGATAACATAGACTCATTCTTCACACATGTGATTAGGATGGTCACACAGATAAGGTCCCATGGAAAAATACTTGAAGAAAGAAGGATTATGGAAAAATTGTTGAGGAGTCTACCCTCAAGGATTGATGTTATTATTACCACCATTGAAGAGACAAAGTATCTCTCAAAGTATAGTAGATAAACTTCATGCATCATTGATAACTCATGAATAGAGATTGGAAAGATCAGTAAACCCATATCTAAAGCATGCGTTTAAGACCCAGATGCCTTTTGGAAGAGGAAGAGGTCAAGGCAGAGGAAGAGGAAGAGGAAAAAGCCAAAACAAAGGAGGAACGAACAACCCTTCACATTCACATGGAAGGAGCAACAGTCAGAATCAAAGCCATGGCCAATGAAATAGCCAACAAGGTGCACACCAACATGCTCATGGATAAAGGTATGAAAAATCCAATGTCCAATTTCATTATTGCAAGAAATATGGGCACTATGCCAATGAGTGTAGGAAAAAACAAAATGACATGAATAATAGGCAGAATGCTAATGTAGTAAAAGAAGAAAAGAACCCAAGGAATGTGATGTTAACATGTAATGTAGCACAAGATAGACAAGATGATGTATGGTTCTTAGATTCAGGAAGTAGTAATCACATGACTGGAAACATAGCAATGTTTGCCAATCTTTATCAAGAAGTAAAATCAGAAGTAACCACGTGAATTGATACTAATATCTCTGTAAAGGGAAAAGGAAGAGTTAGTATCTGTGCAAGAAATGGAGAGCAGAAATTTGTGCCAGACGTGTACTATGTTCCTGGTTTGAAATGTAATCTTTTGAGAGTTGGGCAGTGCATTAACAAAGGTTACAATTTATTTTTTAAGAATGATGTGTGCACAATAATGGATATACCTCCAAGCAAGAAGATTATTGCTGAAATAAAAATGACCAGCAATAGAATGTTTCCACTGAAGCTCAATACCGACTTGAAGGGAAAAGGAAAGAATGTAGTAGCTGTAACTCAAGAGGTCTTTCAGAAGGAAGTGAAAGATGAGAATTGGTTATGGCACTTGAGATTTGGACATCTCAATTTCGGAGGATTAAATTTGTTGCACAGAAAATGAATGGTAAGAGGTCTACCATTGATTGAGAAACCGGACAGCCTATGTGAAGGCTACATCTTGGGCAAACAACACATATAAAACTTTCCATCAGGAAAGAGCATAAGGGCGAAAGCACACTTAGAAATTATCCATTCAGATTTATGTGAGCCGATGCAAACAACATCAGTCTGAGGCAGCAATTACATGCTAACCTTCATTGATGATTTCACAAGGAAAGTATGGGTTTATTTTCTGAAATATAAAAGTGAAGTCTTTGAAAAAAAATTCCACTTTAAATATCTTGTAGAGAGATAGAATGTGCAACATATCAAAGTTCTTAGAACTGATAGAAGAGGTGAGTATATCTCAAAAAAATTTCTGCGTTTTTGCAGAGAGAATGGCATACACAAAAAGTTTACTATAAGCTACACACTACAGCAAAATGGAGTTGTTGAAAGGAAGAATCGAACCATAATGAAAATGGTGAGAAGTATGCCGAAGGAAAAACATTTGCCAAATGAATATTGGGCAGAAGCTGAAAATTGTGCAGAATACATCTTGAATAGATGCCCAACAAAAGCTGTAATGAACAAAGTTCCAGAAGAAGCATGGAGTGGCAGAAAACAGGGAGTCACTCACATGAGAGTTTTTGGGTGTGTGGCTTATGCACACATTCCAGATCAGTTAAGGAAGAAGTTGGATAGTAAGGGGGAGAAGTGCATCTTTCTTGAATATTGTGAAGAATCCAAAGGATATAAATTATATAACCCATCTGCAAAGAAATTTGTTATAAGTAGAGATGTTCAATTTATTGAAGAGGAAGCATGGGATGGAAGCATTGAGAAACAGTAAATGTTAAAATTTGTTTGTCCCATGATGAAGATGAGGAAAATGTGGCGGAAAATAATACCTCATCAGTAGCATAACCTCCACCAACACAAGGACAGCAAGGGACACCACAAGCAGGAGTAAGAACACCCTTGAGAAGAAATGAGAGTACTTCTCCAAGCACCCCACATGAAGCAGATTTGAGTGCTACTTCAAGCACAAGTACACCAAATGAAAGAGGAACCAAATTCAGAAATATTAATGAAATTTATGAGCAAGAGACAACAAATTAAGGTATGAACTCCTTATTTTCTTTGTATTATCATGTTGATGATCTTATTCATTTTGAAGATGCTATAAAAGACAGAAAATGGATAGAAGCTATGGATGAAGAAATTAATGCAATAAAGAAGAATAAAACATGGGAGTTGGTTGATCTCCCTGAAGGTAAAGAAGTCATTGGAGTAAAATGGGTCTACAAGACCAAAAGCAATGATGAAGGTAAGATAGAAAGACACAAGGCCAAACTTGTTGTCAAGGGATATAAGCAGCAGTATGGAAGAGATTATGAAGAAAATTTTGCACCAATTACAAGAATGGAAACCGTGAGAGCAGTGTTGTCTATTGCAGCACAAAACAAATGGAAAGTATACCAAATGGATGTAAAATCAACATTCCTAAATGGAGTTTTAATGGAAGAGGTTTATGTGGAAAAACCTCTAGGCTATGAGAAAAAGGGCGAAGAGCATAAATTTTGCAAGTTGAAGAAAGCCCTTTATGGGCTGAAGCAACCACCAAGAGCATGGTACAGTAGGATAGATTCCTATCTACTGGAAAATGGGTTTGAAAAATGTGAAGGTGAACCCACATTATACATCAAAGAAAAAGATGGTAAGATTCTCATTGTTGTGTTATATGTTGATGATGTGATATTCACAGGCAATGATAATTACCTCATTGAAAATTTTAAAATAGTCATGAAAGAAGAATTTGAAATGACTGACATGAGATTGATACTTCTTAGGAATAGAAGTAGAACAAAATGAAAATGGGATTTTTATCTCTCAAGAAAAGTATGTTAATGAAGTTTTGGAAAGATTTAATATGCAGGAGTGCAAAGCAGCAATTACTCCCACAGTAATGGGATTGAAATTGATTAAAGATGACAGCAACAAGGATTTTGATCCAAGTTTGGATAAAAGCATAGTTGGCAACCTCATGTATTTGACTGCAACTAGGCCAGATATTATGCATGTTATTAGTTTGATTTTCGGATTTATGGAGAGGCCAAAAGAAGCACATTGGCAAGCAGTGAAGAGAATTCTGAGGTATCTGAAATGAACTAAAAGGTATGGGATTTTATATACTACTTCAGAAAATTTTGAGTTAATTGGTTACACTAACAGTGATTGGG
Organism: Pinus albicaulis; assembly: GCA_034641835.2. Lineage (NCBI taxonomy): Eukaryota > Viridiplantae > Streptophyta > Pinopsida > Pinales > Pinaceae > Pinus > Pinus albicaulis. The sequence goes on along the minus strand of CM076583.1, from coordinate 211,701,258 downwards.
CTGGAAGTGTAGATGATTGGAAAAACACATCCGGTTATGTTTTTCATATGGGTTCAGGAGCCATTTCATAAGCTTCTAAGAAACAACCTATTGTAGCATTATCTACAGTAGAGGCAAAGTATGTTGCAACTACAACAGCAGCGTGTCAAGCAGTTTGGATGAGAAGAATGTTGAGAAATTTGTGTCAAGAATAGGTAAATGGCACAGTGATTTATTGTGACAATAGCTCACTTATTGCATTATCAAAGAATTCTGTGTTTCATAAAAGAATGAAACACATAGATGCAAATTTTCACTACATCAAAGAATTGGTGAACAATGGAGAAATAGTTTTGCAGCATTGTAAAATAGAAGAGAAATTTGCGAATATTCTGACAAAGCCATTGGGGCAGAAGAATTTTGAATATTTAAGAAAATGCTTGGGTATGACTAATAACTCAGCAGCTCACTTTAAGGGGCAGTGTTGAAAATATTAAAGTCACCTGCGTACCCTGTGCAGGTAGAAAAAAAGTACAAAGGGGCAGAGGATATTGTGTCCATGGCACTTTACATTCAAGAGGAATTAAATGTTGATGGGCCACAACCACCATTGCAGAGATGAATTAATTTTGTTATGGGCGTAGCCGAATTCGCAGAGAAAATGAAGACTTGCGTGGTTCAAAACCACACAACAGAAGAGTTTTATTAAAGAACAGTCATTTCAGGCTTTTAAGCCCTCAACAACCACAAACAGAAGTTTTTTTTAAATGCGCCAAAAATTCTTTGAATTGGGCCACGTCATCTATGGTCCCCACACTTCATTTCCAATCGCAAATTGCAGCAGCCAAGTGTTTAAAGTGTCTTGTTGATATGAATGAGTTTCGATGCGATGCGATGATGCGATATTGCACATCGCACATTACAAAGGAATGATGTATTTTTTGTCTTCCGAAATGTGTTACCGTCAACTGAAAGTTGGCAATGCGATGTGGTCCCACCACAATTGCAATCGCACATCGCAACATCACTTAACCATTCCACCTACCGCACATGATCTCCACCGATGCAATATCGCTGATGTCGCTCATCGCTTCATCGCAATTGTAATGTCCAAGGTTCGCAACCGTGTTTCGCCGATGCGCCGATGCGATCTCAGCCGTGGGGTCCATTGCACATCTCAATCGCAAATCTCTTATCGACATCCACCTAGACCGCAGGTTCATTGTAATACTTGAGATGCGATGTGGTCCCACCACAATCGCAATCGCAACATCGCAAATTTGTTATTCAACTCATCCGCCGATCGCTGATTGCGATGTGGGCTCCACTCGTACATCGTGCATATGAAAGTTTTATGTTCCGGCAATGTTTGTCTTATGTTTTCGTGTTTATTTTATTTTGTTTTATTTCTTTAAAAGGAAAAGGACCGCACCATATAAAATGAATGAAAGGCCCGTAGTTGAAATGTAATGTTGTATTATTGTGTAGTAAAAAGCCCACAGGCAGAGAAAACACAGTGAAGCATAACAGAGCATTGTTTTGTGCGTTTTGAGAGACAAGGAAGATTAGTGTGCACTGCGTCTGTAGCAGTCAGTCCAATTTTTGTAAATCCCCCAGAGGAGGAAGAAATCTATCATTTTGTAATAGTTTTAGTTCTGTTAATGAAATAGAAAGCTATTTTACGCTATCTCTGTCCAGTAGTAAAAAAATTTATTTTTATTCTCTGTGTTAGTAGGAGAGTATTATTCTCTCAGTCATGAAATTATCAAAAATTCCAACAAGGTATTGGAATATGTCGAGAAATTGGTGTATATTGATGACTGTCTTGCGTGTAGTACAGTTCCTAAAATTTCCCAAATGTACCCCTCTGAATGACCCCAACGCTTCAAGAATTGGTGATAAGATACTCATTCAAATTTCATAGGTTCCTCTACCAAACATGTATAAATAATTGGACACCTGGTAAATAGATTTTCATATAATAAAATGTCCAAATAAAATTATAAATAAATCAAAAGTATGCATTCGATTTTTAATTTTCATGTAATATTGGTGAGTGAGCTGTACTTAGTTGAAAAGAGACACGTTGTGTTTTCCATGGGAATACACATGACGTCACCTCTTAGATGAGTGATCGACTAATGCATTTGAGACTTCTTTTTGTGAAAAGTTTGATGGAAAGGTTCTTTATTCGTGGATTGTTTTCCACGAACAACCTCAAGCTTTTCAACTACAGATCAAAATATGGTCGTTTCCATGAATTTTCTTTCAGTTACACGATAACCCCATTCTAATTTCTGCGGGAAATGTAGATGGAAAGGATGGGGTATATGAGAATATGAGATGAGATAAGGTTCAATAGCAGGTTTATGAGACTCTGTCGATATCTAAATTGGGTTTATTGTCTTTGTCAAAGTCTATATCTAAATTGTTGGGTTTGTTGTCTTTGTCAATGTATAGCTAGTTGGGTTTGTTGTTCATAACCTGGTCGTATCGAATCTGCTTAATACAAGAGTATGCTCACGACCTTTTGAATTATTTCACACGTTGTATTCTCAGGAAAGCCTGTGTTCGGTTATATGCAATGTATGTGGAAATAATCGAAAAGGCTCTCGCTTATTACGTATATCACAACTGAACCCGCCTTCGTTGCTTAAGGCTATGCTAAGCCAATAGGCACGAGAAAAACATATTACTTGTTGGATTACCGCTGGTTTGATATGCGTCTGCTTTATTGCTTAACGTGTAAAGAATATTTAAAGGTTTAAAGTGTTCACAGAATTCATTTTATCAGAATATTTTGAATATTTTGATTTCAGAATAAAAGTAAAGAATTTTATGTTAAGCATTTTGTACTTAAAGGGTTCTACTCAAATCAAATTATTGTATCGAAGAAGATGATGCCCAAAATATATATTAAAAAATAAAATAATTATTCTAAAGATGAAATATGGTAATGGTAACAAGGGTATAAAAGTTAAATTTATGGTGAAAATTACAACGAAGAAGAAAATGACAATAATATCACTATTAGTGAATCGCATGTCGAACTTAATATTCATTATATGTACTTCATTTTCTTAAGATTTTTATCACACGGTACACCAAAGATATTTTAATACATGTCAAAGCCATCAAACACTCAAAACATTAGATAAAGGAAATCAAATTATGTAAAACTTTAACTTAAATTATTGGAATGAATCTTTATAAAAGGTTTTTCATAAATGCCTAGACGCGTGAGGTATCAAGCACAACTTCAGCACTTCTCTTAATAAATATATGGTATTTAAGGAGAGCAAGTAATATCAAATAATTGTAAGGAATATCAAATAATAGTAATCCACGAAAGTATTAATTGTGAACTATATCACATGCTCTTTCTTTTCTAATTAATTTTATCTACTCTATGGAAATAGAGATTAAATCAAGCTTGCATTTTTGTCCATCATCTTTTAATGGTTCATATGGAAATTTTTGAAAATATAACTAGTATAAATTAGTAATAATGGGGTTTTATATAATTACATGTATTCATATTTTAAAGGAATATGGATTGTTATATTTTTTTGATAAGTTAGTGTGTTTTGGGACAAGTGCATTTTTGTAAAATTGACAAATGTCTAAAAAAAACTTAATATATCTTAGGATATGGATATATTATAAATAATATTAAATGTGTGTTCAAATAGGGTGGCCATGTGAGCCTTTGAGGCGGAACTTGAATAGTTGGGAGGAGCTCAATGAGAGGTGAGGTTCAGATAAGTAGAGTGAGACACAAAGAAAGAAGGAGCACATGAGGATTGTAAAGTGTGGGTGCAAGGCATGCATGTCCAAGTTGATCTAAGGCTTAGTTTCTAGATCAAAATTGAAAGTGTTCAAAAATGCCTCGAACCTACATGTCTGGATAGAGCCCATCTCCAGGATTCTGACGCAACTCGTTTCATCAAATTCCGAGTTCATATGAGGGAATTATGGCATGTTGTTCATTTTCCCAAACAAGAAAAAATTAAGCAGAACATGTACAGGGATGATATGGCAACTCCAGTCAAGTTCACAAGGTTTTATCCAATTTCAACCAGTGACACTGTGACAAGTGTCATCTTCATATTTTCCAAAGTTTTCCATGGAGGTTGAATTTGTCATCCATTGCTTAAGTTGGAAACTTTTTTTTACTAGCTCATTATTTTATTATGGAGGAATTTTTATGAGCCAATGGGGAAGGGCCATGTGGCATGCCACATATCCGCCAGCCCACCCCCTGACCCCCATGGCATTGCAGGTCATATTTTAAGGTTGGCATGGCAGGTTATATTTCAAAGTCAAACTATGGAGGATTGGCACATTTTGCACCAGCAGAGCTATGCTACATGTGGAGAGGCTCTACAACAAGGTTAGTGGACAGAAAATTATGGCGGGTCGAAAAATGTTATGCAAAATGTTATGGCGGGAGTCAGGGTCAAACCTAGACCTACCGCCCACCATACTCGCGCCTTACCACTCTGCCTATGCCATGGGTATTAATCCTTATGACACTCCGCTTCATGTTAAATTTTGTAACGCCAATTGTCGGGGGTTCAGAGAGGGCTATCCCCCTCCCATGTGCTCAAGCGCGAAAACCAAACACTAATCATACAATCCAACAAGAATTTAAATAGTGTTAACCCTTGTTTCATTTTGTTAATTTGCAAATTATCATGGTTAAGCCACATTAATATGTAATTAGCGCTAAACACACTTATCTCATTTAAGTGCGCTTATCCTTAATCTAATGACCGATTAATCTAGCAACGGAGATAGGGGAGGCACCGAATTAGGTAGAATTTCAAAAAATAAAATTTGAACTGACAAAACTCTAGTTTTGGAGGAGAAAATCTAGGAAAAGATGTTTTTGTCATAACTCATGCAATTTTTTACTAGAATGAGCTCGGGAAGTGTCATGTCTCGTATATATTGATGTTTTGAAGCCACTGGAGAAGGTTGTAGAGGAAACAAGAGACTCTAAACAACAATTTTGCACATTTGAAGCCAATACAAAGGCCCACACTATGAAGTTGGACCAAGGAAATGTAGCCCAGGTGGGGTGAACTCCTTCATCAAAAAATTGTGTATTGAGCTTTGTTATTTGTGCTTGTCGTATACTTATTTGCTATTATTTAGCTATTAGTTTATATTCTTTTGACTTCATGAAAAACACTAAATTTCACCAAGTTTAATGATTGAATAATCACATGCTCATGGGTAAACCCTCAATGGATAAGAAAACCAAAGAAAAGCTTATTTAAATCTGAAACTGATATTATCACAACAAAAACCAACAATAATTTTCAGATTAAGTTGGTATCAGAGCACAAGGTTTCTTGCTTGTTTTGCTCAAAGGGCTTTAATAGTTGTAGTTTTTGTGATGCTTACAAGGTTGAGATTGCAAAGAGGATAAGGGAACCTATTGATAACTAGTCTCGAGAATAGGAAAAGAAGGAAGAAGGATGAGAAGGCATCATCCTCACTCAAAGGAACACTCAAAGAAACACCTGAAGCACCTCAAATTCCATCTCCATCAGTTGAGATAGAAGAAGTTCGATTTCTACAAGAGCCTGAAGTGATTGAAGAGGTTCAAGCTGTAGAGACTGAGCTTGAATCCAAAGCCAAAATGTCAGGATATGAAGGGACTCATGAACGTTCTGAAGAAGAGGATGTTAAGGGAGAAATCAAAGAGATGCAAAGAATGGTTAAAGTCGAGTATGAAGCATTAATTGTAGAAAAAGATAGAGAAGGTTCAAAGCCTCCACATGGAGAAGGATCTTCAAACAGTAAGAAGGATGAAGAGAAGCGATCAAAAGGTAGTGGAGGAAAGCCACCTCCATCTCCACCATCCTCATCTTCCTCATCCTCATCAGCATCTTTATCTTCCACATCCACCACAAAAACTCATACCCACACTCATTCCGAGATCCCAAAAGGAAAGACTCCATTAGTCAAGTTGGACATCAAGTTTGAATTTCCCACATAAAATGGAGAAGGTAATGCTGATAAAATTGGAATTATACTGCAGAATTCAAAATCTACAAGAAGATGATATCAATATCTAGCTCGCTTAATTAAGGCTAGAAGGAGCAACACTAGTTTGGTGGGAGGCAAAGACAGAAGAGGAAATGTGAATCCATGGTAAGATTTCCATTTCTTGGGTTGAATTCATTTCTTCCATTACAAGAAAATTTTATCCATTAGCGTATATGCAAAAAGAAATTATGAGTTGGCAAAACTTTAGGCATCTCAAAGTCCGAACTGTTCAAGAGTACGCTCAGGAGTTTAGAAACAGGGCTTTGTTGCTAGGAGTAAAATTGAATTCACAAGATACACTCTTAAAATATATTGGAGGTTTACATTCCTACTTGAAACATATTATCCTTATGCTTAACCCAAATAATTTATATGAAGTATGTGTGCAAGCCACACATCTTGAATCAAGGGGGAAAAACATTTATGAAGAGGGTAGTAAGAAGAAGCCATTTAAGGGTAAGGGAAAAGAGAAGGGAGGAAAGTGGAAGGGAAAGAAGAATGCAAGTATCAAGAAATAAGGGGAGAAAAATACATGCAAACATTGTTCAAAAGAGGGGCATGATGAAGCCCATTGTTGGAAACTACATTTTGAATTAAGGCCAAAGAAACCAAATAAAAAAGGGAAATAAAATACGACTGCACTACAAAACAAGATCTTGGATCCGATTAAGGAGATGAAACCAAGATAGTTTCCATGGTTAACAAAGAAAAGGAAGCCATAACAAGTTCTAGTTCCTCAAATAGTCACAAAAACACTTCAAATGAAGACACAAGGATACAGTTGTTCCATGTTAGAGTGATTTCTAATCATATAAAGATTGATGCATTATTTGATATGGGGTCATAAGCGAATTTGATTTCAGAAGACTTAGTCAAAAATATTAACCTTGAGACTGTACAACATCATAAACCATACCCTTTGGGTTGGATAGTTAAGAATGCTAATTTACAAGTTACAAGGAAATTCATATTTATATTTGATATTGCTGCAAAATTTGTTGATGAAGTCAAGTTAGATGTGGTTCCACTTGATATTTCCGGGATTATCTTCTGGAATCCATATTTTTACTACAAGAAAGTGGTGTTTTATCGCCATGAGAACAAATATCATTTGATCAAGGATGGGGTGGATTATATTATGAGAGCTCATTGCAAGAAACTGAACATTTTTTTAGTTAATGTAGGGAAAATGAAGAGGCTAGTAAATGCAAGTAAATTTTTTTTACTTCTCATGATCAAGAAAAAGGATGATGTTGAATATGAATCTTTTGATGGATGTGATGAAAAATTGAAAGCTTATTTGTTTGATGTGGTAACTCAGCATGGTGAGATGTTTCAAGAACCAAAGGGGTTACCACCCAAGAGGGGAATTTAGCATAAGATTCAGCGGCAGTAGGATGTTCCACTTCCAAACATTGGTATGTATTCCATGTCAATTCTGGAGAGTTTGGAAATCAAGAAGAAAATCGAAGAATTTCTGAAAAAAAGGTATCATATGCCCATCTACTTCACCATGTGGTTCACCAATATTTTTGGTTCCAAAGAAGGACGGGACTTGGCACATGTGTATCGATTTCCGTGCACTTAATAAAATCACGGTAAAGAATTGCTACGCACTCGCACATATTGATGATTTTCTTTATCAGTTAAAGCATGAAAAGTATTTCACTAAGTTAGACTTACGAAGTGGTTATCATCAACTTAGAATAGCTAAAGAGGACATTTGGGAAATTTCTTTCAAAACTAGATAAGGATTGTACGAGTGGTTAGTTATGCCATCTAACTTAAAAAATGCACTAGCTACTTTCATGACAGTCATGAATGATGTACTTAGATCATTTCTAGATGAATTTTTCAATTTTTACTTAGATGACATACTCATATTCAGCAAGTGAAGAGAAGAACATGTCATGCATGTGAACAAGGTATTTGATGTCTTGAAAAAAGAGAGATTATTTTTAAAGATGTCAAAGTGAGAGTTTGGTAAGACTTCATTGGTGTATTTGGAACACATTTTTGGAGGAGGTGAGTTGAATATTGATCCTTCCAAAGTAGAGGTCATTCTGAATTGGCCCAAGCCCAATACTGTTACAGAGGTAAGAAGCTTCTTAGGGGAAGCACAGTATTAGAGGAAATTTATGGCTAATTTTTCTTCCATTGCAGCTTCGTTACATGAATGACAAGTGCAAAGAAAGTTTTCCATTGGGGAGATGTACAACAGAAATAATTTTATTCTTTGAAGAAAAAAATAAGTTCAGTAGCGGTTTTCACACTTCTGGATCTTAGACACCCATTTGAGATCCAAACAAATGCAAGTGATTTTGCTATGGGAGTAGTGCTCATGCAGCATGGGAAGCCTATCTCGTTTAATTATGAAATTTTTAATGGAGCTATGACTAAATATCCCACCTATGATAAATAGTTATATGCATTGGTACAAAGTGTAAATAAATCGAAGCATTACTTGATGGGGAAAGAGACCATTATCCATAACGACCATCAGCCATTGCAGTACTTACAATCACAATCAAAGTTGCACCAATCAAGACATTTCAGATGGATGGGTTTTCTATAACAATTTCATTTGGTTATCTGCTACAAAAAGGGAATCTACAACAAGGTAGCTGATATGCTCTCTAGGCCTATTGTAAATTCATCTATTATACTCAAACAAAATTCCATTATGCATGAAATTTACATTGAACAATATGCAATGATAGTGGTTTTGAAGATGTGTATGAGAATTTGAGTCAAGGAAACCAAAATGAAGAGTTAGATTATCATGTGCATAACAGTTTTTTGTATCACATGGGAAATTTATGCATTCCGTAAGGAGAAAGAAACAATATCATAAGGGAGGCACATAGATCATTGATTGTAGAACATTTCGGTGTAGGCAAGACAGTAGAGAATCTCCAAAGGTATTGTTATTGGCCACACATGATTGACAGTGTATCTCTTTTTCTTAGAGGATGTTCTTTATGTGCAAAAATTAAGCCTATCAATATGAAGCTTGGGTTGTACACTCCACTTCTGGTTCCTTCACATCCTTGGGAGATTATTTCAATGGATTTTGTAGGTCATCTTTCTATGTCAAGAAAAGGCCATGATTATTTGTATTTTTTGGTAGATAGATTCAGAAAAATGTGCATTTTGATGTCATCTAAGAAAACCATTGCAGTTGAACAAACCACTAATATTTTCTTTCAAAATGTTTGGGTCCATTTTTGTCTTCCTACTTCTATTGCAAGTGATCGAGATTCTCGATTTGTTGGGAATTTTTGGTCAAAATTGTGGGACATTATGGACACAAGGTTGAAGAAAAGCACAACATTTCATGCGCAAATGGATAGTCAAACATAGGTGGTGAATAGTATTGTTATTTATCTTCTTAAAGGTTATTGCAACAAGAATCCCGAGTTGTTGGATGAGCAGTTACACTACATACAACAGGGAAAAATATTGTTCCACAAATGCATCTCCATTTGAGGCATGTTATGGTTATTTTCCAAGATCGCCATTGGAATTAATCTTTGAGAAAGATGTTGCTATATATGCACATAGTAACATAGATAAGGCAAGTAATATCATTGAGAAAATTCAGTTGATACATCACACCGTACAAGAGCAGCTTGAAAAGAGTCAAAGAAGCTACAAGGCAAGGCATGACAAACACCGGGTTTATCACAATTTCCAAGTTGGCGATGAAGTTTGGTTGTACATAAGCAAAGAAAGATTGCAAGGGGAAGGTAAAAAGCTCAAATCAATCCGTTATGGTCCATTTAAAATTCTAGAAAAAATCGGTACAAATGCATTGAAGCTAGATTTTCCTCCTTATATGCAAATTTATTCTGTCATTAATGTTGAGAATTTGAGATTGTTTGAGCCTCCTTTCATTGATGATCTACGAGAACATATTAAATTGTCATAAATAGATGATTTCCTGCCAGAATATCTTGATGAAATTCAACAAGATCTCATACTTGACAGAAGAATCATAACTTCAAGAAGAGGAAATGTTGAATACCTTAGAGTGGGACTCAAGGGTCAAAATTATTCAAAGGCCAAATTCTTGGAGATTGGAAAAGTTAGGGAGTTTTACCCTAACTTTTTGAACAATTGATGGTATATTTTGGGTCCAAAAGGCTTATAATGGGGAGGAATGATCTAAGGCTCAGTTTTTAGGTCAAAATTTAAAGTGATCAGAAATGCTTCGAACCTGAATGTCTAGATAGAGATCGTCTCCGGGATTTCAACGCAACTCATTTCATCAAATTGAAAGTTTGAATGCGAGAATTATGGCATGTTGTTCGTTTTCCCAAAAAGAAAAAAAAAGAGAAGAAAAGGTATAGGGATGATGTGGCAAGTCCAGTCAGCTTCACAAGGTTTTCTCTAGTTTTAGCCAGTGACACTGTGATAAGTGTCATCTTTAGATTTTCCAAGGTTTTCCATGAAAGTTGAATTTGTCCTCCATTTCTTAAGTTGAAAACTTTTTTTTAATGGCTCATTATTTTATTATGGAGTAATTTGTATGAGCTAATGGGGAAGGACCATGTGGTATGCCACGTAACCCCCCTCCCCCACCATGGCATGGAAGGTTATACTTCAAAGTAGAACTATGGATGATTGGCACATTTCTATGTCATATGATATATATATACTTAACCAAAGTTCAAACCTTATGCACCAGCAGAACTATGCTACATGTGGAGAGGCTCTACAACAAGGTTAGCAGACATACTATTATGGCCAGATGCTCCAACTATATCGGCGGTTCAACAAAAATTATGAAAATTGTTATGGTGGGGGTTGAGGTCGAACCCCAGACCTACCACCCACTATACTCATGCCTTACCACTTCACTTATTCCATGGGTCTTAACCCTTATGGCACTCCGCTTCATGTTAAAGTTTGTAACGTCGATGGTTGGGGGTCTGTATAGGGCAAGCCCCGTGGCCTAGCCCCCTCACATGTGCTCAAGCATGAATACCAAACACTAACCATAAAATCTGAGGGGAATTTAATTAGCGTTAAGCCTTGTTTTATTTTTTTAATATGCGGATTATCGTGCTTAAGCCACATTAATATGTAGTCAATGCTAAACACGCTTATGTCATTTAAGTGAGATTATCTTATGTTTATACTGTCATATCCTTAATCTAATGACCGATTTATTAAGCGACGGAGATAATAGAGGCACTGAATTAGGAGGAATTGCCAAAAATAAAATTTTAACTAGCAAAACTCTAGTTTTGGAGGAGAAAAGCTATGAAAAGTTGTTTTTGTCATAACTCATGCAATTTTCGACCAAAATCATCTCAAGAAGAGTCATTTTTGGTATATTTTGATGTTTTGAAGCAATTGGAATAGGTTTCACGGGCAACGTGATACTGTAAACACACATTTTTCACATTTGAAGCTAATACAAAGGCCCACACTATGAAGCTGGACCAAGGAGATGTAGCCGAGGAGGGGTGAACTCCTTTATCAAAAAAAATTGTATTGAGCTCTGTTATTTGTGGTTGTTGTGTACTTATTTTTTTCTATTCATCTATTAGTTTCCATGCTTTTGAATTCATGAAAAACACTAAATTTCACCAAGCTTAATGATTAAACAACCACATGCTCATGGATAAACTCTCAATGGATAAGAAAATTAATGAAAAGTTTATTTAAATATAAAACTGATATTAGAACAGCAAAAAATAACAATCGTTTTCATATGATGAGTAAATATATTCTTTTTACAAAATCTAAATGAACTAAGTTGGCTTTGAGTCTTAGTGGGTTGATGTTCTGGTTGAGTTTGTGAATGCCTTGTGTGTAATCGATTCTCCCTCAATTGTGTAAGTGATTTGAGCTTTCTTAAAACTATTAATTTAAATTTAGTTTGGTGTGACTATATGTGATTCATTGATGGGTAAAATATATTAGGCATGTATTATTTCCATTATATATTAATTCTTTGAGTCTAGATCTGATGGTGAATTTGACTGATTTGACCTTTGTGGGAAGCGTGAGAAGTTGTATGATGTTCAAGTCAAATTGACTCACTCTGTGATGTAAAGGATGGGTTTCAAACTGGTTGTAATCAAATTTTAGCAACTCGATGTTAGAGGCTCCCAATTAGTTTGATATAAATTCGATAACCAAGGTTAAAATTCATCCCATAAAGTGTAACTTGTGAAATTAGCCTCGTGTAGAAGGGTTTTGTCCTTTGAATGAAATCAATCAAAGACTACTGAAATATTTTTTAATTCCATTAATTTACAAAACACTGGAAGTATTCAATCCATAAGTTCAAGTTTTGTGTTTAGAATTAGATTCTAAATTTCAAAGTTACATCGAAACCACTAGTTATATCTGGGACTCGCCCTACCTCAATATCTTAACAATTTCATCTAGGTCACAACTAATTTGGATTTAAGTGCATGATCTAGGCATGGGGAGAAATTCAACCATTTTACAAAGTTCCAATCACCAAAATTTCATAGTCTACTAAATTTACCTATACCAACGAATGATTCAAGTTAAAGGAACATATTCAATGTGGGCCCACAAAGAGGGTTTTCCAAATAAACAAAGGCTAGGAGTAGAGCCTAAATTAAGAGGGGGGGGGGGGGGGGTATCCAACCAAGGAAAAATGGATGAAAACATTTTAAAAACATATTTGGGCCTTTCCATAAATGTATTCGTCGACCATATTAGCATATTGAGGGGAATGGTGTCGTTTTGTGAGTATTTGAGTTCTTTTTTTATTTTTGTTTAAACTATGACAACACCGAGTGATAAAGGAGAAAATTTATTCACACATAAAGGTTGGTGAGTGAGTTATTTTTGGAACCATTTTGAGAATTGGGTGAAAATGTTGTTAGTGTGATATTTTGAAATGAGGTCAAGGCACAATCCATCAAAAGAGGACAGAGGTGGGATAAATAGGAAAATCGAGAGAAACCTAGAAAATTTTAGTCAAGTGGTAGTAGAGTGGATGGTATGGTCCTTGGGGATAGGAGGAAAAGGGAGGGTTACAATATTCATGACTATATGGGAAGGCTAAATAATTCTTGTGAATGGAAAGACATACAAAGAGAGAAACACAAAGGATAGATATATAATATAAAGACCTCAAACAAGGGACTATAATTTGAATATAGTGAGAAAAGAAGATGCCAGACCAAAGGGCTCAAATATGAGGTAATGGTTGATATATATATATATATATATATATATATATATATATATATATATATATATATATATATATATATATATATATATATATATATATATATATATATATTATGAGTAAATAAATGACAATTGGTTACTTTTGTAAGGGTAGGATTAGATATGGAAATTGGAATATATATGATTTTAAGATGGAATAGAGTGAGGAGATTCCCACTAAAGTGATCAATAAATTGCAGAAATTAGTATACACTAAGCATGCATACATCCAGATTCCCCTGATCTCACAATATTTAACTTCTTGCAAAATACAAAATCATTCCACTATTAATCTTTTGCGGAAAATTAATTGCAAACGCATGTGAGGCATAAATAAAAACAATCGCACATAACACAGTTCATTAACAAGAAAGCCTGGAGCTAAAAAACCCAACTATAATATATTATGTATCATGGAGATAATGTAACAATCTCATACAAGGCTTAGTACATCAAGCTCTCACTACAATACAATCGTCACACACTAATCAGAAGAAATATGCAAATCCATGCACCGATTTCTTCCCTCTTGCTAGCCTGCCTCCACTGTGCAATCCCTGCTGAAGTATAGCACTGAATGAATTCGAATTACCCTTGCCTTGACTGCGCAATCCTCATTGGCAACTCTGATATGTGTGTGATGCAATCAATGCATCACTATAGTCACAACAGATAGTCCATATTGCCCTTTCACCTATCTCTCCACTGGGTCTCCACTAGAACTGACATGCACTGTAGTTAACTGCTATATTTGTTCAGTGGATTGATGAGTTATTATTTTTGAATTAATTAACTAATTAATTTACTCCACTCTCACTACTATATCATTCAGTTAAACTATATACAACTAGCTCAATTGAGTTTAACTCCAATAATTGAGTTAAACTGAATAACAACTCCATGAACTACTCTTCCAACTCTATGATAACTTTGCCACTTCAGTTATAACTGAGTCCTCCATGCATGAACCACTAGTAAACCCTAGGAATTGCATAATTCCTTCAGTCCACTAATTTGACAAATCTGTGCACTGAAACTAAGTGCTCTAAGAGAATAAGTTGTTGTTTATTGTCAGATTATTATTAAGAGCTAATAATAATCGACACTTCTATTTTTAGATCGACGATCTATAAATAGAATTCACCCAATATTATAAAAATAGAATTTCATTTATTTTTCCAACTTGACCAACCATCAACAAACAACATCTTGCAGCTTCTGAAATATGATCACCATGTCTAAAAATAGACTTGTGCCAAAAATAGCCTGCAGGCCCACTTAGTGAAGGCGACTCTTTTCACTAAGCTCATAATCTTTTTGAATCTCAACACTCCCTCTCAACAAGATAGGGAATATCCTTCACCCCGATATTTCCTCTATGGTATTCAAATTTTCTCCTGGTGAGCGCCTTCGTCAAAATATCTGCATCCTGATCTTCCATAGGAATGTACTAAAGCAACATGATCTTCTGCTGCACACAATATCTGATATGGTGATACCAGATATCAATATGTTTAGATCTATCATGAAACACATGATTAATCGAGAGTTTAATGCAACTCTAATTATCACAATGTATCACTGTAGGATCTAAGTGTGAACCGAACAAACCAACCAAGATCTTCCTCATCTAAATAGCCTCACATGCAATTTGACTTGCTACCATGTATTCTGCTTCCACTTAACTGAGTGCCATGGATCTTTGTTTCCTGTTGTACCAAGAAACTTTCGTAGATCCGATACTGAAAATCCCTCCTGATGTGTTCTTTCTGTCTGTTGGGTTCCCTACCCAATCTGCATCTGTGAAGCCATGAAAATTCACCTCATCTGTCTGTTTGTACCATAAGCCATACTCAGATGTGCCCCTGAGATATCTTAGGATATTCTTTCCTACCTTCCAAAAGAGCTTGGTAGGCTTAAGCATCGCTTGTGAAAGATGGTTCACCGCATAGCATATGTCCAATTTTGTATTAACTAAATACACGAGTGAACCCAGCAACTGTCAATAAACAATGGCATCCATTGCCTCTGCCGATGTAGCATCCTCTTTCCTCCAATTTCCTGGAAGAGTAGTGTCGATAGGATTGCAGACTTGCATGTGAAACTTCTCTAGTATCCCCCGGGCATACTTCCTTTGAGACACAAACAGTTCACCTTCCCGCTGCCATATTTCCAATCCAAGGAAATAATGAAGGAGGCCCAAATCCTTCATCTCAAACTCCTTTCCAAGATCTTCCTTTCATGAGTGTATCAACTGCTCAAAACCCGTTAGTATTAAATATTCAACATAAAGAAAAATGATTAAAAGCTTACCCTCCACCACAATTTGGTATAGGTTTGCTTCTGCCTCACTCTTGGTGAAGCCAAGTCCAGTGAAATAGTTGTCGATCCGAGTGTACCAAGCACAAGGTGCTTGCTTTAGCCCATACAATGCTCTTTTGAGCCTGCACACATGTGACTCGTTGCTAAAGATCTCAAATCCTTTAGGCTGCTTAATGTAAGCCTCTTCCTCAATGGTCTCATTACGGAACGCAATCTTCACATCCATCTGATGAAGGTGCCAACCCATCTGTGCTGAGAGAGAAAGGATGGTACTTATGGAAGAATACAGTGCGACAGGTGAAAATCTTTCTTCATAATCAATCCCCTCAATCTGTGAGAAGCCACGGGCAACAAATCTTGCCTTATACTTCTCGACACCCCCATCAACAACTTGCTTTACCTTGTAGATCCATCTTGATACTACAATTGATTTTCCCACCAACCTTGGAAAAATCTCCCAAGCACTGTTTCTGACAATGGAGTCATACCCCTCCACCATGGCATCTACCCATGTGGGCTCCTGCACTACTTCTTCAGAAGAATATGGCTCTGTCACAATACACTTGCTCATAAAATCCATGTATCCAGTAAATCGGTCAGGTGACTATCTCTGTCTGCACTGTGATGTAGGGACTCCTACATTCTATGTTGCATCAAGCTTCAGTCTATCAGCTTCTTTGGTCCTCTTTCTTCCTTGTCTGATGTTTGGTTCTTCATGAGTGGACTCCTCCACTCCATGAATATCCTCCTGTGGCTGATCCACATCTAGAGGCTCAACTTTGTGAACAATAAGTACCTCCTCTGCATGCAAGTGTAGCTCCCTCTCAAGAGATAACTTCATGGCTTTCACCTCATTGAATTTTATATCCCTTCACACCACAGTCATTCGACTGTCTGGAAAATACACATGATAATTATGGGGTGTTTCTGTGTACCCCACAAATATCCCAACTTCTGCAATTGGCTCCAGCTTCTTCCTGGTGTCCTTTGACACCTGAATATAAACATATGAGCCAAAAATCTTCAAATGAGAAATATCAGGCTTCTTACCAGTAAAAACTTTTTCAGGTGTACTCATGCCAAGTACTCTATGAGGACAAAGGTTTTGCACATAAAACACACTGTTGCATGCTTCCACCCACAAGTGCATCGATAGGCCCTGGTCATGTAGCATTGCTAGTGCAACACCCACAATTGTTCTGTTCTTCCTCTCCATGACCCCATTATTCTGTGGTTTATGAGGTGCTATGAGTTCTCATCGAATTCCTTCTTTGCTATAGAAGTCTTTGAATTCGCCCGAGATGCATTCAGCACCATTATCGCTCCATAGAGCTTTCACTTGCTCCCCCGACTCCTTCTCCACCAATGCTTTAAACTCATAGAATTTTGAGAATTTTTCTCTCTTCTTCTGCATGAAGAAGATCCAGATTCTACGAGAATAGTCATCATCAAAAATAACATAATACCTATGTTTTGTTGTTGAAGCAACCTAGAAAGGTCCACACACGTCTGTGTGAGTTCTCTCTAGGATCATCGAAGCATGGTTCTCCTTCTCATGAAAGGTGGTCTTCACAAACTTACCCATAGGACATCCCTCGCACTACTCTGACTACACAAGAGTACCCTTGGGAAGTCTAGTATAAATCTGTTGCAAAATCTTAAAAGCTCCATGGTGAAGATGGCCCAATCTCCTGTGCCATAATTCGCCCTCATCTCGGCTCACCACTTCTTCTGCTTTGCCCACCATTGCAATGCAACCATCTACCTCTAGCTTGTAGAGATTCTTAACTCGAATCCATATCTTCTTGGTTTGACCCATTGTTTTATGTCGAATGAAGGCTTTTCCCTCACTGAATACAACATCATAACCTTTTTCTTCCAACGTTTATACCGAGACCAAGTTCTTCTTCAGACCTAGAACATGCATAACATCCTTCAACAAGAATGGATTACCATACTCCCTCTCAAAGGTAATGGCCCCAAAGCTGGTTGCACTGCATCAACCATCGTCACCCATCTCTATATGCATTTGGAGGTCCTTCTCCTCCAAGTCGTTAAACAAATCCTTGTCTCCCATCATATGGAAAGACATATCACTATCAAGATACCACACCGATCCCATATAGATTTAAACCAAGCATGCGATAAAAGAGAAATCAAGTTCAAATTGAGAGGCTAAGGCCTCTCCAGCTGCAACTCTAGAAGACTTCTTTTTATTCTTCTTCTGTGGGTAATTAGTGGCAAAATACCCATGTTTATGACAGTGAAAACACTTCACCTTGGACAATTCCTGCTTCTTTCCTTTAGCTTCGTATTTTGAAGGAAATTTCTTCCCCTTCCCTTTCCTTACTTTGGCAGCCAAAGCGCAATTATCTTCATCTTCATTCTTTGATGAAGAGCCATCCCTGGTACCCCGCCTTATCTCCAACTGCACAAGATCTGACCAGAGTCGCTCCCATCCCAGCAGTTTCTCTCGTCCATTAACAGAGTCTTCCTAGCTATGCTAGCTCTTCAGAAGCCCAAGGAGAGCCAAGCTCACCAAGTCTTCAACATCCACAATAATCCCCACACTTCCCAGTTTATCCCTACTGTGGACAAACTTTGTTAGATATTTTGGAATACTATCGCGCTTATCCATTTTTATTTTTCTGAGCTTGTCTTTCAGCGCCAACTTCCTCTGGTGATTGCTGCTTTGGAAAAAATCTATCAAAGCCTTCCAAATTAAGAATGGAGTGGCTTTCCCATGAATTCTAGACATGATATGGTCCTTCACACCTTCCAACATAATTCTTCTTGTCTTTACTATCTTCTTTTTCCATGCGTCAAGTAATGCAACATCGCTGTATCTCAGCTTAGGAACATCACGATTGATGAACTCCTTCAGTCCATTATCCTCTAGCACCACCTCCATCATATCCTTCCAGGCTATGTAATTCAAGCTCCCATAAAGGGCATACTCCAATCGCAACCCATTGAAGTACATTTCATTGTATACTCAACTGTCGCACCAAGAATTTTTAGCAGCAAATTCGAATTGTCCACCAGCACAAACACAACAATTCTTCAAAATTTTAATCTTCAAGAATTAACACTTCTGTGATACCATGTATAAATTAGTATACACTAAGCATGCATACATATAGATTCCCCTGATCCCACAATATTTGACTTCTTGCAAAATACAGAATCATTCCACTTTTAATCTTTTGTGAAAAATTAATTGCAAACACATGTGAAGCATAAATAAAAACAATCACACATAATACAATTGTTTAACGGAAAATTCTGTAGCTAAAAACTCCAAATATAATATATTATGTATCATGGATATCATGTAACAATCTCATACAAAGCTTACTACATCAAGATCTCAGTACAATACAATCATCACACACTAATCAGAAGAAATCTGCAAATCCATGCAATGATTTCTGCCCTCCTGCTAGCTTGCCTCCACTGCGCAATCCCTGTTGAAGAATAGCACTGAATGAATTCAAATTACACTTGCCTTGACTGTGCAATCCTCATTGCCAACTCTGATGTGTGTGTGATGCAATCAATGCATCACTATAGTCACAACAGATAGTCCATCTTGCCCTTTCACCTATCTCTCCACTGGGTCTCCACTGGAACTGGCATGCACTGTAGTTAACCGCTGTATTTTTTCAGTTGATTAATGAGTTATTATTTGTGAATTAATTCACTCCACTTTCATAGTGTATCATTCAGTTAGACTAGATACAACTAACTCAGCTATGTTTAACTCCAATAATTGAGTTAAACTGAATAAAAACTCCATGAACTACTCTTCCAACTCTGTCATAACATTGCCACTTCAGTTCTAATTGAGTCCTCCATGGATAAACCACTAGTAAACCCTAGGAATTGTGTAATTCCTTCAGCCCACTGATTTGAAAAATATGTGAACTGAAACTAAGTGCTCCAAGAGAATAAGTTGTTGTTTTATTGTCGGATTGTTATTAAGAGCTAATAATAATCGACACTTCTATTTTTAGATCGATGATCTATAAATATACTTCGCCCAATATTCTGAAAATATAATTTCATCTATTTTTCCAACCTAACCAACTGTACACAAATAGCATCCTGCAACTTCTAAAATGTGATCACCATGTCTAAAAATATACATAGTCTAAAAATAGACTTGCGCAAAAAATAGCCTGCGGGCCCACTTAGTGAAGGCAACTCTTTTCACTAAGCTCATCATCTTGTTGAATCTCAACATAAATTGGAGAAATGCATCTCAAGTATATTGGAGAACTAAGCAATGAGGAATTGATGAAACTGGCCACAGCTAATATGGAACCATTAATGTTCCTAAAAACCAAAATATATCATTGTTAAGGAGATCTAGAATGTAATCCACTCTTTAAATTTTTTATTTTAAAAATTTAACAATTGAACATGGCATCATGAGGATAAAATAAAATTATGACGAAGAACCTTGTAGTATATAGGATTCATTAGAATAGTTCTAATTGATGAGGACAAAGGACGTCCTCAACGGTAAGCTACGTGAACAAGAGAAGTTATTGGGAGAGGTGAGCATTAGGTGCATAATCCTAGAATGGAATCAAGTGCTCAAATGGTTCTAGAGGAGAGAACTAGGGGAATACATAAAGCTTAATATAAGCAGAAGGTGTGGTGAGGTATTGGGGATAGGTTAGTGGAGAAGAGTTGTTACAAAGGATGTATTATAGCTCATAGTGGATAAGATCATGCTCACAAAGAGAAGGAGAAGATTACTAATGATAGTCACACAGAACATTCAAGTGCAAGCCACAGTAAAATAAAATAAGAGTCCATAACAAATTGCTTAAGAGGAAGCATGAGTGATGAGGAATTTGATTGAGAATTTTATGGGTTAAAGGAAATAATCAACATACGAATGTAGTTTCTCTATGAAATAGAATGTGAGGACTAGAGAAAAGGATGGAATGTGAGAAAGAAGGTTAAGTGGTGCATAGTAAAATGGTTTGTAAAGTAGATAATGAAGAGATTGAAGAATAGGTTGAAATCTCAAATAAGGGGAGAGAAACTCAAAAAAAAAAAATTAGCGAGAGGTCACTGATAGAAGAAGAAGTTCACTATTGCGAACTAGAACAAGTATAACTCCTTGGTGAAGATGATAGTGGAGAAGCAGAGAAGAGAATAATGATAAGTTTTATGGACTGTGTATAAATTCCAAAATAATAGATGATGCTAATAACGTGACTAAAGGCTCAGGAGCCTCACATTTTTAAAACTAATAAACTGTTTTCATGTGCATGTGATGAGGGTATATAGTCATTACAAACTATCATGAAGGAAGATGATGATGTCAATATAAGACCCATTAAGAGTCTCATGGATTGGTCAAACAATGAATTGGTATGAGGATCTGATGACATAGGAATCAAATGATCACAGAGAGACTTCTGATTTTAAAACTCATAATGTGTGCATGGTAGTATATTTTTCAAGTACCAATGTTGGGTAGTCATTTGAAGCTATCAAAATTATAAAGGTGAATGAACAAATGTACTTTTAAGGCATTGAAACAGGACGAATATTAAAGCCTATCATGGATATGAAAGAACAAAATAAGAAATATCTTATGAGAATGGAGGAGAAAAGTTCGTATTTTTTATAAAATGAAAGTGAAGATGATACATAATTGATGAATGAAATTTTGGAAGAAAGA
The DNA here is from genome assembly GCA_034641835.2 of Pinus albicaulis. Classification (NCBI taxonomy): domain Eukaryota; kingdom Viridiplantae; phylum Streptophyta; class Pinopsida; order Pinales; family Pinaceae; genus Pinus; species Pinus albicaulis. The sequence continues at coordinate 211,679,966 of CM076583.1, read as the reverse complement.
TTGCAAGAACCTGTTGTTGAAATTAATAGGACAGAATTAGCTTGGAAGAAAGCCATGAGAAGGCTAATGAAGATGAATATCAGAACTTAGATTATTTTTTCATGAAGTGTGATGAAAACATAAATTTGTTGATGGAATTGAGTTCTTTGGAGTGAAGGTTAATAAATCAAATGGTGAATATTCAACATGTAAAATTAGAATGGGAAGGAAATGATTATAGAATTTTCAATAGAGAACAAAGTTGGATAATGAGATTGACAAATAATGGATGCTAATAAGGAAGGTGTCCAAGAAGAGGGATATCAAAGTGAATAATGCAACCAAAAATAACATAAATTTGATTCCAAGTTTACATTACAAAGGAAATTGAAACATTATAACATAAAATTTGTAAGTCTACCTGAATGAGAGAAAAAAGTGGACATCAACCAAATAAAGTTTGGGATCGTGAAGGATGCAACAATCGAAGTATATGGCTAGGAGATCAAGAAAATTTTCAAAATAGGGATTATAATGCAAGATCATCAACCCTAGGAAATATTTATTGAGTAGATTGAAGGACGTGATGAAATTTCCAAATGAAAATTTATAGTCCCATAAACTTATTTGTATAAAAACAAATTTACTGATAAAATGCGAACTATTACCTCAAAATGAGAACTCTAACAAAAAAAAGAAATCAAAAAATCATGAAAAAACAACTCGAAAAAAAAAGTGTTATTCTGGCATACCCTCATTTGTTTAGGGTAAAGTTTCAACATTTTTAAAAAATGGAAGTAACAGCCAATTTTTTGTGTGTAAAAAACCACCTGAAAATGAAAAGTGTTGATGCTAGAATATCATCACCAATTTTTTGTGTACAAAAAATACCATGAAAATGAAAAGTGTTGATGTTGGAATAACATCTTATTTTTTCGCGGTAAATTGTCAACAATTTTTAATAATGATGTTAAAGATAAAATAGCATGACTCCTAAAAAACCTTAAAATTCCAATGATAGAAATGACATTAAACATGAAATATCAAAAGTCTTAAAATTCTTAAAGAGCTTCCCGGATTATCCACAGTAATAAGGAACATGTGTCAACGTTTCAAATCCCAACTGAGATCCATCATTCTAATGTCCTGATGATGGATCACCGTTGGGATTCGAAACGTCGACACATGTTCCTTATTACTGTGGATAATCTGGGAAGCTATTTAAGGAATGATCACCATAGGAGTTTTAAAACCAAAAAAAGTCTTAAAATTCCAACGATATTTAGGTATGGTATTAAAGATAAAAATATCATGTCTCTGAAAAGCCTTAAAATTCCAAGGATGGCATAAACTATATAATATAACCTCATGAAAATCCTTAAAATTCCAACAATTTTCAACCATGGTGTTAATATTATTTTAAAAACGTATTACCATTTAGTTTATATTAATTTATTTTTATTTTTATTTTATCATATTAATAACAATTTATTAAATATAATGTTTTTTTCATAAAATGTATGGAAATCACTCAATGGGAAACACTTCTGCTATGATGAATGAACAAATTTACAAAATAAATGAATTTATATGTGTGCTTTTTGAGTTTTTGATACTCTATTAAAACATTTGTTTTTTTTTTTTTAATTTATGTCAATATTTTATTTTTAAATAATTTTAAGATTTTAAAATTTTAAAAACTATATTTCATTACTCTTATATATATATATATATATATATATATATATATATATATATATATATAAATTCAAAAAACATGACAAAAAAAAACAATATAAAAAAGACAAAAAAAAAAATCAAACATAAAAAATGTAAGAAAAAAAACAAGATTAAGATTAAAATTACTTAAAAAAACATTAAAAAAAAAATGTAAAAAAACAAAAAACAAAATTAAGCTTAAAATTACTTAAAAAAAAACATTTAAAAGCACACACAGACACACACACACACATATATATTTTATTATGAAAAAGAAGAAGAAAACTTAAAAAAAACATAATTTAAGAAAAGAATTTAAAAACTGGACAAAAAAATATAAACATAACAAATATTGATGACATAAATAAAATAAAAAAACACATTAAAAAAAAATAATTAAAAAAAAAAACATTTAAAAAATTAAACTTATAAAAAAAAAAAATTAAAAATGATAAAAAAAGAAGAAATTAAAAAAAAATAAAACATTATTTAAAAAAACATTAAAACCATTAAAAATATTGATTATAAACATTAAAAATAATAATTAAAAACATGGAAAATAATAATTAAAAACAATGAATCTTAAAAAAAAACATTAAACCCATTTATTTAATTAAATAACAAAAAAACCAACATTAAAAGAAACAGAATTTAAAAAAATTAAAAAATAAAAAACAAAAAACATACTTAAAAAAACAACTTATAATCTGCTAAGAAAGAATTAAAAAATAATTAAAAAAGAAATTCATTTAAAAAAAATACAAAGAAATCATAATTTATTAAAATAAAAATAATAATAAAAAATTTTAAAATTATTATATATATATATATATATATATAATAAAAACAAATTAAAAATCTAAAAATATTAATTTAGAAAACATCAAAACTGAATAAACAAATAAATACTCCCATTGACCATCCCACGCTTAAACGTGTTGAGAAAGGGCTCAATTTTGCAATTTCCCTACACAAAATTCCCAATGAGGATATTCTTTGTAACATTGAGTATGGCATTAAAGATCTCCTCGATAACATAAAAGAAACAATTAGACAAGGCTGCTCCATCATACTTAGAAAGGCCCAACCTCCAAGAAGTAATCTTTCCAAACAAGCGTTCATGGCTCTCAAATCTCTAAATCAAAACCCTAATCTTGTTGTCTTAAAAGAAGACAAAGGAGGGGCAACTGTCATCATGGACTCAAAAGACTATGATAAAAATATGTTGGACCACCTTAACAACTTTGGGTGTTATACTAAATTGAAAAAGAACCCTTTAAAAAGAGTTTCCAAGAATGTTAATAACCTAATACAATCTAGAAATGAACCTAATATTAATCATCTCCTTGAGAACAACCCCTTCACTCCTCTCATTTACGGAGACCCCAAAATACACAAGGAGGGGATCCCTATAAGACCCAGCATCAATACCATCAGAGGCCCCACTTACCATCTAGCTAAACACCTCGCTAAGAAGCTCAAACCTTTAGTAGGAAATATTGAATCCTTTGTTAAGTATTCCTCTTATTTCATTAATGAAATCAAACAATTAAAACTGGATAAAAATGACATCCTTGTTAGCTTTGATATAAAATCTCTTTACACCAACATTCCCATTAATGAAGCCATGAAGGTGGTGCACAAGATCACTGATCCAAAAACAACTAAATTAGTAAAAAACTATCTCAAATCCACCTTTTTCACTTTCAAAGGTGAAATTTATGAACAAACTTGTGGACTTGCTATGGGATCCCCTTTGTCCCCCATTATCGCTAACAGGTGCCGCAACAATTATATCTAGGATTTCTTGTTTTTTTCTCACCTTCACTTTAGGCTTGGAAAAATTTGTTCCATATTTTTTATCATTTGACTCACCTGATAGACAGTGAACTATGTGGGAATTTAAGGCTATATTGGATGTAGATGAGAAAGATCTACAAACAGGACAAACCTTTGGTATCATGGCCTCTGGAAGAGATCCCAGATTCCCAAATTCTTCGTTCTTCCTAGGATCTGCCTTGCTCTTCTCATTTGGATCTGCCTTGTAGGCTCCTGCCTCTTCTACACTGCTTGAATTGGAGTACCTCCATTATGATATCAAATCATCCGCTATTATGAAATGACACAGGTCGCAGATGCTTTGATAAACTTGCCTTTTGGGCACTTCACCGCGAACCAAGTTTTAAAATGTCATAACCCACTTGATATTTATCCCTAGCAAAAGTGTCAGATGTGAAGATCAGGCTTTTGATGAAGCGAATAACTTGGTAAAGAGAATTTTTGATTACTTATGTATTCGGCCCAACAATATAGATTTTGATGCACTATCATTATTAACCATGTGCTGAAAAACATACATAAAACTATGTTTTTAGTGAAATTTGAGTTCACAAGAATCGATGCCAGTCAAAATCTAGACCTTTGTCCCAGCTTACTGGTAAAAGGTGGTACTCATATTTCATGCAAGTAATGGAATGCCTTTTTCGTTGTTTTATCTCGTCTTATTCTAACTTCCAAGTCTAGCATCAATGATTGTCTTATGCTTCAAAAAAATGGTATTATGCTTTAAAGAAGTGTATCTACTTTTTATTATACTTCTTACCTTCCAAGTCTAGCATCAATGATTATTTTATGCTTCACACATAATACATTTTTCATTATACTCAAAACATTTTTTATTAGTTGAATGAGACAAACTTAAAACGAGTAAGCTAATATATAGGCAAAATGATTTATGTCACAAATCTAAGATTCTTATAGGAATTCAATGGAAATTTCAGGCATCACCTGAGTAATCTTCAGTGTCTCCAAATTTTGACATCCAGAGAGAATTTTGTTACAAAATTAGGGAGCTCCTACTTGAAAACATGTTGATGTTGATGCATAGCGATCTCCTTCATTTATGGCCATGTGTTGGAATATTTGAAAATTCCAGAATAAAAATGGAGAGAGCAATACTCTCCTCTTCTAACACAGAGAAAATATTGAAATTTCTTCACTGGAAACAGAGTTCAACACTTTGAAAAATTTCTATTCCTTCAAAAAAAACTATTACAAATTCTTCCTCACTGAGAGGGATTACAAAATGTGACTGCTGCAAAATGCAGTGCACTAAAAATTCTTCTCTATCTCTAAAACTACGCAGTACTGTGCTCTTCAAAACACTTACACTGCTATTGTGTGTAATAACAAACTTGACAACTACATTCCGAAATAGGCTCACAACCCTTTTCTTTTATATGCAACACATATATTAAAAACATAACAAAACTATGCAAATAACAAATCTATTAAAATGCTCCTGGGGTCCACAATTTATAAATGTTTTAATATATATATGAAATATATATATATAACATATATACGTCACATTTAAAACAAAATATTACCAAAACCAGTGTGGGACCTTAACAAACAATAAAACTATTCTGCCGCGCGTTATATAAAACATATAACAAAACCTTTGTCAATACTTCAAACGAACCCTTTAGCTGTGGAGCCTGCCGGACTTAAAACGATGATAAACCATAATTCAAACCAAATTCACATTCCAAAATAGCTTGCTGACGTCAGCCAATTTTGTGACGCGAAAACCAAATGAATTCTGCCCTAACCTTTTTCGGGTCCAAATTTGGGCTGGCGCACGGAGAGAGAGTTGTGACGCAAATTTCTTATCAAATTCGCCCTAATATTTTTTGGTTCCGGATTTCCACTGCGCGAGCGGCCCAAAAATAATCCACTCCAATCAATTTTTTCCACGTTTCCTCCTCTGGCTTGCCGTGGTGCGAGACCACCAAACTTTAAACAAAACCCGCGCTTCAATCAAAAGTTTCCCTGTTCCCAGATGCGGGTGCATTGGATGGCATTTAAGGCGATGGGACATGGATGTGGCGAAGTGTGGAGACGCTTGCCCACCCATGTCATGGCTGACAGACGATATTTAAGTTCCAAGGCTTTCATATCAATCACATTAAGTTTTAACGCTATTCAATCAACCGATATTTAAGTTCCAAGGTTTTCATATCAATCGCATTAAGTTTTAACGTAGTTCAAGATCGAACCTCCACTCTTGTTAGTGATTCCGCATGCTCCAATATGCTCTGGTCTTTGGCTCTCATCAATGAGAGATTTATGACGAGTGCTCTTCTATGCCATTGCATTCGGGTTGATAAAATGGCATTTTTCTATGGTTTCTCAGACGAGCCACAACCTTTGAATTGCAGATGCTCTCCGGTTGCTGGGTTACACTGCCTGCGCACTATGACGGGAAGGAGAAGCCAGCTGAAATTATGCTTATACCTTGGTGAAAATCTACATTTCTCTCAGTCTGGTCTATGTCTGTCTTCCTTGGTTTCTTGGAATCCTGCTTCTTCATCTCGTCTTGTGCCCACTGCTGAGACTGCACCCATTCCTCCCCTACGTCAAAGGATGCATTGCCGCAGGGGTAGCACCAGAGGCCAACCCTTTCACGCTCCCTCTTGCTCCTCAACCGAGTCATCTTCCCACTCCAGTCATTATTACGCAGGCCGATATCCAAACACTAGAAGTGGGCGGGGTCGGGTTCTAGGATCTAGCCACCGTATGGGCTCCCCTGCTCCTCATTTCCCCACCACTTCACCTTCTCCCACGATGCACGCTACGCTTTTTTCCTTTAATTTCTCTCTGAACCGCCCATGAATCACAGCTTCAATCACTGTGGTTTTCCGTGAAGAGGCCCAAGTGGAGGAACAATGCACCCATCCGGTGGGTCTGAGCTCAGAAAAATCCCAGCTTTCGGGCCTTCAGGAGGGGAGCGGTGGCATGAATATGCAGGAACCAGAGGCTCAGGTTCGTAGGGCTTGTGATGTGGAGATAGCGCCTGGAGATCCTGGACCTTCCGTGTCTGAAGCTGCTCCCGCCATGGACAGTGACATGTTTGCCGAAGGATGGTGTCGAATTGTCGAAGAACCACTAGATGAGTAGCTGCTTCTCTTTGGTTTGGTTTTCTTGCTTCGCGGCCCACTTAATTGGGCATGTTTTCGTTTATATTACTGTGTTGGACCTCTGTTTTATTTTTAATTCTGTAAACAATGTAATCTTCAAATATATCAAACGATGGTTCCCCTGCGTGGGCAATGCAATGACCTGAAAAACATTCAAGACTGGTTTCCCCGTATGAGGGCAGTCTTCTTTTTTGATTTTTTGACAAATTTGCCATAATTCTGGGAAATGTTTTTGACTTCGGTCATGCTATAATTTTATTCCCACTGTTAATAGATTAACCTTACTTAGAAAAAAGAAAGTTTCCCTATTTCTATTTTAAACCCGTTTTTTGAAATACAGAGCCATGTTTATATGATTATTTATAGTCGAATCGTTACGGGGTGGTTTATTATATTAATATTTAACGGTCGAATTATGTTCATAACAATTGGAACACCCACAATTCATAACAAATATTGGATATTTACTGTCCCGTTTTAAAGTTTCATTTTTATGTTTGCCGAAGGATGGTGTCGAATTGTCGAAGAACCACTGGATGAGTAGCTGCTTCTTTTTGGTTTGGCTTTCTTGCTTCGCGGCCCACTTAATTGGGAATTTTTTTACTTATATTACTGTGTTGGACCTTTGTTTATTTTTGAATTATGTAAACACTGTAATCATCAAAGATATCAAACGATGGTTCCCCTGCGTGGGCAATGCAACGACCTGAAAAACATTCAAGAATAGTTTCCCCGTATGAGGGCAGTCTTCTTTTTTGATTTTTTGACAAATTTTCCATAATTCTAGGAAATGTTTTTGACTTTGGTCATGCTGTAATTTTATTCCCACTATTAATAGATTAACCTTACTTAGAAAAAAAAAAAGTTTCCCTGTTTCTATTTTAAACCTGTTTTTTTGAAATACAGAGCCATGTTTATATGATTGTTTATAGTCGAAGCGTTGCGGGGTGGTTTATTATATTAATATTTCACGGTCAAATTATGTTCATAACAATTGGAACACCCACAATTCATAACAAATATTGGAGATTTACTGTCCTGTTTTAAAGTTTCATTTTTTTTTTAAATTGAACCCGTCGTTGGTATACTGACGCTTTGTAAGCGTCGCTCTTCTGACACCTTATAAGCGCTGGTATTTCGACTTTTTGAACGATTTCCATTTTCGTCGGTCTTGTAACATCCATCGATATTGCGACAGTTCTTCCTAGCATTAGTATTGCGACGCTTTTCGAATGCGTCGGTATTGCGACGCTTTTGGAAAGCGTCGGTCTTGCAACACTTTTGCAATGTGTTAGTCTTGCAACACTTATGTATGGCGTCGGAATTGTGACAGTTTAAAAACATCGGAAGAGAAACAGTATAAAAATGTCAGAAGAGCGACATTCAAAACGTCGGACCACATTTCGTCAGAATTGCGACAGTTTACAAACGTCAGAAGAGTGATGGTTTGGGAAACGTGGGAAGAGCGACGCTTGTTTGGAAGTGATGGAAAAAGTGTCAGTATTGCGACACTTTTTCAAAGCATCAGAATTGCGACGTAATGGTTAACCATGTTTTTTCCATCCTTGAACTGTCGCTCTTGTGACGACTATGTGTCGGAATAGCGACGAAGTGGCCATCGGAAATTGGGCCAAATTTTCTAGTGAGTAGATGAATTATCATCTATTAGGTCATGTATTCACTATACATTTATTTTCTAATCAAAACATGATGAGACATATACATCAAGTTTGTCATGAAATATACTCATAACCAACATATAACCAACATATATCACAAGGATATAATAACCATAAGAATCACATATGAACTAGTATATTTACACATGAAATACCAAGGAGAATGTCACATTAGCGGAATTTTGAGGTCTAAAATGGGCCTCCTATGGAAATTATAAAATAATAGTGGAAATAATAAAATAATATTTGATTACATCATCAAATTTTAGAGGGAAAAAAAACTACTTTTTCAACTTATATCCCAAATCTTTTACTCAAATTTCGAGTGGGAGTACTCGTTGGATGCAAAATTTAATTCCTCATCCAAGGAGTACCCTTGTTGCATACTTTCGATGGATCCTGCTACATGAAAAATGAGAAATACATGAAAAAACATGATTGCAATCATTATTTTTCATGTATTTCTAAGTTTTCTTGTATCAAGGTCCATTAGAAGTATGCAACGTAAGTACTCCTTGGATGAGTAATTAAATTTTGCATCCAAAGAATACTCCCGGTCGAAATTTGAGTAAACAATTTGGGAGATAAGCTGAAAATATGAGTTCAAAAAATAGTTTTATTATTTTTTAATATTTTTACCCTTTTACTAAAAAAATGGTGAATCATCCCCCATGGTTGACATCATCATCGTTAATATTATTGGTTCTTATAAATTTTATTTTGGTTGTGTTAGAGTCGGTATCTTCATCCCTCCGTCAGAGATCAAATTTCTCTTGTTGCATTTCATTTTAGGTGTCTCACTCAGTTCAGTCAGCTGCATTCCATTAGGAGCATGGATCATCTGAAGGTAGGGTCTTGTCCTTCATATCCCTCATGTCTTGTACCTACTGGCCTATTTTTGTTCATCAAAATCATTTACAGTCATTTCTGGTCTCCTGGTAGGCAAAGAGTCATTTTAGGGTTTTTAGTCTCATTAGGTCTAGGGTTTATTAATCAGGTCTCAAAATTTCTAATAATGGCCAGCAGGCACATGAGGAAGCTTCAGATAAGATTTTCGTGCAAAAGTTTCATCATCGTAAAGCTTGATAATGATTTTTCTTCAAAACTATGTTTTGAAGAAAAATTGTTTATTTTATCCTTTTGTAACAAATGCAATGTAATTTTTCAAATTCTTCAGTTGTAATAATGCTCCATTTTCAGCCCTGGTCGCCTTTGCCAAAACTCCATGCCATCCATCCCTGCAAAACAAACAAGAAACTCATCATTCAGTCCAAAAATTGAAACCAAGCAAAACATAGTTTTTTTGAAAAAGTGCCAAAGTTTTTAAACATTACAAAGTGGGTTTTCAAAAAGAAAAAATTAAAATTTTAGGCATATAATATATTTTCATGATCCAACACTCCATTTGCATGCCAATATTCAAGGATGAAAGCCAAGAAAAATCATGGAGGAGTGAAGTAGTTGTTTGAGGGCGGACTGTGTGTAGATTGTTGAGCGCGACGCACTGGGCAAGTGTCACAGCGCATCAGAGGTGCGTGGCGCATAGGGTCACTCCACTGTGTGTGGTTTTGAACCAACGCGATGCATCAAAAGGGCGTGGCGCACTGGGTTGGCTGCGTGGCGCATTGGGCCGAAACATAAAAATTTTTCCATTCTTCTCCAATTATCAAATTTGCTCAGTTGCTCCATGTTCGAGTAAGTCCATACAATAACTCCATTGCTTATGACAAATGTTTGGTGTTGATTGAGATTGGTTATGAGAATTTAAATGTTAAAAACTCAAACCCTATTGTCTTGATTAAGAATGCTCCTAGGGTTTTGGTGTTAAACATTTCCACTTCCCTTACCTTGTTTTTCCCCTCCTCACTGTTTATATTTTCACCACAGTCCCATTTTCCTATCCATCTTATATCCTAAAGTCAATCATACCCATATCATTCCCATTATCCCTATCCCATTTGCAAAATTTCCCCAAATTCCAAAGAATCAAGTGGTTGTCCCTTGTCTCTAAATTTTTCAATCTCAAGTTTTCAAAAGACAAATATCACTTGATTAAATCCCATTGTCCCCACTACCCTATTTCCCCTACAGTCCCTCCCATACTACCATACATTTGGAACTAAAACAAAAAGCACCAAATTCTCATTTTCATCTCATACAAGCCAACATACACCTTGCATGGACATCATGGAGACAGACACTAATACATCATATGAACGAGATAGTGATTCTACCACTGAGCTACATGCACCTAGAAGGCCTCATAAGAGTGGTAGACATGTGAGAGAAGAGCCCACCTCATTGGCTGAATTCCAGGCTTGTCCACTTGCGATGGCATGTTTTCAGGAATAGTCTTGTTTTCAATTTTGTGAAATTATTGCTAGAATTCATTATCATCAGGATTTGGCTCATTTTTTTGTATTAAATTTACATGATGGTCAGGTAACTCTTGCTGGTGTAGATTTTAATTTGACACTGGAAACAATCTCTCAAGCAACCGGAATACCGAATGTGGGTGAACAGTGGAACAAAAGACAGCAGGTCGACAGAGTGCATTATGAACCATATATCAGGCCTAGCTTTGTGAGGCAACTCAACAGAGTGTTCCCATTCCGGTTTCTAAAGGATTCCTATGCGCCTCTGATGAAACTCATTATCAGATATTTCAGTTGTGACGGCCGGTTTTCACGCCTTTATGCCTACCATATGAGGTTATTGATGCATTTCACCAGGGTGAGGATGATTAACATCCCTTATTTCATGTGTCAGAACATCGAGAGAATGACCACTCTCGTGCAGAAGAAAACTCTCGAGCAGCAGTACAACAATATTTATCATTATGCACTCATTAAGATCGTGGTTGTACATCAGCTTGGATTGCAGGGTATTTCATGGGAGGATTTCATTTCCCATGATTTCTTCACCTTCGGAGGTTTTCCATGATGCAGGTGAACCTTCACATTGGTATGGAGGTTAGGAGGCAGAGACTACTAGTGTGTCGACATATGTCACTTATCAGAGAGGCACTAGAGGATTATTTGCAGCAGCCTGGCAAGTACTATCTCCACCTGGGGTGGAAGGGGTCTCATTGTCATCATCAACAGAACAGGTATAGGTATAGGATAGAGGTAAGAGGCCTATCTAGGATGAGGGCCCTTCAGGAGGTCAAGACACAGGTTTCATACTCATTGATGAGGATTTGAGCTCTCCAAGCTCAAAGTTGAGAGAGACTATTCAAGAGCAGAAGGAAGAGATAGACACATTGACCATCAAGTTGCAAAGAGTCCAATGGATCATAAACTACCTGGAGCAGTGAAAGAAACAGTTGGAATATCAGCAAACAATCATGGAGTTGCAAAACATCCGTGAGAACCGGCAAGCTGCCCAAAGAAGCCAAACCGAGATGACATCCATTGAGCGGGAAATTGAGGCTGATAGAGATACTTGGCTCGAGAGGGTCAATATTCATCTGGAGAAGCTGTTGGAGAATGCCAACAAGGAAAATAACATGCTAAGGCACATGAAGAATCATTATTGGGCAAGGAATGATGTTTGCAAGGCTCGAATCAAGATCCTAAAGGCAAAGCTAAAGAGGGCGTTAAAGCATCGCAAAAGGCATGATAGACTCCAAATTTTGGCTGAAGCTTCTTTGGCTCAGCATAGCACTTGATAGTGGACCTTCAGCCCAAATTTCGAAAAATTTGGGAAACTTTTTGTCAATTTTGAATTTTTTGGCCTTAAAACATATTTTTCAACCCAATGCATCGCACCACTTGGCACGCGCTTATAATTGGCAGCTCCTCTTGAGGAAAACTTTTCATTTCTAGATTTTTCATCAAAATTTATGCATGCCAACCCTTTACCTAAGGATTTTTACAAGTTTTGGGTTGCCTGAAGGGTCAAAAACACCCTAAAAATGGCCTTTCTGCCACTTTTGGACACACAGGAAGCAGTGTTGGGAGATTTGAATTTTGGAGGGGTAAATTTCAACCAAATTTATAAATTCCACTTGGGTTGGAAGGTAGATAGGAAGGGCTTTCCAAAGAGCTATCCTGTACTCAATTTTGACTCTAGGAAGGCCCTCAAAATAAGCCTCAAAGTGGCGCGATGCATAGAGATTTTAGGCGCGGCGCATTGGGAATTTTGGCCTAATTTTCACTAAGCAGTTCAGATTTTCGACTAGTTTTGGCCAGTTTGAATTTTTCATCTTCAAATGTGAAAATATTGATGTAAATTAATGTAATTTCATGGCTTTGACGTAATTTTGGCACATTTTTACTCATGTAAGTAGATTCATTCACCAAAAATTGAATTGTAACTGAATGAATCAGTTTCCTATCTTATAGAGGCAAGCTGTTCCACTGCCTACTTTCCAATTCTTAGTTTAGATCTTGTTGAAACAGCTCCTAAACTAGTGATCTCGACCCCTAGAGGCATGGGGATGAGTTAGGCTTGTCTATATCTTGTATTTTCTTAGTCATTTTCAAGTTTGGACACTTGGGATTGCTTTGAGCTTCATTGTACATTTCATCTTTGCATTTTGGCAAAGGAATAGACCAGGGTTTGCAGCACTCTTTGGGATCCATGTGGCTCTATTTTTTGATGGTGTGTTTCTCTCTATGATTGTAAGTTTACTGATGTTTCATGTGTATCATTTCCCTTCTCCTTTCTTCTTAAGTTAAACAAACAAGTATTAAGGGTGGAATTCATTAGATTTGCAGTGCTCTGCCTTGAGTTTTGTTTAAATTTTCATGTTTTCATCTATTTGAAGAGGATTATTGAAAGCCTCTTTCCCTCTTTAGCTCCTCACTGGTCTGAAATATCCATTCACCAACCGAAAGCATCAAAACAATTTCCTTCTTTGCCCCATTCAGAATTCTGCAAAAACTAGGCCTCTTCCCCGGACCCAAAACAACCTTTCCCTTTCATTCCAAAAAAACCCCCAAAATCAAAATCAAATCCTTTCACATATATACCTAGCCTAAAATTAGCTTTTATTTCAAGTCATCTCAAGCCTCACTGATTATTTTTGCTGAGATTGACTAGGAGAGAGCCGTCTCCCGATCTGGTAGGGCTAGCTACCAGATTAAGCATGGTTTGATGTTACCCTAGACTCTACCTTCCTTCAGCTTGAGGAAGATTTAGGCAATAACATAGTGGCGACCATAATAGGGAGTAAATGGTTTGTTTGTTAGTGTTATTCATTTTATAAGCTACAGACGGAGCCTGAAGTTATGCCAGGTAGCCTTCGAAATGCTCTTGCTTTACATTAGCGAAAGTAGATAAACGCTGCTTCAGTCAATCTCCGGTCTAGTTTGCAAACGTGACACTTGACTTGTAAAATGTCCCCCAGTACATCAGATCGTTCTAGACTTTGGATGATGAGTTTAGAATTTGATAGGCTAAACAAGTTAGTTTTGTCCCTTTGATTTTTGAAAATAATTCAACACACTGGCTTCCAGAAGACATACCAGAGAAAATCTGGATCCTGATCCACCTCTAGTGTATGAAAATCCCAATATTATTTCGATAATCCTTCATCGAGAAAGTCCTATGATTCCTCTATTTAAATATCATTCATGCTTCACTGTTTTTGAGTACCTTGAAGATCTTGGGTTTGATGAACAATTTGAGTTGTCGTTGTTTGAGACTAAGTCTGAAAGTGCTATTGAGTCTACTGTCATAAATCCTGAGTTTATCAAGTATCTTGAAATTGAACAGGCTAATAGATCCATTGACAGTTACATTTTGAACATTCAGAATTCTATTGTGGCAACAAATATCCCTGAGTTCATAGAGTCTACATCTGAAACACTTGGGCCATCAGCAGTTACATCTGGTTCACAATTTCATACTGAGTCTCCTTTCATTCCTACCATTCTCGTGCAACCATCTATTTCTGATCGACAATCTCACACATACACCTCTTACATCAACTGCTCTGACTCCTCCTATATCTCCAAGACCGATTGTAAATCCACCAAGAGAAATGGCTGCCCGATTTGCACCTCTCGTGTTGCCTCAAAACTTAGATGACATGCCCGCAGATTATCAAAGAAAAATTCCATTGTTTGATCGCACTCCTTAAAGTGTCACTACTCAGCAACATGTGGATAGAATGGCAGATTTCTTTGACCTTCATGAGGTTTATCCAGAAAATGTGACAATGAGATTGTTTGTTCAAACCTTTGGAGGAGAATTCAGAAATTGGTTCAGAGCTTTGCCACCTAGAAGTAGTGCTACATTGGCTAATCTTCAGAGACAATTCTTGGACTGATGGGAAGTGCAGAAAGATCTTCTTTCAATCCCTTTAGAATGTGACAATATTAGGCGAAATGTTGGTGAGTTAGTTCAAGACTATTGTATTAGATTCAATATTGTTTACAATGCCATTCCTGTTGATATGAAGCCACCTAGGGGATCTGCTTTGATTAAATTTCCAGATGGATTTGATCCTGACATGGTTTATCAATTGAGAGAAATAATTCTGGCCACTTTAGAAGATATGCAGAAAATTGCAGTCAGTGTTGAATCTAATTTGAATGCCAGGAGAGCTAGAATGAGAGCTGAAAAGAAAGGAGCAATAAAGGAAGAGTTTTCTACATCAGATCAAATGCTTCAGAAGATGGAAAATATTTTTGAAAGATTAACACTTGATAAGCCTGAACCGCAGATCAGAAATCCTAACTTCCGTGGCCAGCAGCAACCGCAATTCAGAATGAAGCAGCAGCGAGCACAAGAGCCGACAGTACAACAATAAGTGAAGACACCTTTACAGCAGAATTTTGTTGGTCTAGAATTAGATGATGAAGAGAATGTAATAGGAGAAGAGAATCATTTCTTTACACATGATTATATGCCAATTTACATCACTGAAGATGAGGATTATGCAGAAAACTCAGTCGTACAAAAAGACAAGGATTTCATCTTGGCAAATGAGACAGCTCTTGAAGAAGAATTTGATGAATATCAGAGGGGATACATGAATGCCTTGTCAGCCTAGCAGTGACAATATTCACTTAGAAACAGAGATGTCCCTATTAATCCAATTCAAAAGAGAAATGAAGTTTCAGCACCAAATAATGATTCACCTGTGGCGCAGAAGAAGGGAAAAGAGATAGCTGATCCCACTACTAGTAAGTCCCCATCAGCAAATGAAAGATCTAATCAGCCAATTGTATCAAAGGAGAAAAATGAAAAGAAGGATGTTCCAGCTAAAGAGGTAGAGAAAATTTCATTTTTTAACTTAGAAAATGAAATTGCTAAGTTAAAAGTATTTATTCCTTTGACTGAGTTGATGAAGAATAGCAGCTATAAGGGTTAGGTGTCTAAAATTTTGAATTTAGATCCATTGTCTGATATGGTGAATGTGGAATATGATCAACCTGATTTGATTTTTGGTCTAGCATTGGATGGTGAGTCTCCAAATAGTGATGTGCCTCCTTTTTATATCAGCCTTAGATTGCATGATTTTGTGTTACATAATGTTATGTTTGATTCCGGAGCCTCTCATAATCTCATGCCGAGGGCAATCATGGAGAAATTAGGATTGGAAATGACTTGAAAGTATCATGATCTTTACTATTTTGATTCCAGTAGAGTAAGATGCATTTGGCTTATCAAAGATTTGGTGATCAGTTTGTATCAGATTCCTACTAAAGATGTTTTTATGGATGTGGTTGTGGCGGATATTCCTCCTAGATTTGGCATGCTTCTTTCCAGATCTTGGGGAGCGAAACTAAAGGGAAAATTGAAGATTTATTTCTCCTATGCTACTGTTCCTTTGTTTGGTCAGATGACGAAATTATATCGGGAGAAAAATATGAAGTATATGATCACTAGCAAGGAGAAACCGGTAAATCGTCCAATCAACTATGTACATATAGATTTAGAATCATTTGTTTTGTATTCAGATAGTTTCAATGATGTAAATATCCAATTAGTTTAAGTATAATACATTTCAGAAATCAACGAGAATTTCAGAGAGGTCTTAAAGAAAGAGAGACAAAAGCTTGAAAGTTCCGCTGAGCAATCAGCCTTCCGACAGCAGCAAAAAGTTGATGGACAGCAAGCAAAAATAACAGAGCAAATAGAATTTCAGCACTTGGAAGAAGATGAAGATGGTTTATGGACCATGGATTTTGATGATTCAGTAGGAAGTGATGGTGTTGGAATTGGCATTTGGGTACGTAGCCCTTTTTCCGCCCCAAACAAGGTACCGGGTAATGTAAGGGTCTGTTCTTATAAATTGGTTTTTGATTGTTCATATAATGAGGCTGAATATGAAGCTTTAATTGCTGGTCTAAACATTCTTAGAAAGTTAAATGCTAATAGGATTGTAGCGTATGGAAACTCCGAGTTATTTATCAAGCAAGTGAAAGGTGAATACCAAGCTAAGCATCCTCGAATGTGGGCTTACTGAAATGCAGTTCTTGATATCTTGAAATTGTTTTCAGACTATACTTTGACTTGTGTCCCTCGTATTCAGAATGGTATTGCAGATGCACTTGCAAAGGCAACAAGTAATTTGAAAATTCCGTTGAACTCAAGTAACAAATTTGAAATTAATGTGAAGCATTGTCCGACTGTCTCGGACAATCAAAGGTATTCGCAAGTGTTTCAAGATGACGAAGAGATTGATGAATTTCTGCAAAATGAAGGCAAATTCAAAGACACTTCTATTGATGTGGAGCATGATGATGGTGAGGTTGATGTGCAAGTAAATCAGATGTAAGTATTTCAGCTGAAGGATAATGTCATTCCTAAAGGTCTAATACCTTTAGAGGAGCTTTTCGATCAAGATGACGTAGCCCGAAAACCAACCTTGCGTCCAACCGAAAAGGGAGTTGAAGATGTGAACAATGGATCACCTGAAAATCCAAAGATGGTGACATTGTCCAAAGCATTACCACCAGAGGTAAAAGCAAAGTATGTCAGCTTATTTTCCTCTTTTTCTGATGTGTTTGCTTGGGAATATTCAGATTTGAAGACATATGATACAAACATAATTTAGCACACCATTCCTATCAAGCAAAATCAAAAGCCCTTCAGGAAAAAGTTGAGAAGAATAAATCCAAAGTTGCTGCCCTCAATTGAGAAGGAAGTGAATTGACTGTACAAGGCTGGTATCATTATTCCTATAAGATTTTCAGATTGGATTTCTGATTTGGTGCCCGTACGCAAGAAGACGGGTGAGATTCGTTTCTGCATTGATTTTAGGAATCTGAATAAGGTTTCTTTGAAAGATAATTATCCATTGACCAAAATGGATCACATACTTCAGCGATTAGTTGGAGCATCTCGTATGTCTCTACTCGATGGTTATTCCAATTACAACCAAATTCTGGTCCATGAGGATGATAGAGACAAAACAACATTCACCACTCCATGGGGAACTTTCCATTATGCTAAAATTCCTTTTGGTTTGAAGAATGCTGGTGCGACCTTTCAGCGAGCAATGGATATGGAATTTGTGAATGAGAAGGATGTTTTTCTAGTTGTATATCTTGATGATTTGACAGTCTTTTCTAATTCTGATGAAGAGCACCTTTACCATTTGAAGATTGTTTTTCAGCGGTGTAGAAAGTATCGTGTGTCACTCAATCCAAAGAAGAGTTTGTTTGCCATGGATGAGGGCAAACTTCTTGGTCATATAATATCAAAATATGGCATCTGCATTGACCCAGCTCGAGTAGAAGCTATTCAGAAAATTGATCTTCCCCGAAACAAAAAGGAGATCCAATCATTCAATGGTAAGATGAATTTTTTACGTCGCTTTGTGCCTAATCTTGTAGAACATCTAAGAGAGATTACAAACATGCTTAAAAAAGATAGCGTAGTGAAATGGACTAAGGAGGTTGTAAATTCTTTCAATTTAGTGAAGTTGGCTCTTTCTTTAGCTCCATTTTTTATCAGCCTGGACTATACTCATGATTTTATTTTGTTCTCATTCGCTTCGGAGCATACTATGGTAGCAGTATTGATGCAGAAAAGAGATCAGCATGAAAAACCAATTGCTTTTTTTAGCCGAACCATAAGATATGCAGCCTTAAAGTATAACATTATTGAGAAGCAAGCTCTTGCTTTAGTGAAAGCATTGAAAGATTTCCGAGTATATATTCTTCATTCTCACATTCTTGCTTATGTTCCTAATGCTTCTGTTAAGGATGTTTTAGTGCAAATAGATCTGGAGGGGAGACGAGGCAAATGGATCACTGCCTTGTTGGAGTATGATGTGGAGATAAAGCCTACAAAGCTTATTAAAGGACAAGGGCTAGCTAAGCTAATGGCAGAGTCAAATTTACATGCCTTGGACATTAATCTCATTACTTCTATGTCTGAGGAAAATGAAGAAAGTTCGCTAATTCAGGTGTCAGAAATATTTTTTCATTCTCTTTGGTATTCAGATATTGTATATGTGCTCCAAAACTTGTCACCACCACCAGGAATGGCTAAAAATAAAAGTAGAACTCTGAAATTGAAGGCTGCTAAGTTTTGTATTTTGAACAATGCAATCTATTGGAAAGATCCCGGTGATGTTTTTCTAAACTGGTTGGTGGAAGAAGAAGCAAAGAAGGTGATGGAGGATTTTCATAAGGGAGATTGTGGAGGTCACCTTGTCTGGAAAACGACGGCAAACAAAATTTTGAGAGCAGGATATTATTGGCCAACTCTTTTTGCTAACGTGTATAAGACTGTTAAAGGCCGTCATGAATGTCAGATTTTTGAAGGGAGGAAGAAATTGCAGCCTTTGCCGCTTAAGCCCATTGAGGTGAGTGCTCCTTTCAGCAATGGGGTTTGGATTTCATTGGCGAGATCCATCCTACTTCTTCAGCTCAGCACAAGTGGATCCTCACAGCAACAGATTATTTCACGAAATGGATTGAAGCAATTCCCACCAGGCAAGCTATGGATTCGATAATAATTTCATTCCTTGAGAATAATATTTTGTCTCGCTTTGGTTGCCCGAATAATTTAATTACTGATAACGCAGAAGATTTCAAATCAAAAATAATGGTTTAGTTTTGTAACAATTATCACATCATTTTGGGACACTCAACCGCTTATTATCCACAAGGCAATGGATTGGTATATTCTTCCAATAAATCTTTAGTCAACATTATCAAAAATCTGCTGGAAATTAACAAGAAAAGGTGGCATAAGAAGTTGGTCAATGCACTCTGGGCAGACCGAGTGAGTTAGAAAAAATCCATTGGTATGTCCCCCTTTGAGCTAGTATATGGAGTTGACATGGTATTTCCTACCTCTCTCGCAGTTCTAGTGTTCAAACTTCTATAGGAAGTTGGCAGTGAAGACGATCATATGCAGAGGAGAATAAATCAAATGATCCATTTGCAACAGACTAGAGAAGAAGTTTTCCAAAACACATTCAAGCTGTAAGAGAGAATTAAGAAAATATATGACAGAAAAGAAAAAGAGGACAAATTTCAATTGAAAGAAGTGGTGTTGAAGTGGGATGCAAGGAACGAGGAAAAGGGTAAACACGGTAAGTTCGAAAATCTCTGGAAAGGACCCTTTGAAGTTGCTGCATATTGGGGTCAAAATGATTTTCTTCTGAAAGAGATGAACGAGGAAGATTGTCCAGGAGGGCCGGTCAATGGTCGGTTGCTCAAGCAGTATCATTGCTGAAATGTTTTCTGTTGTTTTACATTCTCACTGTACATACCATTTTATTTCAGTTTCATTGCAAGTGTTTGATGTGATCTTTTCTTCAGTTTGGGGCCTGAGGTGAAGGCTATAACTCTAAAGATTTATTTCAGTTTTCGTTTGAGTTTGTCGAGTCTTGTCCTTCAGTCATTTTGGTTTCAAAATTGAGTCGGTTTGAGTCAATTTTCAGTCAATAAAATGAGTCTAGAGTCTTGTGTTAGTTTGTCAAAGTTAATTATTCCATAGCCCAATGGACGAAGGCACTGCCTACTCTCCCAGAAACCTGTAGTTCTTGGCACCTCCAAGGAGCTACCATCCCCATTGGAGCCAATGTTAGATTCGGTATCTTCATCCCTCCGTCAGAGATCAAATTTCTCTTGTTGTATTTCATTTTAGGTGTCTCATTCAGTTCAGTCAGCTGCATTCCATTAGGAACATGGATCATCTGACGGTAGGTTCTTGTCACTCATATCCCTCATGTCTTGTACCTGTTGGCCTAGTTCTGTTCATCAAAATCATTTACAGTCATTTCTGGTCTCCTGGTAGGCAAAGAGTCATTTTAGGTTTTTAGTATCATTAGGTCTAGGGTTTATTAATCAGGTCTCAAAATTTCTAATAATGGCCAGCAGGCACATGAGGAAGCTTTAGATAAGTTTTCCATGCAAAAATTTCATCATCGTAATGCTTGATAATGATTTTTCTTCAAAACTCTGTTTTGAAGAAAAATTGTCTATTTTATCCTTTTGTAAAAAATGCAATGTAGTTTTTCAAATTCTTCAGTTGTAATAATTCTCCATTCGTAGCCCTGGTCACCTTTGCCAAAACTCCATGCCATCTATCCCTGCAAAACAGACAAGAAACTCATCATTCAGTCCAAAAATTGAAACCAAGCAAAACAAAGTTTTTTTGAAAAAGTGCCAAAGTTTTTAAACATTACAAAGTGGGTTTTCAAAAAGCAAAAATTAAAATTTTAGGCATATAAGATATTTTCATGATCCAACACTCCATTTGCATGCCAAGAGTCAAGGGTGAAAGCCAAGAAAAATTGTGGAGGAGCGAGGCAGTTGTTTGAGGGCGGATTGTGTGTAGATTGTTGAGTGCGACTGACTGGGAAAGTGTCACGGCACATCAGAGGTGCGCGGTGCATAGCGTCACTCCACTGCGTGTGGTTTTGAACCGGCACGACGCATCAAAAGGGCCTGGCGCACTGGGTTGGCTATGCAGCACATTGGGCCGAAACATAAAAAAAATTCCATTCTTCTCCAATTATCAAATTTTCTCGGTTGCTCCATGTTCGAGTAAGTCCATACAATAAATCCATTGCTTATGAAAAATGTTTGGTGTTGATTGAGATTGGTTATGAGAATTTAAATTTTAAAAACTCAAACCTTATTGTCTTGATTAAGAATGCTCCTAGAGTTTTAAAATTGGGTTTTGGTGTTAAACATTTCCACTTCCCTTACCTTGTTTTTTCCCTCCTCACTGTTTATATTTTCACCATGGTCCCCTTTTCCTATCCATCTTATATC
The DNA here is from genome assembly GCA_034641835.2 of Pinus albicaulis. Lineage (NCBI taxonomy): Eukaryota > Viridiplantae > Streptophyta > Pinopsida > Pinales > Pinaceae > Pinus > Pinus albicaulis. Next base: position 211,658,411 of record CM076583.1, on the reverse strand, counting down.
CTAAAGTCAATCATACCCATCTCATTGCCATTATCCCTATCCCATTTTCAAAATTTCCCCATATTCCAAAAAATCAAGTGGTTGTCCCTTGTCCCTAAATTTGTCAATCTCAAGTTTTCAAAAGACAAATATCACTTGATAAATCCCATTGTCCCCACTGCCATATTTCCCCTACAGTACCTCCCATACTACCATACATTTGGCACTAAAACAAAAAGCACCATATTCTCATTTTCATCTCATACAAGCCAACATACACCTTGCATGTACATCATGGAGACAGATACTGATACATCATATGACTGAGATAGTGATTCTAGCACTGAGCTACATGCACCTAGAAGGCCTCATAAGAGTGGTAGACATGTGAGAGAAGAGCCCACCTCATTGGCTGAATTGCAGGCTTGTCCACTTGCCATGGCATGTTTTCAAGAACAGTCTTGTTTTCAATTTTGTGAAATGATTGCTAGAATTCATTATCATCAGGAGTTGGCTCATTTGTTTGTATTACATTTACATGATGGTCAGGTAACTCTTGCTGGTGTAAATTTCACTTTGACACCGGAAACAATCTCTCAAGCAACCGGAATATCGAATGTGGGTGAACAGTGAAACAAAAGAAAACAGGTGGAAAGAGTGCATTATGAACCATATATCAAGCCTAGCTTTGTGAGGAAGCTCAGCAGAGTGTTCCCATTCAGGTTTGTAAAGGATTCCTAGGCACCTCTGATGAAACTCATTATCATATATTTCAGTTGTGAGGGCCGGTTTTCACGCCTTTATGCCTACCATATCAGGTTATTGATGCATTTCACCAGGGTGAGGATGATGAACGTCCCTTATTTCATGTGCCAAAACATTGAGAGAATGACCACTCTCATGCAGACGAAAACTCCCGAGCAGCAGTACAACAATATTTATCACTATGCACTCATTAAGATCGTGGTTGTACATCAGCTTGGATTGCAGGGTATTTCATGGGAGGATTTAATTTCCCATGATTTCTTCACATATCCTCAGGTTCCTCCGGAGGTTGTCCATGATGCAGGTGAACCTTCACATCAATATGGAGGTCAGGAGGTAGAGACTACTAGTGTGCCAACATATGTCATTTATCAGAGAGGCACTAGAGGATTATTTGCAGCAGCCTAGAGAGTATTATCTCCACCTGGGGTGGAAGGGGTCTCATTGTCATCATCAGCAGCATAGGTATAGGTAAAGGACAGAGGTAAGAGGCCTATGCAAGATGAGGGCCCTTAAAGAAATCAAGACACAGGTTTAGTACTCATTGATAAGGATTTGAGCTCTCCAAGCTCAAAGTTGAGAGAGACTATTCAAGAGCAGAAGGCAGAGATAGACACATTGACCGTCAAGTTGCAAAGAGCCCAATGGATCATAAAATACTTGGAGCAGGGAAAAAAACAGTTGGAAGATTAGGAAACAATCATGGAGTTGCAAAAAATCCATGAGAACTGGAAAGCTGCCCAAAGAAGCCAAACCGAGATGACATCCATTGAGCGAGAAATTGAGGCTGATAGAGAGACTTGGCTCGAGAGGGTCAATATTCATCTGAAGAAGCTGTTGGAGAAGGAAAACAAGAAAAATAACATGCTAAGGCACATGAAGAATCATTATTGGGAAAGGAGTCATGTTTGCAAGGCTCGAATCAAGATCCTGAAGGCAAAGCTAAAGAGGGCGTTAAAGCGTCGCAAAAGGCATGATAGACTCCAAATTTTGGTTGAAGCCTCTTTGGCTTAGCATAGAAAATTTTGGTTGAAGCTTCTTTGGCTTAGCATAGCACTTGATAGTGGACATTCAGCCCAAATTTCAAGAAATTTGGGAAAATTTTATTCAATTTTGAATTTTTTGGCCTTAAAACAGATGTTTCTACTCGACGCGTTGCGCCACTTGGCACACGCTTATAATTGGCAGCTCCTCTTAAGGAAAAATTTGCATTTCTACATTTTTCATCAACAGTTATGCATGCCTACCCATTAAATAAGGATTTTTACAAGTTTTGGGTTGCCTGAAGGGTCAAAAACACCCTAAAAATGGCCTTTCTGCCACTTTTGGACACACAAGAAGCAGTGTTGGGATATTTGACTTTTGGAGGGGCAACTGGAAATCAAATTTAGAAATTACACTTGGGTTAGAAGGTAGACATGCATGGATTTCCAATGAGCTATTCTACACTCAATTTGGACTCCGGGAAGGCCCTCAAAATCAGCCTCAAATTGGCGTGACGCATAGAGATTTTAGGTGCGACGCATTGGGAATTTTGGCCTAATTTTCACTCAGCAGTTCATATGTTCGCCTAGTTTTGGCCAGTTTGACTTTTTCATCTTCAAATGTGAAAATATTGATGTAAATTGATGTAATTTAATGGCTTTGATGTAATTTTGAGACATTTCTACTCATGTAAGTAGATTCATTCACCAAAAAGTGAATTGTAACTGAATGAATTAGTTTCCTATCTTATAGAGGCAAGCTATTCCACAACCTATTTTCCAGTTCTTAGTTTAGATCTTGTTGAAAAAGCTCCTATACTAGTGAGCTCGACCCCTATAGGCATGGGGATGAGTTAGGCTTGTCTATATCTTGTATTTTCTCAGTCATTTTCAAGGTTGGACACTTGGGATTGCTTTGAGCTTCATTGTACATTTCATCTTTGCATTTTGGCAAAGGAATAGACCAGGGTTTGCAGAACTCTTTGGGATCCATGTGGATCTATGTTTTTATGGTGTTTTTCTCTCTGTGATTGTAATTTTACTGATGTTTCATGTGTATCATTTCCCTTCTCTTTTCTTCTTAAGTTGAACAAAGAAGTATTAAAAGTGGAATTCATTAGATTTGTAGTGCTCTGCCTTGAGTTTTGTTTGATTTTTCATGTTTTCATCTATTTGAATAGGGTTCTTGAAAGCCTCTTTCCCTCTTCAGCTCCTCACCGGTCTGAACTATCCATTCACCAACCCAAAGCATAAAAAAAATTGCCTTCCTTGGCCCATTCAGAACTCTGCAAAAACTAGGCCTCATCCCCGGACCCAAAACTGCCTTTCCCTTTGATTCCAAAAATACCCCCAAAATCCAAATCAAAGCCTTTCAAATATATAAATAGCCTAAAATTAGCTTTTATTTCAAGTCATCTCAAGCCTCACTGATTATTTTTGCTGAGATTGACTACAAGAGAGCCCTCTCCCGATCTGGTAGGGCTAGCTACCAGATTAAGTGTGGTTTGATGTTACCCTAGACTCTGCCTTCCTTCAGCTTGAGGTAGATTTAGGAAATAACATAGTGGCAACCTCTCGTGTTTCCTCAAAACTTAGATGACATGCCCGCAGATTATCAAATCAAAATTCCATTGTTTGATGGCACTCCTCAAAGTGTCACTTCTCAACAACATGTGGATAGAATAGCAGATTTCTTTGACCTTCACAAGGTTGATGCAGAAAATGTGACAATGAGATTGTTTGTTCAAACCTTTGGAGGAGAAGTCAGAAAGTGGTTTAGAGCTTTGCCACCTAGAAGTATTTCTACATTGGCTAATCTTCAGAGACAATTCTTGGACCGATGGGAAGTGCAGAAAGATCCTCTTTCAATCCTTTCAGAATATGACAATATCAGGCGAAATGTTGGTGAGTGAGTTGAAGACTATTGTATTAGATTCAATAATGTTTACAATGCCATTCCTGCTGATATAAAGCCACCTAGGGGATCTGCTTTGATTAAATTTCTGGATAGATTCGATCCTGACATGGCTTATCAATTGAGAGAAAGAAGTCCGACAACTTTAGAAGATATGCAGCAAATTGCAGTCAGTGTTGAAGCTAATTTGAATGCCAGGAGAGCTAGAATGAGAGCTGAAAAGAAAGTAGCAATAAAGGAAGAGGTTTCTATGCCAAATCAAATTCTTTGGAAGATGGAAAAGATGTTTGAAAGATTAACACTTGATAAGCCTAAACCGCAGATCAGAAATCCTAACTTTCGTGGCCAGTAGCAACCGCAATTCAGAATCAAGCAAAGAGAGCAGCGAGCACAAGAGCAGATAGTACAGCAGCAAGTGAAGACACCTTTACAGTAGAATTTTGTTGGTCCGGAATCAAATGATGAAGAGAATGTAATAGGATAAGAGAATCATTTCTTTACACCTGATGATATGTCAATCTACATCATTGAAGATGAGGAGTATGCAGAAAAATCAGTCGTACAAAAAGACGAGGATTTCATCTTGGCAAATGAGACAACTCTTGAAGAAGAATCTGATGAATATCAGAGGGGATACATGAATGCCTTGTCAGCTCAGCAGTGACAATATTCAATTAGAAATAGAGATGTCCCTATTAATTCAATTCAAAAGAGAAAGGAAGTTTCAACACCAAAGAATGATTCACCGGTGGCGCAGAAGAAGGGAAAAGAGATAGCTGATCCCACTACTAGTAAGTCCCCATCAGAAAATGAAATATCTAATCAGCCAATTGTATCAAAGGAGAAAACTGAAAATAAGGATGTTCGAACTAAAGAGGTAGAGAAAATTTCAGTTTTTAACTTAGAAAATGAAATTGCTAAGTTTAAAGTATCTATTCCTTTGACTGAGTTGATGAAGAATAGCAGCTATCAGGGTTAAGCGTCTAAAATTTTGAATTTAGATCCATTGTCTGATATGGTGAATGTGGAAGATGGTCAACCTAAGTTGATTTTTGGTCCATCATTGGATGGTGAGTCTCCAGATAGTGATGCGCCTCCTTTTTATATCAGCCTTAGATTGCATGATTTTGTGTTACATAATGCTATGTTTGATTCCGGAGCCTCTCATAATATCATGCCGAGGGAAATCATGGAGAAATTAGGATTGGACATCACTCGAAAGTATCGTGATATTTACTCTTTTGATTCCAGTAGATTAAGCTGCATTGGGCTTATCAAAGATTTGGTGGTCAGTTTGGATTAGATTCCTACTAAATTTTTTTTGATGGACGTGGTTGTGGCAGATATTCCTCCTAGATTTGGCATGCTTCTTTCCAGATCTTGGGGAGGGAAATTAAAGGGAACATTGCAGCTTGATTTCTCCTATGCTACTATTCCTATGTTTGGTCAGATGAGGAAATTATATCGGGAGCAAAAGATGAAGTACATGATCACTAGCAAGGAGAAACTGATAAATCATCCAATCAACTATGTACATACAAATTTAGAATCATTTTTTTTTGTATTCGGATAGTTTCAATGATGTAAATAGCCAATTAGTTGAAGTAGAAGACATTCCGAAAATCACCAAGAATTTCAGAGAGGTTTTAAAGAAAAAAAGACAAAAGCTTGAAAGTTCCGCTGAGAAATCAGCCTTCCGACAGCAGCAAAAAGTTGATGGACAACAAGCAGAAATAATAGAGCAAACAGAATTCCAGCACTTGGAAGAAGATGAAGATGGTTTCTGGACCATGGATTTTGATGGTGTAGTAGGAAGTGCTGGTGTTGGAATTGGCATTTGGGTACGCAGCCATTTTTCTGCCCCAAACAAGGTACTGAGTAATGTAAGGGTCTGTTCTTATAAATTGGCTTTTTATTGTTCAAATAATCAGGCTGAATATGAAGCTTTAATTGCTGGTCTGAAAATTCTTAGAAAGATAAATGCTAAGAGGATTGCAGTGTATGGCGACTCCGAGTTGGTTATCAAGCAAGTGAAAGGTGAATACCAAGCTAAGCATCCTCGAATGTGGGCTTACCGAAATGCAGTTCTTGATATCTTGAAATTGTTTTCAGACTATACTTTGACTTGTGTCCCTCGTATTCAGAATGGTATTGCAGATGCACTTGCAAAGGCAGCAAGTAATTTGAAAATTCCGATGAACTCAAGTAAGAAATTTGAAATTCATGTGAAGCATTGTCCAACTGTCCCAGACAATCAAAGGTATTGGCAAGTGTTTCAAGATGACGAAGAGATTGATGAATTTCTGCAAAATGAAGGCAAATTCAAAGACACTTCTATTGATGTGGAGCATGATGATGGTGAGGCTGATGTGAAAGTATATCAGATGGAAGTATTGCAGCTGAAGGATAATGTCATTCCTAAAGGTCTAATACCTTTAGAGGAGCTTTTCAATCAAGATGACGTAGCCCGAAAACCAACCTTGCGGCCAACCGAAAAGGGAGTTGAAGATGTGAATAATGGATCACCTGAAAATCCAAAGATGGTGAAATTGTCCAAAGCATTGCCACCAGAGGTAAAAGAAAAGTATGTCAGTTTATTTTCCTCTTTTTCTGATGTATTTTCTTGGGACTATTCAGATTTGAAGAAATATGATACAAACATAATTCAGCACACCATTCCTATCAAGCCAAATCAAAAGCCCTTCAGGCAGAAGTTGAGAAGAATAAATCTGAAGTTGCTACCCTCAATTGAGAAGGAATTGAATCAACTATACAAGGCTAGTATCATTGTTCCTATAAGATTTTCAGATTGGATTTCTAATATGGTGCCCGTACGCAAGAAGACAGGTGAGATTCGTTTCTGCATTGATTTTAGGAATCTAAATAAGGTTTCTTTGAAATATAATTATCCATTGCCCAAAATGGATCACATACTTCAGCGAGTAGTTGGAGCGTCTCGTATGTCACTACTCGATGGTTATTCTGATTATAGCCAAATTCTGGTCCATGAGGATGATAGAGACAAAACAACGTTCACCACTCCGTGGGGAACTTTCCATTATGCTAAAATGCCTTTCGCTTTGAAGAATTCTGGTGCGACCTTTTAGCGAGCAATGGATATGGAATTTTCGAATGAGAAGGATTTTTTTCTAGTTGTATATCTTGATGATTTGACAGTCTTTTCTAATTCTGATGAAGAGCACCTTTACCATTTGAAGATTGTTTTTCAGCGGTGTAGAAAGTATGGTGTGTCACTCAGTCCAAAGAAGAGTTTGTTTTCCATGGATGAGGGAAAACTTCTTGGTCATATAATATCAAAATATGGCATCCACATTGACCCAGCTAGAGTAGAAGCTATTCAGAAAATTGATCTTCCTCGAAACAAAAAGGAGATCCAATCATTCAATGGTAAGATGAATTTTTTACGTCACTTTGTGCCTAATCTTGCAGAACATCTAAGAGAGATTACAAACATGCTTACAAAAGATAGCATAGTGAAATGGACAGAGGAGGCTGTAAAGTCTTTCAATTTAGTGAAGTTGGCTCTTTCTTCAACTCTGGTTTTGATCAGCCCAGACTATACTCAGGATTTTATTTTTTTCTCATTCGCTTCGGAGCATACTATGGCAGCAGTATTGATGCAAAAAAGAGTCAGCATAAAAAACCAATTGCTTTTTATAGACAAACCATAAGAGATGCAGCCTTAAAGTATAACATTATTGAGAAGCAAGCTCTTGCTTTATTGAAAGCGTTGAAATATTTCTGAGTATATATTCTGCATTCTCACATTCTTGCTTATGTTCCTAATGGTGCGGTTAAGGATGTTTTAGTGCAAACAGATCTGGAGGGGATACGAGGCAAATCAATCGCTTCCTTGTTGGAGTATGATGTGGAGATAAAGCCTACAAAGCTTATTAAAGGACAAGGGTTGGCTAAGCTAATGGCAGATTCAAATTTACCTGCCTTGAACATGAATCTCATTGCTGCTATGCCTGAGGAAAACGAAGAAAGTTCGCTAATTCAGGTATCAGAAATCTTTGTTCATTCTCCTTGATATTCAGATATTGTATATGTGCTCCAAAACCTATCACCACCACCAGGAATGGCTAAAAATAAAGTAGAACTGTGAAATTGAAGGCTGCTAAGTTTTGTATTTTGAAAAATGCACTCTATTGGAAAGATCCCGGTGGTGTTTTTCTAAACTGGTTGGTGGAAGAAGAAGCAAAGCAGGTGATGGAGGATTTTCATAAGGGAGATTGCAGAGGTCACCTTTTCTAGAAAACGATGGTAAAAAAAATTCTGAGAGCAGGATATTATTGGCCGACTCTTTTTGCTGATGTGTACAAGACTGTTAAAGGCTGTCATGAATGTCAGATTTTTGAAGGGAGGAAGAAATTGCAACCTTTTCCGCTTAAGCCCATTGAGGTAAGTGCTCCTTTTCAGCAATGGGGTTTGGATTTCATTGGCGAGATCCATCCTACTTCTTCAGCTCAGCACAAGTGGATCCTCACAGTGACAAATTATTTCACGAAATGGATTGAAGCAATTCCCACAAGGCAAGCTACGGATTCGATAATAATTTCATTCCTTGAGAACAATATTTTGTCTCGCTTTGGTTGCCCAAATAATTTAATTACTGATAACGCAACAGCTTTCAAATAAAAAAGAATGGTTGAGTTTTGTAACAAGTATTGCATCATTTTGGGACACTCAACCGCTTACTATCCACAAGGCAATGGATTGGCAGAGTCTTCCAATAAATCTTTAGTCAACAATATCAAAAAGCTGCTGGAAATTAACAAGAAAATTTGGCATAAGAAGTTGGTCAATGCACTTTGGGCAGATCGAGTGAGTCAGAAAAAATCCATTGGTATGTCCCCCTTCGAGCTAGTATATGGAGTTGACACGGTATTTCCTACCTCTCTCGCAGTTCCAGTGGTCAAACTTCTACAGGAAGCTAGAAGTGAAGACGATCATATGCAAAGGAGAATAAATCAAATGATCCATTTTCAGCAGACTAGAGAAGAATTTTTCCAAAACACATTCAAGCTGCAAGAGAGAATTAAGAAAATATATGACAGAAAAGAAAAAGCGGACAAATTTCAATTGGAAGAAGTGGTGCTAAATTGGGATGCAAGGACGAGGAAAAGGGTAAACATGGTAAGTTAGAAAATCTCTAGAAAGGACCCTTTAAAATTGTTGCATATCGAGGTCAAAACACTTTTATTCTGAAAGGGATGAACGGGGAAGATTGTCCAGGAGGGCCGGTCAATGTTCGGCTGCTCAACCGATATCATTTCTGAATTTTTTTTTGTTGTTTTACATTTTCACTGTACATACCATTTTATTTAATTTTCATTTCAAGTGTGTGCTGTGATCTTTTCTTTAGTTTGGGGCCCGAGGTGACGGCTATAACTATGAAGATTGATTTCATTTTTTGGTTTGATTTTGTCGATTCATGTCCTTTAGTCATTTTGGTTTCAAAATTGAGTCGGTTTGAGTCAATTTTCAGTCAATAAAATGAGTCTAAAGTCCTTTTTTAGTTTGTCAAAGTTATTGATTCCATAGCCCAATGGATGAAGGCACGGCCTACTCTCCCAGAAATATGTAGTTCTTGGCACCTCCAAGGAGCTACCATCCCCATTGGAGCCAATGTTAGAGTCGGTATCTTCATCCCTCCGTCAGAGATCAAATTTCTCTTATTGCATTTCATTTTAGGTGTCTCACTCAGTTCAGTCAGCTGCATTCCATTAGGAGCATTTATCATCTGACGGTAGGGTCTTGTCACTCATATCCCTCATGTCTTGTACCTGCTGGCCTAGTTCTATTCATCAAAATCATTTACAGTCATTTCTGGTCTCCTGGTAGGCAAAGAGTCATTTTAGGGTTTTTAGTCTCATTAGGTCTAGGGTTTATTAATCAGGTCTCAAAATGTCTAATAATGGCCAGCAGGCACATGAGGAAGCTTCAGATAATATTTCTGTGCAAAAATTTCATCATTGTAATGCTTGATAATGATTTTTCTTCAAAACTCTGTTTTGAAGAAAAATTGTTTATTTTATCCTTTTGTAACAAATGCAATGTAATTTTTAATATTCTTCAGTTGTAATAATGCTCCATTCGCAGCCCTGGTCGCCTTTGCCAAAACTCCATGCCATCCATCCCTGCAAAACAGACAAGAAACTCATCATTCAGTTCAAAAATTGAAACCAAGAAAAACAGAGTTTTTTTGAAAAAGTGCCAAAGTTTTTAAACATTACAAAGTGGGTTTTCAAAAAGAAAAAATTAAAATTTTAGGCATATAAGATATTTTCATGATCCGACACTCCATTTGCATGCCAAGAGTCAAGGGTGAAAGCCAAGAAAAATTGTGGAGGAGCGAAGCAGTTGTTTGAGGGCGGATTGTGTGTAGATTGTTGAGCGCAACGCACTGGGCAAGATTCACGGCGCATCATAGGTGTGTGGCGCATAGGGTCGCTCCAATATGTGTGGTTTTGAATCGGCACGACGCATCAAAAGGGTGCGACGCAATGGGTTGCCTGTGCGGCGCATTGGGCTGAAACATAAATTTTTTTCCATTCTTCTCCAATTATCAAATTTTCTCGGTTGCTCCATGTTCGAGTAAGTCCATACAATCACTCCATTTCTTATGAAAAATGTTTGGTGTTGATTGAGATTGGTTATGAGAATTTAAATGTTAAAAACTCAAACCCTATTGTCTTGATTAAGAATGCTCCTACGGTTTTAAAATTGGGTTTTGGTGTTAAACATTTCCACTTCCATTACCTTGTTTTTCCCCTCCTCACTGTTTATATTTTCACCACAGTCCCCTTTTCCTATCCATCTTATATCCTAAAGTCAATCATACCCATATCATTCCCATTATCCCTATCCCATTTGCAAAATTTCCCCAAATTCCAAAAAATCAAGTGGTTGTCCCTTGTCCCTAAATTTGTCAATCTCAAGTTTTCAAAAGACAAATATCATTTGATTAAATCCCGTTGTCCCCACTGCCATATTTCCCCTACAGTCCCTCCCATACTACCATACATTTGGCACTAAAACAAAAAGCAACAAATTCTCATTTTCATCTCATGCAAGCCAACGTACACTTTACATGGACATCATGGAGACACACACTGATACATCATATGATCGAGATAGTGATTCTACCACTGAGCTACATCCACCTAGAAGGCCTCATAAGAGTGGTAGAAATGTGAGAGAAGAGCCCACCTCATTGGCTAAATTGTAGGCTTGTCCACTTGCCATGGCATGTTTTTGGGAACAGTCTTGTTTTCAATTTAGTGAAATGATTGCTAGAATTCATTATCATCAGGAGTTGGCTCGTTTGTTTGTATTAAATTTACATGATGGTTAGGTAACTCTTGCTGGTATAAAATTTCACTTTGACACTGGAAACAATCTCTTAAGCAACTAGAATACCGAATGTGGGTGAACAGTGGAAAAAAAGACAGCAGGTGGACAGAGTGCATTATGAACCATATATCAGGCCTAGCTTTGTGAGGCAACTTAGCAGAGTGTTCCCATTCCAGTTTCTAAAGGATTCCTATGTGCCTCTGATGAAACTCATTATCATATATTTCAGTTGTGAGGGCTGGTTTTCACGCCTTTATGCCTACAATATGAGGTTATTGATGCATTTCACCAGGGTGAGGATGATGAACATCCCTTATTTCATGTGCTAGAACATCGAGAGAATGACCACTCTCATGCAGAAGAAAATTCCCGAGCAGCAGTACAACAGTATTTATCACTATGCACTCATTAAGATCGTGGTTGTACATCAGCTTGGATTGCAGGGTATTTCATGGGAGGATTTCATTTCCCATGATTTCTTCATAGCTCCTCAGGTTCCTCCGGAAGTTGTCCATGATGCAGGTGAACCTTCACATCAGTATGGAGGTCAGGAGGCAAAGACTACTAGTGTGTCGACATATGTCACTTATCAGAGAGGCACTAGAGGATTATTTGCAGCAGCCCGACGAGTACTATCTGCACCTTGGGTGGAAGGGGTCTCGTTGCCGTCATCAGCAGCACAGGTACAGGTACAGGATAGAGGTAAGAGGCCTATGCAGGATGAGGGCCCTTCAGGAGGTCAAGACACAGGTTTCATTCTCATTGATGAGGATTTGAGCTCTCCATGCTCAAAGTTGAGAGAGAATATTCAAGAGCAGAAGGAAGAGATAGACACATTGACCGTCAAGTTGCAAAGAGCCCAATGGATCATAAACTACCTAGAGCAGCGAAACAAACAGTTGGAAGATCAGCAAACAATCATGGAGTTGCAAAACATCCGTGAGAACCGGCAAGCTGCCCAAAGAAGCCAAACTGAGATGACATCCATTGAGCGGGAAATTGAGGCTGATAGAGAGACTTGGCTTGAGAGGGTCAATATTCATCTAGAGAAGCTGTTGGAGAAGGCCAACAAGGAAAATAAAATTCTAAGGCACATGAATAATCATTATTGGGCGAGGAACAATTGTTTGCAACGCTTGAATCAAGATCCTGAAGGCAAAGCTAAAGAGGGCGTTAAAGTGTCGCAAAAGGCATGATAGACTCCAAATTTTGGCTGAAGCTTATTTGGCTCAGAATAGCACTGGATAGTGGACCTTCAGCCCAAATTTCGAGAAATTTGGGAAACCTTTTGTCAATTTTGAATTTTTTGGCCTTAGAACAGATTTTTTTTCCCGGCGCGTCGCGCACTTATAATTGGCAGCTCCTCTTGAGGAAAACTTTGCATTTTTGGATTTTTCATCAAAATTTATGCATGCATACCCATTACCTAACAATTTTGACAAGTTTTGGGTTTCCTGAAGGGTCAAAAACACCCTAAAAATGGCCTTTCTGCCACTTTTGGACACACAGGAAGCAGTGTTGGGAGATTTGATTTTTGGAGGGGCAAATGGCAACCAAATTTAGAAATTCTACTTGGGTTAGAAATTAGACAGGCAGGGATTTCCAACGAGCTATCCTGCACTCAATTTAGACTCCGAGAAGGCCCTCAAAATCAGCCTCAAAGTGGCACGACACATAGAGATTTCAGGCGCGACGCATTGGGAATTTTGGCCTAATTTTCACTCAGTAGTTCATATTTTCTCCTAGTTTTGGCCAGTTTGAATTTTTCATCTTAAAATTTGAAACTCTTGATGTAGCTTGATGTAATTTCATGGTTTTGATGTAATTTTGGCACATTTTTATTGATGTAAGTAGATTCATTCACCAAAAAGTGAATTGTAACTAAATGGATCAGTTTCCTATCTTATAGAGGCAAGAGGTTCCACTACCTATTTTCCAGTTCTTAGTTTAGATATTGTTGAAACAACTCCTAAAATAGTGAGATCGACCCCTAGAGGCATGGGGATGAGTTAGGCTTGTCTATATCTTTTATTTTCTCAGTCATTTTCAAGGTTGGACACTTGGGATTGCTTTGAGCTTCATTGTACATTTCATCTCTGCATTTTGGCAAAGGAATAGACCAAGGTTTGCAGCACTCTTTGGGATCCATGTGGCTCTATTTTTTTATGGTGTGTTTCTCTCTGTGATTGTAAGTTTACTGATGTTTCATGTTTATCATTTCCCTTCTCCTTTCTTCTTAAGTTAAACAAACAAGTATTAAAGGTGGAATTCATTAGATTTGCAGTGCTCTACCTTGAGTTTTGTTTAATTTTTCATGTTTTCATCTATTTTAAGAGGATTATTGAAAGCATCCTGCCCTCTTCAGCTCCTCACCAGTATGAACTATCCATTCACCAACCGAAAGCATCAAAACAATTTCCTTCCTTGCCCCATTCAGAACTCTGTAAAAACTAGGCCTCATCCCCAGACCCAAAACTGCCTTTCCCTTTGATTCCAAAAAAACCCCCAAAATCAAAATCAAATCCTTTCACAGATATACCTAGCCTAAAATTAGCTTTTATTTCAATTCATCTCAAGCCTCATTGATTATTTTTGCTGAGATTGACTAGGAGAGAGCCCTCTCTCGATCTGATAGGGCTAGCTACCAGATTAAGTGTGGTTTGATGTTACCCTAGACTCTACCTTCCTTCAGCCTGAGGTAGATTTAGGCAATAACAGGTTGTAAATTTTTTTAGGAGGCCCATTTTAGACCTCAAAATTCCCCTAATGATCTTATTAATGAATACATAAGCCAATTAGGTTTGGGACTTCCATGTACCGCCCAACTATATATTGGGTTGAATGAAATATTTCTTTCATTCAATCACCCCCATGCCATATTCCAAGAATAAATGTTGGACTCACAAAAAAAATTAGAATTTCTCAGGCTTTACTATATATCCCAGCAAGGGATTCATAGACCCTAACCCTCAACAATACAACCAGGATTTAACAAAATCTCCACCGTATCACTATTCCTTAAACAAACATGTATACCTATGAATATCTCGACATAAACTATGAGGAATTTTTCAGTCTCAACCTCTCATCTTTACCATGTATATTTCCATTACCAATCAAGGGATTTCTATGCCTACAAGGTCTCCACCGATTGTACTTCTCCATATATCTCGCCATTATCAACCAATGAATTCCTAGGCCCAATGAAAGGTATTCCCCTCTCAGCTTTATCGTGTATCGCATCTTTCACCGGTCGAGAATTCCTATGCTCAATAAAGCATATTCACCTCTGATATTTACTGTGTATCCCACCATTCAGCTGTGGACAATTTCTTTGCTAAATCGAAGAGTTCACAACTAGGATTTCACGTGTATCCCATCCTAGGATTCCTAGGCCTTATGAATAATCTTGAGACCACCCCACTCAGCTTTGAATCCATCTAGAAATCCAACTCAACCAAAGACAAGAGAACCCACCACACCATGGCTATCTAGAAATGGAAAGGCAAGGATGTAAAAAAAAATGTCACACCAGGAAAAACCCATGCCAATGACAACAAGAGAACTAAGAACATAGCTGCATTTACCATTCATTCCAAATCTATAAAATAAATTACACTTGAAAAATTAATACCTGCAAGTGATCACGTTGCAGCTACTTGATTTTTCTCTTCCTTGCCTGATATGTTCTTAACGTTTCCTTCTTTTTCCATCCTTTGCTTTCCTTGTTCCAATGCTAGATTTATGTAAGAATTCTCTAAGTGTCCAAGAGTGAGAGAGAGACAAAGAGTAGAGAGAGAGATCCAAAATTGACTGAAAAACGTACCAAATGATCCTCAAACCTCTGTTTTCTTCATTTTCCATTATTTTCCTTCATTTTTCTCCTCACATGCAACCTGTGAAATTTCATCTTCCTTTTCTCCTAATTTCCATTTTTCTCATAAGTAAATTGCCAAAAAAATCATTTTTCCTTTCAAAATTCTTTGCCATTGTCTTTTCCTATTTCCTTAGCCATAATAAACCAAATTAACACCCACATTAGGATGTCTTTCCCAACATTCAGCTTGGAATACTTATCCAATGACCTTGGTTATTAATTTTCCTTTATTAACTTTATTACATGGAATTTTGACTAGGGTTGTTACAGAACCCTCCCCGTTGGGGAAAAATCATCCTCAGTGTTCAATGACACCTAAAACCAACAAAAAAACTAAAAAAAAAAAAAAATATACTGCTTATGGAGCCTTGTAACATAGCTCATTGCAATATTTACAATGATCAACTTGCTAAGAAGTAAATCAGCATGAAAACATAACAACATAAAAACCATAACATACCACTTATTAGAGCTTTATAACTCATATCATGGCGGTAATTACATACATACATATGTAGATATACAAAACATCACACCAAAACATATACCAAAAACATTCTCTCAACCTATGAATATAGAAGGATACATAGCCCGCATCTAATATGTCATCTCCCATGTCACTTCATCGAGTCCGAAACGCTTCCAATGCACTTTAAAATTCTCAATTTCTTGGTTCTAGGGAATGAGCACCTTTCTCTACAAAATGCACTGATGTTTTGGCTCCAATTTTCCTTCTAGTTCCACTTGCAGTACATACCAATAAATCAAATGATCAACATATTTAACGTACTTTTTAAGCAATGACACATTGAAAACGTCATGGAATTTCAATGTCGGAGGTGGTGCAAGTCGATAGGCTACTTTTCCAATCATTTTAAGAATATTGAAAGGTCCACAAAACTATGGTGTCATCTTGTTGCATGATCCAATCCTCAAGGAGCTTTTCTTTGGCTTGATTTGCAAGTTAAATTATTCCCCAACCTAAAACTCCATAAACATCATGTTCTAAGATGCATAAAGTTTCTGCCTGTCCTATGCTATATTTATATTCTTCTTGATTACTTGCATTTCCTATTCCATTTATACCAACATTTCGGTCCTATCAATAACCTGTTCACTGGATTACGCCAACTAATGGGAGTATTAAAACTATGCCAATAGAGTGCCTCAAACAAATTCATCCTTAATGAATCCTATATCCTCTTCTAATGCACCACATACATCCTCAACATCTCCTCCAATATCCTGTTGACCCTCTCTATTTTTCCATCTGTATGTGGATGATAAGTTGTGTTGAAGGAAAAATTTGTCCCCAAACCCGCAAACAACTCATTCCAAAACTTGGAAGTGAACTTAGCATCCCTATCTAACACAATATTCCTTGGAAAACCATGCAACCTCACTACATCTCCAATCAAGACCTATGCTACATCATTAGTTGAATACGTATACTTCACTGGAATGAAGTGTGCTACCTTTATCAACCTATATACCACAACCTTGATGGAATCATGTTGTCTATATGTCCTTGGAAAACTTGTAATGAATTGCATGGAAATGACCTCCAACTTCCACTCTCGAATCAAAATCGGCTATAGTAACCCACCTAGATGTTTATATTCTACTTTCACCTGCTGATAATACAAACATCTAGCCAAAAACTCTATCGTGTCCTTCTTCAGATTTGACCAATTATAAAACTTATTGAGTGTTGGCAATGTCTTCTGGTATCCTAGGTGACCTCAATATCGTTTTTCTTGATCTCATTGTCATTCGACACATATATCTTGTCCCTAAATTTGATCAAAGAGTTTGTTGTAAGATGTTAGTCCACATCTTGCTCACATTTACCCTCTGGTAATTTGTGCCTAAGTCCCTTGTACCTGCGTTTAATATTCAATCATGTAAGTTTGTCCCATAAGAGCTCATATCTGCTATATGATTCACTTGTATCTTCTTTCTCAGAGAATACAGAACCTTGTTCTCTTTATCTACAATGTACCTTGAGGTCAAGATAACTAATCATGGCCGACCATATAGCTTATATCCCATTCAAATAGATACCTCAATCCATTGTGATCATTCATCAACATAAACCTTTGCTAAGAACATATTACCTCCACATATTCAATACATGGATGATCATCGCCAACTCAAGATCATGTGTAAGATAGTTTTCCTCGTGCTCTTTCAATTTCCAAGACTCATAGTATACTACATGCCCTTCCTGCATAAGGGCTCCATCGATACCCCTCTTGAAAGCATATGGACACACCACAAATGATTTTTCTATATCTATAATATTTAACAATAGAGAATTTGTCAACAATTGCTTCAACTCCTCAAAACTAGCTGCAGATTCCTCTGTTCATTCAAATTTCTTACTGTTAACACTCGAAAATTGTAGAGCAGAAGACGACATTATATAATGTCAAGTGGAAGGATTTACAGGGCTGGAAGACATTACAAAATCTGGAAATGATTTAAAATCTCCAAGGTCTGATGAAAAATCAAATTTGAACAAGTCCTAAAAGTTTTTACGCACATTATCCTTCGTGAAGAGTGCCTTTGCACGCCTTATGGCCGAAAATGCGCGCAATCCCGAGAATGGAAAAATGTTTCTTTCCGGGTCCACACAAAGAAAAGGAAAAGTGATTCCTCACTTGAAGCCATCTAAGGATAGCCACCAATGCCTCCTTAGACACCAAGTGAGCACACAATGAAATATTTGTAGCACAAAAAGGAATCATACCCCTCTCTTGGGTCACCATCCACAATGTACAAAGAGAGGGAAGGAGGATTTGAAATATCCTATATAAGGCCAGCATGAGATGAAGAATGGGTGAATACATTGTTAAGTTGGCTAGAATTTCCCAAGAAATACCAGCAATGTGTGATCCAGAGCTGAAGTTAGAGGGGACTCAACTGTTGGCCATCCAACAAGTTTAGTCCAACACAGTAGAGAGAGAGGGAGACTGCACCGAGGCAAGCTTGGGATAAAAACATCCTTGCATCAGGACTTAGAACACATGTTGTAGGGTCCCTTTGGAAAGAGGGTAAATTTTCACTCTTATTACTACCAACGCTCAATAACAAGGGCCTAGAGCCACCATTCGTATTATTTTTGTTGTTTGACTCTTTTCAGAGCTCAACACTGTTACCGATGAAATAGGTAACCTGACCTCAAAATGGAAACTCTAGCCCAAAAAGACTCAAAAAACATGAAAAAACACCCCAAAAACAAAAAAAGTGTATTCCAGAACGCACTTGGTTTTTTTTTAAGGTCAAATTTCAACATTTTATAAAATTATGCTAAAAACAAAACTGTTTCTTTAAAAAAAGATTGAAAAAACACCCTCGAAACAAAACTAGTTGATGCTGGAATAACAAAAAAAAAAAATTGTATCATATTTTTGACATTTTTAAAAATAGAAATAACATTTTTTAATTTTTAAAATTCAAACATTAAAAAAAAAACCTAAAATTTAAGAAAAAAATTAAATTTAAAAAATAAAAATATTTTAAAGCTTAAAATTTAAAAATATATAGGAATAAAAAAATAAAAATAAAAACAAAATAAAAATTTTAATACAAACATTAAAAAAAATCTAAAATTTAAGAAAAAAAATAAAATAAAAAATAAAAAATAGAAAATTTAAAGATTAAAATTTCAAAACATATAGAAATAAAAAAATAAAAACAAAAACAAAATAAAAATATTAAATTATAAAAATAAAAAAAAAGTTAAAAAAAGAAAAAAATTATAAAAAAAAAAATATAGAAATTAAATTTAAAAAAGAAAAAGAAAACATTTATTAAATTAAAAAAAATAAAATTTAAAAAAAAATATTAAATTTAAAGAAATATATTAAATTTTAAGAAATTTAAAACTTTAAAATAAAAATTAAAAAAAAAAAAAACATTATTGAAATTAGAAGTAAAAAAATGAAAAATTAATTAAAAATAAAAAAACGAAAAATAAAATACAATAAAAATATTAAATTTAAAAAAATATATATTAAAAAAACAAATCGATTTTAAAAAATAAAATAAATTTAAATTATAAAAAATAATATATATATATATATATATATATATATATATATATATATATATATATATATATATATATATATTAAATTTTAATACATAAATGAATAAACAAATAAATTTTGAAATAAAAAATAAATTTTAAATATAAAGAAAAAAAATATTGTTAAAATAAAAAGTTAAAAACTTTAAAAATCAATTAAAATTGAAAAATTGAAAAAAATAAATTAAAAAAAAAATATATTAAATAAAAAATAAAATAAAAAACAAATTAATTTGAAAATATTAAGTTTAACTAAAATGAAAAAATCTAATTTTAAATACACAATTTTAATTCAAATAAAAAAATACATAAAAATTTTATGTAATTAAAAAAATAATAATAAAAAATTAAAAAATTAAAAAAATATTAAATTCAAATAAATTAAAAAAAAAAAACAAAATTTACTAAATTTTAAAAAGTTAAATGAAAAAAGTAAACATAAAATTTAATAATAAAAAAATAATCAATTATATAAAAAAAATAAAAAATTTAATAAAAATTAATAACAAAATTTAGAAAAAAAAAATTAAAAACAAAAAAAATGAATAAAATTAAAAAAACAAAAAAAAATAAAACAAATTAAATTTCAAATATAAAAATTAAACTAAAAAAAAAAAAATCTAAATTTCTTGAATTAAAAAAAAATCAAATTAAAAAAAAAATTTATTAAAAATTAAAAAAAATTCAAAAAATAAAAAGAATTTTTTGATCGTGGTGGCGCCGCCAATTGGCTTCCCACCCAAGTGGCGGCAGAGGCCGGCTGTTGGGAGGGAGGCCGATTCCGAGAATCGGCCTCCTGCGGTGGGAGGCTGATTCTGAGAATCGCCCTGAGGCCGATTCCGGGAATCGCCTTCCCGCGACGGGAGGCCGATTCCAGGGATCTCCCTCCCACGGTGGGAGGCTGATTCCAGGAATCACCCTCTCGTGGCGGGAGGCCGATTTCAGGAAGCGCCCTCTCGTGGCAGGAGGCCGATTCCGAGAATCGCCCTCCCGAGGGCGATTCCACACCCTCCCGTGGCGCGGGAGGGCGATTCCGCGCCCTCCCGCGGCGAGAGGCCGATTCCGGGAATCATCTTCCCGCGACAGGAGGCCGATTTCAGGAATCGCCCTCCCGCCGCGGGAGGTCGATTCCCCCTGGTGGCGGCAAAGGCTGGCCGCTGGGCGGGCGGGGGGCTGCATGCAACCTGCCCCCGCCCGCCCAGCGGCTGGCCTCCGCCGCCACCTGGGCGGGAGGCCAATTGGCGATGCCACCACGATAAAAAAAAAAAAAAATTATATTTTTTCTTTTTAATATATTTTTTTTTAATTTGAATTTTTTTTTTTTTTAATTTTGTTTTTAAATTTAATATTTTAGATTATTATTTTTTTTTTAATTTAAAATTTATTTATTAAATTTATTAAATTTTAATTTAATTTAATTTTTTTTTAAATTTTTTAGTTTATTTAGTTTTTCATTTTTAAAATTTATAAATTGTTTCATTTAAAAAGAAAACAGTAAATTTATGGATATTTGTTTTTTAATTATTTTCATGTGGTTTTTTTCATTTTTTTTGTTTTTTAATGGTAGTTTTCTTTATTTTAATTTTCTTTTTCAATTTTCAATTTTGTTTTTTTTTTTTTTTAATTTGTTTTTTTTTGTTAATTTTAAAAGTTTTATTTTTATTTTCTTATTATTATTATTATTTTAATTTAAATTTTTTAATTTAGTTTTTTCTTTTTTGTATTTTATTTTTTTTTATCTAAATTTTAATTTTGTAATTTAAATTATTTTTAAATTTTCTATTTAATTTTTTTTTTATTATTATTATATGGTTTTTTTTAATAACTCAGAAAAAAATGTTTTTGATGTTATTTTTTTCAAATTTTTTTGGTTAATTTTTGTTTTTTTCTTTAAATTATGTGTTTTTTTTTCAAATTTTATCATTTCTTTTGATATAATTTTCGAATATTTATTTATTTATTTATTTTTGTTTAATTTTTTTTATTTTTACGAGTTAATTTTTTTTTTAAACATTTTTATTGGTTTTTTTATTGTTTTTATATATTTTTTTTTTATTTAAGTCTTGTGTTTTATTACCAATAGGAAAATCACCACTCTAAAAAAAAAGGTTGATGCTGCATCAATACGTTTCAAAATTAGCATGAAAATCACTGCTCTAAAAAAAAAAGTTGATGCTGCATCAATACGTTTCAAAATTAGCATGAAATTCACTAACATTTTAAAACAAATATTCATACTTCATCAATAAAAATATTAGTGTGTCAAAAATGTGCTAAAAAAAAAAGAAGGTGATTCTGCATCACCACTTTTCAAAATCGGGTGCTTTTTATGCTACCAAAAAAAGTAGGTAACAGTGTGGTTACCTATTTCATCGGTAGCATTGTTAGCTCCTCTTTACTTGTTTTAGTTTTTAGTTTAGTTTTAGTATATATATGCATGCTATTTCTCTATCTAGTATGCTTATGATTCTAGCTCATTCCACTAACTTGCTTGACTCCACTTCTTTTTCTTCTAGTTACCAACAAATTAAGTGGATATATCACACCCCCTAAGTTGATTTTATTTCGTACATACGTGCACCAAACACATCCCAACAGGATTGGGGAATCCACTAACGTTTATTGCTAAGTTTATGTGGTTGTGACTTTTTTTCAGAGACCTATGTCTCTATTGTGGAGTGGAGCTGAATTTCCCCTTATTTCTCCTACAATCCCTAGTTCATCCCAAGTGACAGACTGAAGCAGAAAAGCTCCAAAATTTTCTTGTAGGAATTCGCACGCGTTTTCTTCCCACAGACACGCAGGGCGCCTATTTAAAGCTGACCTGTGTGTAGACATTGCGCCTGTTTCATCCTTTTGCGTGAAAAATACAGAGTGAGAAATTTCTCCCATATTTCTGTATTTTCCTTCTTGTAAAATGCTTGGCAGCCCCTAATACACCTACCAGCATTGGTTGTGGTACCCTGCAACTTGCTAATGTTGACTCTTAGCTGCCTTTTGTAGGCTTAGTGTCAGTTTTATTTCAAGTTGATTTTTGCAAAGTTCACACGTAGTTTAAGTAGGGGGGAAAAATAACTTGCATTCCCAAAAAAAATTATGTTTTCAAAATTTTGGTACTAACACACCTAGATAACTAGCCAAAGTAAGTGGTCCACGACCACACTTGCATAGCTAGTTTTCTTTTTTCTAGTGTAAAAGTTTTAGTTTAGTTCAATTTTTGCACTAGGATTTTCGGGACTAGGATTGAATTTTTTATAGAAGAGAAAGTAATCTCTACTACCTTTGCACCCTTCAGTGATCCTAGGTAGGCATATGAATTCTCCCTATTGACAACTTTCCATCTCCCTGTAGTTGATCACATAGCTTAACTAGGAAAAATAGAAACTGGCCCATAATCCACAGATGTTTTTCTTTTGAGCAAGGAATAATACAACATAGTTTAAATATGGGATTTTGTAAAGGATCATCAAATATCCACACGTTAAAACTATGTGCTTGTACACTTTATGCTCACACATATTCACTCACTAAGTGAAGCAGCAACACCTAAAACTAACTTAACAAAACTCAATAAATTCTCCCCACAGGGGCCACAAAATAATTTATAACTTAAGTTAGGATCAAGGGGGTAGGCATCTAGTAAGCCGCCTTGATCACTCTTCATCTTGAAACATAGAATTTGACTGTTTAGGGAGATTCAAATCCTCCTATCAACCCACGGAAAAGAAAACCCAAGTGCGACAGAGACCTTTTTAAGAGGGGGTTAGGCTTAGGCGCAGTGCGGACATGTATCAGTTAGGGCTACTTGACTTGGCTGATACTTGGTACTGTTAGCTGACTTACCAAGAATCCCAAGACTCGAATGCTCACGTATGATGGTGGTACTTAGTGACCAAAACCAGGGCATCCTTTCCCTATAGGTAATGGTGCAGGCATTCGCCAGACCCTCTACCCTTACCTTCGTGGATTTTCTTCGGTTGACTGGGGGCAGTTCCAGCTCTTATGGGACGTTGTTCTAGCACTCGCAAGATATCTTCTCAAGGCCTAGTTACATTTGAGTGTGTGAGGATGAATATGTCTTGTAGGATTTTTAGTATCATACACAAACAAAAAAAAACCACTTTTTTGATTGCTTGATCACATAGATTAATTTAAAGGGAAATTTATTTTATTTTTCACGTTGTTTTATGTGTGTGACAAGAATTTTTCTTTGATCATAGACTCTATCCTCTCAAATTTTTCAAAACCAAACTTGGTTGACACTAGAATGGACCCAAAGGGACCTCATCGATCTACGCATTTTTTGGATCTCCCCCCATTACCGGGAGGGGTTCCAGGTCTTTTGCCATTTAGGCATCAAAGACAGAATGTTTCCACCATTATAGGTTTTTATTTTATTGGGGAATCCATAGTTGGGAACCCGAGTTGGTCCCCCAACACCACACCATAGACCACTCCTCCCACAACTCCTAGGGGGCAGAGGAGTACATCCCATTTAGGAAGCCAGTTGAATACACAACAGGGTACGTCGCAGACTAACCCTCTTCCTGACCAGAACTTTTTGTTTACACACATTGCACTGGTGTCAACCTCTCAGACACCTTTCTTAGCTTCGTTGAATCTTCCCGATTTAACCAAGCTAACAAATGACCCCATCACACACAACCCTACATAGCCTCCCATGCCCATGAAGCTCCCTTCGGATATTCCAAAGTTCGAAGGAAACAAAGCGGAAGACCCAGGTAATCATGTCATGACCTTCCACATGTGGTGCTCATCGAACAATATCATTGATGACACTATTCGAGTGAGACTATTTCAACGCACTCTGACTAGAATATCTGCAAAGTGGTATGTGGAGCAACCTGTAGCTTCATATGGAAACTTTAACACCCTTGCCACCGTGTTCCTAACATATTTTCAGTTACCCATTCACAATGATTCCAGAATGGAACTACTGACACATTTTAGAAAAAAACCTCGCCGTCCATATCTCGGATCATCTCCATGAGTGGAGGCGGCATCCCAGTTTATGTAAAGCTAAACTCGATGATCGAGTTCTTTTACATTTGTTCCTAAAAACTCTTACGTCAGAGATTTCAAAGTATGTGGCGCAGTAAAGGCCCACATTCGAAGAGGATGCCATCATCAAAGCATAATAGCTTGAGCTAATTTATACGCAGTTAGGATACATTTACAACATCCTGCCTAATGCCCCATGCTTGCAAACTTATCAAGAATTTCTAGGTGCGTCGAACTCTGCGGATGGAATAATTGGGTCACTAACCCAAGGATACCTAGGCAACAAAAATAAAAAACAGATTACACATACAGTTCTACCCAGAATGTACCCCAACCTGGTTTTCAAAGCCATCATATGCCTCAGTAAAATTTGATCAATAGGGCGCCAATGTATCACCAGGGAGGACCTTACCCTCCATCTCAGGGGAACCAACCCGCAAAAAGAAACACTGAAGTAAGAGCTCCTCTCCAATATCCAAGTGCAAACCAGGGACCGTGTTATTCTTAGTCACTAGCACAAGACCTGCCTATGCAGACCAATGCACAGGTGAACTTTTTGCAGTCAACCCAAAACCAACCACACCAATACAACTAGGAGAATTGCCCTCCTAACGTGGTGAAGAAAAAATCAACAAACAAGCCCAAAGGGAACCCTGGACAAGGGGGCAAAAAGCAGCAATGCCCACCGCGATTCCAAGCTGGAAGTGACTCTAATCGAAATCAGAGCCAGGAGCCGAGAAATGCCCAACGGTAGAGAAAAATCCCACCTCTTCGAACAAACCATTATTCTTCTATATTTGGTGAGTACGACCACTATACTCACCACTGTCGCAATCTCCCTAAGCTAAAGAAGCTATAGAGTAACCAAGGACAAGGAGGATCTTGCTAGCAACAAGCTATGATGCAAGAACCTTTCCCCCATCAAGGAACAGTAAGCACTCAACATTAAAATACAGACGAATCCAGGAAAAGCAACCATGAAATATACATGACTTGTGAAGAGATTTTTTTTCAAACACAGAATCGCAATTACGACACCCGAGCAGACACCAATATGTTAGGGGCAAGTACCAGTGCACTGACTGTAACTTTGACCATTTCAAAGATTCCTATAGAACCATTGCCAAAAATGGTGAAGGGACCCAATAGGCGAGCAGGAAACTACTCCAAAGCAGCCCATAATTATAGTATCGTGGATGATTTAGCATAATCTCCCACTGCTATGTCGGATTTGGAAGTATTGCAACCATGCCCAAAACAATGGAAAGCCCTACTTTCTGCATTAGAGGCTATCGACTCTACCGATACGCACCTAATGGCTTTTGACTTAGACAAAACCACCCCTAGGCTTCCTTCCATGGTTTCCTTCTAGATACCAGTGTCGGTCTAGAATATCACAATTCACTGATGTTTCATAGACGAGGGTGCATCCACGTGCATCATGTCCAAAAGTGTTTGGCAGAAGTTAGGGTTTCCCACACTCAAACCCTCAGTCATTATGCTTAGAGCATACGATGGTCGTCCATCAACCCCTGTCGGCCTCTACCAAAACGTCCCGGTATGCTTAGCTGGAAAGACGGTCCATATAGACATTGAAGTTTTGGATGCTCACCTGGACTACAATAGACTCCTTGGGCGGAGTTATATGTATGCCATGTCTTCCATAGCATCCTCCTCCTTTCGCATCATGATGTTAGCCCATTAGGACCACATCATTACTATAGACCAATTGACGCATAGCGATAAACAACCCCTAAAAAAAACTGATGTAATTCTACCCTATGTAGATACATCCTCAGATGCTCTCTCATGATACCAAGAATATGGCCTTGGCCAATTTAAAATGTCGTCTTTTCTAGGGTAATTCCTAGGAGATGCTCCCATAATCCCTGAGTCATCGCTCGATGTCACAAGGGCTCTGATGTGCATGATGTCAACATCAAGCACTAAAGCTATTCAGGACACGGACACAGGTAGTAATGGCACCGATTCATTAGCCACGACAACCTCTCTAGCCTATGCCGCCTCCCAAACCCCTTTCCTCTAACCCCCAGCTGGTTTTGTCTCACAGCAAGTTTTTGCAACACTGGAATTACAAAAACTATCATTGGAAATCCTAGTTTGATACCTCATTCCACCTGCAGGAACAGAAGCCACCCACGTCACTACCACGGGATTGAAGCCCCTCAATCTCGAGGAGGCCCCACTCATCTTCTAAATGGCCAAAAATGCCACTAAAAGTGAGATTAACATTGCAAAGCGAGTGATCACGACTAAGAAAATTGAGAAGAGAGGAAATAAGATGGTGACCCCACCATACAGCAAGAATCACTAGTCTGCACCATATGCGATGTAATAGGCCACCCTACCCATATCTGTCTGAAGCTAAATTAATTAAAACTGCTCCTTGGCTTTGAGACATACATCGTGATGTCGTTTTCCCATAAAAATAAATCTACCACCAAAGGTAAAGGCAAAGCACTGCATACCAGTCACGCATGCACTCTCTTTAGCAACTATGGGCACTATACCCACCATTTCCCAAAGATCCCACAATATAGCGATGCATTACACGCCATCGAGAGGTCCTATCAAGAGGATCCCGCCACCCAGGCATTCGGAAATGAACCTCATACCATCCTATACCTACAGGAACAAAAAAGGTCACAAGAAAGAACCTTAGTCATGCCCATTATACATTTCACACTATGCAATGAACGTGGTCACTTCCTTGAAGAGTGTGCAGCCCCTGGAACTCATCCAATTATGATATCCTATAGAAAGGGTTTACCATGTTGGATTGAGAGCAACATAATTCACATGTCCGTTATGCGGTCTGTTGGGATCCTGTGATTTACCACATTGGCATACTAAATGACAAGGAAACACATAAACCAGTCTTTAGAGCTCTAGGTTCTAGCCCTCCTAGTCTCAGAGAAGGATCTCTTAATATTTTTCAAAGATATGACTTGTTTTCTTGTAAAAGGTTGATTTTAGGCTGGTTATTAAGTATGAGTTTGTTTTATTTTTTGGTGGGATATGACGATCTAGGCAGCATAGATAGAAAAGGGAAATCTCTAAGTCATTGGGCAATGGAGTCAAGTAGAAGTTTGTAACAAGTTTGTAGATGAATCAGGGGTATCAAAGGGCAAATCTAACTTGGCTATTGGATCTACAAAGTCTTTCAGGTGAAATGAAATGAACATCAAGGGTTTAGAATGAAAATTAGAACTAAGGGAAATTAAGAATCCTTAATTATATGTAATTCTCAACAAAGGGACTTAAAACATCATTTGAACATGAATATGTATTCCATAGACAAGGCTAACCATGAATTCTACAAATCACACTTCAGCAAATAACAATTTCAAGACAAATTTATTAAATGAAAACTAGGAGTCAAGGAACACTCTATTTCATCCAAACATTTCACTTAAAGGATAAGAAAACATTATAGATTCACAAATTACTACATTCATACAAGAGGGAACTCCTAGAGATCTCTGATTACAGCTATAAAGACCTTCAAAACAATTATTCAAGAAATAAAAAGGGGTATGATCAAAACATACCTCTTTGGCAGACTATAAACAATGGTACTTTAAAGGGAGACTTCAGAAACAGTTTTCAAGTGGCAGCAAGTAAGCAGGGAAAACCATAAATCATTATTGAGGCCAACTATCTGAACTATTCTTGAAATAAACAAGCTTAAGGATTGAAAAGTAGTCAAACTACTCAATAAAACCTTCAGCAGATGAAAAGATAAAGACAATGAAGAGTAAATAGGTCTAAGGTGCTTCTAGGAGACATTTCTTAGCCTAAAACTTTTACTCTACTGCAAGCAAGAAATGATGAAAACATAATGGAAAACAGAAAAAAGATTAACATATTAGAATACTTCACCAACATCCAAGCTCAGGGGTCCAATGATAGAGATTTCTCCATCCACAAATAGGTCAAAACATCCACTGGTTCTAGAACATCAAATTTCTTTCAACTTCAGCAGAACTATGTATTACTTCAAAGAGTTATCAAATGCCCACCTTTACAATGAGTTCCCGTGAAGTATTTATACTACAAATGAGGAGGTGGAACTATATAGGGTTCAAAATGTTATTAATGAGATATTAAATGCACTTCTATCCTTAAAAACCATGCAAGGAATAAGGTATGAATGCCTCTCAACTACTTCTCTATGTAATAAAATCTGTCTTTACTTCTTGAGGATGAAATAGTTGAAAAGATTGACTTTGAGGCCTTTTTCTGTCTTTACATTAACTATTCTGACAGTTTAAAATATCTTCCGACTGTGTAATAACTGCCAATTTTCCCCTTAAGACATAAAGTAGGCCAAAGGTGTCAGTTAGGTTTATCAAGTGAATAACTGCTCTATGTTCGATTTATCTGAGGCCTTCTTAAGCTTATCTTTCATTTATTTTATCATTAAACTATTTTAAGGCCTTTCAACCTTGTTTTTCCTTTAATTAATTTGTTTTGAGGCTTTGATATTGCCTTAAGTCTCTATCATGATCCTTATGTTTTCTTTATCTCCTTTCTAATTTTGTAAACCTTTTAATTCTTTGTCTTTAACTATGTTTTCTTCCTTAATCTGCCAATTAAACCTTTAATCTTCTGTTTGCCTCTTTACACCTTGATTTATCCTTCATACTTTTTTTTTCTGCCTTTATCTATTTTTCTTTTTAACAAATATTTTTACTCATTAATCCTTTATGCCTTTAAAACCTTGAATCAACTTTAATCCTCTGTTTTAAGGCTCTGATTTCGCCTTAAGCCTTTATAATGCATTATATTGTATTTGGAACCTTTCGGATTCTTTGAACTTTCGTTCATCTGTCCTTTAACTGCATTTTTAATCTTTAATCATCCTTTAAGCCTTTAATCTTTTTTCTTTGGCTTTCAAACTCACCTTTATCCCCTTTTTATTTAAAATTTAAATTCTATATTTTCCTTTCTTCTTTACTTCACTGGTTCTTCTTTATTTTGTTGTGTGCAGGGTTTCTTTTGGTGCGCTGAGGGTTTGATAACCTATCGAGGGTTTGAACCTTTTATATAACCCCTTTAGCTCTTTAATGTAGTTTAAATTCCTTATGGATCATCATTCTTTGGCCTCTGCTATTGAAAAATAGTTTTGGGAGGGCCTTTTAATATATATGTTGCCATAGAACCTGCATCTAAAACATAAAAATATTAACAAAACCTGCATTTTTGGATGAAAATTGATTTCAGAGGCATGAGGAGCGTGCAAAAAGGGAGGGAGAAGCACAAGGAAAAGGTTCCATGGCAAAAACCGTGAAAACCAAGTTTAAAAATGACTTTGGCACGAAAATGGGCAAAAGTGGTTTTGGAAAACCTCCAGCAGTTTTCGCGTTGTAGTTGGGCAGTTAGCCGTTTTTCCCCGGGGGAACGTGATTCCATTCATCGCTTTCCATGTGCCCCGAGAAAAACCACCATTTTCACGTAGAAATGAGGTGTTAAACCTCGGTGAGTGATCTCGCGTGAAATTAACTCGGGGCCATCGGATCTGGGGGCTCCAGTTCTACGGTGGATAATGGAGTGCGATGGGGGGGAAGTGCTTGGCGGATGGGAGTGGTGGAAAACAGGTGGCAACTGCGCATTGGTTTGCAGGTGGAGTAGTTGGAGGTGGGCCATATGTTGGCATAAGAAAATTTTTTTGGTAGAGGCGGTGTTTATGGGAGATGGATTTAAACAAAGGCTGTTGGATCTCTAAGATCTATGGTTGAAAATGGTTCGAGAGATGAAGGGATGGGAGGAGAGGAGTCACCGGGATAAATGAGGACCATCGGATCATGAGTGATCGATGATGGAGATCGATAGAGGAAGACGGATGGGAGGATAATTGAGGGAGGAGAGGGGTGACAGTCGTTGTTAGATCTACATGATCAACAGTTGAGATCGAGCTCAATTTTTATGGAGTGGGGTAACGGAAAAAAGGGAAGGGGGATGCGGTCCGAGCCATCGGATATATGCGATCGACGATGTAGATTGTTTCGAAGAAATGAACAGATGGAGGGTATGAAACAAGGGAAGAGGGGCTTAAGAAAGGGGTTGCGGCATGGTCCTGTGAAAAAGTAAGGAGACCGGGAGCGAATGTCGGAAGGGCTAGGAGGTAGATGGGAGACGGACAAGGAGCAATGTGCTGACAACCGTCGATCTTGGTAGATAGACGGTGGGGATCTAATCAGAGTTTGAACATCAGCGGAGGAGAAAAAAGTGAAAAGGAAGAAGAACACAAATTCTCGATGCTGATGGGGGCTAAATCCTGGTGTTGGGGCATGGTCCCATGGAGGGATAAGGTGACCGGGAGCCAAATGGCCAAGGGCTAGCGCAAAGAGTTTAAGTGCTTGGTCAAGGGGTGAGGTTATATGAAGAAAAAGGAGCAGAAGAATTAAGCCCTTGGGGGCTTAAGCCCTTAATTGTAAAAACATGTTTTTTAGGCCAATTTAGAAGTTCCAATGGGTATAAAAAGAGTTTTTAAAACCATATAAAGGAGTTATGATGGTTTGGAGGGGTTTTTGATGATTTTTAAAAGGGTTTTTTAGGGAAAATGGAGGAGAATGAAGAGGAAAAGGGACTTTTTAAACCAAGTATAAGAGTGTTTATAACGGTTTTAAGGGGGTTTTTGCAAGGAAATGAAGAGTTGATAAAGGGAAAATGGGCTATTTTCAGAGGGAAATTGACTAAATAAAAACATGGATAAATAGCCTGAAATGAGCTTTCTTCTTTGAAACAGTAGGATAACCTTTTTAGGAGACATAGATGAAGATTTCGGTGAACCAACAGACTTCAGAATGATGAAAGAAGTGAGATTTCTAGAACTCATAATGCTTCTTTGAAATATTATTTCTAGAAATCTAGGACTAGCAATTTAGTCATATTTGGATAGGATCAAAATTATTGATGACTAACAGTGGCTCCACTTGGGGAGGAAAGTTGTCCTTTAGGTTTCCAGAACCTCCAGTTTATCAATCTCTGGATTTCAGCAGACCAGTGCTTTATCCATTGGGCAGATTTCTTCTTTTCTTGTTGATCTTTCTCTGAAAAGGACAACTTTTATCAATTTGCAACATGTAATTTCTTTAAAACAACATCTCTAGCTACCCAATCTTACATTTTCATAGCATTTTTTCTTCTTTTGAGTGCACTTGAACTGGAAAAATCTTTGACTTCACTATTTTATTCTTTTGAAAGAAGGAAAAACTAATCTATTTCTACCCTTGTATCTCCCATGAGTTCAGATTAGACAATTGAACTCAATAATTCTCTAACTAACTATCTATCTGTCAATATTAGGCTGTTTGACAGATTTTATTCTCTATTTCTAAAGACAGGAAATTTAAACACAGAAAATTCAGGATTAGGCTGTCTAATTTGCTATGGTGTCTATGGTTGTATGTACAAGCTGCACATAGAATTCATTTGAAGAAAAATAAAA
Organism: Pinus albicaulis; assembly: GCA_034641835.2. Classification (NCBI taxonomy): domain Eukaryota; kingdom Viridiplantae; phylum Streptophyta; class Pinopsida; order Pinales; family Pinaceae; genus Pinus; species Pinus albicaulis. The sequence continues at coordinate 211,626,923 of CM076583.1, read as the reverse complement.
CAAAATTGTGAAGGCTTAAGATCTGAAAATTATAAACATCCTTCTATTATTTTTCCAGCTATGGTTTTGATCTATTTAGAGCTATATTTTTCCTTTTCTTGGTTCAGATTTTGATCTTGTTAAAACCATTTCCTTTCTATCCTAATCTATTCTACTGATAAGCCAAGTTTGAAAAAATCTTATCAATCTGTGCTTCTACTAACTTATCAACATAAATTTAAAGTATGTTCAGCCATGATTAGGCTAGATGACTAAACAATATATCATTTTTGAATCAGAAGTGGCACTTATATTTGCTCACTTTCAGAAAAAATCTCTTTTTAGGTATGGGGCTGTATCTTTCTTCTTTTATATCTGCCCTCTTTTCTCTTTTTCTATTGTTTTTGTGTTTTTATTTTTAAAATTTAAAGAGAAATGTTATGTACAATGAAAATTTTCTAAAACTAAGATTCTTGGTAGAAATAGTGCTTAAGAATCCTGCCACTGACAGGACCTCCAAATAGATCTTCTCCATTTAGCTCTTGCAGAAGGAATGCATTGTGACCCCTGATGGAATGAATAATGTAGGGACCTTTCCAGATATTTTCAAATTTTCCATGTTTTCCCTTTTCTTCCCTTCTAGAATCCCATTTTAGAGCTACATTTCTAACTTGGAAATCATTTTATTTAGTCCTCTTGTCAAATTAATTGTTGATGCTTTCTTGGAATATTTGTGTTCTGTTATATACTTCCTCTCTAGACTGTTGTAAATGGATGGTCTGGTTTATCCTTCTCTGCATATCATTTTCCTCAGATTGTACTTCTTGGAGGATTTCATGATTGGAACTCCTAGGGAGGTTGGGAAGATTGCATCCATGCTATAAACCAGCTAATAGGGAGACATATTTATTGAATTTTTGGTGGTTAATCTATCAGCCCATAAAGCATGAATAAGCTTACTATGCCATGATTTCTGATTTTTCTCCAACAGTCTTTTGATAATATTGACAAGGCTTTTTTTGGAGGATTCAACTAATCCGTTCCCTTGGGGATAGTAGGTAGTGGAATGACCCAAGGTGATATGGTACTTATGGCAGAAGTCAACCATTATTTTAGACTTGAAGGCAGCAACATTGTCTATGATAATTTTTCTATGACAACCAAATCTGGATAGTATATTTGTTTCAAGGAAATTGATAATGACAGAGTCAGTATCATTCCTAGTAGGTATGGCTTCTATCCACTTGGTAAAATAATCAGTGGCAGTGAGGATCCACTTATGTTGGGCTGATGAATATGGGTGAATCTCCCCAATGAAGTCCAAGCCCCATTGTTGGAAGGGAGCCTCAACACTGATAGGATGTAAAGGTAAGGGAAGGAGCTTTCTTTTGCCATAAAAAATTTGACACTTATGACAAGACATGACAAGCTTCTGAGTATCTGCGAAAAGGGTGGGCCAATGTTAACCAGATCTGAGGATTTTATTTGCAGTGGTATTCCAGTAGAGATTTCCTCTGCATTCTCCCTCATGCAGCTCATGCATGATTCTTTCTGCATCAATCTCAAGCAAACATTTAAGCAATATGACATCATTCTTCCAATATAAAACGCGATCTAATATGCAATAATTTAAATCCTTTCGTTTCAAGAATCTAGCTTTAGTTTTAGATAGAGAGGTAGGGGTATTTAGATAAAGCAGCACATATATGATATCAACATACCAAGGTGAATTCACAAAATTTTCTTTGATAAATGGAGCTATGAATTCTTCTATTTCTTCTAAGACATCAACCATGTTCATATATAGTGCTTGGAAGTTTGACTCAGCCATGAGTTTTGCTAATCCCTTCCCTTTGATTAGTTTGGTAGGCCTAATTTCTAAGTCATATCCTAGAATACTAGTGATCCACTTTCCCCTTTTACCATCAGGGTCTTGACTTAGAATATCTTTCACAACAGTATGTGGGACAAAAGTAATGATGTGAGAATGCAAAATGTAGACTCTAAAGTCTTTCAATTATTTTACCAAGGCCAAGGCTTGTTTCTCCATGATGTTATACTTGAGTGGAGTATCTCTTAAGGCCCTACTAAAAAAGGATATTGGTTGTTCATGCCCCGTGTCATTCTTTTGCAGTAATACTGCAGCTATTGTATGTTCAGATGCAAAAGAAAAGATATAAATTTTTTTGGTGAAATCAAGACTTATAAGAACTGGTGTTTGAGTAAGAGCTTGTTTTACCAGTTCAAATGATTGCTTAGCTTGTATTGTCCATTTAACACCTATCTCTTTCTTAAACATGTTTGTGATATTTCTTAATGGCTCAGTAAGGTTGGGGATGAATCTCCTTAAAAAATTTATCTTCCCAATGAAAGATTGTAATTCTTTAAGGTTTCCAGGATGGCTGATTTTCAATATGCCATCATTCCTTTTATGGTCTATTTTGATTCCATCTTGAGAAATTATGTGGCCAAGAAGTTTTCCTTCTTGGAGACCAAAGAGTGTCTTTTTGGGATTCAAAGATAATCCATATTTCCTACATTTCTCAAAAACGTTTTTTAAATGAATCAAGTGTTCTTCATCAGTATTAGAGAAACAATAATGTCATCAAGGTAAATGATTATAAAATAGCTTATGTCTTCTGAAAAGGCTATTTCCATGGCCCTTTGGAAGGTGGCCCCTGCATTAATTAAATCAAATGGAATTTCGACATACATGAATGTACCCCAAGGTGTAGTAAAATTCGTTTTATGTTCGTCACTTTGGATTACTAAAACCTGATTGTAACCTGAGAACCCATCCAGTAGTGAAATTCTCTTAGACCCAACCACCCTTTGAATTATGTGATCCATTTTTGGCCAGGGATAATTGTCCTTTAGGGAGGCTCTATTTAGATTTATTAAATCAATGCATAGCCTAATATCCCAAGTATTTTTCCTAACATATACTAAGTGGGAAACCCATTCTGAATACCTGATGGGAACTATGATCCCAACATCATACATCTTCTTAATCTCTTTCTCAGCTAAAGGCAATAAAACAGGGCTTATCCTTCTGAGTTTTTCTCTGAAAGGTTTCTGATTTTCCTTAAGAGAAATTTTGTGTTGAATGATGTTGGTATCATATGATTTTAGATCCTTGTATCCCCACGCAAACACATCTCCAAATTATTTGAAAAGTTCTATGTATTGTAGCTTGATATTGGCTATGAGAGTGTTGGATAACTTGATCATTTTGGGTTCTGCTAGGCTACCTATGTTATGTTATTCTATGTTTGTTTCTATAGGCTCCATTCTTGGTTCTTTGGCTACATCATTGAAATCAAAAATTTGTTCTAATGGTGCAAGACCCCTTGGAATTGTATCATTTTTACATTGTAAAATTTTCAGGTATTTTTGATCTGTATTGTCAACTATTTCTTCTCTAAAATGATTTTCAAAATGGTTTATATCAGCAGAAAAGGACAGTTCTGTTTTAGAGATTTGTTCTTCATTTAAATAGTTTTCTTCATGGCTTGAAGTATATGTTTATATAGAAAAGTCATTCTTTCATTGCAAAAAATCATCTATGTGTTTGTCTCCTTCAAACACTTGCCAATAATCTTCATTGTCAGGTATTGCAGGTTTTTTTTTTTACCTTTATATCAGATTGTTCATTTGTCTATGGTATCTAGAAATTACTGGCAGCAAAGGAAAATTCATTTGCTAGATGATTTTGAGCTCTTGGGATGAAATTGAGTTCATATTTGTCAAAGGTTTTTAGAAGATCAGGGGCAGCATTTCTATATTCTCTGAGTTTTGGGTTTTTGGTTGAATACTCCCCTTTAATTTGTTTCATAATTAGCTCAGAATCCCCTTGGACTAATATTATTTTAGCTCCTAAATCTTTGAGTAAGTGTAGGTGAATAAGGAGGGCTTCATATTCACCAATGTTATTTGTGCATGGAAAATCCAGTTTATAGGAAGGTCCTTTGCTTATGTTCTGTATCCATACACCAGCCCCTGCACTTAATTTCCTACAAGAGCCATCAAAGTTTATTTGCCAAGGTATTTCAATCTCAATTTATTTTTCTTTTTGTTGTTTAAGGCTGCTAAAGTCAGAATTGTTCTCTTCTTGAGTTGATGGCATATTTGAATTCTATGTTAGACTAAATTCTCCTTTTCTTTCCTTTTCTTGTTGGTTGATTTCATCTTCATTATATAAGATAAAGGAATAGAAATTTGAATGGATGGAGTAGATAGGAGAATTGTTTGGTATATCTATGTTTCTCACCATGTATTTAATGTGGGATTCCCTTTATAATATTCTAGTTCGGTTAAATCCTGGGATGGTGGCATAAGACATGTCCATTTGTAGGCTCCCCTGCAGTTTGACTCTCTATGATCTAGATAGAAGAATGCAATACTTAGGGGGAATGTCAGCTACTACTATGTCCATTACTAGCCTCTTAGAAGGAATTTGTGCTAAGTTGACACACAAATCCTTGATTAGGCCTAAGCATTTGACCCTGCTTGAATCAAAGGAATACAGGTCTTTGTATGGTTTGGTAATTTCTAAGCCTAGGCTTTCCATTACTACTTTGGCCATAAGAATGTGTGAAGCACCTAAGTCTAGCATGCCATTGTGCAAGATTTTATCATGTATATTCAGGCTGACATAGAAGGGAGGGACAGCCCCTTCTTGGTATTTTCCTTCAACTTCAGGACCAAAAAATAATTCTGGATTATCATCTGTCAAGTTTAAAGTATCAGTGTAACTGCTTATATTCAAAGCTCTTAAAACTTGATTTTTATATACATCCTAAGTTACTAGTTCAGCTAAGGGTATGGTGATTTTAATCTTGGAAATTTCCCCTTCAAGACTGAAAGGAACTACTGTTCTTCTCATGTTTACATCTGTTTTGTCATTTACAACTCTTTCAACAATTTTGATTTTCTAACTTTATTTGGATTGCTATTTGGGACAGATTTGTTAGGGCCACTAGAAGAAGTACTAGGGCAGCTTTGTTCACCACTTTGTTGGCTATTTTTGTCTTTATTTAGATCATCTTTCTCGGCCATAGTGTTGGTGTTACTGGCTATCTTTTTAGGTTGATTTTCTGAAGTTTTCTTAACAAAAATACTAGTGTTCTTATCATTAGAAATATTTGGGCTCCCTTTTCTTCTAAGATTATATTGTTTGTGTACCTCCATGATTTCATTTTCAAAACCCAATCTGTAATATTCAGAATCTTCATGGTTGTTTTCAATTTGTTCTGAGGAGAAGAATCCTTATTCTTCTTCAGTGAGAAAAACATCTATCTCACTGTTAGATCTTATCAAATTTACATGATTTTCCTCCAACCTTTCAACTTCCCTTTCTTCTTCTTGATCAACATAGTTTTGTTGAAAGGGAGGCCTAATTTGTTGGTCATTTTCTCTTTGCCTATCTTTATTAGGGTCTCTTCTAGGGTTTGGGTTTCTATTTCTATTTTGGGGGTTATTTTGGTTTCTCTAGGAGGCACTCTATCATTCAGATTTATCTTTTCAAGAATCCTCTCCATTACCTTTACTAAGTTATCAATTTTAGTATCCGATGATGAGGTTGATGACATTGTATCTTCCCTGTATGTAACTCTTTTCTCTGCTTTCAACCTATCTCTTTCCTCAATCAGATTTGCTTCTACACCTAAGGCTCCCCTCTGCATATCTTCTAAATTTAAGGGATCCCTTTCTCTTAGATGGTAGGCCATTTCAGGATCAAATCCCTCTGGGAATTTAGCTAAGGCTAAGCATAATGGAGGTTTCATGTCTGGGGGAAGTGCATTATACATACTATTGAATCTAGTGCAATAATCTTGGACACTTCCCCTAATATTTCTTTTGAGGTTGGTATATTCTGAAAGGATTTGGAGAGGGTTTTTCCTAAGTTCCCATTTGTTTATGAATTTTTGATATAAAGAAGGGAGATCATTAATGGTGTGAGGAGTTAAGCCTTTAAACCACTTTTTGGCTTCTCCTCCTAAAATTTGAGCAAAAATTCTCATCTTAATGGTTTCTTCTTCTATTTCCATGTAATCAAAAGCATCATTTATCTTATCTACATGTTGTTGGGTAGTAGTAGGTTCATTTCCAGTGAAATGGGGAATTTTTTATTGATATTCATTAGGTAAGGGAACCAGAGGTAGTGGTAACACAAGTGGAGCATACCATGCTGCCATGATAGGAAATAATGGGGGATTTACAAGAGGGAAAGTGGGCTGAAATGGGGCATTTTGAACAGTTGATGTGTGGCTAGGAGTAGAAGAAACAATTAGGCTAGCAAACTGATGATGAGCAGATCTGTTATGGAAGGAGATGAAATGATGGAGAAGTTAAGAGTCAGGTGGAGTAGAATGTGTAGCTTCTCTGCTATAGCTCTATTGCAAATATATGGTTTCAAAATCATCTTGGTTTAAATCACTTTGAGATTTATTCCTCAATAGGTTCTTTGTGTGAGGTAAGTAAAAGTGAGAATCTCTTAAGACTGTGAGATTTTCAAGAACAGATCTTGTTCTTAGGATGGTCCTATCAGTAGTTGGTTTTCCAGATCTAGCGGTTTGCCACAAAATCATTTCTGGATTCTCAACTATGGTAGGAGGGTTAGGATCTTGATGGGATTTAGTATGGACCCTATGTGAAGCCAGATTTCAGTTTCCAAAATTTAGAGAGGTTTTTTGGGACTATTTTTCAATATTTTTCCTCTCACAATAATTTTAATAATAGGGAACTAGGTTTCTAAAATTTCTCAAGGTTGATTAACACAATCCTAAGGAAATTTGGAATACTAGTAAGGCAATAGGCCTACTAGGGCTAGTGGAGTCACGAGGTGGAAATTTTTAGCTTTTTTGAAGGTAAAATGTTTTGTGGTCCACCACCAATGGTTTATTTGAAAACCAATCTGAAATGTTTTGGGCTTTTCTGAGTTTTTATGTGGTTCTCTAGTTATGAGAGTGTCCTATACCTGATTCAACACTTAGCTATGGTGGTGAAACAAACAGAGTCTACTCTATGGCTTATCAGTTGATTTCTTCAAGGCTTGATAAGGGTCTCTTAGAATCCTAAGGGTTACTTAGATTGTCACTAATTCAGATAGATCCTATCATGATTACCATTATTCTGGTAGTGCTTGAAGAAAGCTATAGTTCACTTAAATGAATAATGAGTGTCTTGTTTCAGGGACTTTTACTCAAAAAGGTCCCACCATGATCGTCAGAATGTTGGGATCCTGCGATTTAGTAGATTGGCATACTAAACGACAAGGCAACACATAAACCGGTATTTAGAGCTCTAGTATCTAGCCCTCCTATTCTCAGAGAGGGATCTCTCAATTGTTTGCAAAGATATTACTTGTTTGCTTGTAAAAGGTTGATTTGTGGCTAGTTATTAAGTATGAGTTTGTTTGATTGTTTGGTGGGACATGATCTAGGTAGCATAGATAGAAAAGGGAAATCTCTAAGTCATTGGGAAATGGAGTCAAGTAGAATTTTGTAACAAGTTTGTAGATGAACTAGGGGTATCAAAGGGAAAATCTAACTTGGCTATTGGATCTACAAAGTCTTTCAGGTGAAATGAAATGAACATCAAGGGTTTAGAATGAAAAGTAGAACTAAGGGAAATTAAGAATCCTTAATTATATGTACTTCTCAACAAAGGGACTTAAAACATCATTTGAACATGAATATGTATTCCATAGACAAGGCTAACCATGAATTCTACAAATCACACTTCAGCAAATAACAATTTCGAGAAAAACTTATTAAATGAAAACTAGGAGTCAAGGAACATTCTATTTCATCCAAACATTTCACTTAAAGGATAAGAAAACATTAGAGATTCACAAATTACTACATTCATACAAGAGGGAATTCCTAGAGATCTTTGATTACAGCTATAAAGACCTTCAAAACAATTATTCAAGAAAGAAAAAAGGGTATGATCAAAACATACCTCTTTGGCAAACTATAAACAATGGTACTTTAAAGGGAGACTTCAAAAACAGTTTTCAAGTGGCAGCAAGTAAGCAGGGAAAACCATAAATCATTATTGAGGCCAACTATCTGAACTATTCTTGAAATAAATAAGCTTAAGGATTGAAAAGTAGTCAAACTACTCAATAAAACCTTCAACAGATGAAAAGATAAAGACAGTGAAGAGTAAATAGGTCTAAGGTGATTCTAGGAGACATTTCTTAGCCTAAAATTTTTACTCTACTGCAAGCAAGAAATGATGAAAACATAATAGAAAACAGGAAAAACATTAACATATTAGAATACTTCACCAACATCCAAGATGAGGGATCCAATGACAAAGCTTTCTCCATCCACAAACAGGTCAAAACATCCACAGGTTCTAGAACATCAAATTTCTTTCAACTTCAGCAGAACTATCTATTACTTCAAAGAGTTATCAAATGCCTACCTTTACAATGAGTTCCCGTGCAATATTTATACTACAAATGAGGAGGAGGAACTATCTAGGGTTTAAAATGTTATTAATGACATAGTAAATGCACTCCTATCCTTAAAAATCGTGCAAGGCATAAGGTAGGAATGTCTCTCAACTACTTCTCTGTGTAATAAATCTGTCTTTACTTCCTGAGGATGAAATAGTTGTAAAGATTGACTTTGAGGCCTTTTTATGTCTTTACATTAACTGTTCTGATAGTTTAAAATATCTTCTAATTGTGTAATAACTTCCAATTTTACCCTTAAGAAATAAAGTAGGCCAAAGGTGTCAGTTAGGTTTATCAAGTGAATAACTGCTCTATGTTTGATTTATCTGAGGCCTTCTTAAGCTTATCTTTCATTTATTTTATCATGAAACTATTTTAACACCTTTCAGCCTTGATCTGCCTTTAATTAATCTATTTTGAGGATTTGGTTTTTCCTTAAGTCTCTATCATAATCCTTATGTTATCTTTATGTCCTTTCTGATTGTTTAAACCTTTTAATTCTCTATCTTTAACTGTGTTTTCTTCCTTAATTTGCCAATTAAACCTTTAATCTTCTATCTGCCTCTTTACACCTTGATTTATCCTTGATACTCTGTTTTTCTGCCTATATCTCTTTTTATTTTTAACAAGTGTTTTTAATCATTAATCCCTTATGCCTTTAAAACCTTGATTAGGCTTTAATCCTCTGTTTTAAGGCTTTGATTTCGCCTTAAGCATTTATAATGCATTGTATTGTATTTGGAACCTTTCGGATTCTTTGAACTTTCGTTCATCTATCCTTTAACTACATTTTTAATCTTCAATCATCCTTTAAGCCTTTAATATTGTTTCTTTGGCTTTCAACCTCACCTTTATCCCCTTTTTATTTAAACTTTAAATTCTATCTTTGCCTTTCTTCTTTACTTCACTGATTCTTTTTTTTTTTTTTTGTGCAGGGTTTCTTTTGTTGCGTTGAGGGTTTGATAACCTGTCGAGGGTTTGAACCTTTTATATAACCCATTTAACTCTTTAATGTAGCTTAAATTCCCTTATGGATGGTCATTATTTGGCCTCTGCTATTGAAAAATAGTTGTGGGAGGGCCTTTTAATATATATGCCGCCATAGAACCTCCATCTAAATAATAAAAATATTAACAAAACTTGCTTTTTTTGATGAAAACTGTTTTCAGAGGCATGAGGAGCATGCATAGAGGGAGGGAGAAGCGCAGTGAAGTAGTTCCATGGAAAAAACCGTGAAACCCAGGTTTAAAAATGACTTTGAGGTGAAAATGGGCAAAAGTGGTTTTGGAAAACCACCGACGGTTTTCGCGTTGTAGTTGGGCAGCTAGCAGTTTTTCCCTGAGGGAACTTGATTCCATACATTGCTTGCCACGTGCCCTGAGAAAAACCACCAGTTTCACATAGAAATGAGGAGTTAAACCTTGGTGACTGATCTTGCGTGAAATTAACTCCGGGCTGTCGGATCTGGAGGCTCCAGATCTACAGTGCAGAATGGAGCATGATGGGGGGGAAGTGCTCGGCAGATGGGAGTGGTGGAACACAGGTGGCAAATGCAGATTGGTAGATGGGCAGAGTAGTGGGAGGTGGGCCATATGGTAGCGTAAGAAATTTTTTTTGGTGTCGGCGATGTTTACGGGTGATGGGTTTAAACGAGGGTTGTTGGATCTCTAAGATCCACGGTTGAGAATGGTCCGGGAGATGAAGGGATGGGAGGAGAGGAGTCACGGGGTTAAATTTGGACCGTCGGATCATGGGTAATCAAATATGGAGATCGATCGAGGAAGACAGATGGGAGGATAATTGAGGGAGGAGAGGGGTAACGGTCGCCATTCGATCTACACGATCAACGGTTGAGATCAAGCTCAATTTTTATGGAGTGGGGTAAGGGAAAAAAAAGGGAAGGGGCATGTGGTCCAGGTCGTCAGATCTATGTGATCGATGGTGTAGATCATTACAAAGAAATGAATAGATGGGGGGTAAGAAAGAAGGGAAGAGGGGCTCAAGAAATGGGCTGGGGCATGGTCCCGTGAAAAAGTAAGGAGACCAGGAGTGGATGTCGGAAGGGCTAGGAGGTATACAGGAGACGAACATGAAGTAGAGTGTTGACAACTGTCAATCTTGGTAGATCAACGGTGGGGATCTAATCGGAGTTTGAACATCGGCGAAGGAGAAAAAAGTGAAAAAGAAGAAGAACGCGAATTGCCGATGTTGATGGGGGCTAAAGCCTGGTGCTGGGGCATGGTCCCATGGAGGGGGAAGGTGACCGAGAGCCAAAGGGCCAAGGGCTAGTCTAGATAGTTTAAGCGCTTGGTCGAGGGTTGAGGTTATATGAAGAAAAAGGAGCAGAAGACTTAAGCCCTCGGGGGCTTAAGCCCTTAATTGTAAAAAGACTATTTTTAAGGCCAAAAATGGGTTTTTTAGGCCAATTTAGAAGTTCCGATAGGTATAAAAAGAGTTTTTAAAACCATATAAAGGAGTTATGATGGTTTGGAGGAGTTTTTGATGACTTTTAAAAGGTTTTTTTAGGAAAAATAGAGGATAATGAAGAGGAAAAAGGAATTTTTAAACCAAGTATTAGAGTGTTTATAATGGTTTTAAGAGGTTTTTCCAAGGAAATGAGGAGTTGATAAAGGGAAAATGGGCTATTTTCAAAGGGAAATTGACTAAATAAAAACATGGATAAATAGCCTGAAATGAGCTTTCTTCTTTGAAATAGCAGGATAAACCTTTTAGGAGACATAGATGAAGATTTTGGTGAACTAACAAACTTCAGAATGATGAAGCTAGTGAGATTTCTAGAACTCATAATTCTTCTTTGAAATATTATTTCTAGAAATGTAGGATATAAAATTTAGTCATATTTGGATAGGATCAAAATTATGGATGACTAACACGGTGACAACCACCTTTTGGAGAATTGTCATTATATCCCCCAATTCCGACTAGCCCTTGCTAGCTTGCGCTCCACCATAGTCCACCTCTCCCAAGAAGACGACATGGATGCGGAGTCCACAGTCAGCTCCACAACCCAAGAAGATGTGACGGGTGAATTCGTCATTTTCTTGTCAGTCAAAAAGTGACCAATCAGGGAACCCAAATTTACCCCTAACTACTCTCTACAAAGAAGACCAACATGCACATTATGAAAAATTCCCAATCATGCGGTCGCCACTTGTCCTCATTTAGCAGTGTTATAACGTTGGTTCCTCGCTAGACCTCAAACTGAGTATGAAGAAACCCCCATATCAAGGATATTTTGCCTAATATGTCAAGGAAGTCATTATGAGCGACACTTCACTTATTCCTCGCAACTTCTTCCTACCATAGATACGATTCATACCATAGAAAAGAAGGAGGAAGACCTTCGTAATTGGTATAGAAGATACACCACCGGGTCAAAATCCCCACCCTTACAGGGGCTTGGGGGGAAAACAAGGATGACACACCAACCAAACATCACCGAGTATAACATGCAGATTATGTGACCTAAATGATCACCGAGTCAACCAGTGCAAAAAATTGAAGCACCTTGGAAACATTCTTCATATAATCTCTTCTCTCCCTCAGAAAATTCTCTCTAATCAAGAGAATATCATGCACACCTATTGCTAGACTTGTTCACATTTTCACCATATGATTAAATGTGTACACCTCCCCAAGCTAAGAGTGGGAAGAGTAGAATTTAGTCTACACTCCCCCAAAGGGTTAGACACACCTAATCCAACAACATGGACATGGAAGCAGAAGAAAACCTCTTCTATGATGGATTTGTTCTGAGCATCCACATCCAGGACATAGAGTAGCGTTGATTCCCATACAATCTATGTCATTGGCACAATGATACCATGCACTATCTGCACTAGCCAAAGTCACACACTAGAGATATTCCTGCTAATGGAAACATTCAGGCACCTCTGCGGTAGGAAAAATTTCCACGAACCGGAAATTGACCATCCTAGCATAGAACCCAACCTTATGCTCACGCAGAATCCCATTACAGAGATTCTTCCCCCACCGAAAATCGATGACACGATCCACCATATACGATTGGTATCATCACATATTGGAAATAGGATTGCAGCCTCCCCCACATCCCAGGATTTCCACCCTATTCCTATGACAAAAAATCAAGGTACCTTGCACTTCTGCATTTATTTCCGCAAGAGCCCAAATTTTCATACTGTTATCGAACTTCTTGATGACACCCAGCCTCTAGACCAATTCCGAATACAACTAGAGCTTGTCAGTGAAAATTGATGATAGTCACTGCAACACAACGAGGCCCATAAGAAAAGGGTAAAAGAATCATTTGACTGCCACATCAACCCTTGCTCATTCACCTAGGGAGAACTTGTCCTCCGCTATGATGTTGCAAAAGAAGCCCTAGGGCCAGGAAAGTTCAAAACCTTGTGGAAATGACTCTACATCATAAAACATTGCCTCCGATAGGGGGTATACATATTGACGGAACCAGACAGGACAAGCCTCAGCAACCCCATCAACAACCTTTACCTCAAGAATTTCTACCCATAATGGCCAAAGCGACCCTTCCTTAGAGTGAACATACACAACCCCAATGACTAAATTTTTTTTACCAAAAAACTTACTTAAAAGTGCTCAAAGTGCCATTATGGATCACCAACCTCAACCCTATTTCGGATTTGTTGATGGAGCATCAAGATGGCTTCAAATTTTAGCTGCAAATTCCTAGGTTATCTACCACCCTGACCGGTCGCCACTCTGCTCAAATGGTGTGTGCATTAGCTCAAAACAAATAATCAGGCAGAATATGACGCCGTCATCGGACTTATGTGTCATTCCCTCCATTAGGGCATACACCATATGCATGTCTACCTCTATTCCCAGTTAGTAGTGTCTCAGTCAAACCAAACATTTGAGACAAGAGATACACATCTGTTTAGAAAATATTTGCGTGCAAAAATATTAAGCAAACAATTTGACTATATCACATTCACACATGTACCAAGGACTCAAAACCAAACAGTTGATTGCATAGCTAACAATATTCTAAATTGGAATGCATCTCGAATAAACCATCATACATAAAAGCCAAAAACATCGATATCCTTCAACGTAACATCATATAGAGCCACAAAAAATATCTCTTATATATATATATATATATATATATATATCACAATGTGTATGTTTGAGTACAAAAATAGCATCGCTAACCCAACAGCTAGCCCAAAGATACAAAAAGTCGTCAAAAATAGGGGAAGCACCCACATGGTTCTTTCCCCATGTATAGGTATACTATAGGGTGGTGCCCCCTCAGGAGGGACACCTGGACCCACAGCCTCTCCTGGTGCCACCACTGGAGCCGCTGTGACCACCGACACTACCACCCGACGTAAAACTAGCTGATAGTCCCTCTCACTTGCCATTATAGTCTCCAAATAGACCTCATTGAGGTCATCCATAAATCCCCAAGTGGGCATGCCCTAGGTAAAATGGTGCACTCGACCCTATGCATCCTTTAGAACTGACACCTGAGCAGTCAGTTCTGCGATACGAGAAATCGCAGTATCTGCACGTACCACTGCTGCATCGGCACGAGCCCACACGGCCGCAAACTCGGTAGCAGCCGAGCTGCTACCCTCTCCTAAAGGGCTAGCACCACCACCAGGACTACCGGAAGCACCTCCTGCTTGACCACCCCTAGGTCGTCGTAGAGTATCATGACTGACCAACTGAGCCACGGGGCGACCCACCTCGCCAACATCTGCAAGAGTAACCAAAACAGTGTTAGTGTCACTAGAAAAACACATAAGTACATATATACTCAAATAAATGCATACAACATACACAACATACCTATAGGCCCCTAAGCATAACCAAAAGGGAGACCCATGTCTAGATCCCCCCAAAAGTCCATCCCGCATAAAGGAATGACAAGAACATCTGTAGGGTTGGACTAGAACCAGGTCTCGTGGCATTCCAATAATGCCCAACCATTCCACCACCACCTCACGGCACCACCAGATCCCACCTCCTCATACGAGGCTCCCATGGCCCCTCAAGAGGCACCGCCACTACTGGCCTCAACAACACTACCCTCTCGTACATAATGTTGCACAAGATGTTGGCATTCGCAAACAACTTTGATCCACTCTAGACCTTGTTGAGTTGCGCCACCATCCCGTCATAACAAAAGCAGTCAAAGTCATAAAAATGCCTGGAGCTCAGCTGGAGCAATACTCCAACCTAGGGGTCTGATGCCCGATGCGGATACGATGACTCAAAAATTCATTCAATCACTGCTAGAGCACATTGCTCTACCAAATATTTCACAGATGCAATGCTAATGCACCCCTCTGTAAGAGGCACCCCATCACAGTTGCGTCTCTAAAACCTCTCCAGATCCACCCTCCCAGAAGGGAGTGGATATCTCAGCACCTCACCATGAGGCAGTAACCCGATCACAAAATACACATCTTTCAAGGACAGATGACCAGGTTCATCCCCCACAACACAAACATGTTGCTCCTTATGTTCCAGTGTCATATCAAGTAGTGTAGGAATTGGTCCTGTGACTGAGGAAGATCATTCTCAGCAAACTTCAGGAGCCCCCATTGCACCAGCTGATGATGTGCCCCAACATCAGCAGCCAACATAGTTTGGAGCTCAAGCCAATCTCGCTCCCTCCAAAATAACCTGTCATGAAAACAGGTACCCATCATTATAGAAAAAACAAAAAATAGGCAAAAAACCAAAATATTTTTTCACCTCGACTTTGCGGGCCTATCCCTCAAATAGGCACGCTTAAATTTCACCTATATTTTCAATAGGCGTGCCAAAAAAGGGGAAAAAAGCACTTTATCATGCTTGTCACCTAAAAATACAGACAAAGGTAGCGTGCCTTTTCCCCGATCGCTCGTGTAATCTAGGGAAAAAGAACCCAAAATCCATACAAACCCAGTTTCTATGGACCCCAGCACCATCAAACTGAAAAAAATGAAAGTGCAGGACATCATGAAGGTTACCTAGGCATGGTATTGCTAATCCGTGGTGCTCAGGCTGACCGAAATGAAAAGAAATTCTACATAGAAGCCTATGACCTCTCAAAAACTCAGCAAGTACAAATGAATTGAATTAGGGCCATATTCACCTATATATAGCCCTTTTCAAAAGCTTGGGAGGACCATAACGAGAGACGAGAAGGTTCGTTCTCGAAACTGTAAGCTGCATGGTGACCAACACTTCATGATGAATAGAGGCAATGCCACACAATCGCACTCCCAAAAAATTAATTTTTCAGCGCCGGTAGGTATGCCCTCTCTCATTTTCCTTTTTAAAAAGCTTATGAATTTCAATAATATTTGGTCAAAAATATGCTTTCACTTGAGCTAGTTTTTTTTTGTAGGAAAAGCTTGCAAACCATCCACAACATCATCTCCTGAAAGTTCCAGAGTAGGTATCATTCTACCCCCATCATGATAGAGTCCCAGTTAACTTTGCATATCCTGACATCATTTCTCCACCAGAAATCAACAATAGGGTCCTCATATCTAACTTTGTTTATCATCACCTCACCCTGCACATGATAAACATCCTCATTGGTCAGTAGGGCCTCCCCTCCATGGCGCTCGTCACCCACCGTAGACCATATATCACATCAAAAGTGATGCCATGGCTATACCACTTTAGTCGAGGAAGCACCTCATGCCCATCCATCCACCATGCATAAGGTCAAGTTTACCATACAAGCTAAGAACCCATTCCCAACAATCAGGTTGTACAAGAAGATCAAAAGCACACTACTGCACCTCGCATTTGGCCCACCATACCTCCACCATCATAATCCCAAATGTGATACTCTTTCATCCGCTTCATCAACCCCACACATGAGACCAACCAATGGCACCCCCACCCTCAGCAAAACACCTTCCTCACAACATCAATGAGCGAACACTTTCATGTTTTGGGGTACCCATCTCTGTGTTTTGTACAAACCAAACCCCGTTATTTTATTATTTTGGTAAGTGTACAAAGAACCCAAATGGTGCACTACATCCTTCTCCCTCCCATCCATCTTTTTATCCCATGGCAGCAGTCACTGAGCACCCTTGGTCAGATTATTACAGCCCCATGCACAAGCCACCATGAAATTCATAGCCAGTTTATAACCGCCGTGGAATTCCTACCGACTCCAAGGATTTCCCCATAAGAAATAACTATGACTACCGCCAAGATGCTTAGTATACATCAACCTTGGGCCACTGAATCCCAATCATCATTTTTCAATCCCCTCCTACCAACATGCCTATGTTAAACCCATCACATCCAAGTCCCCGACCCCTCATGTCGGCAAGCCCTCAGCCGGTTGAGGCTTCCTTTTTTTCGACTTCGACACCTATTCTCCAAAAAGGAAGTGGTACCTTGGATTACCCCTCTCCATAAAAGGGGCATCTTTGGGTGGCACTATGGGAGACATCATTGCCCATAGATGTCATCGATCCTCCTGAAATTTGACTACAACAAAAGGCTTTCATGTCAAGATGGCATCGTAACTTACAATCATTGCACTTTGATCAAATTCATTGAAGAGTAATCATGCCTCCATAAGTGTCTCTTTCAGCAATGCTTACAAGGGAAGGTTCGATCCATCACCTATGCGTACAATGTGCAGTTATATGCCATAACAAGTTTATGCATATGGGTACCATATTCCACCTATTGTCAAAGAAAAAATTCCCTTGAGGGCATCTGCAGTCATTTCCGATAACCACAATATCACTACCACATCAGTGATACAGATAGAGCATATATCTATCAAAATATATTTGTTTAACTTGCCACAACATCACCAGCATGGGACATTCCCGCCTCGTAGAAAATTTGTATATGTATTGTATTATATTTGCTTACAGGAGTCCTTTAGGACACAATCATTCTTGGAACTCGTGCAGGGTGTTCTTGATTCCAAGCTTCATGCAACTCTCTCTCTCTCTCTCTCTCTCTCTCTCTCTCTCTCTCTCTCTCTCTCTCTCTACGCATGATATACAAAAAAGAAACTATAATGTATTTCGGCTATACAGTTCTTCCTAGACCTCACACATTAGGGGGAAACTGATAACACTAGAAAATCGTACAACAAAAGATGAAATTATCTAATGTTAAGCAAAAGGATTTATAGGGCTTGGAGAGTATTTAAAAATCTCTAAGGTTTGAGGAAAAATCAAATTTGAACAAGTCCTAAATGATTTTGCGTGCATTATCCTTCATGAAGGGCGCCTTTGCGCGCCTTATGGATGGAAATTCGCACAATCTTGAGAATGGAAAAATGTCACTTTTTGGGACCACACAAAGAAAAGGACAAGTGATTCCTCACTTGAAGTCACCTAAGGACAACCACCAACACCTCTTTAGAGACCAAGTGATCACACAAAGGAATCATACCCTTCTCTTGGGTCACCATCCAAAATGTACCAAGAGAGGGAAGGAGGATTTGAAATCTCCTATATAAGGCCACCATGAGATGAAGAATGGGTGAAAACATTGTTATGTTGGCCAAAATTTACCAAGCAATACCAGAAGTGTGCGATCCGGAGCTGAAGATAGAGGGGACTCAATTGTTGGCCATCCAACAAGTTTAGTCCAACACAGTAGAGAGAGGGAGACTACACCGAGGCAAGCTTGGGATAAAAAAATCCTTGCATCGGGACTTAGAAACCATGTTCTAGGGGCCCTTTGGTAAGAGGGTAAAGTTTCACTCTTATTACTACCAACGCTCAATAAGAGGGGCCTATAGCCACTGTTCGTATTATTTTTTTCGTTTGACTCTTTTCAGAGCTCGTGGTTATTTTTTTTAGTTTTTAGTCTAGTTTTAGTTTATATATGCCTGTTATTTCTTTATCTAGTATGCTTATGATTCTACCTTGTGCCACTAACTTGCTTGATTCCACTTCTTTTTTTGCATGTTACCAATACCTTCAGTGGGTAGACCACACCCCCTAAGTTGGTGTGATTTCGTACATATGTGCACCAAACACATCCCAACACTTACCTTGCCTCTGCAGTGACATAATAGGATATGAAATCTGAGAGAATTTCGTGATGAAACACCTATAGTAGCCTACTAGCCCCATGAATGATCTTACCTCATCCACATTTTTAGGAGCTTCGATGTTATGAAACCATCTCAAAAAATAGAAGAAAATAGATATCAACACCTTATAAATCAACCACTTCGAGGGGGAAACCTCCTTTAGATTACATAAATGAAAAATTATTGGATGATACAAATGAAAAAACCTCCTTTCTATATATACAATTCCCTGGGGTCACAATATAATCCTAGTCTACCTAACAATATTAATGTAAGGGGACAAAAATAACAATATTGGGCTATTATGGGGCGCAATAATAATAATATGGGGACTACATGGGTAAAACAATAACAATAAGGGGCCTACACTAAAAAAAATAAGGGACTACACTATTAATATAGGGCCCTAACTGTTACACGGAAAATTGTCATCCTAACATTCTGCTATGTGTATGGGCTCATTATTACTCATAATTTCCCCCTTTGCAAGTCTAACATATCAGTTCCTCATGTCATGCCATGAAAATCAGAGAAAATTTCCTAAAAAATCTCCTAAACTTTGGTGTCGCACTTTCTCTACATCTTGCCTACGGTCCCGCATCTAATTTTCATGTCTTCTACGTACCTGAACACAATTTCTCTATGTTATGGGTGCGGACCCCTGTAAAGATTAAAAAGGCACAAGTAAACTCAAAAAATCTCACTTTCAGTAAATTCTGGAAGCTTCTAGAAAATATTTTGCGGTGGCAAAACTGCTCTTATGAGTTTCATGTATCCCTTACCTTATGGAGCTAACCCCTTGATGTGAGGATATTATCCCTTTGAAGGAGGATTCTATCCCTTCATAGTTGGAATAGAAAACCTCCTCTTTTCCACTATAAAAAGAGGCATTGGGTAGCCTCAAAGGGAGTTCAAGCTTTAGAATATTTGAGGTTAAGCGCTGTTGAGATTCAGACTCAGTTAACTAAGACTTTTGTGAGGAGAGATTACATACCTCTATTCGTCTTGGTTGGAGGAGTTCAGAGCTTATCAAAGTAGAGAAGACTCCTGCTTCAGACCCTGGGAAGGCCTATGCAACATCAAGGCTCAGGTTGTAAGGTTTTCTTTCTTTTGAAATTAATACAAATATACTCATTTTTCTCAATAAGCTATCAGTTAATGGTTTATTTCATAGATTCCTTGATCACTATGATAAGCATGGTTAATGATGATGTCTATATAGGTGCTATTTAATATTTTCCTTGTTTTTGACTGCAGGTTTACGAAGATAACTCCTTCAAGTGCACGAGGGACAACAACGACTTCAAACAAGCGCCAGACATACGGTAAGTCTTTTACACCTCTGTAGAGATTTTTGTAAATCATATATGCTTAGAGAAAGATCATTTTTGTCTGTTTGTTTCTAGATACTTTTAGTTCTAGGGATATCAGTCTTTTCCGCAAGATGGATTAATCCACACAACACTAACATGCCCCTCTCCTTCAAAAAATTGTTGTCCTCAATGCTTGAGTAGTTCTGGATGCTTCTGTATAAACTTCTCATCCTCCCATGTGGAATCTTCAGTGGGTAAGTTCTTCCACTTGATGAGATACTCTGAAATTGATTGATTTTGTAGCTGTCGACTTATTATTTTCATGAGTGCCTCAAGTTCCAATATGATTTTTCCTTCCTCATCAAGTTCTGGCAGCATTGTTTGTGTAAGCCACCAATAAATTTTTGATAGAGAAAACAGGTGGCTAAATTTGTTTCTGAGTCTTCAAGAGATACATTTCCTCTGAAAACATATCACTCTTGAAGCCTTCTTGTGTCTTTGCAAAGATCTTCACTGCTATTTCCACTAAAAAAGCCTCACTCTTTGTGAAAAAATTGTGCTCAAGAAAGCCCCCTTTTTCTCCCTTTTATCCCTGCAAATTCCCCGATTTTAACCCCTTATTCCCTTCTCAAAATTTCTGCTTTAACCCTCAAAATCCCTTCCTAAGTCTTCTAAACCATCAAATTCCCCTTTTTGAACCACGTGAATCACTTCATTTGGTGAAAAAATCCCTTATTCCCCCTACCAGAAACTCCATTCGCTTTAAAAACGTTGTTTTTAGGCCTAAAACCCACTTTCTATCATATATCAGGCCTAAGCCCCTTTTAGCTAAGCCCCTAACCACTTCCCTGCCATGTGACCCGTGCCCAGGACTAGGCACTAAAGCCTCAAGTGCTTATCGCAATCAGAGCGTTCCATGTGAGCGCATTTCCTTTGTCAACTAAAATTCTCCGATGTGATGAGGTTTTGGTCTATTAGCATCCGATGTGATCTCAGCCATTGATCTGTATAGATATAACGATCAGCATTGATATCTCACCACGCCCCACCAACAACCTTTCATCGACCCCCGATTGAATATCAACTATTGATCACTTCCACGATACGACGGCCATCGCAACATCGCATCATCGCCAATCAGAAAGTTTTAATGTGCCACTTCTTGTTCCCCTGATTTCGATCCTCCGATTGGATCCTGGCTGTTGAATCCATAAGAACCAATGGCCAGGATATGATCTCTCTCTGCTCATTTTCCCTCCATCGCTCTCCCTCTGATCAGATCTCCACCGTCCATCCTGATTGATCCGACGACCCTCCTTTCTCCCGCCCATTCATTCAATCCTTTTGCCTCCGCCTCCTCTTTTAATCTCTGCTGTCCTTTATCAGATCTGATGGTCCACATTAAAACCATCACTGACTCTTTTTTTCCCTACTGACCATGCAACTTTCCAAATCGCGCACTATTCTGAACCATAAGATCTCCCCGCTTTAAATCAAGGGGGTGTGGTGCATATCGCGTTATTTTGGCGTCCGAAGTTTAGTGCTTCAAACTTACGCGATAAAAGTGGTTTTGAGGAGGACACTTGTTGGGCAGTAGACCATATCACGTTTTTTTTGGAAAAGTTTCAAAACCACTCTATTGTAGCGTGAAAACAATGGTTTTCTCCTAAAAACCACCTCCCCCCTTCTACCTCCAAAATTTCATCTGAAGATCCTGACCATTGATCTGTATATATCTACGACCCTCATTCCATTGTGTTTTCGTTCATATTATTCCACAGAGTTTCAAAGGAGTAATATCCATCGTTGATCTCCTCCTGAGATCTAACAGTCCACAGTCAAATGCCCTCCGCCTATGCCGGTCCCACCGTTCAAATGCATGATTTAATTCATTTTCATCCATTTCCTTTGTAGTTTTCCCAAAGGTAAAACTTTACTGTTTTACACTAAAAGTTTATTTATCTACCTTACCTTCCAAAGGAAACCCCTCGGGAAAATCACAAACGTCCATCACCACCATCAAATCTAATAGGACGGTTCAGAAGAATTTCTCCACCAGACCTTCATCAGATCTTTCCCCCACCATTATACAACAATTTTCACCATTTTCTCCACCCGCAACCACTGTTTTCACTATTGCACCTCCATTTTCCACAAGCCTCCACATCATCCAACCTCCACTCCTGTGGATTTTCTTAAAAGGATTATGGGTGCACTTTGTCTCATTCGTCACAGACAGAGTTGTACAGTGGCATAGAACACCATTTGCAAAGCTAAATATTGCAAAGAGAATTCCTCTGGAGTTATTATCACCCTATCGAAGACCACTCTTTCATCCAAAGAGTACTGAAGTCAATGTAGAGATATTAAAACATAATGGGCCTCGAGCTAACTTCTTCCTCTATTTTAACATTTCATTTAAAGTTCTATCTACCTCCTCCGCCTCTCTTTCAGCTACAAAACTCAAGAAAAATACATTGTAAAGGTTTTTTGATCAGATATCTATGAATTGAAATATGTTTCTCTTGAGATATAGTTCTGTGTGCATTGTTGTAAAATAGGTTGAGGAGATGATTTCAGGTTGAATATCAAGCTGTTAGAAAATGTTGTATATGACTGGTGTTTCTCTTTAATATGAGAAGCAATTTCTTCGGATCCTGATTTAAAGCAGCGGTGATATGTTCTATCTTTGTCTCTGTTTTCCTTCTGTAACTCATTACATTTCATTTCTCTGGTAAGAATTAGAAATATGGCTTAAGATATACCCTTGTATGGTACCCTAATTCTTCCTTCTCTTCTTATCTTTGATTTTTTCTACTAATTGTGCAATCTAAGAACTATTTCATGGTAATTTAGCCAGTATAGTAGTTGGATTTCATTGCTTACTGATGCATGAATTCAGAGTATGTTCTTAGATGTTCTTATTTGGTTTTAATTGAAAGAATTGTGATACTGGGAGATCAGAGTTGATTCTGCCTCACTAAGGTCCTTTTCTAACAGTTAAGATTTTCTAAGATCCCTTAAGTTGAATGTCAAAGCATTGAAAGTTCAAAGTATTTCTCTGATCTCAGGCTTCACCTTTGCGTTAAATCTTTAATGTTTTCTATTTTCTGAAGAGTTGGCCTCATTAGGAGCTTGATCACAGATGGTTAATGCATACCCTATCCCTGGATTAGTTCTTAAGGTGGTCACCTTGGATGGTTTCCTTGTCATTCACCTTCATTCCTTATCATTTCATCCCACATTATCATCTTTAAAAGACCCTCTGTTTTAGATGACTAGCCCATTTGAAAGCCTTGGATATTGAATTGCAAGTAAACCCTTTTATGACTCCACTGCCCAATGGTCTTGAGTTTCCTTTGAATTCTCTCCCATTACCAAAATTCTCTTTTCCCACTTCTTGTCTTACATTGAACCCTTCTTTCATATTCCCCAATAAACAAACAAACAAAACAAAAAACCTTGTGCCATATAACTAGCCTAATACCTCGAACATTGAACTCCAAAGATATATATTTCCTTGAATCTATAGAGAGATCCCTCTTTAGACCCATGAGGGCTAGATCTTCAGGTCCCAAAGTGGTTTGATGTTGTCTTATCTTTTGGTATTGCCAAATCTGCCAAAAAATAGGAACCCCAACATAATGGTGACTCCACTAGGGAATCTTTGAGTAAAAACACTCCTTGAAACACCTTTTAGAACTTAAAGAAGACCATAGTAGCCTTGATTTTGTAGTTAATCACTGTGGTGGATAGTAAAACTCCTTGAAACATTTCAAACCCTCCACCTCGCGACCCCACAGTTCCTTAATGATTAAAAGACTCCACTGGTGATCAGTAGGCCTGCTGATTATCTTAGTTTTTCACAAGACTCCACTGGGAGACCAGATTTATCTCAACATCAGCCATATTAGAAAAGACACATAGGATTAAGATTTTGTGTTAAGAGACAAACATACTGGCTTCAAGAACCATTCACACAAGAGCTTATCCTAACCCAAACCCACATGAAATAGTTGACAACCCAGAGAGCATTCTTAGGAAATCTCCCACCCCTGAAAAGCCAACTATTTCCAAACCCATCCATAGAGCTGATTCAGCACCAGAATAATTTACAGTTCTTTCAGACTCTCACTTTGAATTAGACTCACAAAATTTTTACCAAGAACTAATTCATTCAATGCTCTAGATCAGACAGACCTTGAGCTTCCAAGTTCACCATCTCATAGTGGTCAACGAATTAGGGATAGAGAGACCCCTCCATCTACACCCCCTGATTCACATTTCATCCAAAACCTGGGCCTCTGTCACCCTAAATCAGCTCAAAAGTGTGTTTCTGGTCCTATCATTTCTGTCATCCATATACCTTCTGCTCAAGCCAATCCTTTACCTCCTCAGAACATCGTCATGGTAGCGTGGTATGCACCTTTGGTGTTACCACATCCCTTGGCTCCACTACCAAATGATTATCAATTAAAAATCCATTATTTCACTGCAAAAGAGTCTACCATAGCTTAACATCATGTGTATAGGATGGAAGATGCCTTTGACTATATGGAAATCGAAGATGAAACCATTAAGATGAGGATCTTTGCTCAGAGCCTAGGAGGAGAAGTGAAGAAGTGGTTTAAAGGCCTACCTCCTAATAGCATCAATGACCTTCCCTCCTTGCACCAAACCTTCATAAACAAATGGGAATTCAAGAGAAACCCTCTCCAAATATTATCAGAATACAATAACCTTAAAATAAATGTAGGAGAGAATGTCCATGACTATTCTACTGGATTCAATAGTGTCTACAATGCTCTTCCACCACATATGAAACCTCCCCAAGGAATGGCCTTAGTGAATTACCCTGAAGGATTTGATGCTGACATGGCCTATCAGCTTAGGGAGAGAGATTATAACACATTGGAAGACATGCAAAAAGGAGCAGTGAGTGTAGAAGAAAACCTGATTGAAAAAAGGGCCAGAATGAGGGCTGAGAAGAAGGTGACCTATAGGGATGACACATCAGCTTCCACATCTGATCCCAAATATGACAGTCTAGCCAAAAACATGGAAAGGATAGAGAAAATGATAGAGAAAATGGTTTTCATAGTCAGTAATCAGAACAAAAACCAAAATCATAACCAGAATTAGAACTTTAGGAGGAACAATCCCCCAAATCGACAGAGAGACTCTGACCAACAAGTCATACCCCCTTTTCAAGAGAATTTCCTTGATGAGGATTAGGGAATAATAGAAGAGTCTGAGGGAACCACAATAAACATGGTGGAAGTAGACAACTAGATCCACACCTATCCCATAGAAGATAATCAGACCTCATACTCACATTGGGATGAGGAAAGGTTAGAATCTGAGTATTATAGGTTGGGATTTGAAAATGCCATCATGCAAGTCAGAGAACTGTATGAACTTAGAAGTAAGAAGAGCTTGGACACTTCCAAACCCAAAGCCTCTGAGATTACCATTAAGAAAAGGCCTGAGAAAACTCCTAAGGTGACTGTTGAAAGTAACAAATCAGCAGTTGAGAGTTCTGGAAAGAACAAATAAAAATACAGCCAAATTTCTGATAAACAAAGTCGAGAAACCAGCAGCACTAGCACTGCAGCTAATGCTCCTAATAAAATAACTTCAAACATTGTACATAGTGAGAATCAGAAATCTGATTTTGTCAATAAAATGGTGGCCAATAAAACAGAATTGAGCCTTTCAAAGATTCTATCTCCTTTCAATCTAGAAAGTGAGATAGCTAAGATCAAAATTTCAGTGCCTCTCACTGAGTTGGCCACCCAAGATGCATACAAAGGTCAAATTTTGAAAGCTTTAAATCTAGGAGAAAATAGTGACACTGTTAATTTAAGTGATGATCAACCAGCCCTTCTGTTTGGTACAAATATAGAAGTGAAGTTGCAGGCAGGGGTAGTACCTCCTTTTTATATCAGCCTCAATATCCATGACAAGATCCTTCACAATGCAATGCATGACTCTGGGGCTTCACACAACCTTATGCCTAAGGTAATTATGGAGAAGTTAGGCCTAGAGATAACCTGACCCTATAAGGACTTATATTCATTTGACTCTAGTAGAGTGAAGTACCTTGGCCTAATCAAATATCTCTGTGTGAACCTGACCCAAATACCAGCCAAATGCATGGTTATGGATGTTGTGGTGGCAGACGTGCCACCTAAGTATGGCATGTTGTTGTCAAGGTCATGGGGTTCCAAGCTTCAAGGTACAATGCAGATGGATGGGTCATACGCCACCATCCTTGTCTTTAGCCAGCTTAAGAGACTGTATAAAGATGCACAGATCAAATTTATGGTTAGTAGTCCTAAAAAACTTGAAAATTCACCTCTGTACTCCGTCCATATAGATCTGGACTTTATCCTTTTCAATGATGAATCCATAGATGAGCGAGAGTTAGAAGACAGAGATGCAAACAATAGTGTCGAGCCCACAAATCTGAGCATAATGGCCACTCTAGATATAGAAGGAAGCGAGAAAGAAATGTTAGAATAGTGCACTAAATCAGAAACTTAGAGTGAACAAAACCAAGACTAAAAACCACAGGTTACTCACCACTCTGAACTCCATACCACAGTGCAGACTCCATAATACAACATAATGGCGAACACAACTCTAGGGATGAAAATAATGATAAACCTGAAAACAACCCTTTATGGAGAATGAACTTTGATGGGTCTTGCACTAGGAAGAATGCAGGGGATAGAGTGTGGTTAAAAAATACTGAGAATGACTATGTTGAAAGTCACGCTTTCAAGCTAGATTTTAAATTTACAAACAACATTGCAGAGTATGAGGCTCTCATCCTAGGCTTGAATCTGTTGAAAAAACTAGGAGCCTGAAGGATAGCTGTACACGGAGACTCTGAGTTAGTCATCAAACAAGTGAATGGAGAATATACTGCAAAACATCCTAGATTCAGAGCTGTTGTAGCCTCTACAACACCCTCCAAAAAAACCCCACTTCAAAATTTTTTGGAGCCCCTTGAGCACAAAGAAAATTTAAGTAAAGAGTCGAGAGGACTAAGTCGCTGAGTCGCAAAACTTCAAATTTGTGGAAAATCGTGACCCTGCGACCTTGCAACCCCACGACCCTGAGGTCGCAAGGTCACAAGGTCGTGAGGTCGCATCCCTCTCAGACCACCTCACCTTGCGACCCCGCAACCTCATTTATGGCCCGCACATGTGACCTTTTTATATATATGAGGTCATTAGGTCGCATTTCGCACATGTAGCGGATAGAAAAAATGCCTCTGACAGGTCAACTGGAGCGCGATTTTCCCGGGTAAGTTGCCGTTTTCCTCCTTCTATTTCCTTTTTGGTTTTTCTTGCCTAATCCCTGCATTCCCCAGCCTTTGAATTTCCCCTTGCCTTAGTCATTGTTCTCATTTTTCATTGAGGGTTTTCCTTCTGATTCCAGCTTTCACCCTGCTTGCCCAACTCACCACAGTTTCTCATCCAGCCTCTCATGGCCTATACCCTTCTTCAAAAACTATCCCCTGGCTCTATCTGGACCCTTTTAGCTTCGATTTTTTCAAGTTAAAGGCCAAAACAACTTCACGCCGCGCGCGCCAAAACCCCAGCAAGCCCTAGCGCGACTTGTGACCCCGTGACCTAGTCGCAAGGTCGCAAGGTTGCATTTCCTCCATTTTCTTGCAACTTGCGACCCAACAACCCCGCGACCTAGTCACAAGGTCGCAAGGTCTCATTTCCGCTATTTTTCCACAATTTGCGACCCAGTGACCCTGCGACCTAGTCACAAGGTCGCAACGTCACACCCCCATCATTTTCTCACAACCCGCGACCTTGCGACCCCGCGACCTAGTCACAAGGTCGCAAGGTCGCACCTTGTCCATTTTCTCAAAAATTACGACCCCACGACCCAGTGGCCACTTATTCAGTTTTCCCTGTGTCCTCAATTGAAATAATTGATAAGCTGTAACTGGTCTTGTATCATCATGGCATCTTTCTTATCTTGGGATTTTTTTATGAATATGACAAGTGAATTTGAAGAAGACTTGGAGTGTATACCTGTCCCCTCAAATTCCAGCGACATGGGACCTCCAGCGTCTTGGAAAAAACACAAGCACTTGGCAGTGGACGATGTAGATATGGACATGCAAATGTCCCCACCCCCGATTTACAGAGATACACTATGCACATTTGCCAAAGGGGATAGCATGCGCTGGTACCAAGTGTACCAAGAGTTTGCTAGAACAGAATTTCCAGAGGACCTCCCTGATCGGGAGATATACTTAAAGGTCAAAAAGTCTAAGCTACATCTTGCAGGCACCCATCCGGCCATATTCCCATGCCCAGAGATGATAGATTGGATTATACAGAAAACTGACCCCAAGAAGTTCATAATCAGAGACAGTGAAGGCAAGGCTTTCGCAACACTCAAAGGCTCAGACGCTCATGTTTATTAATCTTTTCTTGAGCAAGAAGAAGACTTCACAAAAGAATGGGTTCTCGCCCATGTAGTCCCTGTAGTTGGCACTATAAGGCAGTGGTGGGAGGAGCCTGAGAAATTTAAAGTCAAGAAAGACCAGGAATATCCAGTGGCGAGCTTGAGGAAAGTATATAAATTAGTGGCTGCCATGCTTTGCAGACTGTACGGGCACCCTAATGCCATCACCTTGAAAAGCACATGGGAAACTCTCATGGAATATGTCACAGTGCACGACGCCCGTTTCAACTGGGATAGCATATTGATGACCTCCATGCATACAAACTTATCCTTGGCATTGGTACCAGATGAAGGAATGCCTTATGAATTCTATATGGCCTCTTATTTGTTGGATGTCGTCTGTTCAAGGTTGCACTTTGAAGGATGGGTGCATAACTGGGATCCAAAACAGACTCGTGCAATCCACTTACAAACCAAGGTGTTTTGGGATTCCAGGTATAAACAAGATATAGAGGTGATCTCTCAAGTGTTCATCCCCGCTCTATACAGAAAATTATTTGGCCAAGACGCTTCTTGCATGTCTTGGCAAGACATGGAGACGCTAAGAAAGGTGGCGCATTGGTTCCCATTCGCCGAGTATATGTTCATCCGAGTCTTTGGCTCGTTTAGGGCCCCACATGCTATGCCTCGTTTTGTCACAGACAAAATTCTCATGCAAGAGGTCTGTTTCCAAATTTCTTCGGGGTTTCTCCCGGGTCCTGTCCAAGGGTAAGAAGAAGTCATGGCCTGCGCTATCCCTCACTATCGGCGCATACACCATAAAATAATTCAGAGAGGTAGAGGCAGAGGGAGAGGAGATGAAAAGTTACTGCCTTGGGGCATTAGAATACTGAACATACGACCCGGAGAGCATATTTCCTGATCATTGCAAGAGGGCTAAGTTCAAATGGAACTACTAGCACATGGAACGCCCAGGAGAAGATGAAAGAAGAAAATGGTATAATGTAGACTGAAAACTTGCTCCGAGGGCGGACTCTGGCCAAGAAGACCCAGATGACAAGACGTTGGAAGACAGGAGCCAGGAATTAGGAGGCACTTCTTCCTCTCTGGCTAAAAATCCTCGAACCAGTACAGGGCATAATACTTCTACCCAACAGAAATAAATAGAGGCTAGAGTCGAGCAAGAGAAAGAGAAGAAAATGAAAGAGGATGAGGATAAGCGCAAGAAGAGCCTAAGGTCAGAACAAAAGAAGAAGAAGACCGAGGAGGCCAAGAAGGAAAAGGAGAAGCAGGAGGCAGAGGCTACGGTAGAACAGGAACTCAAGAAAGAGTTAGATAAAGTGGAAGCTGACCACTACAAGAAAGCAGAGCAAGCTACAGCAGCTGAGAGTAAGAGGAAGGCCGAATTAGAAGCAGCGGTAGAAGCAAAGCTCAGGCAGAAGACAGAACATGAAAAGGCAGAAGTCGGACGCCTACAAAGAGAAGAGGAAGAAAAGAAAAAGAAAGAAGAAGAGGATGAAATGCTAGAAGACATCGAGGTATCTCCCCTTGAGGTACCTCTAGTCAGTACACAAGCCACACTCTCTGATGTCATCTCCTCCCAGGGGCAAGAGGAGGAGGTATTCGACCTCACCAGGCTCACGTTCGATCAATTCTCCTTAAAAATCTGACATGAGAAAATAAGAAGCTTGGCACAAAATCCTTCCGTTGCATCCACGGTCGCAACCGAAAAAGGCATAGTCCTTGATACTAGGACTAATCCCGTGATGATAGCATCAGCTAGCACAGCCTTCACTACGGCCATAGAAGAGAATGTGACCATAATGAGTAGAGAGATCGTTTCTCTACAAAATAGACTACAGGAAGCAGAGCAGCGGGAAAAAAAGGCAGAACAGGAAAAGACGGCATTGAGAGAGGAGGTTCAGCAACTTCGAAACAAAGCTCTCCTTGTCAATGAAGTGTCACTTACCATTAAAAGGTAGGTCGATATATTAGAAACTACCATGAGACAGGTTTATGGGGAAATGTTTACCATAAAACAAACAGTCACCCCCTTGGTGAAAGCCCAAACTGAGACTAAGAAAAAGCACGAGCAGTTGAAGGAGGCCTCAGCTGCCTTGGACAAAATGATGGACTGGATAGCGCGGTACCCTCAGGCTCCTGAACATATGCCAAAGAAGAACTGAATTCACACACAAGATGCCAAAGTCCAAATCCATATGAAAATGCAGTCCAAGGATAAGCTATCCAAGGACCTAGACAAGGTTATGGCTGCATACGAACATCTGATCAGCAGCATCGATTTGATGCACATCTTACATCACATTCCATCGCTGGGCGCATTGGACGAGGGGAAGACATGGGAGCAAGTGAATCAAGAGATCAAGCCATTTTTACAGCCCATTAAACAAGTTGCTGCCACTTCCAACCTCGCAGCATCGCAAGAGAACCTGGGCCAGTTTCTTGTCACGCCAGTTTGGGTCTACACCAAACTCGCTTCTTTGTCCAACCAGATCTCACAGAAGAAGGAGACTCTAATCCCAAATGCCTTGTAGTGTATGCATTGGCTGAAAGAAGAGATCCCTTTGGTTTCTCCCATAGTTGCAGACTATCAGACTTGGCAAGACTTCCTCAAACGACAACAGATTGACGCCCCTGACCTCACAATTGCGTGCACGTCTTCATAACCCAGCGGCAGTAGATCATTGGTAGCATTTGGAAACAGGTCACAGGTTGCACTTCCTAGTCAGGTTGCAGGTCGCACTTCCCAGCTCGGTCGCAGGTCGCACTTCCCTTCCGGGTTGCAAAGCAACTCAACAGTCAGGCAGGCGAAGAGTCAGGAAGCCCAAAGGGAAATTTTTGATCTATAAAACTCCCTCCGGGGAAAATGTAATGTATCTTTTTTTTTGGGACTTAAGAGCCACACATCATTGTACTGAAATATAACACTCTTGTGCATATGAATATAGATACTTGTTTAAACTCCTTTTGGATCTGATGTGTTTTACTGTGTGAACACTATGAGTATTTCTTATACAGTTTTGAAAATATTTTGGTTAATGAAACTGCACTTTTAGTGGCATCATTTACGCATTATGGTTATCTGTACTTGTGTTAATGATGTTTAGTTCATTTTTCTTTCTTAATGGATGTTAATGACTTTTCTTATTAGCATTTGTTTTATCTTTCATGAATGTAAAGGGGGCATCTCGCCATAAAGAATTGTTTCTTTTGTGGTCAGAACAACCTACAAGCATAACCCCAACGATGTGTTGTTAACAAAACCTCCTTCGGCGTCTATTCTTCATTATTTGTCTCACTATGCATAGTGTTATATACGTCTTTAACGCATCAATCATGTAGCTTGTATCATTTGAATAAGTGTGTGTTTGCAGGTTCAATCGCGTTATTTTGAGACCAAAGGGAAGGTGACTTAAGCGGTAGCCGGACCCACACCCCGGATGGGATCCCTATTCCAAACGGTTCAAGGTCTAATTGTGACCTTATACTGGGGAGATCCCCTTACTATTGGCTAGAAAAATTTTCCCATCAACAAGAGCATACAAAAATGATGCTATGGATTTACTAAAGGCATTTGTAGAATACAAACTTGTGTTTGTTCCTAGGAGTCAAAACATCATTTCGAATGGATTAGCTTGTGTTTCCAGTTCATATCATAAATCACCTAGTGACAAAAAAATCATCATTCAGACGAAATACAGACCTGTAGTGCCAGATAACGAGAAATACTGGCAGGTCTTTGAGGGTGACAAGAAGATAGTGGATTTATTGCTTGGCAGGAATGAGTTTGAATTCTCTGAGTCAGACTCTAAATCCGAGGAAAGCTGCCTGAGTGAAGAGCCCCCCGGTGAAGAAAAATCACCCCATAACGTAGAAATAAACATGTTAACTAAAGAACTTGGAACTCAAACTGAAGAGTACAAGAACACAGAAAAAAAAAGGCATTGAAGTGCTGCAGTCAAAGGACAAGAACATACCTAAATGACTGGCACCTTTGGAGGACCTTTTTTATTTTAGCGATGTAGCGAAGAAACCCACTATAGAACACTCATATTTTGACGTTGAGGAATGAAACATAGGCACTGAGGATAAGCCTAAGATGATTATATTGGCTAAGTCCTTGCTGGAGGACATGAAGAAGAAATACATTGATCTATTTAAAGAATTTATTGATGTGTTTTCCTGGAGCTATGAGGACTTAAAAGCCTACGATACCGAAATAATCTAGCACAAGATATCTTTGAAAGTTAACCAAAAACCCTTCAGACAGAAAATTTGCAGGATTAACCTAGTACAACTGCCTCTAGTTGAAAAGGAAATCAAGAAGATGTACGAGGTAGGAATTATAGTGCCTATGAGGTTTTCCGATTGGGTCTCAAACCTTGTAGCTGTGAGGAAAAAGACCAGTGAGATCAAAATGTGCATTGATTTTAGAAACCTTAACAGAGCTTCACTTAAAAAAAATCACCCCTTACCCAGGATGGAACACATACTACAGAGGGTAGTTGGCTCATAAAGGATCTCCCTGTTAGATTGTTTTTCAGGCTATAACCAAGTGTTACTACTCCCAGAATATCAGCTCAAGACAACTTCCACCACTCCATGGGGCACGTTCATGTACGTGAAAATTCCTTTTGGACTAATGAACGCTGGCACAACCTTCCAATGAGCTATGGATATAGCCTTTTTAGAGGAAACAGGTCACTTCATTGTCATCTATCTTGATGAAATAACAATATATTCCAAGAATGACGAAGAGCACCTTAAACATCTGAGAAGAGTGTTTGAGAAATGTAGAAGGTTCGGTCTATATTTGAATCCCAAAACGACTGTATTCGGGCTTCAAGAAGGTAAGCTTCTTGGCCATATTATATCAGAAAAGGGGATTAAAATAGACCCGAAACGAGTTGAGGGAATATTTCATATTAACCACCCAAGAAACATAAAAGAACCACAGTCCTTTATTGGGAAAATTAACTTTTGGTGGAGGTTTATTCCCAACTTGGCGGAACTCCTAAGAAATATGACTGAAATTCTTAAGAAAGGAGCAGGAGTCAAGTGGACTGTAGAAGCCAAAATATATTTTGAATTAGTTAAACATGCACTCACTTGGGCACCAGTCTTAATCAGCCCTGATTTTTCAAAATACTTCCTTATATTCTCCTTTGCCTCTGAGCATACAGTGGCTGTAGTCCTGCTGCAGAAAAATCAAGAGGGACAGGAACAACCTATTGCTTTCTTTAGCAAGGCACTGAGGGATGCGCCCTTGAAATATAACATAATGGAAAAAAAGGCCTATGCCTTGGTAAAGTCCTTGAAAGACTTCAGGGTGTATATTCTGCATTCTCACATCATTTCCTATGTGTCAAACATAGTGGTAAAAGACATTTTGTCCCAAGATCCTGATGGAAAGAGGGGAAAATGGATTGCTGTAATATTAGAGTATGAACTAGAAATAAAACTCACAAAACTTATCAAAGGTCAGGGCTTAGCTCAACTAATGGTTGAATCTAACTTACAAGCCCTTGACATAAACATGGTAGATTCCCTGGATGAACATGAAGGATTTCCTGATCCTACTGTTGAAGAACAATTTCAAAACTCTCCTTGGTACTCTAACATCCTATATGTGCTTACAAATCTAAATGCTCCTCCCAATTTATCAAACACTAAGGCTAGGTTTCTGAAGTTAAAGGCCAGAAACTATTGCATTTTAAATGAATGTTTATACTGGAAAAATGAAAATATTTTGCTGCTTAAATTTCTACCTGAAACTGAAGAAGAGAGGGTTAAACATGAGTTCCATGTAGGAGAGTGTGGAGGCCATTTAAACTGGAAAGCCACTGCTAACAAAATAATCAGGGCTGGCTATTACTGGCCTACACTTTTCAATGACATCCACAAAATTATAATTTCCTGCCATAAGTGCCAGATCTTTGATGGCAAAAGAAAGATTCTCCCTTTACCATTGCAACCTATTACTATTGTGGCTCCCTTTCAACAGTGGAGCCTAGATTTCTTAGGAGAGATCCATCCTGCTTCCTCAACCCAACACAAATGGATTCTCACAGCCACAGACTATTTCACAAAATGGATAGAGGGCATTCCTTCTAGAAATGCCACAGATTCTGCTATCATTAAATTCCTTGAAGATCACATCCTCTCTAGATTTGGCTGCCCTAGAAATATAATCACTGATAATGCTACTGCTTTTGGATCCAAGAAGATGATTGATTTTTGTTACAGGTATCAGATTTCACTTGGTCATTCAACTAGTTATTACCCACAAGGTAATGGGTTAGCTGAGTCATCAAATAAAATTTTGGTGACCATCATCAAAAAGCTACTTGAGGAGAATAAGAAATCATGGCATAACAAGTTAGTGCATGCTTTATGGGTTGGCATGCTAACAACAAAGAAATCAATTGGGATGTCTCCATATCAGCTTGTTTATGGAACAGAGGCAATATTTCCTACTATCCTAGGGGTACCAGTGATTAAATTGGTACAAGAGATACAGACAGAAGAGGATAGCATGGTCAGGAGGATAAATCAAACTATACATCTCGAACAGACAAGAGAAGAATTCTACCACAGAGCTCTGAAAGTGAAAGAAAATATAAAGAGGTTGTTTGATAAAAGAACAAAAGCTTGTGATTTCAAAATTGGAGATAAGGTACTTAAGTGGGACTCTAGGAGAGAAGACAAAGGAAAGCATGGCAAATTTGATAGATTGTGGCAGGATCCTTACATCATCCAATCCACCATTGGTCCAAAATCCTTTTTTCTCTAAGAGCTAGATGGTACAGATATGTTTGGGGGCCCTGTCAATGGCAGGATGCTCAAGCATTAATACTGCTGATTTCCAGTTTAAAGTTTTCATTTCCATTGTAAATACCATTGCAGTGTTTTTTTTAAAGAAAAAGAGAAAAATGTTTCAAAAAGGAGAGAAAGAGAGGTCCAGGCATGCTCGAAACATGAACCTCTGAAGTTACGAAAATAATGGATAAAACAAGCTTAAAACCTGAGCCAAGGAAAGGAAAGGGATGGTTCTAATATGCCCAAAATCTGAAACAGCAAAGAAGAAAGAAGAATTAGCTCTAACAAGCCCAAAAACAGAGCTGAAGTGAAGAAGATAAAGTGACTCTAACAAGCTCAAAACTTGAGTCACAAAGAAAAAGAAGGATGCTTCAAAGTTTCAAAATTTCAAGCCTTGACAATTCGGTTCCAATTTTCTGCAAAGTTCAGTTCATGTGTAGTTATCTTTATGCCATGTACCCACAGCAAACCAGACTGTCTAATCTTGGTTTGACTGTTTTTAAATTTCTATTGTAGAATGTAGAGAAAGAAATCTGCTAGACAGTTTAATCCTAGCAGATATTAGTGTAGGTAGAGAAGCTATGAGGCCAACTGTCTAATATGGTCTCATGGATGAATAAGGCTAGAATTAGAATAGTTTGTTTTCTGCTTTCAATAAAAAAAAATGATGAAGAAGGTCTGCAAATTTAAATGCACCTTGAAGAAAAAATGTTAGGACTATAGGATGGGTAGGTAGATTGTTTGGGGAATATTTTTTGCTGACTTAATATCCATCATGTTTGTAGCAGTTAAATCAAGAAGGAAAATATGGTTAATGAATAAGGCATCTAGCCTACTTCCAAAGATTATTTTTTGAGATCCTTGACACCTTTAACAAGATTCCATCCCCATCTGGAGCCATTGTTAGCCACCTATAAATTTTTGACAGAGCAAACAGGTGGCTAAATTTGTTTCTGAGTCTTCAAGAGATACATTTCCTCTGAAAAAATATCACTCTTGAAGCCTTCTTGTGTCTTTTCCTTTGAAATATCTTCACTGTTGTTTCCACTGAAAAAGCCTCACTGTTTGTGAAAAAATTGTGCTCAAGAAAGCCCCCTTTTTCTCCCTTTTATCCCTGCAAATTCCCCCATTTTAACCCCTTATTCCCTTCTCAAAATTTCCCCTTTAACCCTCAAAATCCCTTCCTAATTCTTCTAAACCATCAAATTCCACTTTTTAAACCATGTGAATCCCTTCATTTGGTGAAAAAATCCCTTATTCCTCCTACCAAAAACTCCATTCAGCCTTAAAAAACGTTGTTTTTAGGCCTAAAACCCACTTTCTATCATATATAATGCCTAAGCCACTTTCGGCTAAGACCCTAACCACTTCCTAACCATGTGACCCACGCCTAGGACTAGGCGCTAAAGCCTTGAGCAATTATAGCAATCAGAGCATTCCATGTGAGCACATTTCCTTTGTCAACTGAAATTCTCCGATGCGATGAGGTTTTGGTCTATTAGCCTCCGCTGTAATCTTAGCCATTGATCTGTATAGATCTCACGGCCAGTGCTGATCTCTCACCGCACCCCACCAACACCTTTTCATCCACCCCCGATTGAATATCAATCATTGATCACTTCCACGATCCGAAGACCATCGCAACATCGCATCATCGCCAATCGGAAAGTTTTAATGTGCCACTTCTTGTTTCCCCCGATTACGATCCTCCGATTGGATCCTGGCCATTGAATCCACAAGAACCAATGGCTAGGATTTGATCTCTTCCCGCTCATTTTCCCTTCATCGTTCTCCCTTCGATCAGATCTCCATCATCCATCGTGATTGATCCGACGACCCTCCTTTCTCTCGCCCATTCATTTAATCCTTTTGCCTCTGCCTCCTCTTTTAACCTCCGTCGTCATTTATCAGATCTAACGATCCACATTAAAACCATCGCTGACCCTTTCTTGCCCTACCAACCATGCACCTTTCCATATCACGCACTATTTTGCACCGTTAGATCTCCTCACTTTAAATCCAACAGTTATGGTGCATATCATGTTATTTTGGCGTCCGAAGTTTAATGCTTCAAACTTACGCGATAAAAGTGGTTTTAAGGAGGAAACTGTCAGGCGGTAGACCATATCGTGTTTTTTTGGACAAGTTTCAAAAACACTCTATTGCAGCGCAAAAATAATGGTTTTCTCCTAGAAACCAGCTCCCCTCTTCTGCCTCTAACATTTCATATGAAGATCCTGACCGTTGATCTGTATAGATCTACAACCCTCATTCCATCACGTTTTCATTCATATTATTCCACAGAGTTTCATCAGAGTAATATCCATCATTGATCTCCTCCTGAGATCTAACGATCCATACTCAATTGCCCTCCGCCCATGCTGGTCCCACCATTCAAATTCCCGATTTCATTAATTTCCATCCATTTCCTTTGTAATTTTCCCAAAGGTAAAAATTTAGTGTTTTACACTAAAAGTTTATTTATCTGCCTTACCTTCCAAAGGCAAACCCTAAGGAAAATCACAACTGTCGATCACCACCATTAGATCTAATTGGATGGTTCAGAAGCATTTCTCCACCAGACCTTCATCAAATCTTTCCCCCACCATTATATAGAAATTTTCACTATTTTCTCCACCCACAACTACTGTTTTCACTGTTGCACCTCCATTTTCCACAAGCCTCCACATCATCCAACCTCCACTCCCATGGATTTTCTTAACAAATTTATTGGTTTTGCAGGTGTTAAAGGATTACGTGTTTGCTCTATCTCATTAGTCACAGGCAGAGTTGTACAGCGGCACAAAATTCCATTTGCAGAGCCAGAGATTGTAGAGAGAATGTCGGGGAAGGTTTTAAACAAAATATTTCATTAATGACCAGTGTTTAACTCTGTAAAACCTTGAATGCCTTTAAAATTAAATTTCCACAGACAAAGAGAGTCAAAGAAGTGGCAAAGAGTATTATTGAAGGATTAAAGTGGTTTAATGCCCATTATTGAAGATTTAAAAGCTTTAATCCAGTGTTAAAGGGAAAATATATAGATTGAAGGCCTTATGATTGACACAGAAGGCCTAATGAGGCCTAAAGCACAGAAACAATCCTTGTCAGTGTTTCACATCAGTAGAGGGTTCTTTCCTAAGAAAGGACGAGTTCCCATAATATTTTATTCTCCATCCACGTTCCTAAGAAGATCACCACCCTAAGAGAAAATCCTAATATTGCCAAAGCATTTGTTACACAGTATGGCAGGCCAAAAAGTCATTTAACTGCCTTACTTGTCCCAGAGTACTATAGAGAAAAGACAGCTGAAAAGTACATCGAAGAACATACCTTTGAAGTTATTATCAGCCTATCGAAGACCACTCTTTCGTCCAAAGGGTACTGAAGTAAATGCAGAGATATTAAAACAAAATGGGCCTCGGGCTCACTTCTTCCTCTATTTTAATGTTTCATTTAAATTTATATATAACTCCTCTACATCTCTTTCAGCTATAAAACTCAAGAAAAATACATTGTAAAGGTTGTTGATCGAATATCTGTGAATTCTAAGTTGTTTCTCTTGAGATATAGTTATGTGTGCATTGTTGTAAAATAGGTTGAGGAGATGATTTCAGGCTAAATATCAAGCTGTAGGACAATGTTGTATATGACTGGTGTTGCACTTTAATATGACAAGAAATTTCTTCGGATCCTGATTTAAAGCAGCGATGATGTGTTCTATCTTTGTCTCTGTTTTCCTTCTATAACTCATTACATTTAATTTCTCTGGTAAGAATCAGAAATTTGGCTTAGGATATACCATTGTATGGTACCCTAATGCTTCCTGCTTTTTTTATCTTTGATGTTTTCTACTAATTGTGCAATCTAAGAACTAATTCAAGGTAATTTAGCCAGTATAGTAGTTGGTTTTCCCTGCTTACAGATGCATGAATTCAGAGTCTGTTCTTAGATGTTCTTATTTGGTTTTAATTGAAAGAATTGGGATACTAGGAGATCAAAGTTGATTCTGCCTCACTAGGGTCCTTTTCTAATAGTTAAGCTTTCCTAAGATCCCTTAAGTTGAATGTCAAAGCATTGAAAGTTAAAATTCTTTCTCTAATCTCAGGGTTCACCTTTGCGTTAAATCTTTAATGTTTTCTATTGTCAGAAGAGTTAGCCTCATTAGGATTTTGATCACATATGGTTAATGCATACCCTGTCCCTGGATTAGCTCTTAAGGTGTTCACCTTGGAT
The DNA here is from genome assembly GCA_034641835.2 of Pinus albicaulis. Classification (NCBI taxonomy): domain Eukaryota; kingdom Viridiplantae; phylum Streptophyta; class Pinopsida; order Pinales; family Pinaceae; genus Pinus; species Pinus albicaulis. The sequence goes on along the minus strand of CM076583.1, from coordinate 211,587,574 downwards.
GGTTTCCTTGTCATTCACCTTCATTCTTTATCATTTAATCCCACACTATAATCTTTAAAAGACCCTCTATTTTAGATGAATAGCCCATTTGAAAGCCTTGGATATTGAATTGCAAGTAAACCCTTTTATGACTCCATTGCCCAATGGTATTGAGTTTCCTTTGAATTGTCTCGCATTGCCAAAATTCTCTTAGCCCACTTCTTGTCTTACATTGAACCCTTCTTTCATTTTCCCCAACAAACAAACAAACAAAAAAACAAACCTTGTGCCATATAACTAGCCTAACACCTCAAACATTGAACTCCAAAGGTATATATTTCTTTGCCTTTATAGAGAGATCCCTCTCTGGACCTAGGAGGGCTAGATCCTGAGGTCCCAAAGTGGTTTTATGTTGTATTATCTTTTGGTATTGCCAAATCTGCCAAAACATAGGAACCCCAATAGTTTGAAATAGAATTTTATCACCTATAACCTTCTTTGAGCATGAAGCATGTAAAATTAGGTGCATTTAGGAAGATGCAGGAAGCTCCAATTTGTATACCATAGTACCAATATTTTGCAATGCCTTGTAAGGACTATAATAATTTGGTAATAATTTATTATCATTCTTAGATTGCTTGAGGGACATTTTTTTTTATGGTTGTAGCCGTAAAAATACCCAGTCTCCTACATCAAAACTTCTCTCGCTACGATGTCGATCTTCTTGTTGTTTCATTTGATTTTGTGCCAAATTTAGGTTATCCTTTAGGAGTTGGAGAACTTTTTTTTGACGGTCGACATTATCTTCCACTGCTTGAACCTTAGAATTTTCTCTTGAAGATGATGTGATGTGTTGTCACTCCTAGAGACAGTCCTAAGTTGCAAAAGACCAGTGCCTAGGACATATTAACATCAGAGGTTAAATGTAGAAAATTATAAGAATGCCTCTGACAGAATATGGATAAAGAGAGTAATGGTTTTGGTGGTTCAGGAATGGAGAAGACCTTGGAGTCTGATTCATGTGAATTACCTTATACTCCAAGAAGGCTCAAGAGGCTCTATAGCTAGATGGCTTTCAAATGGGCCAAGTATGAAAGAATGAGTAGAGGCTTTCAAAATATGTAGAGGTGTTGAGGAGGAACAAAGGAGGAATCCACAAGAGATAATCTGTCTCCCATGAACAGAGAGGAAGTGGATATAAGTGGAGTATGACCAAAAATAGAGATTCGTGGAGCACAAACTAGGGAAGTGTAGCAAGTCTAATGCATGAGAGTTATACATAAACGAATTCATGAATAAAAATGCATACTACCAGCAGCTACATTACACGAATCATGAAATAAGTAGAGCGTAGAAAGATGATTATACATAAATAAGATATTAATTATAACCAAAGAGAATACAGATACATACTACTCATTTCTCCATCTGGAATCCAAATAAACAAAGATCTATAGCAGATTATATTCAAAAAAACTCTCTCAAAAATGTATCTCAGAGCATAAAGAACACAGTCACACAAAACTACAACAAAAATTATCCAAAATTCAGAACCTTTATTTCATCTCTGAAATATCTACATATAGAGTTCCTTTGAGGGTTTACGATTGAATCAAATTCCCATCATTGACCCACACATGTGAAATCAAAATATCCTAACCAACTTACAAAGCGTGCATCAATAAATCACTCCTGAAAATAGAAAACCATAACAGAATCGGGTGAAATCGTGGTTTCACTAGCAGAACATGACAATCAAACAGTAAAAAGAAGCTGCATAGTTGGCCACAGAGGTAAAATTATGGAATCTTAAATATGGTGCAGTGAGGAGTGTCTATTAACAGATGGGAAATTTGACTTCCATTACTTGATCCCACTTGGTGTTGAAAACTTCCACTCCCTGTTCTCATAGTTTCCACTAACCATTACAGAATGGCCAGTCACGTTGTGCATACCTCACTCTTTGACATACAACTATTGGATGGGTTGAAGATGACATAACTACGTTTTCCCCACAAAAACCCATTATGTGTTGGAATTGAAAAACCAAAGACCGGATTTCGGAGGGTGGTTGGTCCGATTTATGGTATTGGATGGCTGGGTGTGAAATCACTCTGGGCTTACACATAGCACTGGAAGAAATTTCCAAAACCAACCATTTTAGACATCCCCCCTGGTGTTATCCTTCAGAAAGTGAGAGGGGGGCCGAAACAAATCATGAGCCATCAGATGTATGATAGGGGGCGGAGATGAAGGGGAGATGGCAAAATTAATTGTGAATGTATCGAAATGATTAACACTAAAAAGAGTGGAACGAAGGCCATGGAAGGGATTTGATGACGTGGCAAGGAGGTGGGCATGCCCGAAAATTGAAATCAGAAGTGTTTTGTGGTAAGAAGCGGAGGGTAAGTGCTATTATTCGTGATGCGCGGAGTGTGGTGAGTGGAGGGATGACGTGGTATGATGGAAGTAGGACCTGCCTGCAAATCGCAATTCATAAGGTTTAACATATAAGCAATGCGGGGTAAATGATATGAATTGCGACGGGCAAAGTGCAGTGGCAGAGAGTTGACATGTCAAGGCAGAAGTGAGGCAAGCCGCACCTTGTAGTCGGAAGCTATTATATATGAGCAATGGAAGGTAAGAGTTAAACCTTGCAGGGAGCGATGTAGGGTTAGCAGGAACAGGTGATGTGGTAGAAGTGGCGCCTGCCCACAGATCGCAGTTGGAAGATTTTTGTGATAAGAAGAGGAATGGAGGGAAAATTCTAATACTTTTGTTGTGCGATTTGCAACAAGCGGAGAGGTTGGTGATGCGAGAAAGTGATTGGTAAGGGTTCTTTTTTTTTTTTGATTACGGGGTGTCTGCCTGACCCGCGCTTGAACTAATTTTCCTTCACTTTAGCCCTTCCCGCTTTTCATTTTATTATCTCCTTGTGTTTCCTTATCCATTCAAAAAAACACAAGCCAGCATTGGCTCCATTGGGGACGACGCACTCGTTCGCGTGTGTCAAGAATTCACAGGTCAAGAATCTGCAGGCCACTTTCTTGTGTTCTTCTTAACGTGTCTGGGATCATCATTAGAAACATTTTCAAGAAGATTTAACAAAAAAAAAAAAATAGAAATTTATACAGAAATAACAAAAAAATTATATAAAATTTGAGGATATATACATTGGGCCGTCGTAGCCCACTATTAGTGCTGGAAATAAGGCTTGAGAAACTACCCATTGACAGGCATATCAAGTCTGTCTCGTTCTAAATTATTCAATGGAAAAGTATTTTTTCCTTTGACCTCTACCACCCTAAATGGAACAAACAAAAGGGGGTCAAACTTGCCATGTTTCCCTTTGTTTGACTGTCTGATATCCCACCACAGCACCAAATCCCCTGCTTGGATTTCCTTGTCTTTAGTTCTTTGGTCAAATAAGCCTTTCATATTTTCCTCATACTCTAATAGTCTGAGGCTTACTTGCTCCCGTGTTTCACTCAACTTGACTAATTGGTTCATTCTTCTGATATGTTCGTTTGGATCTTCCTCGCTCTCTTTTAAGAATCAGGCCACAGGTAATGAGAGCTAGATAGGGAAGACTGTTGCTCAGTCATATACTAGCTCATAAGGGGACTTATTTATGGATCTTTTAGTGGTAATGTGATTCACCCAAAGTGAAAATTTGAGTTGGGAATCCCAATTCTTTTGGTTTTCATTGATGGTATTTTTCAAAATCCGCACCAGCGTCTTGTTAGATGAATTTTCTAGCTCGTTCCCCTGTGGGTAATATGAAGTGGAGTGCCCGAGAATGATATTATAGTGTTGAAAAAATTTCTCAAACTTAGCCGATTTGAAAACCTGGGCATTATCGGTGATGATTTTGGTAGGGAATCCAAACCTTTATATTATGTTCTCCTCCAGGAACTTGATCACTACCCCATCTCTGGCATTACTTGTAGGCACAACCTCAACCCACTTAGTGAAGTAATCTGTGGTGGTGAGGATCCATCGGTGCTGGTTACTAGAAGTTGCGTGAATCTCTCCAATGAAGTCAAATCCCCATTGTTTGAAGGGCTCTTAAAAATGGACTAGGATCGATGGGAGAGGTGAAAAAATTTTCTTTTCTACGATTCCCTAACACTTTTAGCAGGCCTAGACACAAGCATGTACATCACCAAACAACTTGGGCCAAAAGAAGCCTACTGTCAAGATATTGTGAGCAATGGATCACCAACTGAAATTCCCACCACATATTCCTTCATCTAACTCTGTCATCACTTCTTCAACCTCTTGCTCTATTAAACATAATATTAAAATCCCAGTGAGGTCTCTCCCATATAGTCGCCCGTTTACCATAGTATAATTTTCAGATCTTAATCTTAAAGTGTGAGACTTGGCCTTGTGATTGTTAGGGGCGTATCTCAGGGTTAACATATATTCCACTATATCTTTATACCATAAGGATAGGAGGTACTTTACATGTGTCTCTTTGTGGAAGATACTATGCCCTGATGTGTACCTGTATTATCTTGTGCTTCTTTTCCTCTCATAGATAGATTTATCCCCAGAGCCTGACAGTTGAATTCAGACAAAATTTTTTCTAGCCCTTGGCCTTTTATGAGTTTGTTAGGCTTTATCTCCATCTCGTAGTCCTGAATCTTAGCTATCCATTTACCCCTTTTTCCTTCACTGTCGCTCTACACCAGAATATCCTTCACCATCATAGTGGGAACATAAGCGGTTATGGCAGATTGTAACACATGCACCAAGAATTCCTTTAGATATTTGACCAGAGCATATGCTTCTTTTTCCAGGATATTATATTTCAATTCGCCATCTCGCAGGACCTAGCATAAGAACACAATAGGTTGTTCATGTCCTTCATAATTCTTCTGTAGCAACACTGCAGCTATTGTATGACCAGATGAGAAAGAGAAAATCATGAAGGGCCTACCATAATCTGGACCCGCCAACACAAGAGATTATGTAATGTTCCAAAATTTTAGCCTCCAAGCTAAATGGAACATTAGAGTTAGCAGCAGCTCTAGTTGGTAAATAAATGGGTAGAAAATCCCATATATCTCGTAAGGAGGATAAAAAAAATCCAAGTGTGAAAGGAGACATTATTTCTAGCCTAATGAAACACCTCCATGTGTGAACAGAGATAAAATCAAGCTACTTTGACTAAGTCAACAGTGCAATTCTAGTGGAGGAGGAATCCAAGGATGAATAACGCAATTTTGGAGGGAGATGTAACTTGGGTTAGAAGTAACCTAATTGAGTGGGGCCAAGGGCAAGAAAAATCATGTATTATATAAGGAAGAGGATGGAATCATTATTTTTCATGCTCTATATTATTATTCTTGTATGCCAAGAATTGCTGCTGCTTAGCAAAGCTGCAATGCTGTTTAGCACTAGGTGTTCCCCGGCGGGAATCCCACCTCTTTCCTTTGACGAGCCTCATTGGGAGAGTTTTCATTCATCATTCCACATCAGGTTTTTAGGTCAAGCTTCATCCATCTTCATCAGCACAACTTTGCCGGAGATTGTGTAGTGTTGTTGGGTGCAGCAGTGGAAGGGATTGGAATCTCGGCTTCTGAGCTAGTTTCTCATTGGAGGAAGGTTTCCATAAATTGAGAGATATGTTTGGAGAGCTCTGTTGTTAGGGTCCCGTGATTTGGCCGATTGGTTAGCCAAATGACGATGTAACATCAAACCAAGCTTTGGAGCCCAAGGACCTAGCCTTCCTGGACTCAGAGAGGGCTCTCTCTATTATATGAAAAAGATGTCGGTGTGTTTACTTGCGGTGTTTTGATATTAGGCTAGTTATGAAGTATGTTTTTAGTTTTTTGGTTTTTTAAGTTTGTGAGGAATGAAACTGATCAAATACATAAACTGGATAACAAGATGTAGATAAATTGGGCTATGGGGTCAATCAGGTCAAGGAAGCTAATGAGGCGATGATGTAAAGCTGTTGTAGGGCCGATTTGATTCACAATAGAAGGGATCTCTGGGCAAAATGGAGTAAATGAACAATAAGTTGGTGAAAGACAAGGGATTTCAAGTGCAAACTAGTTAATAGCAGACATAAACATGTAATAGCAAGCCATTAATCATGCTAGGAATAACTATAAGCTAATCAATACATAGAAATCAAACATTCCAGCCATACATAGAGGTATAAGACCCTCTAACTTCGGGAAATGGCTATCATACTTTGGGGAAAACACATGAGACAAACTAACAACTCATAAACTATGCCGAAACGCCTAAACATAGTCTCTAAGTCATTGGGTACTTGGACAAATAAGTTTTCATAGTTTTAGGCAAAGGGCTAGATCGGGACTAGGCCTCCTTGGTTCAACAAAATGATCAACAAATCAGTCAAAGAGAAAGTTTTATGGACAGAACTATGGGCAGCTGATAGGTAGATAGGGCAAACCATACATCCTACTCAACATACATGGAGCTGATGAATAAAACTTAGCAACAACACCTTAGGTTACTAAAGAGCAGCTAAGAATTCTTTAGCATAACTAAGGGAGAAGAAAACATCAAGCTATGAAGATTCAAGGATTTTGAGGTGCCTCCATGGGCATGTCTCAAAATCAATCTTTACTGATCTATAGCAGCAAGAAAAATGAAATATGAGTGAAAACTAGAAGACAAAACAACATTAAGAAGCACTATACCATTCTACCATGTCAAGGAATCCATCGACAAGCCTTCAACATTCCTCAAAAGCATCCAAGAGGCAATCCAAACATCATAACTCAAGTGTATTCTTCAAAGCTCATATGACCAATGCATTAATTCTTGTCTCAAGTTCAGCCTCTGATTTACAATGAGAACCATGGGATAAATAGGCTAGAAGGAGGAAAACCTCATGGAGCAACTAGCTATCCCATTGGCCAAGTCAAAATATCTAAACTTGTCCTTGAGGCTTTGCAAAGCCCAAGGCACAAAATATCTCATAAAATATCTTAAAAACTGCTAAAAACAGAAATTATATTGACTTTACATGATTTTCCCATGATAAAAATAGCCTAACGCACATTTGGGAAAAGCAGATTTTTGGAGTTCAAAAATTGCAAAAATACTTCATATTTATGCCTGAAAAAGGTCCCCTGACTTGCTGGATGCAAATGGGAGCCTTCCCGATGTCGAAATGAGGCCCATGATGGCTCTTTGGAAAGCTCTCTGTGTCTGCTTTCCAATGCAAGTGGAATCATCTCAATCTGATCTCTTAAAGTCCCTCAAAACTGTACCTGTGTGCAAAAACCCAGAAAATAGCAGGCTGCTGATAGGGCGGGCAGAATGTGCAAAATGAGGCTGTTTTTTGCCAATTTGAGGGGGCGAATGATCTTCAAATGCCCTGAAAATCGCTGGAGAGTGGCTCATGAAATTATGGAATCCATTGGTATCACCCTCCTCCCTTGACGACTCTTCAAACTGAAATGGCGCATTTATGAGTTTTTGGCGAAAACCCAAAAAATGCCAAAAAACAAAAAAGTTTTCGAAACAGGCCCAAAATTGGCATGGATGACCCTCAAGGGTCCATAGAGACATGTTCCGAAGCTGAAGCTAAAATATCGAGGGCTGATATGCTTTTTGCCTCTTTCCGTGCTAGGCGCCTCTCCTTTAATTTCTTCAATTTTTCTTGTGCCACCTTCAATTTGCGCCGGGCGAATTGGTTGAGCTTCTGAAAGTGAAGAGTTATCTTTCTCTGTAGCTCAAGATCCCTGTTTGCCTTCTCGAGCTTGGTCTCCAGATGCTGGTTAGCCCTCTCAAGCCAAGCTTCCTTGTTTTCCTCAATTTCCCGCTCAAAGAGGGTAGTGAGAGGAAAAGCTTCGAATTGAGCTTGCTCTTCAACCTTCTGTTTCTCCAAGGCTCTCCTAAGCCCGATGGTTCTAGGCCTCTTTCGCCTAGGCTGGTCCTCCTCTTCTTCATCATTAAATTCGCCAATAAGCTCTTCAATTCTTACTTGCGCCCTTTCTGCCTCCTTTTTGTACTTGATGGCCCTTGCCTCATGAATGGTTGCATGAAATTTCATTTGTTTGTTCTCAACCTCCAAGAAATGATTGAAATTCCTTGCCCTTTGGAGATCTTCTTGTAAAACCTCAATTTGCCCTTCTTTGTGAATGAGGAGGTTTTCAAGGATGCGTGCCTCATTTTCACTGTCATCGCTTGGGATAGGGATGACAGCTGATTTACCTCCATGTTTGGCGCTTCCTTCAACTGTACTCTTGCCTTTGAAGGCCAATCTAGTGCTCTTTCTCCTTGGCAAGCTAGGAGTTGTCTTTTTGGGCAATTTCCTCTTCTTAGGGACAGTTTTGGTCACCATCAAGGAGGCAGCTTCAGCTTGCTGTCCCTCCTCAACATCCTGTCCAGCTTGTGGTTCAAAAGATGTTTCAATTGCTTGTTCAACCTGCTGCTCTTCAAACTCTGTCCGCTGTTGTTCCTTTTCCTGTACTTGCTGCTGTACCTCAACCTCTGTCTGCTGCCCTTCTTCCTGAAATTGATGTTGTTCATCAACCTCTAGCTGCTGTCCAATGATAACCAACTGTTGCTGTCCTTCTAAATCTGGTTGCTGCTGCTCATCATCCTCCTTTTCTTCCTGTGGCTCACTGCCCTCTCCTTCTCCTTGTGTACTTGGCTGCCCAGTGATCATCTTGAGTTTTTTAGGGGTAGGCCTACTAGATAAAGGCACTGGGCGATGGACAGGCTGAGTAGGAGACACATGAACAGGAGGGACGGTGGCGAAATCGGCATGGCTAATGAATAAATCCCATGAAACTCCTTTCTTCTCCAGCTGGTGTAAGAAGATGATTTTGATCAAGGAATGATGAAAGAGAGAAGGGATTTGCTGAAGTGGAGCTTTCTTTTGGACAGTAGCTGCCATTTTCTCTATGCTCTTGGACAAAAAGTATGGGAGGTTTAATTGTCTGCTCCTGGTAAAATGCATCAACAAGCGAACATGATAGGCAAATATTTGGCTAAATCTCCCTTCACAAGTGAAATATCTCATTATGGCCTTCATCAGTGGAGCATAACTGTCAAGAAGATAGGAGAAAGGAAAAATAGCAGTGATGGTCTCCCTATGTTCCGGCTTGATGAAAGGTTTATAATCCTCCAGATCAAGATGCGCGTGTTTAAACCACTTTTCACCATGATATGGGATCTTGGTAGCTTTGGATACATACCTTGGAGAGATTTTGAAGTCAAGACCTGCTAACTGGAAGTGTTTGTCTTTGAATCTCAAAGCGCACAAATGTGTGAGTGGCGAGAAACTCTTGACTTCCTCTATCCTCTGACAGAAATCAAGACAGCCTACCTCATGGAAATTGAAAAGTACTGAGGGATGAGCATTAATGTCTTCTACGGAGATAGGCTCATATATCTTATGTTGTCCGCCTTTGTGATCTCGTTTTGGAGGCATTCTGTCTTTGAAATAAACCTTGGAAGAGGTAAACTGCCTTCACTGTATGAGGAATGCTCTGCTGGATATGAGACAGGCCACCAAACTGCTTGGACAGATATGGACCCTGTGATTTTGAATAAAATGCAACAATGTTTTTGGACTAAGCCACCTCTGCACTTATTAATAACAGTCCTTCAAATCTGGATATACTTTCAGCTATGTAAACTTCTCAATAAAAAAACCATCAATAAAGATGAGACCATATGCCATGTAAGTTTCCTGTATGTATTTTTAAGCAATCATTCCATCTTGGTGAGTCTGCTAGGGGTCAACCAACACTTTGTCAACAGATTCCTGTAGAGACCATATAGTGGAAAGAAAGGAGACCTTTTGGTTAGGTGAAATGTCTAAAGAAAACACCTTTCCCTTGTGACTTTTGAGAAGTCAATCACCACTTTTATAACTATGCCCTTGATGTAAAACTTGATCATCAACAAATGCCTTCTAGAAATAGCCCTGTTTCACCTTCAGAAAACTTTGTTCGATGATCTCAGAATGACAATATAGTGCAACGAACAAGCAGACTTAGTTTAGGTGAAAAGTAAGTGCAACAGTGGTTTTTAGGAAACAACTCTCTGCTCTGTGAGTTTAAAAAGTCCATTCATACATCTATACCCTGCCTTTGATGTCAAAAACTACCATCAACCACCTCTGTCTCAATCTTAATTTTACATACCAATAACTCTGCTTTTTAATGCGTTGTTACCCTTGGAAGTTTCTCTGTTGATAAGTTTTCAAATAGTGAAAAATAGTGAAAAAGAAGAAGATTTCAAGAAAGGCTTGCTGTAATAGGTGTTTTGGTGCCTTGTTTTTAAGAAATGACCTTCCCTTTAAACATATCACAACCACAGTTTTTCAAAATGACACCATTCAGTGGAAGAAAAACAGAACTGTGCTAAGGTGATATATCCGTGCACTGTGGTTTTTCGAAAACATCTTCTTCTGCTTGTGAGTTTGAGAGAGCCACCCAAATACCTGTACCCTTGTCTTAATATCAACTGAAATTACTTAAGCACTCTGCACTTTAGACAGTGGCTATTTTTATTTGTGAAGTTTTGAAAAACCAACACCACTTTGGTACCTCTTCCCTTAATGTCAAAACCTAGCCATCAACAATCTCTGTCCTTTAGTGTACTGTGTATTTCTGGCTTCAAATTTTAAATTTGGTCATCAACAACCATGCCTAATCACCAACAACCCTGCCTCCAGCTTCTCATCAACAAACTTTGCCCTTTTAACTATGTATAGCTTCAAACCGAGGTCTACAGGCTTTAAACTTGATTTTTCAAGTTTTTTAAGGTAGGAGATAGAGTACCTTGTGATTTTTTGAGAAGAAATCCCTTGGAGGGAGCTAAAATTGCAATGGAACTCTTCGAAATGGGCGCGGCAACCTTAGGAGCAAAACCCGTCGCGCCGGAGAAAAGTGTCGGGTGGAGTTGTCGTGCTGTCGGGCGGCCACCTACAGGCACGTCGCGCCCACCTACAGGCACGTCGCGCCGACGTTGAAGCCCTGTGTATTTCGCTGCCCAGGCCCGTCGCGCCAAGTTCCAGGCCCGTCGCGCCGCCCTAAAACAGTGTTAACTTCTGCCTGATGACCCGAAAACTACTTCTTTGGTGACAGGGAGGCCAAAACGTCTTTGGCTTTCGAAAATGACATTCTTCCTCTCATACTTTAAACTTTTATGTCATTTTTCAAACCCTTTGTCAACGATTACCTTGCCTGGAAACGTAACGTAGGCTTTTGGAAAGTTGTTTTGTTTTTCACACTGTGGGTTTTTCATTATGCATATGTAGACTTGATCAATAACTCTGACCCGAGCTGGACATTTCTTTTTCTTTGAAGGACAAGGATGGTTATAGAAATCTATCTTTTGAATGTTGGGAGGAATGCACTTTCCTTTAAACTCAAAAACTGATCATTTATCAAACTGCCTCTTTGTCTATTTACAGCTTTGTATAGCTGTCATCATGCATTCTAGGACTTACCTTGGCCACTGCTTATTTGATACTATATCCTTGTGCTAAGTCTGCTTTTTAGGATGATGACTATTGTGTCTGTAGAATATGAAAACAGGGCTTTTTGATACATGGTCCTTACTTTGTTTTGATCAGTGTGTCGAACCCCTTTTTGTCAATGAAAACATTTCATGACTGAGTTGTGTTCACCATTTTCCTCTCTTGGCGACTGTTAGCAAGGAAGGGTTATTCATAATGTGCCAAAACATTTGAAAGCTGTAAACACCATTTCTTGAAAGGCACTTCCCTGGACTTTTGATATATGATATTGTTTTGCTGCTTGACCCTTTCCTTAAGGAGAAAATCTTCTTTTTGATATCAGTGGCACACATATGCTCAAAATTGTCTCTTTTTTCTATTCATAGCATTGCATACCTGTCATCATGCATTTTATGACTCATCCTGGGTCATTGTTTTACTTTCCCAATGATAAATTGCTGCTTGTAGGTGTTTCACAAGTTTTTCTCTGGACTATAAATACACTTTTAGGTTGCATCTTTTCACATCAGACTTTCCTGTTTACTCAGAAGGGATTTCCTTAGATTTCTGTATAGGTGATTATGAAAGGTCTTTAACCCTTTTTAAGTTAACTGCTCCTTTGGCATTCAAAGCATACAATATGTTCAACATTTTCTCTTTTCCACTGGATGGACTGTTTGACAGGTAGCTTTTTTGAAGTGGGAGATCAATACATTAATATCATAGACAGTAACACTTTCCTTCATTCAATTTCTTTGAGTCTTTTCCCTGCACTTTTGGACTTACCAGTTTTCAACAGTCTGCAATGATTTTGGCTCTCTGCTTATATATGGAGGAAGCTCTTAATCGGGTAAAGTATCAGAAGACCCCTTTTACCACTATGTCAGACACAGCCTTTCTCTGAAACAGGAGTATCAGTATCTTTACATTATCAGAGCTGTCATTCATCTGTGTAGCGACCTTGTTTCAGTCTTTGATATCCTTCTACTGCTCTTTCTTGTATCAATCACTTTCAGCACCTGTAGTAGTTTTGGCCCTCTACTCATGTATGGAGGAGGCTTTTCATCGGGCAGATGTGGTGATAAGTAAATATTTTGAACAACACCAATCTTAGCATCTTCATTTGCAAACCTCACTGTGTTTTTTGAAGGAAACCTAGCCATAGTGACACTGTTCTAAGGTTGCTGAGATATTTGTCACTTGGCTTGTTCATCTCATGACCTGTTATATTGACAAAACTCTTTGTGATCATGAAGGTCAGTGTTTTCTTGAAAAATCAAGAACTTTCTCCTGCCTGTGTAATGACATTTGTTTATCATCTGTTCTGTTTGATCTTTTGGATAGACAAGGTCCTTGTGCTTTGGAAAGTTCACTGATGAAAGGCCTTCTAGAGTTTCAACCATTCACCTGACTTGAAAGTTTCAGATGATCTCCTTTATCAGGCTAAACTCCCCTTTCCTTTGAGCTTATCATACTTCCACTACAATCCTGTTATGGTCAGCAATTACATTCATGAAACCTGAAGATATTGTTTCATTGTTTCAGTCAGGGCAAACCTAGACTTTTGCAGCCTTTTGAGTCAATACTGGCCTGCGCCCTCTGCTTATGGATGAAAGAGGCGCCCTAACCCTCTGCTTGTAATGAAGGAGGTTCTGGGCCTTGACAATTTTACCATTTGCTGAGACAGTGGCAACCCTTTCTTACTGTTATTTTTATGCTGGAAAGAGCTTGTAAGGTCCGGATGAGTGACTGTTGTTTTGCAGCTTCATCTCAGGCTCATAATACACTTAGAAGCAGCTGTTTCTCTAACTGTAAACTCAAACACTTACTCCATGAGATAAAATATATTTCTTGTCTTTGTAGAACCATAGAACACAATGAAAAACCTACTAGTCAGCTTGAGATTGGGCTCTATGCAGTGCTGAGATCTAGGGGGTGTGAGTGGCGCGACTTAAGGCTGTTTGTCAACTTCATTTGCAAAGTAAGGGATCAGTCATGGTAGGTCTGCTGCAGATGAGGGCTTTTTTGGCTTTTTGATGATTTCCAAAGGTGAAATGTCCTAAACGCCACTTCCTAACATAGGGGAGAATATTGAAACAGATGTGAATTTGCCTTTTAAGGCTGATGGGCAGGTTAATAAAGCTGAAGCTAGGCAGGATATGTGATATGAAGTTTTTGATGCTGCCAGGGGTGGACTGAATAAGTAGAAAGATGAAAAAAGTTTTGGGGAGGGTTTTCTGGATGACATATTGACATAAGGAAATTAGTTTCTAGAAAACTCAGCTGTAGATATAGTCATCACTAACATGTAAAAATACTGATGGCTAACAGTGGCTCCATTTGGGGAGGGCAGCTCCTCGTCAGGAGGTGTCCAGAATTCAGATCTTTGGCTTATGAAGACCAGTGCCTTATCCATTGGCGCAAAATTTACCCTTCTCTTGATGTTATTTCTGGAAAGTGTTAGCATATTTAACATCAATGATATTTCTACCTACCCCACTATCTTTCCTAGCATTTTTTCTTCTGTTTGGCGCATTTAAACTAGCAGCCTTTTGACAATGCATATTTTTCTTTTTGCAAAATGAAACCATCTACTTCTATTCTTATATCTGCCGGGAGTTCAGATTAAGCTGATGAACTCCTTCATTTCTCTACCTAAAACTAGATCAACTGTCAAGATTAAGCAGTTTGACAGGATTTCATTCTCTAATCTACAACATGAAATTTAAAAATGATCAAATCAGGATTAAGCAGTCTGATTTGTCATGCATTTGCGGCATAAAAGACAAACTGCACACAAATGTTATTTTGCAATAAAAAGGAAATTAGACAAGCGGGGCTAAGATGTACAATGTGTTTTTCATCCCTCGCTTCTCTCTTTGGTTCTGTTTTAGGCATGTGGAACCAGAATCTCTCCCTAATCTAAGCTCTGTGATAAGTCAATCTTACACAATGTTGACTATCTTGGCGCTCACTAACTTATCAGCAAATAAATTTAAACATGCTCGGCTATGATTAGGCTAGATAGCTGAACAAGACATTGAAGCACTAGTAGCGGCATTTAGACTTGCTCGTTTTCCGAAAGACTATTTTTTGTAACAAGGGCCTTTGTTCTATCTTCACTTGCCCTCTTTTCTGCTTTTTACTGTTTTTTACTTTCCTATCTTTTACTGTTTTTGACTTTTTCTATTTTTTCAATATTTCAAACAATGGTATGTACAATGACTGAAAGTGTTTCAAACTCAAAAATCTTGGAAATGACGGAATTTCAGCATCTTATCCTCGTAAGGATCTCCTCTCACCCTTGGCCCACTTAACTCTTGAAAAGAAAAGTTTGGGAAATTTTCTCTCTCTAACATGACGTAGGGATTCATGCAAGAATCTCTAAACAGCCCAGTATCCTCCCTCTGTACCTCTCTGAATATCTGATTCCCACTCCTTTCCTTACTGTATGCTTTTTTCAGGTAATGTATGTACTCTTGATAATTCTTGAAATAGATAGTAATATCATCAAGGTATGCAACAACACAGAAGTTTAACACTGGGAACATGGCTTTCATGAACAGATTTCTGGTATTGGGTGGTTTAGCAATTTTGAACTTGAAATCAGATTTACCTCCCGCAAACTGGAAAAAGTCTTTAAGTTGTCTACTTTGTAAAGGAATTTGATGATTATGATCTGAAAAATGATCTTGCAAGAATACATCATTAGAAACATTTTCAATTGGTGAATAATGATCTTGAGTAGAACAAACATGATTTTTGTTATATGGAGATGCAGTATTATTTCTAAAATCAAAGTAGATTCTATGGCCATTATTTTTCTCCTTGATCATCTCAGTTTGTTTCAGTTTGCTGTGTTTGTTTCTGTTAAAGTTGTTCTTTGGGGAAAAGGTAGTGATACAATGTTTTCCCTTGTTTTTCCTGTAGAAACTAGTATTTTGCATGAGATTCCTGATTTTAGCCTTTCTAAGTTCTTCATGAAAAGACAAAATATGAGCCAATTTCAGTAGTTCAGGTATGCCAGGATTATGACTGTCATCCTTGCTCATAAAAAGTTTATTTGGCATTTTCTCAAGATGTTGAGCTACTGAGGTTATAGTCAAAGTTTTATTTGCAGTAGGAGGGTCATGTGATGGTAAATCCTTGAGGTATGGTAGAAACATTAAACTCTCTTTCTCCCGGGTTCCAAATAGGTTTATGATGTGAAGGTCTTCTAAAGCTTTTACCCGGAAGAAATTTCCACAAGTTACTGCTGGCGTTTGATTAAAGCTAGAGCAATTTGCTTGATAGTACATGAGAGTTTGTGCTTCTTGCTCTAACCCCACTTTGGAGAGGGGAAACTTACTTTCCTCAAGACACGGTTGTTCATGATCATGGTAGTTTTGAGCGTCCAGCTCATCATAAGGCACCAAGGATAACTGATGTGGTGGATCTAAGTCTATATCAGCTTCCTCTGATTCTTCTTCCAAGTTTACATCAATATGCATGATAAAAGAGTTTAAGTCGGAGCGCAAGGAACACATTGGAATGTTATCTGGCCTATCTTGGCTGCTAATCATGTATTTCATGTGGGATTCACGGTAGAGTATCCTATTCTGACCAAACACAGGGATGGTGGCATATGACATGTCTAGTTGAATATTCCCTTGGAGTTTGGCTCCCCAAGATCTTGATAGAAGCATCCCATACTTGGGAGGAATGTCTGCCACTACTATATCCATGATTAGATGTTTTGCGGGTATTTGGGCCAGACTAAAGCAAAGGTCTTTGATCAAACCCAGGCATTGGACTCTGCTTGAATCAAATGAATACAAGTCTTTGTATGGTCTTGTGATTTCCAAGCCTAATCTTTCCATTACTACCTTCGGCATAAGATTATGAGATGCGCTGGAGTCTAGCATGGCATTGTGGAGGATTTGGTCGTGAATGTTTAAGCTAATGTAAAATGGAAGAGTAGCTCCTTCTTGAAATTTTCCCTCTACCTTTGGACCAAACAATACTTCAGGACTGTCATCAGTGAGATTAACAGTGTTTGCATCATTTCCTAGATTTAATACCTTTAGTACTTGGGTTTTATAAGAGTTTTGGGCAATGAGTTCAGTAAGAGGTATGGTGATTTTGATTTTAGCGATTTCGCCTTCAAAGCTAAAAGGCATTTGAAGTTTGGATATGTTTGTTTCAGCTTTTTCAGCTGAGATCTTGTCTATGTTCTGAGCTTGTTGGCTTTGTTTAGGGATTTTGTTTGCCATAGCTGTTTTGGTGACCTTTGTAGAAGTATCAGGAGTATATGTGATAGGACTAGTTTGGGTAACTTTAGCTTGGCTTTGATCAGCCTTTTCAACCTTGATTTTGTCACTGCTTGGTGCCTTTTTGAGGATGGTATCTGGAGCTTTAGCAGTATCAGAGCTACCTCTCTTGACATTATCTTGGTTTCTTTTGCTTCTAAGGTCATATTGCCTGTGGGCTTCTTCAATAGCATTTTGAAACTCTATGGCAGGGTCATCAAGATCCTCATAATTGGTCTCATCTTGATCAGGCGAAAAGAATGCTTGTTCCTCTTCGGTGAGGTACACCTCACCTTCATTGTCAGACCCTATGAGGTTTAAATGATGTTCATCAAGAGGTTCTGAGTCCCTATCATCTTCTTCCACATAGTTTTCATTGAATGGTGGCCTTATCTGTTGGTCATTGTCCCTTGGTCTGTTTTGGGGCTGTTCCCTCCTAAAGTTTTGGTTTCGGTTTCTGATTTGAGGGTTTGGCTGGTTAACTCTAACAGGAGCTTTTTCATTGATCTTTTCCCACATTTTAGCCATGGATTTGACTAAGTCATCTATTCTGGGATCTAGGGAAGGTGACGAAGTGGAGACTTCATCTCTATATGTGACCTTTCTTTCTGATCTAGTTCTGGCTCTTTTTTCAGCTAAGTTGGCATCTGCTTTTATAGCTATTTGTTGCATTTCTTCCAAGGTAGGGGGATCCTTATCTCTTAAGTGATATGTCATGTCCGGATCAAACCCCTCAGGGAATTTTTCCAAAGCTAAACCAAGTGGAGGTTTGAAAAGAGGTGGGAGGGAGTTATATACACTGTTGAACCTAGTACAGTAAGCTTGGACACTTTCCCCATTTTACAGTTTTAGGCTGTTATATTCTGACAGGATTTGAATGGGATTTCTTCGGATTTCCCACCGGTTTCTGAAAATTTGATGTAGTTCTGGGATATCATGGATACTGTTTGGAGCTAAGCTTTTGAACCATGCTTTGGGTTCACCACCAAGAATTTGGGAAAATATTCTCATTCTGACAGTCTCGTCTTGTACCTCTAGGTATTCATAAGCATCAGTCATTCTACTTATATGCTGTTGAGGTGTGGTGGTGTCTTCTCCGGTAAAGTGTGGGATTTTGTCTTGATATTTGTTTGGGAGAGGAGCTAAAGGTGGTGGTAACACCAAAGGTGCGTACCAGGCAGCCATGACTGGAGCTAATGGATGATGCGCAAGATGAGGGCTAGTAGGCTGAAATGAAGTGGTATGAACAGTGGTGGTTTGACCAGGTGTGGCGGATGAGCTTGGACTAGTGATCTGGTTTTGAGCAGATCTGGGATGATAGGAGCCAAACTGATAGAGAAGCTGGAAATTAGGAGGAGTGGTGGGTGAAACTTCTCTAATAGTACTCTGTGGCGGGTCTAGGGGTTCAAGATCGTCAAAGTTTACCTTACTATATGATTTTCTTCTGGGAAGAGGTTGTGATGACTCTAGTTCAAAAGGTGAATCTAGTAGGATAGTGCGATGTTTAGGTACAGATCTTGCTCTACGGATGGATCTACCAGTAGCTAGATGGTCAGTTTCAGAAGCTTGCCACAAAATCTTTTCTGGGTCATCTACTATGATAGGGGGATTTGGGTCTGGATGGGATTTGGTGTTGATTCTTCGTGAAGCCAGATTTTAGATCCAGAGTTTTAGAGAGAGTGGAGTTGGTGAATGTTCTGGATGAATGGTTTTTCTAAAGTTTTACTAAGGTGAAGGATGGTCAAACATAAAAGGGATGGATCAGTGGAGTCGCCAGGTGGAACTAGGTTGTTTTTGGGAAGATAGCTATGGTCCATCACCAGTAACTAATCTGAGAATGTTTTTGGATTTTCTGAGTTTTATGTGCATACAAGGTTTGGAAGAGTTTTCCTATAACTGACTCATCATTTTGCTAAGATGGTGAAACAGAGAGTTTACTAAATGATTCTAGAGGGCGATGGTTTAAGTTAAAAGTCGAAATAAGGAGCCTATAAAAAGTTTGCTAGACGTAAATATTGCTCAATAAGTCCCACCGTGATCGCCATTATGTTAGAGAGCGGGTGGGATAAATAAATAAAACGAGTATTCTTAAAAATAAGGGACTTCTAGAGTTCTAAGGTGTCCTTAGATTGTCACTAACTCAAAGTCCCAGGTGATCGCCATTATGTTAGAGAGCGGTGGGATAAGTCAATCAGCAGGTATTCTTAAAAATAAGGGACACACAAGTTCTAGATTGTCCTTAGATTGTCACTAACTCAAAGTCCTAGTGATCGCCATTATGTTAGAGAGTGGTGGGATAAATTTGACGTGCTAATATTCTCAAAAGTCTCTAAATATTTAGGGAAACTAAGTTTGTTTAATACTCAGAGTCCCACCGTGATCGCCATTATGTTAGGGTCCCGTGATTTGGCCGATTGGTTAGCCAAATGACGATGTAACATCAAACCAAGCTTTGGAGCCCAAGGACCTAGCCTTCCTGGACTCAGAGAGGGCTCTCTCTATTATATGAAAAAGATGTCGGTGTGTTTACTTGCGGTGTTTTGATATTAGGCTAGTTATGAAGTATGTTTTTAGTTTTTTGGTTTTTTAAGTTTGTGAGGAATGAAACTGATCAAATACATAAACTGGATAACAAGATGTAGATAAATTGGGCTATGGGGTCAATCAGGTCAAGGAAGCTAATGAGGCGATGATGTAAAGCTGTTGTAGGGCCGATTTGATTCACAATAGAAGGGATCTCTGGGCAAAATGGAGTAAATGAACAATAAGTTGGTGAAAGACAAGGGATTTCAAGTGCAAACTAGTTAATAGCAGACATAAACATGTAATAGCAAGCCATTAATCATGCTAGGAATAACTATAAGCTAATCAATACATAGAAATCAAACATTCCAGCCATACATAGAGGTATAAGACCCTCTAACTTCGGGAAATGGCTATCATACTTTGGGGAAAACACATGAGACAAACTAACAACTCATAAACTATGCCGAAACGCCTAAACATAGTCTCTAAGTCATTGGGTACTTGGACAAATAAGTTTTCATAGTTTTAGGCAAAGGGCTAGATCGGGACTAGGCCTCCTTGGTTCAACAAAATGATCAACAAATCAGTCAAAGAGAAAGTTTTATGGACAGAACTATGGGCAGCTGATAGGTAGATAGGGCAAACCATACATCCTACTCAACATACATGGAGCTGATGAATAAAACTTAGCAACAACACCTTAGGTTACTAAAGAGCAGCTAAGAATTCTTTAGCATAACTAAGGGAGAAGAAAACATCAAGCTATGAAGATTCAAGGATTTTGAGGTGCCTCCATGGGCATGTCTCAAAATCAATCTTTACTGATCTATAGCAGCAAGAAAAATGAAATATGAGTGAAAACTAGAAGACAAAACAACATTAAGAAGCACTATACCATTCTACCATGTCAAGGAATCCATCGACAAGCCTTCAACATTCCTCAAAAGCATCCAAGAGGCAATCCAAACATCATAACTCAAGTGTATTCTTCAAAGCTCATATGACCAATGCATTAATTCTTGTCTCAAGTTCAGCCTCTGATTTACAATGAGAACCATGGGATAAATAGGCTAGAAGGAGGAAAACCTCATGGAGCAACTAGCTATCCCATTGGCCAAGTCAAAATATCTAAACTTGTCCTTGAGGCTTTGCAAAGCCCAAGGCACAAAATATCTCATAAAATATCTTAAAAACTGCTAAAAACAGAAATTATATTGACTTTACATGATTTTCCCATGATAAAAATAGCCTAACGCACATTTGGGAAAAGCAGATTTTTGGAGTTCAAAAATTGCAAAAATACTTCATATTTATGCCTGAAAAAGGTCCCCTGACTTGCTGGATGCAAATGGGAGCCTTCCCGATGTCGAAATGAGGCCCATGATGGCTCTTTGGAAAGCTCTCTGTGTCTGCTTTCCAATGCAAGTGGAATCATCTCAATCTGATCTCTTAAAGTCCCTCAAAACTGTACCTGTGTGCAAAAACCCAGAAAATAGCAGGCTGCTGATAGGGCGGGCAGAATGTGCAAAATGAGGCTGTTTTTTGCCAATTTGAGGGGGCGAATGATCTTCAAATGCCCTGAAAATCGCTGGAGAGTGGCTCATGAAATTATGGAATCCATTGGTATCACCCTCCTCCCTTGACGACTCTTCAAACTGAAATGGCGCATTTATGAGTTTTTGGCGAAAACCCAAAAAATGCCAAAAAACAAAAAAGTTTTCGAAACAGGCCCAAAATTGGCATGGATGACCCTCAAGGGTCCATAGAGACATGTTCCGAAGCTGAAGCTAAAATATCGAGGGCTGATATGCTTTTTGCCTCTTTCCGTGCTAGGCGCCTCTCCTTTAATTTCTTCAATTTTTCTTGTGCCACCTTCAATTTGCGCCGGGCGAATTGGTTGAGCTTCTGAAAGTGAAGAGTTATCTTTCTCTGTAGCTCAAGATCCCTGTTTGCCTTCTCGAGCTTGGTCTCCAGATGCTGGTTAGCCCTCTCAAGCCAAGCTTCCTTGTTTTCCTCAATTTCCCGCTCAAAGAGGGTAGTGAGAGGAAAAGCTTCGAATTGAGCTTGCTCTTCAACCTTCTGTTTCTCCAAGGCTCTCCTAAGCCCGATGGTTCTAGGCCTCTTTCGCCTAGGCTGGTCCTCCTCTTCTTCATCATTAAATTCGCCAATAAGCTCTTCAATTCTTACTTGCGCCCTTTCTGCCTCCTTTTTGTACTTGATGGCCCTTGCCTCATGAATGGTTGCATGAAATTTCATTTGTTTGTTCTCAACCTCCAAGAAATGATTGAAATTCCTTGCCCTTTGGAGATCTTCTTGTAAAACCTCAATTTTCCCTTCTTTGTGAATGAGGAGGTTTTCAAGGATACGTGCCTCATTGTCGCTGCCATCGCTTGGGATAGGGATGACAGCTGATTTACCTCCATGCTTGGCGCTTTCTCCAACTGTACTTTTGCCTTTGAAGGCCAATCTAGCGCTCTTTCTCCTTGGTAAGCTAGGAGTTGTTCTTTTGGGCAATTTCCCCTTCTTAGGGACAGTTTTGGTCACCATTGAGGCGGCAGCTTCAGCTTGCTGTCTTTCCCCAACATCCTGTCCAGCTTGTGGCTCAAAAGATGTTTCAATTGCTTGCTCAACCTGCTGCTCTTCAAACTCTGTCCACTGCTGTTCCTTTTCCTGTACTATTTCTTGGCACCTCAACCTCTGCATCTTCAGCTGCCCTTCTTCCCTAAAATTGATGCGACCATCAACCTCTAATTTCTTTATAATGATAACCAAAAGCTAGCTGTTGTCCTTCTAAATCTGGTTGCTGCACCACTCATCATCCTCCTTTTCTCCCTGTTGTTCACTGCCCTCTCCTTCTCCCTGTTGACTTGGCTGCCCAGTAGTCATTCTCAGTCTTCTAGGTGTAGGCCTACTAGACAAAGGCACTGGGCGATGGACAGGCTGAGTAGGAGACACATGAACGGGAGGGACAGTGGCAAAATCTGAATGGCTGATGAAAAAATCCCATGAAACCCCTTTCTTCTCTAGCTGGTGTAAGAAGATAATCTTGATCAAGGAATGATGAAAGAGAGAAGGGATTTGCTGAGGTGGAGCCTTCTTTTGGATAGTAGATGCCATTTTCTCTATGCTCTTGGACAAAAAGTATGGGAGGTTTAATTGTCTGCTCCTGGTAAAATGCATCAACAAGCGAACATGATAGGCAAATATTTGGCTAAATCTCCCTTCACAAGTGAAGTATCTCATTATGGCTTTCATCAATGGAGCATAACTGTCAAGAAGATAAGAGAAAGGAAAAATAGCAGTGATGGTCTCCCTATGTTCCGGCTTGATGAAAGGTTTATAATCCTTCAAATCAAGATGTGCTTGCTTAAACCACTTTTCACCATGATACGGGATCTTAGTAGCTTTGGATACATACCTTGGAGAGATTTTGAAGTCAAGACCTGCTAACTGGAAGTGTTTGTCTTTGAATCTCAAAGCGCACAAATGTGTGAGTGGCGAGAAACTCTTGACTTCCTCTATCCTCTGACAGAAATCAAGACAGCCTACCTCATGGAAATTTAAAAGTACTGAGGGATGAGCATTAATGTCTTCTACGGAGATAGGCTCATATCTCTTATGTTGTCCGCCTTTGTGATCTCGTTTTGGAGGCATTCTGACTTGAAACAGGCTTTGGAAGAGGAAGACTGCCTTCAATGTATGAAAAATGTTCTGCTGGATTGAAACTGGCCACTACAACTGCCTGAAAAGATATGGACCCTGTGATTTTGAATAAAATGCAACAATGTTTTTTGGAATAAGCCACCTCTGCACTTATTAACAACAATACTTCAAATCTGGATACACTTCAGCTAGTAAACTTCTCAATAAAAAAAACCATCAATAACGATGAGACCATATGCCATGTAAGTTTCCTGTATGTATTTTTAAGCAATCATTCCATCTTGGTGAGTCTGCTAGGGGTCAACCAACACTTTGTCAACAGATTCCTGTAGAGACCATATAGTGGAAAGAAAGGAGACCTTTTGGTTAGGTGAAATGTCTAAGGAAAACAACTTTCCCTTGTGACTTTTGAGAAGTCAATCACCACTTCACATAACTATACCCTTGATGTAAAATTTGATCATCAACAAAATTCCCTGTTTCACCTTCAGCAAACTCTGTCCAATGATCTCAGAATGACAATATAGTGCAACGAACAAGCAGACTTAGTTTAGGTGAAAAGTAAGTGCAACAGTGGTTTTTAGGAAACAACTCTCTGCTCTGTGAGTTTAAAAAGTCCATTCATACATCTATACCCTGCCTTTGATGTCAAAAACTACCATCAACCACCTCTGTCTCAATCTTAAATTTACATACCAATAACTCTGCTTTTTAATGCGTTGTTACACTTGGAAGTTTCTCTGTTGATAAGTTTTCAAATAGTGAAAAATAGTGAAAAAGAAGCAGATTTCAAGAAAGGCTTATTTGTAATAGGTGTTTTGGTGCCTTGTTTTTAAGAAATGACCTTTAAACATATCACAACCAAAGTTTTCAAAATGACACCATTCGAGTGGAAGAAAAAACGGAAACATTGCTAAGGTGATATATCCATGCCTTTGGTTTTTAGAAAACATCTTCTTAAGTTGCTTGTGAGTTTGAAGGCCACCCAAATACTCTTAGTTTGTCTTAATATCCGTGAGTGACTTGTCACATAAATTGTTAGGCAGGTGGCTATTTTTATTTGTGAAGTTTTGAAAAACCAACACCACTTTGGTACCTCTGCCCTTAATGTCAAAACCTACTCATCATGATCTCTGTCCTTTTGGTATAACATTGTATTTACGCTTCAAATGTTAAACTTGATCATCAACAACCGTGCCTAATCACCAACAACCCCGCCTCCAGCTTCTCATCAACAAACTTTTCCCCTTTAACTATGTACAGCTTCAAACCGAGGTCTACAGGCTTTAAACTTGATTTTTCGAGTTTTTTAAGGTAGGAGATAGAGTACCTTGTGATTTTTTGAGAAGAAATCCCTTGGAGGGAGCTAAAATTGCAATGGAACTCTTCGAAATGGGCGCGGCAACCTTAGGAGAAAAAACCGTCGCGCCGGAGAAAAGTGTCGGGTGGAGTTGTCGTGCTGTCGGGCGGCCACCTACAGGCACGTCGCGCCCGCCTACAGGCACGTCGCGCCGACGTTGAAGCCCTGTGTATTTTTCTGCCCAGGCCCGTCGCGCCGCCCTAAAACAGTGTTAACTTTTGCCTGATGACCCGAAAACTACTTCTTTGGTGACAGGGAGGCCAAAACGTCTTTGGCTTTCGAAAATGACATTCTTCCTCTCATACTTTAAACTTTTATGTCATTTTTCAAACCCTTTGTCAACGATTACCTTGCCTGGAAACGTAACGTAGGCTTTTGGAAAGTTGTTTTGTTTTTCACACTGTGGGTTTTTCATTATGCATATGTAGACTTGATCAATAACTCTGACCCGAGCTGGACATTGCTTTTTCTTTGAAGGACAAGGATGGTTATAGAAATCTATCTTTTGAATGTTGGGAGGAATGCACTTTCCTTTAAACTCAAAAACTGATCATTTATCAAACTGCCTCTTTGTCTATTTACAGCTTTGTATAGCTGTCATCATGCATTCTAGGACTTAACCTTGGCCACTGCTTATTTGATACTATATCCTTGTGCTAAGTCTGCTTTTTAGGATGATGACTATTGTGTCTGTAGAATATGAAAACAGGGCTTTTTGATACATGGTCCTTACTTTGTTTTGATCAGTGTGTCGAAACCCTTTTTGTCAATGAAAACATTTCATGACTGAGCTGTGTTCACCATTTTCCTCTCTTGGCGACTGTTAGCAAGGAAGGGTTATTCATAATGTGCCAAAACATTTGAAAGCTGTAAACACCATTTCTTGAAAGGCACTTCCCTGGACTTTTGATATATGATATTGTTTTGCTTCTTGACCCTTTCCTCAAGGAGAAAATCTTCTTTTTGATATCAGTGGCACACATATGCTCAAAATTGTCTCTTTTTTCTATTCATAGCATTGCATACCTGTCATCATGCATTTTATGACTCATCCTGGGTCATTGTTTTACTTTCCCAATGATAAATTGGTGCTTGTAGGTGTTTCACAAGTTTTTCTCTGGACTATAAATACACTTTTAGGTTGCATCCTTTCACATCAGACTTTCCTGTTTACTCAGAAGGGATTTCCTTAGATTTCTGTATAGGTGATTATGAAAGGTCTTTAACCCTTTTAAGTTAACTGCTCCTTTGGCATTCAAAGCATACAATATGTTCAACATTTTCTCTTTTCCACTGGATGGACTGTTTGACAGGTAGCTTTTTTGAAGAGGGAGATCAATACATTAATATCATAGACAGTAACACTTTCCTTCATTCAATTTCTTTGAGTCTTTTCCCTGCACTTTTGGACTTACCAGTTTTCAACAGTCTGCAATGATTTTGGCTCTCTGCTTATATATGGAGGAAGCTCTTAATCGGGTAAAGTATCAGAAGACCCCTTTTACCACTATGTCAGACACAGCCTTTCTCTGAAACAGGAGTATCAGTATCTTTACATTATCAGATCTGTCATTCATCTGTGTAGCGACCTTGTTTCAGTCTTTGATATCCTTCTACTGCTCTTTCTTGTATCAATCACTTTCAGCACCTGTAGTAGTTTTGGCCCTCTACTCATGTATGGAGGAGGCTCTTCATCGGGCAGATGTGGTGATAAGTAAATCTTTTGAACAACACCAATCTTAGCATCTTCATTTGCAAACCTCACTATGTTTTTTGAAGGAAACCTAGCCATAGTGACACTGTTCTAAGGTTGCTGAGATATTTGTCACTTGGCTTGTTCATCTCATGACCTGTTATATTGACAAAACTCTTTGTGACCATGAAGGTCAGTGTTTTCTTGAAGAACCAAGAACCTTCTCCTGCCTGTGTAATGGCACTGATTATCATTTGTTCCATTTGATCTTGTGGATAGACAGGGTCTTTATGCTTTGGAATGTTTACTGATGACAGGTTATCCTAGAGTTCAATAATCCATATGGTTTGCAAGTTTGAGATGAGTTTCTTTATCAGGCCAAACTCCCTTTTTCTTTGAATTGATCATATTTCCAGTACATTCCTGCTATGACCAGCAATTACATTCATGAAACCTGAAGATATTGTTTCATTTTTTCAGTAAGGAGAAACCTGGATCTTTGCCACCTTTTGAGTCAATACTGGCCTGCGCCCTCTGCTTATGGATGAAGGAGGCGCCCTAACCCTCTGCTTGTAATGAAGGAGGTTCTGGGCCTTGACAATTTTACCATTTGCTGAGACAGTGGCAACCCTTTCTTACTGTTATTTTTATGCTGGAAAGAGCTTGTAAGGTCCGGATGAGTGACTGTTGTTTTGCAGCTTCATCTCAGGCTCATAATACACTTAGAAGCAGCTGTTCTTCTAACTGTGAACTCAAACATTTACTCCATGAGATAAAATATATTTCCTGTCTTTGTAGAACCATAGAACACAATGAAAAACCTACTAGTCAGCTTGAGATTGGGCTTTATGCAGTGCTGAGATCTAGGGGGTGTGAGTGGCGCGACTTAAGGTTGTTTGTCAACTTCATTTGCAAAGTAAGGGATCAGTCATGGTAGGTCTGCTGCAGATGAGGGCTTTTTTGGCTTTTTGATGATTGCCAAAGGTGAAATGTCCTAAACGCCACTTCCTAACATAGGGGAGAAAATTGAAACAGATGTGAATTTGCCTTTTAAGGCTGATGTGCAGGTTAATAAAGCTGAAGCTAGGCAGGATATGTGATATGAAGTTTTTGATGCTGCCAGGGGTGGACTGAATAAGTAGAAAGATGAAAAAAAGT
This sequence comes from Pinus albicaulis, assembly GCA_034641835.2. Classification (NCBI taxonomy): domain Eukaryota; kingdom Viridiplantae; phylum Streptophyta; class Pinopsida; order Pinales; family Pinaceae; genus Pinus; species Pinus albicaulis. The sequence goes on along the minus strand of CM076583.1, from coordinate 211,560,440 downwards.
TTTGGGGAGGGTTTTCTGGATGACATATTGACATAAGGAAATCAGTTTCTAGAAAACTCAGCTGTAGATATAGTCATCACTAACATGTAAAAATACTGATACAACAAGCTCCAAATATTATTTCAGATCTGTGGTATCATAACACACATTTCTCATACATTCCCAGCATTGTTTCTGCTATGGAATGCGTTATTCTGGAGGCAGTGTTCATTGCATGGTTTGGTGGCTTTGTTGCTAAGTTTCCTTGTGATTGAAAGGTTCATCCTTTCATGGGAGGAAGCCATTGAGGGATATGCATCATATCAGTAATATTTTAGCCTTCTACACTCATGTACTTCAGTTTTGTAGTGGTTATTTAGTGAATTACTGAATTTCCCATTTTGTATGCATAGTGTTTGATAAGAAACCCTTGCCGGTTTCTTTGTATTTTGTATAAGGAGCTTAGATCTCCGTTATTCAGTATTATTTATCAATACATGAGTAGATATATTATTTTCCTATAATTTTATGTGTAAAACTTCTCTTATACTGCATAGTCCCTTGAGCAGCAGCTCCAACATTTTGCAGTCTTGGGGTTTTAGTAATTTTTGGCATTCCTAGGTGTGGGAAATCTGTTTAAACCACCTAGTTTTCTTTTTTTCAGCTCTAATATTGGATTTAGAATTTATATTGACTGATATATGGGATCCAAGAGTCCATTTTACTATATTATTGCAATTTTTGCTGGAAATGCAATTTTCATGCATGATTCATGAGTTGTTCCAGATTTGGGAAAATTACAGTGGTATCAAAGCATGATCTCTGGCTTAGCCTGTGAGATCCATCTATCAGAATAAGGAGAGATGAATAGAAGCTGGGAAGCTTCAGTATGTACAAAAATAAGGTAAGACAAGCTTACAAAGCTTCTTCCAAAATCTATGCAGAGCGTTCAAGGAGAGCATAAGAGAATGAGATTGGAGATGGAATCTCCAAAGGAGATTGAATCTAGAGCTGAATCTAGATTTTCACATGGTGAGTGTGAGAATGTAGCTACAGTCCATGATGCACAATGTAGTCAAGTTCCCAAATCTATCCTGAGATGCATGGAGGAGGAAAAATTCCTAAGAGGATAACTCTTAGTGATTTGTTGCAAGAGTATTAATCTCAAACTGAGAGGTTTAGAGATCATACTGATTTCCAAGAGTTTTTCAAGATCCAGGTGGAGAAGAACTAGTAGCAGGATGAGGTTAGATTTCTTCTATCTATTTTTTCTGGATCACCTACATGATCAGCTGGAGTCTGGGTGAAGGAGCTAGATTCCTATTTTCAGCTGCACCGCATTTCCGAAGATGAAGCTATCAGAGCTGTAGCGCTACATTTCAAAGGTAAGGCCCATGCATGGTGGATTTTTTAATTTCATTCCTTAAATAATTCCAATACTTTCTCTTATGCAAGATTCATAAAAACATTGATGGAGAGGTTTGGTGAAAAACTTCCTAAGACACATGAGCAGGGAAAACTTGAGAGAACAAAACCCTTGCATGTGATGAAGGAAAATCCACTTCAGAAAACCATGGGAGAAGAAAAAATCTTGCATTACACATTTCCAGAAGCAGAGCCTCCAGTTCATATTCTTGAACAAGAAGGCATGAGGATCTCTTTTGCACAATGGAATCCAACTATTGAGGTGTGTCCCACACACATTGATGGGGTTGAGGGAAACAACGCTGTCACATCTATAGCACATCTAGTGCCTCATGCAGAGGAGGGAGGAGCACATGCTCCAATAGGAGGGATTATTGTGCTTCTACAAGAATTTCCCCAGGATCTCATACATGGAGGTCACAACCAATGAGCAGCATGATTGTGGAGCATTGCAGCTGGAAGGAGGAGGAAGGGAGGAAGAGAAACATCATTGGATGAAAGGTACACACCCTTCTCTATTTCAGAGAGCCAGTGCAAGAAAGAGGTAGACTGATTTTCGCTGTAAGGGCAAGGGCAAGGTTGCCCAATCATATGTACAATCTACTCTTGACATTGATGTCTCACTACATAGAGGCATTCCACCAGGGAGGCTACCAAATCTACAATTGATGAGAGATATCTTGTATTTGGGTTCACCACTCTTGGATTTTGGAGAGGTGAAGAGTTTGGAGGAAGAATTTGGAATGAGGGATTTAAAAGTAGCAGGCAGCAGCATGACGAGAGATCCACATGCTAGATCACCAACATTGTCTTTGAGGAGGATTGATCCTTATTGGAGGCCTCAAATTTTGGTGGAATAATCCAAGGATATTGGTGCATGCATGATTCTTTATGACCCAAATGGAAATGAAAGATACATGGTGGATGATGTGGTCATCTATTCCTATGGCAGGATGTTCTTGACTAGATCTTGTAGTCTCAATGAGAAGCTGCTACATGCAGCACATGAGGGCTTGTCTTCTATACACTTTGATGCATATTTCCATTTGATGGGGGAGTTCACTTGAGAGGGCATCCAGCGGGACATATATCATCATATGGAGATATGCATAGCCTGGATGTGGATAAAGAGGATGTTACAGCCACCTTCCTACTCATTGGGAGTGAGGGAGAATTTTCAGCTGAGCCATTTCAGCTCAAGGCCTCAAGTACATAATGGAGGAGGTATCTTTTCATGTTTTGTATTGTACTTATTTCACTTATTTGAGGAGAATGATGTAAGAAGAAGAAGTATTTCTTCTTGCATATTGTATGATGATGTACTTGCAGCTACTGGTAGCATTAATCTTGGCTATATTTTTGATGAGTTATGGAGGAAGCCATATGTCTCTTGGTGTGCACCAATGACACCATATTGTAACTTCATGTTTTCATCCTATGAGATGATTGTGGCAGAACACAAGTGGCTGGAAAAGCACCTATTATTTATTATTTTGATGAAGGCCAAGGATGCACTGAACTGGCTCCATGAGTGGAACTATGATTCACTCTCCGGTTGTCATTTGGAAACTTGCGCTTATTGTATTTTGCTTCCATGTATTTCTGATGTGTTTTTGCTCAAGGGAAGCTTTGTATGGAGAGAGAAGCCAATTGGATGGCATGGCACCCATATTATAGAGCAGCAGAAGACTTGTTGGTATGGGGCATCATACAAGCTGATCATCATGATCTCACTTCATAGCTTGTATGAGGGAGAAAATAGGTAGCAATAGAAATTGTTGTTGCTATGGTTGCACTTGGGAGAGTATGGGAAAAATTCTTCCCATACTTTTCATGATATTTCTGAAGAGAAGGAAGGCACATTCATGGTGCAAGGAGGATACCCTTCAGTATTGGAGGATCATGAGAGACTTCCATGTTGGAATATGATCTTCTCACATAGCAGCATGATGGTGGATGGCTTTGGCATGTGGAATGTCAAAGGGATGAGTCATGGAGCCTTATTTATAAGGCCTACTGCACTGACACATGGGAGAGTGTTCTTATTGATGGAGTGTTCCAAGGAGTATATGTATCCTACCTTCTTGCAGATCTTTATGAGGGGATCCACATGGGGGAACTTATACATGGACCTCACTTTCAGCTCCCACATGATGCATGGTAAGAAAGACATTGATGTGCTTGTTGATTATTCCGTTGAGTATTTTTACTTTCTCACCATATGTAAATAGCGCTTTTCTCCACATGAGAGCAAGATTATTTATGGGTTTCATGGTCAATTTAGGGCCTAATATTGTAATGTTGATGACCCATCTTTACATGAATTTGGGAAAGTGTTGTATTGCTTTGATTGTGCACAGCTGGTGTATATTTTAGCTTACTACTTCATAGTAGATGAGCTAACATGCATAACTACAAATTCTTGGGAGGACAACTTGCCACTTGATACTCTACAAAAGCAGCTGGAAGAACTGCGTTGTAGCCACCAGAGAGACCATATGTATCATCCAAACTTGCACATAAACTTCAACCATTTTTTTATTTGGATGCCATGTGGTGATGATGTGCCATTCATCTTTAATGGAATGAACTACGTTATCATGTCTCATGATTTTGGAGGAAGAGTCCTTGGAGGCTCAATATTCTTCTTGCCATTGGAGGGCCATCATGTTTCAGCCCAAGATCAGCATGCCCTCTACACTTAGCATGAGTGGAGAGGAGGACAGCGTTGGATAGGCCCTCTTGCCTATCATATATATTCATTTAGCCCACCTACATTTTAGGCGCACAAGGTGGAGGAGACTTTTCATGAGTTACCATGTTGGAGGGTGACTCACTTTATTTGGATGATAACATGGGTGAGGGAGGCACTCATTCACCATGATAATCATCACTCCTAATTTTCGGAGGCCATGAGATAGCTAGCAGGTTTCCATTCACACTTTCCACCTTTGATTGATGCAGACACTTTGGTTTTGCACACTTGGGAGGAAGCATTGGATGACAATATATTTGTAGATTCTCTTGATGCAGTGATGGAGGCTATTGATGGAGGCCACATGAGGAAGAGGGGATAATTTTTTTTCTCCTTATACATTTGCTTGAGGACAAGAAAATATTTTGGAGGGGAGGACTGTAATGTTCCAAAAGTTTAGCCTCCAAGCTAAATGGAACATTAGAGCTAGCAACAGCTCTAGCCGGTAAATAAATGGGTAGAAAAGCCCATAAGTATCCCAAGGAGGATCAAAAAACTCCAAGTGTGAAAGGAGACATTATTTCTAGCCTAATAAAACAACTCCATGTGTGAACATAGATAAAATCAAGCTGCTTTGACTAAGTCAACAACATAGTTCTAGTGGAGGAGGAATCCAAGGAAGAATAATGCAATTTTGGAGGGAGATGTAACTTGGGTTAGAAGTAACCTAATTGAGTGGTGCCAAGGGCAAGAAAACTCATGCCTTATATAAGGAAGAGGATGGTAGCATTATTCTTCATGTTCTAGATTATTATTCTTGTATGCCAAGAATTGTTGCTGCTTTGCTGCTTAGCAAAGCTGCAGTGTTGTTTAGCCCTGGGTGTTCCCGGGTGGGAATCCCAACTCATTCCTTTGAGGAGCCTCATTGGGAGAGTTTTCATTCATCATTCCACATCAAGTTTCTAAGCCAAGATTCAGCCATATTCATCAGCACAAATTTTCCGGAGATTGTGTAGTGTTGCTCGGTGCAGTAGTGGAAGGGATTGGAATCCTAGCTTCTGAGCTAGTTTCTCATTGGAGGAAGGTTTCCTTAACTTGAGAGATCTATTTGGAGAGATCAAGAGCTTATTTCAGATCTATGGTATCAGACCACACATTTCTCTTACATTCCAATCGTTGTTTCTTCTCACGAATGCGTTATTCTGGAGGCTGTGTTCATTGCATGGTTTGGTGGCTCTGTTGCTGAGTTTACTTGTGATTGAAAGGTTCATCCTTTCATGGGAGGAAGCCATTGAGGGATCTGCATCAGATCAATAATATTTCAGCCTTATACACTTGTGTACTTCATTTTTTCAGTGTTTATTCAATGAATTACTGAATTTCCCATTTTGTATGTAGAGTGTTTGATAAGAAACCCTTGCTCGTTTCTTTGTATTTTGTATAAGGAGCTTAGATCTCTTTTATTTAGTATTATTTATAAATAAATGAGTAGATATATTGTTTTCATATAATTTTATGTGTAAAACCTCTCTTAGACTACGCAGTACCTTGAGCAGCAGCTCTGGCATTTTGCAGTCTTGGGGTTTTAACACTTTTTGGCAATCCTAGGTGTGGGAGATCAGTTTAACCCACCTAGTTTGCTTTGTTTCAGCTCTAATATTGGATTTAGAATGTATATTGACTAATATATGGGATCCAAGAGTCCATTTTACTGTCTTATTTCATTTTTTGCTAGAAATTCATTTTTCATGCAGGATTCATGAGTTGTTCCAGATTTGGGAACATTACAAATTATGAAAAATACTACTTGATTATGTTGAAATAATCCCTCAATTGAGGATTCCATTTCACTTCACTGTTATTTTTAAGCATTTCAGTGATGCTTTAGATGATCTCGTCATAATTTGGAATGAATCTTCTTAGGAAATTTATTCTTCCTAGGAATACTTGTACCTCTTTTTTCTTTCTTAGTAGAGAAATGTCGTTTATCACCTCCATCATTTTCAAGTCAATCTTTACTCCTTCCTTAATTACTATATGCCCTGGTAATTTTCCTTTTTCCAGGGGAAACATGGATTTTTGGGGGTTCAGGGACGGACCATACTTGCGGAATTTCTCGAAGGTTCCTCGAAGATGCTCTATGTGTTTAGCGTCATTCTTCGAGAAGATGGTGGTCTTGTCTAGATAAATCACAAAAAACTTATCTTGCTATCCTATGAAAGAAATGTCCATTACGTGTTGGAATGTGGTACTGACATTGATTAGAGCAAAGGGAATCCAGGCGTACATGAAGGCTCCCCAAGGCATGGTGAATGTCGTATTCTTCTCGTCAGGGAGCACCACCACCTTGTTATTTCCCGAGAAATTTCCCATCATGGACATGCGGGAGGATCAAACTACCTTTTGCAGGATGTGGTCCATCTTCGGAAGGGGGTAATTATCTTTGAGTGAGGCTCTGATCAGATTTCGGAAGTCCACGCACAGTCTAATTTCGTCGTTTTTCTTCCTCACCGGAGCTAGGTTGCCTACCCACATTGAATACCTTGGAAGGACAGTGATATTTTCTTGCAACATTTTTGTTGAGCCCCAAAGATTTCCTTCTTTTCCACCACATTTCACTTCTTTTCCTTTGTACCTCGTCAATTACAGGCTTAAATGATCAATAGGATTGATTAGGATTACTTTAAGAATGTATATAATGACTAAATTGCTATGTTTTCATGATTTTGTTATTGTAGCAATTTTTGACTAGACTCGGCTACAGAACGTAGTCATTCTATAGCCAGTCACCTATTCCGCAGCTATCTTCACGTTTACGCAGGTTCCAGGTGTCACCTCAAGGAAAAATGCATATGGTCGTATTCCACATCACTCCCCCATCATTTCTTGCTCTCCACGAAGTTTGAGCTCAAGTCTACAGGTGGTTATGCACGTGGGAAACCAAAACTAGGAGATAGACTTCTAATAGGACAAGGACTGTACAGATGTCCTTAATCATAGTACGAGGCCACCACCAGAGTCCTAGTTTTATTTTAGTTGGGAAAGAAAATTATTCCTATTTTATCTCAAAGATAGTTATGTAATTTTGTTATAATTATGGTTCAGGAGACTGAGAAACAGTTAGCTAGATTTTGTTTTGTTGCTAGATCTCAGAGGACCGTAATACTCTGTTTTTTCGAAGAATTTCTCCTTTAATGAAAGAAGCATCACTTTATTGCAAGAGATGAGTCAATATTGAGTATATTTGCGTGCTAATCTGGTGGTAGAGGGTCCCTTCTACCTGAGAAGCTTTGTTCATATGGTTTAGATAAGTAACTTAGCCTTGTTTCATTCCTAGTTTAATCAATTTTCTGAACTTTGTGTTTTTATATTCATTTGCATTGGATGCTACAGACTGGTCTTGTTCTTACGAATTATTCCAAGATATCACTAATATTGAATGAGATATAACTGTAGTATTTAGGAGTTAGTTGCATTTCTCTGAAATTTATGATTTTCTGCTCAATTACATCAGTTGTTACAGCTAGTCGTTATCTTATGAACTCTTCCAAAATATCACTAACTCTAGATGAGACATAGTTGTGGTGTTTTAGAGCTTTGTTGTGTTTTGTTGAATTTTATGCTTTCATGCTCATTTACATAACATGTTGCAGCCAGTACTGTTCTATAAATTATTCCAAAATACCACTAACTCTGAATGAGACAGAGTTGAAACATTTCAGTGATTAGTTGCATCTTTAGTCTAGTTGTAGTACTCCGGAGGTAGATGTCACTCTAGTTTAATTCTGTCAATATATTTCAAGTTTGATAATGGCACTCTAGTTCAACTTTGTTCACTGTATTTCAAGTTATATTAGTGGCATTATAGTTCAGTTCCAGCTCACTATATTTCAAGTTAGGTTAATGGCATTCTAGTTTAGTTGTGGTCACTGTGTTTCAAGTTTGATCAATTGCATTCTAGTTCAGTGTTATCCATTATTCTTTAGGTTGTATTAACTGTCAAAATTAGACTTCACGGCCTTCATTGTTTACAAACTACTCTTGTTCTAACTTTCTATTAATGCATCATCATATGGACAGGAATTAGTGATATCAGTTTAAGGCCTTGATTGTTCTGCAATCTTTTGCAATTTCACAAATAAGCTTTTTCCCAAAACTATTCTAGAAAATATCTAACTTTTAGATGAGGCTTAGTAGTGACAAGTTGAGCTGCAGAATGGATTAATCTTAGCATTAAAAGTTAATTCAGAGTAGAATCTTATTGTGCTACAAATAATATTTTCCAATTGTGTTCCAATAAACTTCTAGCCATGGATGTGATTCTTTGTATATTGTAAGATGATTGTTTACTTAGGAGAACATCATTTGCCTTAAACTATGATGATTATTGTAAGATGATTGTTTACTTAGGAGAACATCATTTTCACTAAACTTGTCCTTTTCTCAAGCTATTCCAACATATTTCTATTGACTAAAATGGATGAGTTCATGTTATGAGTTATTGAGTTCATGTTGTGATTTATTTCCTTGCTATGAGTCATTATCAAACTTTGCATTTTCTGTTCTTTAGTGCCATACATAGTTTAGAATAGGTTTTGCTCTGTTTTAGTGTAACCATCCACTTCTCTTTACCAACACCTAGTTCTTTTCCTTTTTAACATAAAACCATAAAACCAAAAACATCAGAAAAACACTAAACACAACGTAGTCAGAAACAAATACCTAGGCATATATAGTGCACCTCACTTCAGCAGTTTACTAGCCCTGGTTGACAATTTATGACCTCAATTTAGGAACACTAAGTTGAGCACTACAATTTTCTTTATATCTTTTTCGATGGTTGGAAGGAGGATAGGATTCATCTACCTCAGCTTCTACTTGTGAGGCTTAACATCTCCTTTGAGTGGTATCTTGTGTTGTATGATGTTAATGTTGAAATTCTTCAGATCCTGGTATGACTAGGTGAAGACATATTTATATGATTGAAACAGCTTGAGATACTGATCTTGGTATCCTTCAGGGACCCTCTTTGATAGCTTCACCACCTTCGAGTCTTCCTCTGTCCCAATATTCACATATTTTCTTTGGGCTCACTGGGATGTAATTTTTTCAAACATCCTTTCCAATGGCACGAGACCCATGGAAATGACATTTCCCTTTAATTTCAAAATGCGGTGCCCAACCAGTGTTTCTTCCCATCTAGTTTTTGGATCTTCACTGTCATCCTTGGTGACTGAGTCGATCACCAAATTTGAGTACTTGCCCACCATTTCCATAAAAATCCTGACCTTCTCTTCATCCTCAAAGACTTTCCAATGCTTTACATTATCTGTAATGGAGGGGTGGTATCGCACTTCAACCTCATATCTGAGTTAGGGATTCTGTGGGGGGGGTGGGGAGGAATTGCTAGAAGCCATAGCTAGTGAGTCGGACATTCTAATCTTATCCCTCAACATGAATTGAATGTTAAAAGAAGAGAATAATTTGTCCACCAAATCCCATACCTCATTCCTGTAATCTTTGAGCCACGAGTGTTTAGTTTGGAATTGGCTCTTGACTTGTCTCACCACTAGCTCAGAATCCCCAATCACCTTGAGGTTCTGTATGTTCATGTTATGTGTTGCCAGCAATCCCAACAATAGGGCCTCATACTTAGCCATGTTTTTTTTGGCTTCAAATTCCATCTTAAAGGAGAGGGGAACTAAGCAGCCTTCTGGTGATATCAAGAGTACCATGGCTCCATTTCTTTCTCGTGAATAATCCCATCGAACTGCAATGCCAATTTTTTTTGCATTGAGTCTATCGAACTCTCCTATATTAGAGTACAAACTTTCGTTTCTTGCAAGAAATTTTCATCCTCCTTGAGCATAAGACAAGAGAACTCACCCTCCTTGCCATACAATGGATAATTTGTCGAACCATCGGCTTTGGTGACCATCTTCACAAACCTGGATTCACGATATAATATTATTTCCTCCACACCAAACACTAGAATAGTGGTTATCATACCAAATCACTTCACCCTCAAAAGAATATGGGTCTTTATAAGGCCTTTTAATCTGCAACACCAATTTATCCATGAAAAACAACAATAGCATATGTGAAGCCCTGGAATCCAACATGCAATTGTGCAACAATAGGTCATTTTCACTACAGTCGCATAGAATGGGGGAGTGGTTGAGTCCTTATCTTCTACATGAGGTCCAAAAACTACCATGGGTCGTTCTTCTTGGAGGTTGAGGCTGTTAGGCAGTGAGTTTAAACCATGGGGCTGCATGAATTGAGACACCTGAGCTTTGTACGAAGGCTATTTTAGGAGCTCAATCAGGGGGACCGAGATCATGAAATTCTCTAATTATTTCTGGAGATTAAATGATGTGGCCCCTTTTTCTACAATGGCTTCCTTGAACTTTTATTTAGGAGGGTCAGCGATGTCCAAGGGTACAGATGGAGATTTCTTATTTTTGGGAGAATGAGAGCCTTGTTTTGTGGAAGTGAATGCAACATCATTATGAGGGGCTGACTCTTATAATGGCTTTTTCCCCTTATTAGAAAAACTGGGAGGGGTTGGTTCTCTTGATATTGACTCTTCATTTTATTCTTGCACTCGGGTTCTCTTCCTGGAGGACCTAAGATCATACTTCTTGTGGAGTTGAGCTTGCATGAAATCCATAATCTTCCTGTAATAATTGTCAATATCTCAGCCTTATGGAGAGAATTCCTTCTCTTCTTGCTCCCCTTGCAATGTGATTTCACCCTTTTCATCATCGGAGTACATGAGGAATTGATTCTGTGGGTTGTCGGTGACTTCCTTGGCCCAATCCTCCAACTCTCCTTCCAGGTATAAAGGAGGTTGGATGTGAACTTGATGTTCCTTCCTTTCCTGCTGCAACAACTGTAGAGGGGGCTTTCGATATTGAGGATTAAACCCATGGCTAGGAATCATTTGGTTGGAATGAGGAGGCGAATTCTTGGCCTCCAATTGAAGCTTAACCAAATTATTTGAGAGGTTCTTGTTAAACTTATTCATTTCTTCAATTCTATAGTCCTGTGGCTCCCTCTTCTAATTAGAAGTAGAAGCCTCCTCCTTGTTCTTCCTCCTGCCTTTATATTCTATCTTCCCTTTGAATTTACCAATAGAAGGAAATTTTTCTTATACCTCCAATGCATCAATCTGGATCTAATCCAGAGATGTAGATTTTCTCTCTCAGGGTGAACCCAATCTCTGGTTTGAAAGCTCTGGAAAATACCACTTTAGCAGCTACTTGGGGATGCTTTATTTCAGCAAGGCGATTATTATAGAGTTTATTAAAACCCTTTATGAATTTTGTTACATCCTCATTGTTTCTCTTTTTCAGAGTGTTGAACTTAGTAAGAACATATCCATGATCCCTCTTTTCTCCCCATTATATTGTGAAGAAATTCTCCATTTCTTCCCAAGTGGTGATTGTGTTATCGGCTAGAGACTTGAACCACCTCTGAGCTTCTCCATCCAAGGATTAGATGAAAATCCTTAACAACACATCTAAGTGCTCTACATTCACATTTTCAAAAAAGGCACATAAGTTTTCAATATGTTTCTACGCATAAGTATTATCTTCCCTTGTGGCATGTCATTTAGTACTTGACGTAGAGCCAATGGAGCATACTTGTTAAGGAGGAAACTAGGTACGACCATGAGGGGCGGTGGTGGTAGATTTTGAGGATGAGTTGGCTGAGGTGTAACAAGTGTGTAATGAATAGATGTTTGGATTTTTTTTGTAAAAAGATTTGGACTACTGCAACTTCTTTAACTTCTTCTACCTCAGGAATAAGGTCGAAGGGAGGTAAATAAGTGTCAATAGATTTGGCTTCGTCCTTTATGGTTACACTAGCTAAAGCAAAGGCTTCAAGAGAATACCGAAGTACACAAGATGTGGATCCAAGACCATAGATGTCAGCTTTATGAGATGAGGAAGGTGAATATTATAGATAAAATGAGGGTAGGTTAGCCTGGTTGGGTTGCTTCTCCTTCCAAATCCTTTTAAATATGATCTTTTCGGGATCAAATACAGAAGGGGTTCTCTACTGGGAAGTATCTGATCGAGTGTGAGGCTATGTGTAAGCCATGACTACAACTGATTTTAACTTTAATAATAGTGGAGATTCCAAGGTGAGGGCTACGCAACTCTCAACCCTTCGTGTGCACCTGATTGAAGGGTGAAGATAATGTTGTATCTCAGGGAAAATATTCTAATTTGTTCCCTGAAAATGGTACGAAAAAGATGTTGTCACTCCTAGAGATAGCCATGAGTTGTAAAAGACCATTGCCTAGGACATCTTAAAATCAGAGGCTAAATTTTGACAATTATAAGGATGTTTCTGACAAAATTTGGATAAAGAGAGTAATTGTTTTGGTGGTTCAGGAATGGAGAAGACCTTGGAGTATGACTCATGTCAATTACCTTATACTGCAAGAGGGATCAAGAGGCTATATAGGTGAATGGCCTTCAAATGGGCCAAGTATGAAACAATGAGAAGAGGCATTCAAAATATGCAGAGGTGTTGAGGAGGAATGGAGGAGGAATCCACAAGAGACAGGCTTAAAAGTCTTAAGAATCTTTCTCCCATGAACTCAGAGGAAGCAAACGTATGTGGAGCATGACCAACAATAGAAATTCATGGAGCGCGAATTAAGGAAACACATCAAGTTTAATGCATGAGCGTTATATAGAAATGAATTCATGAATAAAAGTGCATACTACCGGTAGCTACATTACATGAATCATCAAATAAGTAGAGCATAGAAAGATGATTATACATAAACATGATATTGTTGATAAACAAATAGAATATAGATACATACTACTCATTTCTCCATCTAGAATCCAAATAAACAACGTTGTATATCAAATTATATTCAAAACTACTCTCCCAAAAATGTATCTCGGGGCATAAAGAACACAATCGAACATAACTACAGAAAAAATTCTCCGAAATTCAGAACCTTTGTTTCATCTTTGAACTCTCTACATATAGAGTTCCTATGAGGGTTTACTATTGAATCAAATGCCCATCATTGAACCACACGTGTAAAATAAAAACATCCTAATCAACTTATAGAGCGGGCATAACGGAATCACTGATAAAAATAGAAAATAAAAACATAATCGCGTGAAATCAGGGTTTTACTGGTAGAAAATCACAATCAAACAGTAAAATAATTTGCATAGTCGTCCATGGAGGCCAAATTTTGGAACCTTCAAAATGGTGTAGCGAGGAGTGGCTGTGAATAGGTGGGGAATTTGACTTCCATTACTTGATCGCACGTCGTGTTGAAAACCTCCACTCCTTGTTTTCATAGTTTCCACTAACCATTATGGAAAGGCCAATCATGTTGGGTATGCCTTGTTGGGAAAAATACTGAGAGGGGGGGGTGAATCAGTATTTACTGCATATTCAGAAATTTTTAGTTTTTCATTCTTCTAAAACCCATACGCTACTTTCCTTTAGTAAACTCGCGTATACACGCGGATATCCTTCATACAACTCGCGTATTAGCAGAGATCTAAATATGCCATTAATTCTTCACTTATATCATTTCATCATTCATTCATTAGATGTTCTATAAATAGTAAACATGTGCAGTAAGAACAGAATAAACCATCACACATAAGCATCACACATGAACACCAGATTTTTAGGTGAATCGCTGGGTGCCTAGAGAAAACCACTCCCGCAGCTTGAACAAATTTTCCAATATTTTACTATAGAGAAACATCTTACAACATATGTGCCGGGTGCGTACTCTACCAAAGACGCAGGCACCCACTCGCGCTCGTTTACCAGCCTTCTCTTGGAAGGGAGCCCAACTCCTCGACTCGTTTACCAGCCTCTCTCGGAAGGGAGCGCACACTCTCTCGAATCTCGTTTACCAGCCTCACCTGGAAGGGAGCTACGACCCCCTGATCTCGTTTACCAGCCTCACCTGGAAGGGAGCTATGACCCCCTGACTGAAGGCTACAACCCTCAGCACCTCTATGGACCACGTTTCATCAATTTTCACACTGGATCCAATAGCTTCAATAGAGCACAACTTGTAGGCCACATTTCATCATATTTTCAGACTGGACCCACTCCATACTTTTAAGCACAGTCAACCATAAAACAGATACATATAACTCACTGACATATATCAGTAAACCAGCAGAACAGATCAGACATTTCTTACCACAGACTTCATCAAACCCTAGTTTGCATACGCGCTTTCCTTTCACTGATGTCGCGTATATACGCTCTTCCGTTCACATAAACCAGCGTATACTTCTGTACATATTACAGATCCAATTTCATTGCGCATACGCGCTTTCTCTTCAGTGAAGCCGCGTATATACGCGCTTCCACTTCGGCGAACTAGCATATAGATCTTCAACCATTATATAGCAGCATATCTCTTCAGATCAGATATTCAGTTCAGATTTACCCTTTTACTTCAGACAGATGTTCGCCTCATCTTAGATCTAAGTCTTTCATAAACAGATCTAGTAGATACAAGTACAATTCAGATCTAGATCCCCTTCTTCATCATTGGTGCATCATACATTCAGATCTATCATTCAAACCATTACCCTTTCCATACAGATATACTTCACAGAGAAGTATTCATTCAAGCTCAGACATCTTGCTCCCACACTCATGATTTTCACAATGAATTTCTTCTCCTTATATAGGTTTATCTTTTTCAATACCACGGGCCCCTTTTTCAATACCATGAGCCAAAACAATACCACAAGCCTTCAATACCACAGGCCCCTTTTTTTAATACCATGAGCCAAAACAATACCATGAGCCCAAAACTACATTACATCTGATGGTATTCCTGGACGGGGTCACATAGACGAATCATTACCCAATACAATGGGTCAATACCATGGTGGTTACCCCTGGTTTTGCACTTTTTGAGCGCTTTTTCCCATACGCGACTTGGCACGTTGTTTCCCGCGTGCATACGCGACTTCTCCTTGGAAAATCCGCGTATGCCTTGAGACATACTCTTTTTATCATAGATCTAGCACAAACTGAATTTCTTTCTTCATTCCCTTCTGTACTCACTGTAGATACATCAGATTTACTTCATCAAGAACATATTCTATTAAGCACAACTTCATCAAGTAAGTTGCCATTATCTTTATCAAGAGGGTTGCCTTTCAAGGACAACATTCATCATCATATTGCTAACAAACATCATTTACCAAGTCCATCATGTCAAGAATAACTTCATCAGGTGGATTTCCATCAAGGACAACACATGTCAACAATCGCATGTCTTCATCTTCATTCAGTGGGTTGCCATCAAGGACAACACTCTGCATCATATTGCCAACAATCTCCCCCTTTGGACTTGATGGCAACCACGATGGTGTTTGGTTACCACAACAGATAGGTACATTAAGAATACAATGACACCATGTCACATTCCCCATTTTGACACCATTCTTTCTCTTCATTCAAACACCATTTCACTCTCCCCCTTTGACATCAAGGGCAAAGGGTGGATCAAAACCAACATACTCTTCCCCTTTTTCTCCTCATTTGGAAGAAGCGTTCTGCAGATCTGATATATACTGAAGTGACCAAGCTCCCCCTAAGTTCATGCTGAATCTTCAAACATATTTTCCAATAAAGTATATGACTCTATGAACTTTCTATCACCAAAGACTCATACTTACATCAATTATCCAACCAAGTGGATTTACATATGAGACTCAACTACCCAACCAAGTGGGTTTACACATTTGACTCCGCTACTCAGCCAAGTGAGTTTACAAAATTTGACTCAGCTACCCAACCAAGTGGGTTTACAGATTTTACAAGTCCTTACATGACTGAATATTACAATATTACATCATGGGTCTCAACAAGACCTTTTCATCAAAATACAAATATGAATTTTCATGACCAACACCAGAAAGTCTCAAGAAAGAGAACATATTTCAGAACCATTATAGTGCCAACAATGCATTATACTCAGCAAAGCTAATGCTCCCCCTGAAACTGTGCATCCAAGAAATTTTTTCATATGACTAAGGCTCCCCCTTAGTTTTTGCATCCTGAACACTTTCACCAAAAAATCATCAAGGCATCTTTATCAAAACATTAGAAATATAATTATGAAAACTGGAACACCACCAGAGATACCAAACAGTATCAGAGATACCAAATAGCACTGCAGCTGTGCTGAAGAGAGCTGACTCCAAGCAGAAATTTGTCAGCAATCAGACATACGCGATTTTCTGTGAAGGAACTTGCGTATATACACGACTGTGTTTCAGGAAACCCGCGTATCCAATTCCATCTTCTAAATTTTAACCAGATCTGATCCTCTGTAAGAAAAAGACAGTGTTCAACTTCTTTCTGGGATATTTGAATGCTTCCTTGGATTACAGATAGATAGAGCAGTGTAGTTTTGTCTTCAAGCGTCATCCAACGGTTGTAGCATAAGCACATTAGTAACCAAGCCTTCAGATTCTTTGCCACATCAATACAATCTTTCCAAGAGAGATTTTCATACTAGAACAACATCTTCAAATATGTGTCAAGAAATCATCCATGTGGTCCAATACCATCAAGATCTTCAAGATTTAACATGAAGTAACATATGTAGGCAAAAGATCTCAACCATAGTAACAAACTCTGCATGATCTATTCTTATTTCTGAATCAAACGACATCCAACTCATCCATTTGTGAGCACAAAAGATATTTATCAGCAACCAGGGCTCAAAATCTCATCATAATAAACCATGTACCAAGTCATCATCATTTGAGCATGAGTATCACAAAAACCAAAGAATAAGTAGTCATATTGCCAACAATGCAATCATTAGTATTCAACCTGCTGCTCCTCCTGAACCAGTGCTCCATACAACCTGAAAACCTTCATTAGCAACAATCTCTGTATGATCTGTCCTTATCTCTGAATTATAGGGCTTTCATCTCAACAATGAATACTCTTCATCAACAAGTAAACAGGACTCATCCATAATCTTCAACATAAGTAACCAAGTATCATATCATCATTATTTAGAACTGAGAAACTAAGCTGATATTGAGTCAATAATACAGTTATTAACAGTCAGACTGATGCTCCCCCTGAACCTCTGCACCAGATCTTTAGCTATCATACCAATTCTCTTATCATAAATGCATACGCGAGTGTGTCTGCTGAAACTCGCGTGTATAGGTGACTTTTGTGAGTAGAACCCGCGTATGGAAAGTGAAACATAGAAAATTTTCACATTCCTTTATCTCCCCCTGAACTTGTCCTTCCTGTACCTGTCTTCTTCATATCAGATGTTCTGTTAGAAATACATATAACCAGAATAATCAAATCAACCATGAGAGATACTGTTAATATTTTCCCTTGATTAATATTGGCCAAATTCTCGGTAATGTATCCGACATCATTCGCAACACCGGGAGAAGTACTTCCGTGTTTAAGACCTACAAAGAGGGTCCGAATTTCTACGTTTCGATCGGTCCTTCTTTTCCAAATTTGCTTGAGCTTTCCAACTGTGTGCCGAAAATTGTCCACTTTCCCAGATCTGTTCATCCTGCATTCTTTTTCTACATGTCCATACTTGTTACAAGCATAACATCTCATGTGGTCAGAGAAATAAACATAAGAATCATAATGAGTATTTCTATTCTTCCTCCTTTTACAATCGGCTACTTTATGTCCATACTTGTTACAAGAGAAACAATATCCCCTGAAGAAACCAGAGTACCTTTCAATGTAGGAACTGTTTGTTTGAGGCTGAAATGATCTGCTCCTGCAATTTGCTACAACATGCCCATAATTATGACATCTAAAACATTCAACATTCTTGATCAAAGGAGGGAATGATTTCTTTTGAGAGTTCATGATTGTCGGTTGACCTTTTTCTTCTTTCAACACTTCAGGCTTTGCATTGATATCCTTTGAATCTTTAGCACTTCCTTGTGAACTAGATTCTCCTTTAACAGTTTCATGAAAACCAAGACCAAGTTTAATAGAAGGAGACCTTTGATTACTAAGAATATTGTCCAGAATCTTAGTACTATCTTGAAACCTCAAGATTTTATCCTTTTCTTCTAATTTACCTTTGAGAATGTTTACCTCAACCTCCAATTTTTGGCATTGCTTCTACGTTTTCTTCTTCCATCTTCTACTTGATCCTTCAGATTTAGAATCTCTTCTTTCAACCAATTTTCGTTTTCTTCACATGTTTGTTGCAGCTCTTCATTCTTCTTATTTGATTTTTCCAGATCTTCTTTGAGAGAGATGATTTTTGCTCCAAGGCCTTCCTTTTCAAATGGTTGTAGCAATTCCTCATTCTTCTTACTTGATGCTTCAAGATCTGCTTTCAGAGAGATGATTTTTGCTTCAAGTTTTTCACCTTGATTAGTTGCATAAGCGTACAACCCTTGATATTTGTCTATCTGTACATTTAGTGTTTCTATCTTTTCATTCATCCTAGAGATCACATCTTTGTAGATAGATTCCTTCCTTTCAAATTGACACCAATCATTACTTTCATCATTTGCTTCTAGACTTTTACTATCTTTAGATGATTTTTGCTGATCTTCAACTTTAATCTTGACAACTTCTTCTAGATCCATACTGTTACTTTCACTATCTTTACCTTTGCATGTACAGTTAAGTGAAATACAAGAACAATGATTAATACCTGTTTCATCTCCTTCAATTTCTGCTATACAAGATTTCTGAGATATCTTCTTGTTTCGAGTAGCCTTCTTCTTTTGCTTCTTTGCCATGAGTACTTTCAGATCATGGTCAAAATCTTCTTCATCTTCACTGGACACTTCATCATCATCTTCATTTGCATAATAACTCTTCCTCTTTTCAAATTGTTTCCCTTTACCATGTTTTTCTCTATAAGGACATTTAGCAACATAGTGACCAACTTTTCCACACTCAAAACATTTGAAGGGAAGCTTACCTTTGAATCTTCCAGTACCTAGTTGGAGCTTTCTCACAAAATTCGCTTCTTCTTCTTCAGATATATAGCTGGATTCTTTGACAACTTCCTTTTCTTTTCCTCTTGCAGATACCTTAAAAGCAGCTTCTTTGATTTGAGACGGACCTGCTTGTCTCATTTCAAAAGCAGTCAGAATACCATGTAATTGAACAATAGTAAGAGTTTCCAGATCTTGCCTTTCTTCAATAGCTGAAACTTTAGAGTCAAATTTTAAAGTCAAGGATCTTAAGAATTTTTCCACCAAAGTAGTATCAGTTATGGTTTCACCAAAATTTCTCATTCGATTTACAATATCATCCAGACGTAAGAAGAAATGGGCAATGCTCTCATCACTATGCATCTTCAAATTTTCATATTCAATTCTAAGAGTTTGAAGTTTTGCACTTTTTACCTTTGTGTCTCCTTCATAGCTTAGAATGATTTTGTCCCATATTTCTTTTGCTGAATGTAGCTGCATCACTTTAGCAAATTCTGGTTCAGACATGCTTCCCAATAAGACATTTACTGCTTTGGCATTGATTTCATACTTCTTCCTTTCTGCTGCATCAATAGGAATACTTGCTGGGTATTGATAACCTTCTTCCACGATTGCCCATAAATCTGCACCAAGACTTTGCAGATATGCTTTTGTTCGTACCTTCCAGAATATCAGATTGCTTCCATTGAATAGAGGTGGCTTTATAGACATTACTCCTTCTTGACTTCCCATTGCAACGGATCACCTTCAAGCGATCAAGCTTCTGCAGAAGGACCTGCTCTGATACCAATTGTTGGGAAAAATATTGAGAGGGGGGGGTGAATCAGTATTTACTGCATATTCAGAAATTTTTAGTTTTTCATTCTTCTAAAACCCATACGCTACTTTCCTTTAGTAAACTCGCGTATACATGCGGATATCCTTCATACAACTCGCGTATTAGCAGAGATCTAAATATGCCATTAATTCTTCACTTATATCATTTCATCATTCATTCATTAGATGTTCTATAAATAGTAAACATGTGCAGTAAGAACAGAATAAACCATCACACATAAGCATCACACATGAACACCAGGATTTTTAGGTGGAAACCCAAGTCGGGAGAAAACCACCGATGCAGTTGCTCAGCCTTCAATATTTTATTATAGAGAAAACATATTACAACATATGTGCTGGCGCAGACTTGACCAGCACGCAGGCACCCACCTGCGCTCGTTTACCAGCCTCTCCTGGAAGGGAGCTCCAACTCCCTGACTCGTTTACCAGCCTCTCCTGGAAGGGAGCTACGACCCCCTGATCTCGTTTACCAGCCTCACCTGGAAGGGAGCTACGACCCCCTGATCTCGTTTACCAGCCTCACCTGGAAGGGAGCTACAACCCCCTGACTGAAGGCTACAACCCCCAGCACCTCTATGGACCACGTTTCATCAATTTTCACACTGGATCCAAAGCTTCCTTTAGGACACCACTTGCAGGCCACATTTCATCATATTTTCAGACTGGACCCACTCCACACATTTAAGCAATAATTATAAAACAGACATAACTCACTGGCTGCATATCAAGAACCAGTAATCGCATCGACATTTCTTACCACAGACTTCAGCAAACCCTAGTTTGCATACGCGCTTTCCTTTCACTGAAGTCGCGTATATACGCTCTTCCGTTCACATAAACCAGCGTATACTTCTGTACATATTACAAATCCAATTTCATTGCGCATACGCGCTTTCTCTTCAGTGAAGCCGCGTATATATGCGCTTCCACTTCGGCGAACTAGCGTATAGATCTTCAACCATTATATAGCAGCATATCTCTTCAGATCAGATATTCAGTTCAGATTTACCCTTTTACTTCAGACAGATGTTTGCCTCATCTTAGATCTAAGTCTTCCATAAACAAATCTAGCAGATACAAGTACAATTCAGATCTAGATCCCCTTCTTCATCATTGGTGCATCATACATTCAGATCTATTATTCAAACCATTACTCTTTCCATACAGATATACTTCACAGAGAAGTATTCATTCAAGCTCAGACATCTTGCTCCCACACTCCTCATTTGCACAATGAATTTCTTATCCTTATATAGGTTTATCTTTTTTTAATACCACGGGCCCCTTTTTCAATACCATGAGCCAAAACAATACCATGAGCCTTCAATACCATGGGCCCCTTTTTCAATACCATGAGCAAAAACAATACCATGAGCCTTCAATACCACGGGCCCCTTTTTCAATACCATGAGCCAAAACAATACCATGAGCCCAAAACTACATTACTTCCGATGTTATTCCTGGACGGGGTCACATAGATGAATCATTACCCAATACAATGGGTCAATACCATGGTGGTTACCCCTGGTTTCCCACTTTATGAGCGCTTTTTCCCATACGGGACTTGGAACGTTCTTTTCCACGTGCATACGCGACTTCTCCTAGACATATCCGCGTATGCCTTGAGACATACTCTTTTTATCATAGATCTAGCACAAACTGAATTTCTTTCTTCATTCCCTTCTGTACTCACTGTAGATACATCAGATTTACTTCATCAAGAACATATTCTATTAAGCACAACTTCATCAAGTAAGTTGCCATTATCTTCATCAAGAGGGTTGCCTTTCAAGGACAACATTCATCATCATATTGCTAACAAACATCATTTACCAAGTCCATCATGTCAAGAATAACTTCATCAGGTGGATTGCCATCAAGGACAGCACATGTCAACATTCGCATGTCTTCATCTTCATTCAGTGGGTTGCCATCATGGACAACACTATGCATCATATCGCCAACATGCCTCACTCTTTGACAGGAAGATATTGGATTGGTTCAGGATGCCATAACTGCGTTTTCCCTGCCAAAACCCATGCTGTGTTGGAATTTCAAAATCGGAGACCAGATTTCAGATGAGGTTCTATTCGGTTCATGGTATTGGATGGGGGGGGGGGGGGGGGGGTGGGGGTGGGGTACGAAATCACTTTGGGATGACACGTAGCACTGGAGGTGGTTTCCAAAACTAGCTATTTCATACCTCCCCCTAGTGTTATCCTTAGGAAGGTGAAAGGGGGGCCGAAACAAATCACGAGCCATCGGATTTATGATAGGGGCGGAGATGAAAGGGAGATGGCAGAAGTAATGGTGGAGGTAGTGGGATGATTAACATTGAAAATATCATAATGAAGGTCGTGGAAGGGATTTGACGAGGTTGCGAGGAGGAGGGTCCTGCTCGAAAATCGCAATTGGAATTTTTTTGTGGTAAGAAGCGGAGGGTAAGTGCTATTATTTTAGATGCATAGAGTGAGGTTAGTGATGGGGTGACGCGGTATGACGGAAGTGGGAATCACCCACAAATCATAATTCATAAGGTTTAACATATAAGCGGTAGGAGAAAATGATATGAATTGTGATGAGTGAAGTGTGGTGGTGGAGAGGTGACGTATCAAGGCAAAAGTGGGGCCGCTTGCACCTTGCAGTTGGAAGGGATTAGATATGAGTAGTGAAAGGTAAGAGTTAAACCCTGCGGGGAGGGATGTGAGGTGAGTGGGGAATGGGTGACGTGGTGGAAGTGGGGCTTGCCTGTAAATCGCAGTCGAAAGTGTTTTGTGATAAGAAGAAAAATGGAGGGAAAATTCTAATACTTGAAATGTGAGATTTGCGATGAGAGGAGAGGTTGGTGATGTGAAAAGGTGAGTGGGAAGGGTTATTTATTATTTTTACTATGGGGTGTCCGCCCAACCCATGCTTAAACTGATTTTCCTTCACTTTAGCTTTTCTCGATTTTCATTTGCTTAGATCCTTGTGTTGCCTTATCCATTCACGAAACACACAATTCAACATGATGTACGGTGGATGATATCCATAATTTTCCATAAATGGGGTCATTTTTGCTGCAGTGTGGAAGGAAGTGTTATACCACCATCCAGCCAAAGGTAAATAATTGACCCATTGACAAAAAAACAAATATATCCCTCCAAACATTTGTTCACTATCTTAGTTTTCCCATCATATTGAGGATGATAAGATGAGATATGAGGGAGTTGAGTACCCAAACAAGATAATAATTTTGTGCATAAAATTCCAGTGAAAATGGGATCTCTATCACTTACAATAATCTTTGGGTTTCCATGTACCTTTTTAATTGTTTCCATAAATGGAGTAGCAACTATAGTCGCTTTAAATGGATGAAATAATGCAAAAAAATGTGCATACTTGGTAATTCTATCAACTACCACCATGATGACACTCTTCCCTTTGGACTTAGGTAAACCTATGATACAATCCATTGAAACCTCCTAACATTGATTTGGAATGTGTAAAGGCTGTAGCAACCCCGGGGTCTTAATTGTCTCAACTTTATTTTGTTCGAAAACAACATTCCACCACAAAATTTTTAATATCATATTTAAGGCCATCCCAAAAAATTCTTTCTTCATGATTTAGTAATTTTTTAAAAATCCTGAGTTTCCTCCTAAGGGAGAGGTGTGCAGTTCCAAAAGCATTTTTTTTAGTTCAGAATTATATAAGCTACCTTTGTACCATAAGGAATGATTTTTCCAAATAAATGTATAAGATGTATTGGGATCTTGCTACAACTTTTGAATGAGTGTCCATACTTCTTCATCATTATTTCATTCATCCCTTGCTTCATTTATCCAATCGGGTTGGATAATAGAAAAGGGACAAAGAAATGCTTCCACATCATCATCCTTTCTTGAGAGTGCATCTGCAACAACACTCAGCTTCCCTTTTTTGTAGATGATTTCAAAGTCATAATCAATATCTTTGTGACCAATTTTTTCTTCTCTTCTGAAGATAATATTTTTTCCAAAAAGCATTTAAGACTATCATGATCAATTTTTACCTTAAAGTATCTTCCCATTAGGTAAGGTCACCATTTCTCTAGTGCATGTAGTAATGTCAACATTTCCTTCTCATAAATAGCTTTCTGTAAATACTTTCCTTTTATTGGACGACTTTCAAAAGAAATGGGTCTTCCTTCTTGCATTAAAACATCACCAATTCCATTTCCTGAGGCATCACATTCCACAATAAAGGTTTTTGTGAAGCCTGGTGTAGCTAAGACTGGTGCTTGGAACATTTCCTCTTTAAGATGTTCAAAGGCCTTAGTTTCTGTAGGAGTACATGAAAATTCATCTTTCTTCAATAATGTTGTTAGAGGTTCTTCTATTCTCCCATAATGCTTAACAAACTTGTGATAATACCGTATTAACCAAAGAAATCCTCAAAACTGATTTATGGTTGTGGGGACTTTCCATTCCTTAATGGATTTAGTTTTATTAGGGTCTACCTTAACACTCTCTTGAGATACAATATGACCCAAATATTCCACTTATTGTACTCCAAAGAAAAATTTGAAGGTTTTTGCATATAATTGTTTCTACTCCAATAGTTTGAGCATCCTCTCAACATGTTGAACATGATCCTTCCAAGACCTGATGTAGATTATTATAAAACCAAAGAATACTAACATAAATTTTCAAAGGAAGGGTTTAAAAATGGAATTCATCAACCCTTGAAATGTAGAAGGTGAATTTGTAAGGCCAAAAGGCATGACCAAAAATTCATCATGACCTTCATGAGTTTTAAATGTTGTTTTAAAAATGTATTTAGTCTTCATTCTTATTTGATGATATCCTGAACGAAGATCCAACTTTGTGAAATAAATTGCTCCATGTAATTCATCCAATAATTCATCAATCATAGGAATGGGAAATTTATCTTTAATGGTAAGCTTATTAAGCTCCCTATAATCCATACAAATGCAGCATGATCCATACTTCTTGTTCACCAACACTACTGGAGCAGAAAAATAAATTTGACTAGGTTGAATTATTCCAACCTCTAGTATTTCTTCAATCACACGTTCAATTTCGCTCTTTTGGACATAAGGATATATGTAAGGACTGATGTTTGAAGGAAAACTTACTGGAATCAAATGAATAGGATGATAATGATGAAAAATAGGTGGGAGTCCTTTGGTTGTTTCAAACACCTTGGAATGATTTTCCAAGACTTTTTGGAAATCTGGAGAAATAAATGATTTTGATGTTGGAACTTCTAGTGAGCATAATTGTACAATGAATCCTCATTGTTCTTTCTTCAAAATCTTTGTCATGAAATTTGAGCTTATTATCTTTCATGGTTTCCTTGCGATACCCCATAATTCAACTTCCTTTCCTTCCTAAAAAAAATTCAAGAAATGTTCTTGAAAATTAAAAGCTACCGTCCCCAAGGATTGTAACCATTGTACTCCTACTACAACATAATCACCACCCATTGGAATGGAAATCATTTGAATATTCAATGCATATTCCGCTATGGTTAGCTTGATATTATGGCACCTTCCAGAGAAATTTAAATTTCCTCCATTTTCCACCATCACTTGACACTCTGGCACTGGGTATAGGAAGCAATTCAATTCCTTGGCTACCTTCCAATGAATAAAATTATGGGTACTACCCAAATAAATAATAATTATTACATTTTTATCGTTGATCTATCCTTCTATATTGAGAGTTTGAGGAGTGGTAATTCCAACCAATGCATTACAGGATATATTCAGATTAATTTCTTCTTCATCTACGATTTGTTCTTGGTGTATATCCTCTTCTTTTGAAGTTTCTTGTTCATTTTCTTCCTCTTCGGAATCTATGTAAACTAATTTCTTCTCATCACACTTATGACCTTTAGTGTATTAGCCATCACAACTATAGCAAAGCCCTTTTTCTATTTTTTCTTCCAATTTTTGTGGTCTGAACCTTGTAGGTTGTGGAAGTCAAGGAGTAGCAACATTTCCATATTTATAGTTGTAAGTGGTAGGCTTCCTTGTCGCCGTAATTTTTCTTTCAATTTGTATTTCCAACCTAAATGCCTTCTCCAATGTATCATGTTCCCAAAGGTGAACTTCATGTTGGATGTTATCCTTTAGATTCCCTACGAATACATCAATCCTATGTTCCTCTGGAATATTATTTACCCTTATACTCAATTTTTGGATGTCCTCAATGTGCTCCATCATTCAACCCTTTTGTTTGATATTTATCAATTGGCTAAAGAAGGTGTTTCTATTTGTATTCTCATAATGTGTTGTCATTTCATCTATAAAAATTGACCAAGTGACCAGTGGTTTACGAGAACAAATCCATTGATACCATACAAAGCGATTTTGTTCTAAATATAAATTTGCAATGCATACCTTTTGTGTGTTCCGTTTTATGGAGCTCAAAGTATTTCTCCATTTCTGGTACCCAAATTATCTGATTCTTTCCATCAAAATTCCTCATATATATCTTTGGAATATTGTGGGTCTTAAATCCAACATTAGAGTCTATGAAATCATGATTAAAATTTCTTTTGTTCTCATCTTAAATTTCCTCTACTACTTGTTCACCATTAGGAAGCTTTTCTTGTAGCAACTTTGCCAAACCTTCCTTCAAACCTTCCATGTATTTCTTCAAATATTCCATGTTGCCTTCTATACCATTCTTCAAACCATCCATATTAGATTCCACACCCTTCTTCAAACCATCCATATTAGCTTCCATTCCTTTCTTCAAACCATCCATCTTAGCTTCCATGTTGCCTTCTATATCATCCATCTTAGCTTCCACGCCATCTATTTTAGCTTCCACTCCATCCATCTTAGTTTCCATGACATCCATCTTAGCTTCCATGTAATTCTTCAAACCATCCATGTTAGCTTCCATGCCTTTCTTTAAACTATCCATATTAGCTTCCATACCTTTCTTCAAACCATCCATTTAGCTTCCATTTCATTTTTTGTTACTTTTTGTGAGAGAAATTTCTTGCACTTGTTCTTGTAATTTTGATAAATTATGTTGCACTTCTTCCTCTTCATGAGTCATAAAAGAGCCTTATGAGAGATTAATGGGTGTTGAATTTTTTATAGGGGCCATTTTAGAACCCAGCATTGATATTTATGCTTCAATATTACCTTGGAATCCCTTCAAATTGATTTTTCAACAAGACTTATGCAATTATAAAAAACATACACACCTTTTTCTTACTTTTTAAGAGCTCGATATTGAATCTGATGTATATCTGTGATTTTTTATCCCCAAGATTTCATCTTCAATCCTTTATTAGCCCTCTGAATCTTCTTTATAATGTCATAGGTCTGAACCGATTTGGATTCTTCAAGACAAAGCTATGCCTAATCTCCCACAATGACCTAATTATGGACTTGTTCAGTAGAGATAAATTGTACAGTGTGCCCAGTGTCACTGATTCCTCCTTCAGATTTGAAATTAATAAAGAGGAAACTAAATTATGTGTAGTTTCTACCACTTTTTATAGAATTCTAATCCAATTCTCAAAGAGAGAGTTATGATGATTTTCCCAAGGTTACCTTTTTAGATGAAATTCAGGAGCCTGTAAAAACCTTAACTTCCACAAATCATATCTCTGAAAATATTGCGAACTAATATGGGGAATTTTTACACGATGTTCCTTAGGATTTCTTTGAAAATGGGTCTTTTTTAGCTTCTGAACCTTCATAGAAAAAAAATTATGGCAAGAATTCCACAATGACTTGTTTGAAGTAGTGAAACCCTAGAATCCAAAGCTCTGATAAAAAAAGTTAGGAATCCATCTCTAAAAATAAAAGAAAAAGTGAGATAACTAACTTATAAATCAACCACTTCGAGGGGCAAACCTAATTTACATTACATAAATGAATAATTCTTGGATTATACAAATGAAAAAACCTCCTTTCTATATATGGGAGTCCATGGGGTCACAATATAATCCTAGCCGACCTAGCAATAAGAATATAAGGGAACAAAAATAAAAATACTGGGCTATTATGGGGCATAATAGCAACAATATGGGGACTACATGGGTATAAAAATAACAATAATGGGGCTACACTAACAACAATAAGGGACTACACTAGTAATATAGGGCCCTCACATTCCCACTCCATGATTTCCCTTGTGTTTTTTGGATCCAATACTATTCCTACATTGGAAACAACATGTCCCAAGTAATGTACCTCTATTTAAAAGAAACTGCATTTCTTGAGCTTAGCATACAAGTTATTCTCTCATAACAATCTCAATACTGATGCTAACTTTTCGGCATGCTCTTCATCATTCTTAGAATATATCAAGGTCTCATCAATGAATACAATACAAAACTTATCCATCTAAGGACACAACACACTATTCATCAAGAACATAAAGGTACCTAGAGCATTACTCAAGCCAAATGGAACTAAAACAAACTCATAATGGCCATACCTGGTATGAAATTGTTAAACACACACATGGTGTATCAGGAAAGATAACACACACATAGAAATATAGGCATTCGTCACTTCTTTATTAAGCATAGATGTACATTTATAATACAATGGTGTGACTCTTGGATTAATCTTCCAAGGTCACTTGGACTCCTTTGTGACTCTTCGCCTTCCACACCTACCCATAGATGATTAGGTGTTCAATATTCCCCCCATTAATTCGAAGGGGTATGTGTGAGTCCAGGAAGAGAGTTGTAATATAGATCTGCAAAGTATGCATGGCAAAACTTAGGTTGAATCAACTCTCTGAAATGTTGGCATAAAGAGGTGGTTTAAGGATGACAACCAACACTAGAACGCAATGCTTATTGCAGTTCCTGGAACTCTTCCAAAACTGGCAAGAAGCTAAGGGCTTTTGCTAGAGGAATTGTCCCTCATATTTGGACAGGGAGACATTCAACCTAAAAGAAGGGAATTCTACAACTTGTGATGGTTTAAGGATGACCATGAACACTGGAATGATTAATGCATTTCCTGGAGCTCTGCCAAGTCTGACAAGAAGCTAAAGTCTTCTGCTAGAGGAAGTGCTCTGAATTATTTGAAGAGGAATAATATGAACCTCACATGGATGGTTTAAGGATTTCCATCAACCAAAGGCATGCTCATGGGCATCCGTGTCTCTGGCTACAACTCTGAATCTCGAATGACGAATTGTGGCTCAGGCACACTTGAACTGCTATGTCTCTAGCTATAACTCTGAATCTGGAATGAGAGATTGTGGCTTAGGCTCACATGATGTGACTTTGAAGCTTGTAGCTGACCACCATTTCCCCCCTGTCAGGTACAAGGTGAGATGATGGAAAAAAATAAACTGCAAGTTTTCTCAATATTCAAGAACAAGTTCTGACATGCGACTTAAACATCTTCTTGGTTGTTGATGCCCATTGCCAAGAAGCGATCCATCCAAGATGAATCTTTGTTCTTGAAGGAGGCTTATTTCTGAAGAATATGTGTGAAGAATGGGTGTGCCGACTATAGTGCTTGCATGGATGAAGATCAAAATAATGATCTTTCATGTGGCCAACTCGATCACAGTGTTGGAATTTTACAATCTGTTGTTGTTGCGGAGGAGAAGCAGGATCTGGAACAACTGAAGGTGAATTGTCATGAAGAATTCTGACACTCTAAAATTTGATGGGCTTGGAGTAGTCTAGAATATGAAAGGACAACTCCTTGTCATATCCAAGACCAGTTCTGTGCTTTTTGTGGACAAGTTGTTCCCAAGGTCTGATGATGGGCTTGGGAAGTGCAGACTGAACTGCTGCATCTGCATGTAAATCTGCTCTGGTACAAGGAAATGAATGTGACTCATCTGCAACTTTATATTCTTACTGCTGATGGGAGTTATTTTCAATGTTTTGAATATAAATAGGTTCAGAATGACGACTATTTTTCTTAATTTCATCTTGCTGAAGCTAAGAATCCAACTACAAAAACTCAATCTTGTTTTTTCCATCTTGCAAGCAAGTTTGAAT
This sequence comes from Pinus albicaulis, assembly GCA_034641835.2. NCBI lineage: Eukaryota > Viridiplantae > Streptophyta > Pinopsida > Pinales > Pinaceae > Pinus > Pinus albicaulis. The sequence continues at coordinate 211,530,515 of CM076583.1, read as the reverse complement.
ATTAAAAAGATCATTCTTGCTCATTTTTACCATATCATGAACAGTGGAATGAAGAGTTTATTCAAAAACTCTAATGCATCATTGGTTTTAGCCATTTTTCTCAACAACTCTGGCTCAAAAGGGTGTGTGCTTCCACCGATAATGCACCCGTTTACAATGTGATTCAACTTACTTTCAAACGAATACTAGTGACTTTAAAGACCCTTTTCTTTCATGAACTTCCAATTATGGAATTCCTAAAGAAAAAACTCTGCTACTCAAATTATGGAGGACCTTAAGGTGTATACATGGATGTCTAACCAAAAAGAAACAATGACTCACATCATAGAACTATACAACAATTTCTCAACAACTCGAAGTTATACTTCAAACACTGATTGCAATTATAAACGAAGAAGAAATATCCACTCACATTTTTAGTACAATACAATGTAACTGAAAATATTTTTGTAAATGTGCAACAAAAACCACTGTGAAATAGCTCTTTAAGGCAGATGATTTCTCTCTTCTTCAAAGAACTGTTTTACAGTAACAACTCTAATTCAAGAAAAATACATTCACAAGCTTGGATGCTTCACTATCGATGAGCAAATGGTCTTGAGCTTGATATATTACCTCACAATAAAGAGGAAGGAGAATTCCAAAAAATATTTGTGCCAAAACTATAAGTGAATTTATGATGCCACTGTTGTTTTGAAAATAATCACCAATTTTCAACATTTGACTTCACATTGTCAATATTTTTCAGAGAGTCACCCTTCTATACATGCCACAAATCTTGGTCATACAACACAAAATTCACTTTTCACTATATATAAAATCCATCTATCCATTTACGATCTCCTTTCTCTCTTCTTCTTCTGTTGTTTTTTTTTTTTTATGAAAAAAAAAAAATAGGGAAAAGGAGAGGTATTAACTGCGGGAGGATTTAACTGAGGGAGGTTTTAACTGGGGAAGGATTTATCTGGGGGAGGATTTAACTGTGGAAGAATTTATCTGGGGGAGGTGAAACTAGGGAAGGATTTATCTATGGGGAGGTTTCAACTGGGAGAGGATTTATCTGGGGGAGGTTTTAACTGTAAAAAAAATTAAAAATAGATCATTTTCAAATTAAAAGAAGAAATGCAGAATGCATGGGAAGGGAGGGAGGGAAGGCCGAGCGGCCGAGAGAGGGGAGGGGAGGGTCGAGTGATGGGGATGGGAGGAGTTGGGGAGAGGATGGGATAGGTGAGCAGGGAAGAGGGGACGTGAGGGTGAGTCTGCAGGGCTGTGGGGAGGGGGGAGCAAGATTGGGTGAGTGGGGGCCAAGCGGGGATGGTAGTGGGTAGCGAGGGGGAAGGCGGAGTGGGGATCAATGAGGGGGAGGGTTGGGAGTGGGGAGGGGTTGTTGAGAGGTGGAGGGGAGTTCAGTGAAGAGGGGGGAGAAATATGGGGTAAGCGTGGATTGGGGAGTGAGGGAAGGCCGTGAGGGCCAAGGAGGGCTGTGAGCAGAGGGTGAGACAGGGTCGTGAGGAAGTGTGCAGTTGAGGGGGGTTTGGGTAGTGAGGACTGTGGGTAGTGTGGTGAGGGGGCGAGGGCGAGATCCAAGGGATGAGTGGAGCATTGACTGTGATGAGGGAAGTGAGGGGGAGGGGTAAGGGCACAGAAGGCCGAGGGTTGAGTTTTCAAGTTGGGAGCGTAGGCTACAGTAATATTTTTTAATTTTATTTTTATTTTTTATTTTATGTAAGGAGAAAGAAGGAGTAGGTGTGAGAATATGTGAAAAAACAATAGAATATGCAGAATTTGCAGAAATTGCAAAAATTTCACATTAACAGAATTTTTCAATAAAAATTAGAATTTTCGAGAATAACAGAATGGCAGGAGCAGTGAAACAAAATTTCAGGAGTAGTAAAAAATTGAATGCAGTAGGGAGCAGTGAGAAAAAGCCTGCAGACTTCTGAATGAACCCAACAAAATAATTTATGAATGTTGCAAAAATTGATTCCTAAATGCTGCAGTAAATTTCTGAATTCTACAAAAATGACCATAATTTTTGCAGATTTACAAAGGCCACAAAAATAAATGGCTCACACAAGGTTGAGATGGTTATGAATGTATCAGCTCTGATACCATGTTAAACACACACATGGTGTATGAGGAAAGATAAACACACACATAGAAAGATAGGCATTCATTTCTTCTTTATTACACATAGATGCACAGTTATAAGATAATGGTGTGATTCTTGGATTCATCTTCCAAGGTCACTTGGACTCCTTTGTGAATCTTCGCCTTCCACACCTACCCATAGAGGATTAGGTGTTCAACATAAATACTGTCTTGTAAATGTGCACTTCTTTAATGCATACCTGATGGTATCCTAATCTCAAGTCAATATTCGAGAACAATACCACTACCTTGAACTCATCGAATAAGTAATCAATCCTCGACAATAGATACATCTTATTAAGGGTCACCTTGTTCAACTTCCTGTAATCAATGCATAGCTTGAAATTACCATCGTTCTTCTTCACAAAAAAAACTTGTGCACCCCATGGTGATACAGTTGGCCTAATTTATCCCTTGTCAAGAATGTATTTCAACTGTAACTTCAACTCTAGTAACTCTAGAGTGCTCATCCTGTAAGGTACCTTCGATGTTGGTGCTACCCCTTCTACCAAATCAATGGAAAATTTCACTTATTTGTGAGGTGGAAAATATTAAATATGTACTTGAAACACATCCTGAAACTACTGCAAGATATGGTACCTTCTTAATATCTACGCATCCTCCTTACCTTTATCACTAGGAGTATGCATTTCAAATAACACCCACCATTTTCTATGACTATGATTTTCCTACATTGTTGTCACCATTATAACTGATTTTTCCTTCTTCTTACCCTGCTTGATCCTTTTTTCCCCATTTTGATCCAAGAAATTAATCACCTTATCATAAAAACACAACTTATTCCTATGAAGATACAATGAATCCATAGCCAAAATAATACTATATCATCCTAATGACAATAAGTTCAAATGCGTTTATGTAGGTATACCATTCAACTTGAATCAACAAGATCTTACCCACTGATGAACTCTTTTATTCTTAACTATAGCAAACTTCACTAACCAAGATTTTTCACACACTTCTTTATTTAAACCACACTTATCCACCAAATCAGGGCTAACATAACTATAATTAGATCTAGGTTCAATCAAAATAGAAACAAATTGATCACAAATCTTACCTTCCATCTCTATAATAGATTCCCAATTATTTGCCTGCATATTATCCAATGTTTCATAGATATGAGGAATTCACTACCCAACATACCCAAAATTTTGTGCCTCCTATGCACTGTAGATCTGAGGTCTACCAACCTCATATTGTGGACAATCTCCCTTGAGATGCTCCCTACCACATATCCAAGACTGCAATGGTCACATACCATCACCTCTATTTTTTTCCCTCTAGGATATTGTTGGGTGTAGTATATGGTTGATTAATGGACTAAAATTTAATGTCGATAAGGGGTATGTGGACTTTGAGATGCAACACTAGAAATGCCAGAGAAAGACAGTAGGAACCTGCAAAGAAAAAAACCTAATTTGTCTAGAAACTTCTCAAACCTTTAGATTCCTACACTAGTTAATATAGTGACACCACACCACTATGGAAAATGGACTCTTACTTAGGAAAAAACATCAAATACTTTACTGGGAAAAAACTTCTTAAAATAAATAAACAAAATCAGAATTCATGTCACTCAATAAATCAATTAAAAAACTCAAAAGATTTTAAGAACATATATATTCCTATACTTGGGTTCCTGCACTATGAAGACAGAGTAAGTTCATTTCTATGTTATGCCAATTTTGTTCCTCTACCAGAATGACCATGTTCCTGTACTGGAACGATTCTATTCTTGCACTAGGAAAACAAATAAAATTGGTTTCTATATTATAATAACTTTGTTCCTGTACTAGAATGATTTTTTCCTAGCACTAGAACGACCATGTTCCTATATTGGAACAACTCCATTATTGCATTAAACAATATTCTATTCCTTAACCAACAAAAAATATTTTTGATATCAAGCACGAAATTAGGATGTGCGAAAAGGAAACTTCAAATCAAGTAAAGATACGAAATCCAAATCATCACATGCTCCTTAAAATACATATTGTTGCTCTTAAAAATAAACTGTGAAAAAAAATCGAAAGTTTATCAATCTTAGTGTGAATATCAAAATATTGTGTTCAAATAAAATATCTTTAAGTTTTAACCCTGTACATAAATTATCTGCAAACGAATCTTAAAAACAGAAAATAAACGATAGCGAGAACATGAAACATAAACCAGATATACACAAATATTTTCCCCTAGATCCCAAATTGGGATGACCAACTTGATTTTTCAATATATTCCTTTTATTGTTACAACACATATATATACATGCTGAAGCATACCTAAAACCCAATCCATTAACCCTAGATTAGAACATAACCATAGTTCCGTTGACCGGATCTACAAAATACCAGGGGCCGAAAACCATCATGCCCCAAAACCATGTGCAAACCCATGCACAAAACCATGGGCTGGTCTGCCCATCAAAAATAGGGTCCAAATTTTTTTTCCCGGGGCGCTACCCTGGGCCCTGAAAAAGGGGGGATACCACCCCCCTTTGACCACCCTGCTGCACCCAGCGCAACATACAAGGGGGGCTATCTCCCCCTCTGTGACCCCCCTGCATGTGACTAGTCATGGAAAGAATATAACACATACCCAACATTCTCCCACTTGTTGTTTTCTTTCCATAGGGGGCCACAGGAGAGCTTAGTCATTGGGCCAATTCTTCAACACCCATTGTTTCTCTACACCAAGAGAACTTCTGAGTGCTCACAGACTTCGTCAATGCATCTGCAACATTCTTCAAAGTGTCCACCTTTGCCAGCAACACCCTTTTAGCCTCAACCATATCTCTAACAAAGTGATATTGAACATCAATGTGCTTTGTCTTTGAATGATAAGCAGGGTTCTTAGCCAAGAAAATTTCACTTTGGCTATCACAGTCTATCCTTATAGCTTGCTACACCAACCCATACTTGAACACAATCTCTGTAACCAAACTTCTTCCTTGCTTGCATGAGTGGCTTCCATGTATTCTGCCTCTGTAGTTGAAAGAGCCACTAAAAACTGTCTTTTACTCGTCCAGCTGACTACACCTCCAAATAGGCTAAACACATACCCACTTGTAGATCTTATTTGGTCCAGATCTCTAGCCCATTTTGCATCAACAAAACCATGGATTTCCAAAACTTTGTCCAATCCTGGTCTTCCCTGGTAGAACAATCCATAATCACTAGTGCCACGCAGATATCTGAAAACTCGCTTCACTATTGTCCAATGATCCTTCCCTGGGTTTGAAATAAACATGCTCAATACTCCCACTACATGTGAAATTTCTAGTCTAGTACAAACCATTGCATACATCAGGCTACCCACTACACTTGCATATGGAACCGGGGATATATCTTATTCTTCTTCTTGTGTCTTGGTACACTGTTCAACAGATAGCTTTACACCTACAGGAATCAAAACATTCACCATTTTACTATCCTGCATATTGAACCTATGCAATATAATCTCGACATACTTCCTCTGCTTTAACCATAGCTTCCTCTTTGCCCAATCTCTCTTAATTTCCATGCCCAAAATATAGTTTGCAACACCAAGATCCTTCATGTCGAATTTGGAGAATAGTTGGGTCTTAAAATATTGGATAATTTCTTTGACATTTCCAATCAACAACATATCATCCACATACAAGAACAAATAAATAACATGGTCACCAATTAATTTAAAATAAATACAGTGATCCTCCTCGCTTCTAGTGAAGCCAAGTCCCCGTATATAGGTATCAAATTTCTGATACCACATCCTTTGTGACTGTTTTAACCCATATAGTGACTTCTTTAACCTGCATACTAGTTATGTCTTCCCCTTCACCATAAAGCCTTTAGGTTGTTTCATGTATATCTCCTCTTCTACGTCACCGTGAGGAAATTTTGTCTTCACATCCATCTGTTCTACCTCAAAATCAAATGCAGTAGCAACAAATAAGGGTAATATAATAGAAGTAATTTTGGCAACACGAGAAAAAACATCACCAAAATCAATTCCCGACACCTGGGAATAACCTTTTTCTACCAACCGAGATTTGTATTTCTTAACCTTTCCTTATACATTCATCTTCTTCTTAAACACCCATTTTCTCCTGATGGGCTTCTTTCCAGCCCGCAACTCCACCAGATCCCATGCCTCATTTTTATTCAACGATGCCATTTCATCAACCATGGCCTCCTTCTAGAGTTTTCCATCCTCTGAATCTACTGCCTCCATGAAGGTTCTAGGATCATCATCAATTATAGTTAAAGAAAAATTTGAACAGAAAGTAGATGGACTATACCTTTCTAGTTGTCTTCTTTCCCGAACTGATCTTCTCACAACTGGAGTTTGTGGCTCTTCCTCTTCTGAGTCTTCTTCTGCTGTAGATTCTGATTCATCCTCCTTTAACTCAAAATCTATATTCTCAGGTTCCTTTAGTATGAATTCATGTTTAAAAACATCTTTCACCTTTCTAAACACCACATCTCAGCTGTACAAAACCTTTCTTGTTTCCGAGTTCCAAATCTTGTAACCCTTTAAACCATTCTTATACCCAATAAAGATGCACCTTTCATATCTATTATCCAACTTGGTCGTTTTCTCCTTTGGAACATGTACATATGCATCACATCCAAATACCCTCAGATGTGAAAAGGAGGGTTTCTTACTCGTCCCTACCTCATGCAGATTCTTATCCTCCAACACTGATGAAGGTGATCTATTAACCAAGTAACATGCAGTCTCCACTGCCTCTGCCTAGAATTCTTCTTCTAACCCGATACCACTGAGCATGCTTGTTGCCTTTTCCATCAGTGTTATGTTCATTCTTTCTACAACTCCGTTTTTTTGAGGTGTGTATGGAGTAGTCTTCTGCCGTGCTATACCACACTTCTTACAGAACTCTTCAAATTCCGTCTTGCAGAACTCCCCACCATTATCTGTCCTCAACACCTTTATCTTCTTCTCTGTCTGGTTTTCCACTAGAGCCTTAAATTATTTAAATCTGTCAAGGAATTTAGATTTATTCCTAAATAAATATATCCATGTATTCCTTAAGAAGTCATCTATGAGTGAAACATAGTACACAGACTTACCCAGTGATGGAACTGACACAGCTCCAAACACATCACTGTGCACAAGCTCTAATATCTTGTTCGCCCTCTTAGCACCAGAAGGAACACTGACCTGATTTTTCTTCCCATATAAACAATGTTCACAAAAATAAAAATCCAAAGAGCTATTAGACATACCTTCTACCATACCAATCCCATGCAGTATCGAAAGGCCATTCTCTCTAATATGTCCAAGCCTTTGATGCCATAGCATGGTCTTTTCTCTAGAGACCGCTAGGATTTCCGCTCCACTTTCGGGAACCAAAAAACTGTTGCACCCATCAATAATGGTGCTGCCCTAAAGCTTGTACAGAGTTCCAATCTGAACCCCTTGCATTAATACCAGTGCTCCCCAAACCATCTTATAGGTATCTTCCTCAAACATTGTTTTTACACCTGCATCATCAATCTTGCTTACAAAAATTAGATTTTTGGGCAATGCAGGAATGTGTAGAACACTTGCAAGTGTTCTAATTCTTCCACCTTGCAGCTTCAGCTTGAATTTTCCACATTCGACGATTCTGGCCTTCCTATAATCACCTAAGAAGAGATCACCACCATCATATTTATCATACTCGTAGAACCACTCCCTATGGGGAGTGAAGCGAAAGGATGCACCCAAGTCAATCAACCATGACTCATGATCTACATGTGTATTTGAAGAAGCTAAATAAACATCCCCACCTTCATCTGAGGTTGTTTTTCCCTCTGCATAAGGAGCATCATCAGATCCCTTTCCTTTCTCATGAGCTTTAGATCTGCAGTCCTTTTTGCAGTGACCTTGCTTTCCGCATTTCCTGCACACTTTTACAAACTTTCTAGGAGATTTAGATCTCCCTCTAGATTTATATATCCCACTCGAAACCTTATTCTTTTTTCTGTTTTGGGACCTTCCTCGTATAGATAAGGAATCCCCATTCTGACCCTCCATATTTCTCCGTCTCATTCCCTCCGACAGTAATGATAAACAATGTCATCAAAATTCAAGGTATTTGTATTGCTACCTATTACAGTAACCAGGCTATCCCACGAGTCTGGTAGAGAAAACAAAAAACTAATTCACTTGTATTCATATGAGATTTTAATATCAACAAATGACAGCTGACTTACCACATTATTGAGGGTGTTCAGATTCTCTGTCACCAAGTCTCCATCCTTCATACTCAAGTTATACATCTTTTTTCGAAAGAACAATTTATTCACCGCAGACTTATATTGGTACAAAGTCCCAAGTTTTTCCCACAAATTCTTCACAGTAGCTTCCCCAGATACATTCAACAATACTGAATCTGAGACACACAACCATATTGTGCTCTTTGCATTCTGATCCAACTTTTTCCAGTCTTCATCTAGCATTGCCGTTGGTTTAGTACCTGGATCTACCGCGATCCATTGGTCTTTATCCACCAGCAGATCCTCCATATCGAGCTTCCAAAACTAAAAAATCTAACCATTAAATTTCTCAATCTCTATCTTTCCACTACTCGCCATATTCTTTCACCACAAGAATTGAACCCGCAGATCTCCCACTGAATAGGGTCTACCACAGGCCCAAGAAAAAATCCCCTCAGCAGCAAAGGCATCCCCTTGAAGTTGAAATAACTCTGATACCAAATTTAGGTTTTAACCCTTTACAGAAATTATCTCCGAACGAATCTTAAAAGCAAAAGATAAACAATAGCGAGCATAAAACATGAAACAGATATACATGACGATTTTCCCCTGGATCCCAAATCGAGATGACTAGCTTGATTTTTCATTATATTCATTTTAGTGTTACAACACATATATATACATGCCGAAGCATACATAAACCCTAATCCATTAACCCTGGATTAGAGCATAACCATAGTTACCTTAACTAGATCTACAAAATACCAGGGGCCGAAAACCATCATGCCCCAAAACCATGTGCAAACCCATGCACAAAACCATGGGTGGGTTCACCCACAAAGAAATAGGGTCCAAATTTTTTTTTTTTCCTGGGGCGTTGCACCGGATACCAAACAAGGGCGACTGTCACCCCCCCTACTGTGCCCGGTGCAATGTACAAGGGGATCTATCGCCCCCCCTGTGACCCCCCCACGCGTGACTAGCCATGGAAAGAATATAACACATACCCAAAAATATCACCTCATAAAGATATAATTTACTTATATTCCCTCTAAAACAATCCACACTATTTCCAAATTATGTTCCTATGTTTGTAAATGAATTCAGTTTCAGACACAAGTATTTACTTTGAGGTATTTAATCTGAATTACAATAGTTTTTGATTAGTGTACTTAAATATTCCAATATGTGATTAATGAACAAAGCAAGGAATACAGTTCAAATATAATAGTTTCCACTAGAAGGTTAATATCCTTATGTAGTTTCAATAGGTATTGATTAGAGTGATTCATTATTCCCCTCTTTCTACAAATGAATACACCTTCAAATGAAATCTATGCTCACCATTGCGCAAGATCAAAATAAATGAACCCTACAAACCCTAATCTTCAAGCGGAAAGCGATTCAAAAGGGAAAGATTCTCAGACCAAAAATGCTTGCTAAGTTGTAAATAAGTAACACAATAAAATTCTTTTACAAAAATCAAAGGAAACACACTTACGCACACACAAAACCTTAGATCCGAGAGCATTGCTACAATAGAAAAGAAATATACAAGAGCTCATTCAAACATTTTCACACATCATTCATAAGAAAACTTCATACATGTCACTTCCTATACTTAATACACAATATAATAACAATGGGATAATGGGTTGGGTTGGATGGGACCTAGCCAACCAACTCGTTTCCCTTTAAGGAAAATGATTAGTCTATGAGAGTAAGGTTAACATTACAGGAAATAGAGAAAATGGATGCATGAACATGACATTTAGATTATATTAATAAATTTCAGTCCTTCAGTACATCTTGAGCTTAATAATCCAGCTTCAACTAATCATAAGAAAGGGGGGAGAACCACTTAAACTTAATCCAATAGCATGAAACTACAATGAATTCCTTTTCTATCCTAGGCTTGGAGCCATAGCTATGATTTTATAAATTTCATGATACAAATTTTGCTTTAGGCCAGCCAATCCATTACAAAACAAGATGAGGAATTAAATCCCAGGTATTTTACGTCAATAGGAGAACAATACAACAATTTTCCCATCAAGAAAATGCAAATCTGATATGACTTTTCAATTTTTTGGAAAATTTGGGCAAGATCCTAGGATTCTAGAAAAAAAATATTTTTATATAAAACTGCATCAAAGAACCTCATGTAACTCCTAGACCAATGCGAATTTTTGGAAATTTTTGGTTCTAAATAATTTTATATACTGGTAAAAACCCATATGCTTGGATTTTTTATATTTGCCTCCGTATGCATGAAAATTGAGGTTAAATTTTGTAGTTTTGAAACTGTGTGGATTTTGAGTAGATTTGTTGATTTTCTTCTAGAGACCCACACGTGTGATCTGGGTGAAATCCAACTAATGGGAAAGTGTTAAAACAATATTTTGGACAAAAAAATCCTTCAATTTTCTTTAAAATAGTGCCGATATGTACTATCCCCAAATTGGTGCAAGAATTCTAGTGTAGGAACAAAACATGGTGCAATTAATTATTGATGCATTTTAAATTTTACTGTGATTTTATACACCTTCCTAGAAAAACACAAGAACCATAATTAATAACCATTTTGATGCAAATATTATTGAAATAAAGGAAATAGGTTAAATAATAAAAAATTATCTAATCATGCTCCAAGTTTAAGATACTAGCCTTGCAATTATGAAAAATGATAGTAATAACAATGAAAACCATGAGTAAGCATAGGGTGAAACTGTGAATTAACAAGGCCTAACATCCGCCCATGTTGATTATCTTGCATGTCCTCATGCAAGAAAAACCCCTAGAAATGACCAAAGTTAATTACGACTGTAGGGCTAGGGTTTATCTATTAGATTCATGCTGCATTGAATTAAACTATAGGGCTAATTGATTATCATAATGTAGGTAAGTTCCATATGATGCCGGTTCCCTTCACATCAGTAATATAAGAAAGCCTTGTGACCATAGATTCAATGATGTCAATATTTATCTTCATTATTTTATAACTAATGCCAGGATTTCCATATGAATGCTAATAGTTTCATCATGAAATATAAAACAATCAAAATTTTGATAAGCATCTCAAGAGAATTCGAAATCAACTGGTATTCACATTCAATATCCTCATTATTATAAATAGGAGTGACATTATTTGATGTCAAATATGGATGTAAATAGGGAAAAAGAAAGATGCAAAAAAAAATTCCAATTATGACCATCTTACCAGTACCCAATCATATATTTGAAGCTCCTCTTGTTCAATAAAATTGAATCACCTACACTAAGGGTCCCACATCCATGAAAACCTTCATATTTCTGAAATATAGAACTCCAAAGGACATTATTGAAAGGATATTAAAAAAATTCTCAAAGAGATATGATAATTAGTTCAGGGAGAGACAAAAAAAACCAAGTAAATCATAGTGTAAAACTAACTTTAATACCATAGTCATGGCCGTGCTGCCAGCAGACATCTATAGCTTCGACAGGGATGCCTTTTAACTCCACAAAATGCTTGTGTCCCATCACTTAGGTATAGATTTGAGATTCATTTAAAACATTTACGTTGGTTTAGATATTAGCTGAAGGCCACTGTCTTGACTTGGTAACGAGCTAATAATATTGAACAATCCTAATCATGATGAGACCTCTTTTCTTCCAACTTTTCAACTGAAATCCATTACCCTGGCTTGGTGACTAGTAGTGGCAATTTCATTCTCATTAGGACCCATGATCATGGTAGGTAAACTTGTAATGAGACCTCTTTTCCCTCAATTAATCCTTTTAAAAGAAACTATGATTATAATTAACCTCAAATATGTTAGTTAATATGTGGGGAGTAAAATCTGCTCAAAAGAACAAGATGGCATGAAAAGGCTTTAATGAATAATTTTTACTGGTTGGTCCATCTATCCTAAAGGATCATTTTAAAGAAGGCATCTCATATAATGACCAAACGATTCCTCGAGTTAATCATATTATGGTCCTCATGAGAGCTCATTATGGTTTTATAGGAGTGGTCCACCATAGGAGGCTTTTCATCAATACCTTCAAAGAGAAACTTGAAAAGGTTTCTTGGATGATAGTCTCATAGAATGAATAGGCCATAAGTAGGTTTTCAATATTTTTAATGGAAAGTATTAAAAATAAAAATAGAAATCCCCCTAACTCGTCCAATGAATAACGTTGGCCAATAATCAAAGTGACTTTGTAAAATGTGAGGCATTAAGAGTGAATTGTTTCTGACAAGTCTTACCACAAGAGTGCATTACGACAAAAAATTCAATAATTGTGCCTTAGGAATTGAAAATTTAAGAGTGTTTCTATAGCAATTTTATTCCAAATGGAATTTTTGTTTGTTTTTTCTATACTACCCTACCCTAATTTAGATTGAGGAATATATCCTTCAACTGTAAGAGTACTTCCAATGTAACCATCTGCATAAAAAAATACTAAATATACTCACATTTAGGTTTAAAATTTAAACTTCAATGCATATTGGAGTATGAGAGGGCAAACTTATTTGATTGATATGGTACTAAGAGTTGCCAATGATGAGGGAATGGGGTGTGTCGATGATTGCTTGGAACTAGGCTTGAATAAGATCCACATATTCATGGTTCTCCAACTTGTGTAGGTCTTCCACAACTCAATTTTTTATTTCTTCATATTAGCAAGGATGGTTAAGGGAAATTCTAGGGTTTTATTCATGGTGAGCTTAAACAATAGTTTTTGAACACGTTCTAATCATATTTTGTTCCTCTAATGGTTTATGGATTAAAGTTTCTTCATGAGGTAAATGTTGTGTGGTAAAAGGGGAAGTTTTTTAATTCACTCCTCTCCCATCTCTAAAAGATATTCCATTACATTAAGTAGAGGAGTGAGTAGGAAAAATAGGTGTTTTAAATTGATGTGTGACTTGATAATCAGAATTAGTTTTTGGTTGCAAAAATGGTTCAGACCATAGAGAAGGATATCATGGTGGTGCATTGGGCATGAATTGCAATTGTCGTGGATAAGGTAATGGATTTTTCATGGGAAATTTCCCTACAGAGGATGCCCCAAACCATACTTGAGGCTATGGGAATACTAGCTCGAGGGAGAGGGCCACTGTGGCCATGAGGTGAGATATTGAATCAAAGGAGAATTGTAAGTCTTCCATGTAACTGTAGGGTTGTATATATGTTGAGGAACACGTTGAGCAAAATTAATATTATTCCAAGTATTAAATGATGATGAGTTTTGAGTTATATATAGTTGTCGATTTATTTCCTTACTTGATTCCTTAAATACTTTTTGTAACCCCGACATTGATGGGAAGTAATTCATTGAGTCATCCTCCTTTCACTACTTCTGTTCTTCTTGCAAATCTTCCAATTTTAATTTTATAGAGACTTTTGTAACTCCTATTTTCGTAGAAGATTTCAAAAATTGATAAGAAAGTTCTTGATAATTCTTACCGATCTTGGAGATTCCTATTGAATACCTTGTAAGACTCCTCTATTTCATAGTATCACCAGGTGACTGATTATTGCTTAGATTTTTCATACTGAAAATAATATTCCAAGGCTATCATTTATTTTCAGAAAAAGAAAGTGAGATTCTAACTGTGAAGAGCATCAAATGAATCTATATACCACCAGTTCAGTTGAAAGATGAAAGTATTGTTAGTTAAGTACGATCATGAGAAAACTCCATATTTCCCTCATTCATTCTATCTACCCTCTTCTTACCCTTCATTTTTCCAAATTCCGAACTCCAACAGTATGAATCCCATTTTGACCCCTAGAACCACATACATAACCCTTTTGGATTTATCACTTTATAAACCCAATATATCAAAGTCTGAAGTATTAATGTTATAGCTCCACCCACCCATCAAATAGTTGTGGCCTATAATGTTACACCATAAACCTTAACCCCTCCTCGTCTTTTTCACATTCTCACACTTTACCATTTCACAACCAAGTTTTCCACCTTTTAACTCTACCGACGTGATATAGTGGGACCCTTGCAACCACATCACCCTTTTCCCTGCATCACATCACAAATAAAATAACTTATCACATTTGTTCCTGCTGTTAAATCCTACGTTTTCCAATGTGAAATAAACTTTAAATGTTGTCATATGCAATAAACCCCAAAATCTACGGTATGTGATAAACTCTAAAGTCCGCGATGTGCAATATGGGTGGGACCCGATCGCATATCGGACTTCGCAAGTTTAAAAGGTTAGTGCTAAGGAGAATGGAAAAGTCTCTGATCTATGGGCTGCGTGGAGGCCCACCTCTCCTTTTGTCCTAACCTCCATTCTCTTTGCATGTCACACATCACAAGGTTTAGCACTTTCCTCTGCCGCCCATAAAAATTCCTTCTGACATGAAATTTTTGAAATTTTTGGTGCAAGTCGGGTCCCACCTGTGTGTGCTCCTCCTCTCTGCATATGATGGTCCTTAACACTTTTAGCACCCCGTCAGTCTTCAACCATGGAAGAGGGGTCTGAAATAGGTGGTATCCATTACCGCCCACTCGTCCACTTGTCAAACCCTCACAATTTCAAACTCCCATCTCTATTACCGCTTACCACCTGAGACCCCCTCCGAAAAGCTATTTCCTCTATCCTCCAAACTGCCACTTCATTTGTTTGACCATTACCACTGTTGCTGCACCACGTCCACCATCATCCCTTCACGTTCGGGCTTATAAGTTTGCGAACTATTTTTTCACATGAAAGGAGGACTCGGGTAGAACCCAATAAGGAGAAAAATGGCAGAGTAATGTGGAACTTCACGATAGTGATGAGATAGAAAGAAAGGGCCAAGTCAGGCAAAGTTGTTTATGAAAAGATGATCATGTTGTAACTACAAGAGCAAAAAGGTTAGGCAACACATCAAGCACAACCATTGATTCAAGCACCTCATCAATTTAATAATCCCACAACGGTTTTCTAAATATCAAGAGCCAATATGTCAGAGCCTTCCTCGCCTCTTCGACATCACACCAGCCAGATCCCAATCACTGCACAAGTAACAAATAACTAGTAAAAGCCACTGTTATGACTGAGCTTGCTTTATCACCGCCTAGATTATTTCACTTGGTAGAATTTTAGCTTCAATGTAATTAATGACTCTCATTGAAATAGACAGAGGAACCATCTTAAATTTTTATATAAATACTGCATACATGAGTAGTATGAGGGAGGCCCGGAAAGGGAAAAACCATTTTAATAGACTCATTTGGTTGTAAGCACTCTCTTGTGGATGAATGAAGGATTATGTTGTTTTCCAAATTCTTGCATTATGATCTATGGTGAAGTGCTTCTCCCATGTAATTTTGATTCTTCTGTTTTGCATGATGTTTTCTTTTCTTTACTGCAGATAGAAGTTTTTGTGTAGGATTTACCATGGGGTACCATGTTCATTCTTGAAACAATACATTATGTTTTCCTCTGAGACCAGAATGTAGAATTCAGAGACAGTCTGCTCTGCATTCCCATTGAAACTTAATCTCCTCCTCTTTTCCATTTCATAATCTGTAAAGATCCATTGACATGCTTGGCTTGCATGGTTGCACCTAACCTTAGTTTTTCATCCATTTGAATCTATTTGCACCGATTTGACATCATAGCCCAATGGCTCTCTTCTGTTTCCTCAACCAAATATTCAAACAAACCCCTATGCACTAATAGCTAGCCTAAAATGCCCCTATAAACAAATGTACATCTAACAGAGAGAGCCATCTCTAAATCTAAGAAAGCTAGGTCCTAGATTCCAAAGCGGTTTGATGTTGCACCACCATGGTTCTATCTTCAGTCTTCGAAATTACGTGGTGCTAACATAATGGCGACCATACTGGGGACAAGATTTATCTTCCTTAGAAAGCACATCAAAGTTCATATTTGATTACTAGTGGTGGATAGTGACCAAACAAGAGAAGGTTGCATTATTCACCTGGCTAATCCATGATTCAAAGAACCCCGCTGTTGAGCATTCATGGCGACTCCACAACATGCTGACCAGAGTTCCTGCTGAGCAAGATGACAACATTTGTGGTAGAACTTCTATATAGTGAAGTTTTAAATGTATCCAGAAATCAGTGATCATTATTTTGGCTTAATGAAGATTTCCTATAGTTTGTCTTTATCATTTTGAAATCAAGCAAATTTAATCTTGAAGCTAGAACATGTTTTCTGGAGAGTGTTGTTAAATGATATGAAACTAGTATTGAACTTTTGAATTCTCAAAATTAGTCATATAATTTCCAAGATCCTAAAGAATTCTTGGAAAATACTCCTTCCCCTAAGCAAGAGGAAATTCTACTACCTCTTGACTTACATATTGAGGGTGATTGTTCTTTCAAGTAACAAACTAAAGATGAGGTTTCAAGATTTAATATTGTGGGTACAACTGATCAACTAGTCATTGAAGGCCTAGAAGCAAAATTTTTACATCATGCTTTTATTGATCTTATAGCAGATTATATGGAGGTTATTTTTAACTCAAGTTTTGAAACATGTATTATCTATAAAGATAAAATACATCAGAAGTTTCAATTACATATTATGAATTTGGTTATGAGGACACATAATCAAGTTATACTATTGATTTTCCTGACAAGAGGTCAAGTTTTCCATCTGCTTCTACTACTGCTTGACTGGTTGCACTAACATTATTGTATCATCTAGAACAACATCAATTTCAGTAGGGTAGGATAGGTAGGTGTGAAAATAAGCTCTGTACTATGAGAATATTTCGAATTTTAATTTCAGTCTGCTTTCTAGTTTTCAGTTCAAGTGTGTTCCAGACTTCTGTTTTACAGAGAGTGTTAATTTCAGCTTGAAGACTGCCATGCACAAAGGTTTTGTAGCAGATCAAGTTGTAGGCTTAGGATCAGGCCACTAGTCTACAATTTTCTTGACACCTCCTGAAGGAGCTTCCATCGCTAGCTGGAGCCACTGTTATACTCTTGTATTTCACAGTATCACGAAGTGACTGATTACTGCTTAGATTTTTCATGCTGAAAATAATATTCCATGGATATCATTTATTTTTAGAAAAAGAAAGGGAGATCCTGACTGTCAAGAGAATCAAATGAATCTATCTACCACCAGTTTATTTGAAAGATGAAATTATTGTTGGTTAAGTACGATGGTGATAAAACTCCATACTGCCCTCATTTATTCCATCTACCCTATTCTTACCCTTCATTTTTCCAAATTTTGAAATCCAACGGTATAAATCACATTTTGACCTGTAGACCCACATACATAACCCTTTGGGACTTATCACTTTATAAACTGAAATATATCAAATTCCAAAGTCTTAATGTTATAGCTCTACCCACCCATCAAAAAATCGTGGCATATAACATTACACCATAAACCTTACCCCCTCCTCACCTTTTTCCCATTCACACTCTTTATCATTTCATAGCCAAGTTTTCCACCTTCTAAATTTGTCGATGCCATATAGTGGGACCCTTCCAACCACATCACCCTTTTCCCCACATCGCATCACAAATAAAATAACTTTACCACATTTCCGCCTGCTGTTAAATCCCACGATCTCTGATGTGAGATAAACTTTAAATGTTGCGTTATGCGATAAAACCCAAAATCTGCGATATGCGATAAACTCTAAACTCTGCGATGTGCGATATGGGTGGGACCCGATCACATATCACATTTAACATGTTTAAAAGGTTAGTGTTAAGGAAAATGGTAAAGTCTTTGATCTGTGGGCTGCGGGAAGGCCCACCTCTTTTTTCCACGTCACCTCCATTCTCACCACATGTCACACTTCATGAGATTTAGCAGTTGCCTCCGCTGCCCATAAAAGACCTTCTGACTTGCGATTTTCTACGTGGGTTGGGTCCCACTTGTGTGTGCTGCTCTTCTCTGCATCTGACGGTCCTTAACTCTTTTTGCACCCCGCTCGGTCTTCGACCATGGGGGAGGGGTCCGAAATGGGCAGTATCCATTATCGCCCACTCCTCCATGTATCGCACCCTCAAAAGTTTTCACCCCCCTCTCTATTACCTCTTACCACCTGAGATCCCCTCCGACAAGCTATTTTCGCTTTCCTCCAAACTGCCGCCGCATTCCTTTGACCATTACCACTGCTGCTATGCCACGTCCATCGTCATCCCTTCATGTCCAGGCTTATGGGTTTTGTGTGCTATTTTTCCACATGGCAGGAGGACTCGGGTAGAACCTAACAAGGAGAAAAATTTTAGAGTAATGTGGAACTTCACAGTAGTGATGAGATAGATAGAAAGGGTCAAGTCAGGCAAAGGAGTTTACACAAAGATGATAATGTTGTAACTACAAGAGCATAAAGAGTAGCAAACACATCAAGAAAAACTATTTATTCAAGCACCTAATCAATTTAATAATCCCACAATGGTTTTTGAAGATGAAGAGCCAAGATGTCAAAGCCTTTCTCGCCTTTTCGGGATCACACCAGCTAGATCCTTCTCATTGCACAATTAATAACGAAATTCCAAAAGCAACTTTTATGACCGAAATTGTTTTATCACGGCCTACATGGTTCCACCTGGTAGAAGTTTAGCTTCAATGTAGGTAATGACTATCATTGAAACAAACAGAGGAATCGAATTAAATTTTTATATAAATACTGCATACATGAGTAGTATGAGGGACACCCAGAAAGGGAAAAACCATTGTAATAGACTCATTCGGTTGTCAGCACTCTCTTGTGGATGAATGAAATATTATGTTGTTTTCCATATTCTTTTGTTATGATCTGTGATGAAGTGCTTCTCCCATGTAATTTTTTATTCTTCGGTTTTACATACTATTTTATTTTCTTTACTGCAGGTAGAAGATTTTGTCTAGGATTTACCATGGGGTACCGTGCTCATTCTTGAAATAGTACATTATGTTTTCCTCTGAGACTGGAATGTAGAATTCAGAGACGATCTGCTTTTAATTTTTCTTTTTACCTTAATCTCATCCTATTTTTCATTTCATAAGTTGTAAAGATCCATTAACATGGATAGCTTTATTGGTTGCACCTGACCTAAGTTTCTCATCCATTTGAATCTGTTTACACCTGTTTGACTCCATAGCCCAATGTCCCTCTTCTGCTACCTCAACCAAATATTCAAAAAGTTCCTATGCACTAATAGCTAGCCTAAAATTCCCCTATAAACAAAGCCACATCTAACAGAGAGAGCCCTCTCTGAATCTAGAAAGGCTAGGTCCTCGATTCGAAAGTAGTTTTATGTTGCACCACTGTGGTTCTCTCTTCAACCTTTGGAATTGCAGGGTGCTAACATACCTAATTCATAATTTACAAACATCATCATATGGTAACTGAAAAACATCACCTACTCCTATCATATTTAAAAATTCTAAAAATTCATCTTTGACTCCTTTGAGTAGGAGTGTTTTCAAGGTCTCTTTTTCCAAATGTTTATGTTTTGAATTTTCAAGGTTGTATCGAAATTGCCCAACATATTCTTCCAAAATTTCATTTTCCCCTTGTGTTATTCCAAAAATATCTTCACCGACTTGGCAGTAGTCTTGATATTTCTCCAAGAATACATTCTTCATGTCTTCCCATGTTTGAATGCAGTTCCCTCCAAGGCTCATAAACCATCAAAGAGCTGATCGTTTAAGAGCAAGAGGAAACACTTGCAACCTTTGATCAATATTACAATAACCATGTCCTCTACAAAGTAATTCAAACTCAAATAAGAATGTATCTTGGTTTCCATTTTCCCAACCAAGAAATTTTTTTAGTGCAGATGGGGGAGTAATATGCATTTGTCCTACTCCAAGATATTTAACAAGGAATTCAAAAGTAATGATGTTTGGAATTTCTTAACAAAATAAAAGAGGTCCTCCATGTACTACTTTGATACTCATTCCTTGAGCGTTCTTGCCAACCAGTTAGTAAAATAGGTGCATTTTATGATTGATATTAGACTCAAATAACTCATTGAAAAATTTCTCAAAATAACATCTCTCTGTCATCACATGGGTAAGTATATATGGGGGGTTATTAAAACACCCTAAAAATTAAAACAAGATGTGCAAGAAAGAAACAAAAAAAACTTACAAGACAAACTAGGTAAATAGAAAATAAAAGTGCAACACATCACCAAGGCCAATCCTTTAAGCGTCTCCTCGACAATGATGCCAAAATGTTGGGTGTAGTATATGGTTGATTAATGGAACAAAATTTCATGTTAATCCTAGGTCTTTGGACTTCAAGACGTAACACTAGAAATTCCAAAGAAAGACAGTAACCTACAAAACAAAACCATAATTTGTCTACAAACTCCTCACACCTTCGGATTCCTGCACTAGTTAATACAATGACACTACACCACTTTGGAAATTGGATTTTTACTCAAGAAATAAAAATCAAATACTTTGCTTGGAAAATAATTCTTAAAATAAATAAATAAACTCAGAATTCATGCCACTTAATAAAATAAATTTCAAAACTAAAAACATTCGAAAAACAAATCTATTCATGTAATTTCGTTCCTACAGTAGGAAGACAAAGTAAGTTCATTTACGTGTTATGACAAATTTTTTCCTGTACCGGAATGACCATGTTCCTATACTGTATTGATTCTATTCCCGCACTAGGAAAACAAAGCAATTTCGTTTATGTATTATAATAACTTTTTTCCTTTACTAGAATGACTTTGTTCTTGTACTGGAATGATTCTTTCCTTACACTAGAAATACTATGTTCCTGTACTGGAACAACTTTGTTCCTGCCCTCGACAATATTATATTCCTTAACCAATAAAAAATATTGTGATATCAAGCACAGAATCAAGAGGTGAAAAAATGAAACTTGAACTCGAATAAAGAGAAAAATTCAAAATCGTCACATGCGCCTTCAAATCTAAATTTTTTCCTTGAAATATAAACAGTAAAAAGAAATGGAAATTTTATCAATATTAGTACGAATATCAAAGTCCTAAGTTCAAATAAAAGAGCATCTTATATAGATATACTTTACTTATAGTCCCTATGAAACATTCAAAATTGTTTCCAAAGTATGTTCCTTTGTTTGTAAACGAATTCGACTTTAAACAAAAAAATTACCTTGCAATCTTTAATATGAATAACAATAGTTTTTTATTCTTCTACTTGAATATTCCAATACGTGAGTAATGACCAAAGCAAGGAAAAAAATTCAAATATAATAGTTTCGACATGAAGGTTAATATCCTTCTACAATTTCAATAGGTATCGATTAGAGTGAGGGGTTATTCCTTGCTTTCTATAAATGAATAAACCTTCAAACAAAATTTATACTGACCATTAAGAAAGATGAAAATAAATGAACCCTGCACACCGTAATTTTCAACTAGAAAGCAATTAAAAAGGGAAAGATTCTCAAACCAAAAATATTTTTTGTTTTGTAAATAAATAACACAAGAAAATGATTTTACAGTAATCAAAGGAAACACACTTAAGCACACACAAAACATTATATCTAAAAACATTTCACCAAGTGAAAAGAAATACACAAGAGCTCATTCAATCATTCGCACACATCATTCATAAGAAACCTTCACACCAATCACTTCCTATACTTAATAAACAATATAATAACAACGGGAGAACAAGCTAGGTTGGTTGGGCCCTGACCAACTAGCCTATTTCCCTTTAAGTAAAATGCTTAGTCTATGAGAGAAAGATTAACATTACATGAAATAGAGAAAATGGATGCATGAACCTAGCACTTAGATTATATTAATAAATTTCAGTCCTTTAGTACATCCTGAGCTCATTTATCTGGAACTAAAAATGATCATAGGAAAGGGGGGAGAACACCCTAAACTTAATCCAAAAGCATGAAAGTAAAATGAATGGATTTATGTCCTGGGCTTGGAGGAATAACTTTGATTTTATACATTTCATGATACAAATTTGGATTTAGGAAAGCCAATCCATTACAAAACAAGATGAGGAATTCAATCCCAACTATTTTCCATAAATATGAGGTTAGTGTAACCATTTTTCCATCAATAAAATGTAGATCTGATACAAATTTTCCATTTTTTGGAAAATCTGAGCAAGATCCTAGAATTGGAAAACCAATGTTTTTTTTTAATAACGTTGCCTCCAAAGACCTCTTGTAACTCTTATATCAATGCAAATTTTGGGAAAAAATTTGGGTTATAGATAATTTTCTATACTGGTAAAACACCCATATGCTAGTATTTTGTAGGTTTCCCTCCATATGTACGCAAATCGATGTCAAACTTGGCAATTTGAAAGTTGTGCGAATTTTGAGCAGATTTGTTGATTTTCTTCTAGAGACCCACATGTGTGACTCGGGTGAATTCCAACACATGGGAGGGCATTAAAACAATATTTTGGACAAAAACCTCCCTCTATTTTCTTTGAAAGAGTGTCGAGATGTCACATCCCCAAATTGGTGCACAATTACTATCGTAGGAATGATGGTGCAAGAACATAACTTGTTGCGATTAATTGTTAATACCTATGTATATTTGATTGTGATTTCATATATCTTCCTAAAACAACACAACCACCATCATTAACAACTATTTTTATGCAAACCTTATCTAAATAAAGGAAATAGGTTAAATAATGAACAATTACTTGATTATGCTCCAAGTTTAAGATAATAGACCAACAATTGTTATTAAAACCGTGAGTAATCATAGGGTGAAAATGTGAATTAAACACGAAAATTCTGGGGCCTAACAATTATGACCCATGTCCCTATCTAACTACTTTGAACTTCTTGTAAAGTGCAACATTTTCTTTCTCTTGCATCCCAATTTCTTTCTATTTTCATCTTCCATTTACCTCTACCTTTGTATTTCCCTTTCTAGCCACTCCATGATTTTTTATTATTCTTTTACTATTCGTAACAATACTCCAATTTCCCAATAACTTCCTCAAGAAAACGAGGTTCATCATACTCAATCCAATGTCTAAATGTTAATGGTAATCCACTCACAAATATATGAACCTTGGCCTTCTCATATTTAAGATATGGTACATACCTCAATTACTACAAACACTTAGACTTATACACCTCATGTGTCATCGATCCCATCTTTAAATGATAAAATCCCTTAGCTTTATTGTCATAGTGCCTTTCTGAAAAGTATTTCTTCTTGAAAAGTATCTGGAATTGATGCCAAATCAACTCTTCTATCCAGATGTATCTAACCCGCTTTACATATTCCCACTAGATCCATGCTTTCCCTTTGAGGCTGATGATAAATATTTTGGACTTGATATTCTCTATGTACTCATGCAGCTCAAATAACTTCTTCATCCAAACTAACCATGCATTTTCATCCTTCGGATTCTTCAAATACCCATCAAAGGTAGGTGGTTTTTCTTTCTTGAAATCATATAGAAAATATCCCTTGTCACTCTTAACACTCTAGTAAATTCTCAAGTTGTGGGATTTTGAGTTTTTAGTCAAATAATACTAGAGGTAACCACAAACCTACTTCAAACTATAGGATCTAGCCTTCCTAGGGTTCAAAGAGGGCTCTCTCTTTAAAGTTTAACGTTGTTTTGATTTATAATATTAGGCTAGCTATGAAAGTACAATTTGGTTTTGGTTTAAAGGGTTTGGTGGGAAAAATTCACTTGGAGGTGAGATAGAGAGAAATCTACTTGTCCATTGGGCTACAGGGTCTAAATCGAGCTAGAAACACTAGAAATCAAGGACAAAAAGTTACAAATATATTCAGGGCAAGGTAGATAACCCTCAGAGATTTGGGAAAGTTTTTTTTTGTGAGGTGGTATGATTTGGATAAAGGGAAGTTAAGGATCCTTTGATCTGGAAAATGGAAGTAGAAGGTAGAGGTCAAACAGGAGAAGGAGAAATTAAGGGTTCCTTGCACTGGAAATCAGAGGAAAACATTAAAATGGAAACAATTTAAAGACAGGGAGCACTTGACTAATCCTGTAGTAATACTCCTAGTTACACATTCAGACATAAAAAACATAAAATGAATGCATGAAACTCAGAAAAGGAAACAATGACAAGTAGGAAGTACTTCACTCATCAGCCTATCATAGGGATCCTGAATTATGATGCTAGTTAGCTTGTCTAGTCTGCTACTTCGAATTCAGACACATAATAGCCTCCAATGTTCAACAAAAACATCTATAGTAAGTCCAACAATTTTATTCCACACTAAATACTTCTACAATTGAAGTATTTATACAAAAAGTATTACAAATATCCTAGAAGAGTTATAGGAACAACTTTAGGAAAAATAAAATATAATTACATAATAAAAGGGATAGCTGTTTAACAAATCAACAAGCTGTCCTCTTTTATCCAAAATAAATAGAATTGTTTTGTTAAGAAGGAGCGTTCGGCTGCCTATGTGTCCTACTTGCTGATTGTTAGATATTTTCATGCATTTGACTTGCCTTCGCTGATACTCTTTCCTACTAAGAATATTTAACCTGATGCTCTTTAACGCTGATACTCTTTGACGATTAGTTTTACTGTTTTACTATTGTAAAATTATCTTTTTGCAGTAAAAAATCAGCAAAATGTCTTTTCATTTTATCTTTCTTTTGACTGTCTCTAGGTAACATTTTTCACTGTTTTTACCTTCTATCTTTACATCAAACCTATGAAAGTTTGCCACTCTTCTGCTTTTGGAATTTGGATATTTTTTCAGCTTCTTGAAGTTTTCATCAACCTCTGTATATCTTGCAAAAATAGGCTTGATGACAAAGAGGTGCTTAATTTCATGCTGTAGAAAGAATAAATCTTCAAAATACTGAAGTAAAACTTTGCCTGTAGGAATTCCTTGTGCTAGTTGTTTGTTTAGTTGCTCTTTAGAAAACTCTCTAATCTTTTTTTCATATTCCTTTTGTGGCATAAGTTTCTCATTGAAAACATGTATGTCTCGTAAGCCTCTCTATCTTAAATTTGTATACTTTACCATAAATCTAGTTATGACAAGGTTCATTGTTTCACACTTTTCTTCAAGATTGTTCGTTAAGCTATTTTTAGTGATAACCTTCTTGGTTTGCAAGATTGTCCCTGTCCTATCTAATACTTGCAATTATTCAATTTCCTCCTTGTTCTTGCTGTTTAGAAATGTAATGAGTTTTAAAGCCTATGCAGGCTTATTAGTCAACTCTTCCTTTGTATTTTTTATCTCTGTTTGGGCTGCTAATAACAATTCTTTCTACTCATATCTAACTTGAATAGAAGGCCATTGATTATGAATGGCTTCAATTATGTTAGTACAGAGATGATTTTTAATGTATGAGATCTACTCTGTGAAAGTCAATTCTTTCTGTAAATTCTTGAGCTACTCTCCCAATCTGATTTCTTTCTGCTCATGAGTTCTGACATTGATCTGAGATTTCTTATTTTCACTCTCAATATTTTAATCATCTTATTCAGTATATTTATTTCATCTGCCTTTAAAGACATCTCTTCCATGGCTTTGACAATCTGTCTAGCTTCATATGTTTGATGTACATTTGTGGTAGAAGATTATGTAGCTCAAATGGTGGTTGAAGTCACTAGTACTGCAGTTGCCAGTGGGCCTTTTGGTGCTAATTTTGCTCCTAAATTAGAAGGAAATTTTGTAGTAATCACTAGGATGACTGTAGGAATTGTAGGAATTTTTGGTTATTTTATAGTCTCTCTCTCTTGGATAAGCTGGTCTATTTGTGTTTCCATCTCTTTAATTTGAGCTGTCAATTTAAGTATGAGCTTCATCATTTCTTATTTTTCACTTTGATCCTAGAGGATTTCCTTTGTTTGTGGATGCTCACTTTGAGGAATCTTGAGTTGTTTCCTGAAAGCTGCTATGTCTTCATTCTTTTTCCTAACCAATATTTCTTCTTCTTGGATGTTTGAGGAATCATATCCCACTTGTAAAACTACTTCCTCTAATGCTTTTATCCTTAGTTTCTTGGCATAAAGTGATTCTTTATCCATATTCATATGATCTTGCATATTAAGTAAGGTACTTTTAAGTTTATTGGCACTCATTGATCTGGTTGCCAGTATAGAATACAACATTTCAGAGGTCTGTCTGAGGAACTCGATCTAGGCTAGGTCATGAATATTCTCTATGTCTACCTCAAGGTCCACCTTTTTATAGTATGATATTGTTTTGGGTGCTGAGGTAGTAGGCTGTAAAATGACATCATCATTTTATTGCTGGAATAATCAAATGCTGATAATAATCTATTCTGATTGCGAGGCTTATGTTTCAAGAATTGAGAGTATATTTATGTCTTTATCTCTTTATTTTTCTACTTAATTTGCTTGTACTTCTCTTTGATGTCCAGGTCCTTTTCCTCAGCTAGCTGTGAGGAAGAGGCTTCCATGCTGTGTTGTTTCTCAATCATCTATGTGTCATTCTGGTTTACTGGTTTTTCCTTTTGAATTTCCATAAGTGTTTCATTGATTATGGTTGTTGCTATATCATCATTGGTCACTGGAGCATCTGTCTCATCAATATCAATTGTTACTTTCTCCTTATGAACTGAACTAAGCTTAGGCCATTTATTATAGATTATTTTAAATTTAGTCTCAGATGTTGTATCTTTTGTGTAACCTCCTTCTTCGCTGACTCTTTTACTTGACGTTTCTAGTTGCTTGACAACTTCCAATGCTTGTGTTGTATCTTTTTGGCTTGCTTCCTCTGTCAAGGTGTTTTCAATCCATTCAATTTGATTGGAAAAATTTTCTATTTCAGGCCTTGAATCATGGATAAAGGGTGTTAATTTACATTTCACCCTTAGCTTGCTTAAGATCCCTTGTGGATCATAATTACATGGAAAACTCTCATCAAATCTGAACTCTGATAATTTCTTTGTTATTTCCTTTTCTGCATCTCTGTGGTTAATTATGAATGGCCCAACTTGATTCTTTAACTTAAATTGGGTCTTCTTCTTGGCAGCCATAAAGTTAATTTAATCTGAATTGAGAATTTGTCTAAGATATCCAAGTGCAAAAATTCTCATACATACATGTTTAGTCAACTTGTAGGGTAACAAGTTTGATCCAAAAATTATTACTTATGTATGTTTTTTATAGAGATACCAATATCCAACTTTTTTTTGCTCTGAAAGCTGCAATATCCTTTTCATTTCTTCACTGATCCTAGGTTGTTCTGATTTGTTTAATATGCTCATTGTTGGATGCAAAAATAATTATGAAAACTATGAATAAGTGGAATTACTGAATTATTTTCTCAGTAATGAAGTCCAAAATATAATTGATAGAGGTTTTCCCTCTACATCCATCTTTTACAAAGAAACTGGAAATTTGTCCTCTTGAGAGAATAAAAAAAAATGGAAAAGATAAGATGAATATCTAAAAACTCCTTCTGTGGGTAATTTAGTTAATTGGTAGTGGATGGTATCTGCTATGAAACTAGCACAGTCAAAGATGACTGATGGAGGTTGACCAGGAGACATGTTGGACAATAAACCAAGAATATATTCATTAGTATACTCATCTGTAAAATATCCAAGGATATAAGATAACATAGAGATAATATGTATAGAACCTTCGGGAAATTTATTTGTGGAGTATGGAGGATTTATCTTTGGAATATCAACATGAGAAGGCATAAAATTCTGAAAGATCGTGAATTTTTTAGGAAAATCTAGGCAAAGGTATAACTGAGTTAAGGCCTTTATAGACAAGGGGATTTCCTGGGGATCAGGTTGTAATTGAAGCATTTGATTAATTGACTAGGTTGTAATGGTAAAAATTATTTCTTTTTCTGCATTTACTATAGCCCTTTGATCTGGCTCATAGTATTTTTGGAAAATTCTGATGAGTTCTTGAGCAGGATGAGTCAATGGGACTATATACTTAGGAAAATGGGTTTCCCAAATTGGAATATCATCTTTGTCTAGATATTTTTCATAACACCAGTTGTGTATATCTATCAAATTAAAGTCAATAACAGGGTTTGCAATTTTACAATCATTATTAGTCAAAGGAATGCTTTCAGCAGCAACCACAATTGGTTGAAGGGGGTTTACCATTATAGTAGATTTGGCAATAATGGCTGGGGTAGGCTTAGGGGATTTGGATCCCTCAGATTTAGGTGTTTTGGATCCTTCAGGTCTGCTTGTGCTCTGTTTCTTAGGCATTTTGGGCAACTACTGCAATATTAGAATGTTTGCAGGAGTTTTTATTTTAGTAGAGAGGAAACTAAGAAATTTAGGTTAAGGATGTCTTATTTTGGGATTTTTTCTCAATTAGGTTTATCTAAGGATGTAAAACTGGCATAAAACAGAAAACAAGGGTTTTTTAAGTCGGTTTGATTGAAAAAATGGGTTTTCAAGGTAATTTAGAGGTTTTAGCTGTTTAGATCCTTGAATTTGATCCTTAGACTATGAAATTTGAGGAAATTAGCTTTAAAAAGGCTTGCAATAGAAAACAGGGTTTCCTAGGAGAAATTTTCCAAGGTTTGGCCTCTTTTTTGGTATTTTTAGGCAATTTGCTTCAGTGAATTTCTCAATTTAAAGGTTTTGGTTCTATTAAAGATGTTTAAAATTGAATTCGCAAGTTTGAATTGTCAGGAAATACCTTAATAATGCAGGTATTCAGCTCTTGAAAGGTTTTCATATGATATTGGTTGAATTTGAGGTCTTTAACGGCTTACTGGAGAAGCGAAGCTTTTTAGTCAGTATTCAATGGTAGATTTCGGTAAAATACTAAGGTTATGGGCATAAAATGGCAAGCAACGGCTTGAAAAGGCTTAACACAGTCAGGAGGAGCTAAGCAACAGGTTTAAATGCGTAGATTATCTAATTAAAATGTTACCCAAAGGTTTTATTTACAATATAACGATCACTTTAATTGGCATTTAATTCCAGTCGCATGAGGCAGTTTTAGATTTTAAACGCAAAACCAAATAGTGGTTACCGCACGGGGTTATGGTGGTAAGCTATTTGGAGCAAAACCCACATGATCCAATAAATGGAGGCCATGTGGAGGGGAGGAGTCTTAGCGAAACCACCCATTTCGCGTGCATTTGTAGTTCAAAAATATGGGCATGTTTTCGACTAGATATCGCATATAAACTGTTGGATCTGAGTATTGGATGCGAAGGGCTGAGATTTCTCTGGGAGTTGCACTAAATGGAGAGGTGTGGGACCGAGGCTATATATGCGCAGATTGTTAAAAATATAATTAAACCTTATGATTAGTTGTGGGTAAAGGTTTATATATAGAAGTGGCAAGGGTTAATTATATACATTGGCTTATATGATATTAGAGGGATAATGGTTTAAAACATAGAATAATGCTTTAACCAATATACAAAGGTGCGGGATTTTATGTATAAGTGGTGAGGGTTTTAATCTTTATGAAAAATAAAACTTAGTTTTAAATCAAGAATACTCTGGGTTATATAATTATGCGGGGGGGTGTTACAATGTATTATTATTTAAAAAATTGTGGAACGTTTTAATAAAACACATACGGGTGCGGTATTATTACTATATAGTGATTTAATCTTTGGATATGTGTTCAAATACTATAGGGTTGAGATATTTATTTAATGATATTTTAGACCAAAGGGCTTTTAATTGGCGTTTTAATTTAGCACATGGGTAATAAAATTTGGTCTTAAACTTTATAATAGTGGGTTTTTTGGGATTTTTTAAATATAGGGAATTAATAAGTAGGATAGGGTATTTTTTAGGGATTTAATAAACTAAGTTAAAATTTAATATGAAAAGGGGAATGGAATGCACACAATAATACATAAAATTACTAAGTAAAATGTAAAAGTAAAGCAAAGCTTGTCTTTTTATCATTTCACCAATACTTAGTATAAAGTATTTTGGAGGGTTTTTGTATGTTTCTGAATGAATGGAAGTTAATTAGATGGGTTTATATGCTTAATTAAGTAAGAATTCATCTTTACTTATGAAAGGAGTTATAATTTATGAATGAGAGATGAAATAATTATGAATGGGGATTTAACATAATAATTTAATATTTTCAACTAACTAGTCATTGAGCCTTGGGTCTAGTCCCAACAAAAGTTAGAGAAATTATTTGGGCCTATTTGACTGATAGTTTAGAACACTAAATACCTATAGGGGAGGGGAAATTAGTGATTTTTCCCGATAATAATTTATTACATGATTTCTCCACTTTTTTCTACGTACCCAGCCTTATTCTAACATTTTTTCTTCATTTGGTAGGTGCATTTAGGCTTGCAACCTTGAAACATTTATTCTTTTAAAGCATAAACTATCTAAATCTACCTTATTTCATCTGAGGGCTTAGAATAAACTATTGAGCTCCTAATTATTCTCTACCTATTTACTAATTTGTCAGGATTAAACTGTCTCACAAATTTTTATTCTCTATCTAAAACTAGAAATTGAAAACATGACAAGTTAAGATTAAACAGTTTAACTCGTCATAGATTATGGCATTTATTGACACTGCCATAATCATTTATTTTGCAGAAAAGTAAAAAGTAGTGGCATTTGGACTTGTTCACTTTCAGGTATTATTCTCATATTTTTCTTTTGGGGTTTATATTTTTTTAAGTCCTTTGATATTTCTTTTAGGAATTTTTACCCTCTTTTTGATTTATTATTATTTTTTTTCAATTTTTTCCAAAATATGGGAAAAAAACTTGCAAAAATCAAGGTATGTACATATTTACAAGACTATCAAATTCAATTCAAAATTTTATGAACCCTATTATTATAAGACCCTAACAGTCACTACTCCTATAAGGATGATAACAATTATGATCATAGTCCATGCTAGAAGCATAACTAGAGTAAAAACCTTTGCCCATCACCTCTCCTATCTAGAGTATCCATGAGCCTTCCAACTTTGATCATTTCATCCCTTGCCAAACTATGCCCACCATGAGATATACTACCATATGCCCCATTATTCTGATCCTCCTTCCCATGGTTGATCCGAAGTGGTCGCTGTCTCTACAGTTTTGAAAAAATATAAAGGATTTCTACATTAACTTCTTCTTGTTTCTACTATGCCTAAATGATCCTGCCATTAGCTGCCTTGCAACTTCTTATTTTTTCCTTCAAAATTTACAGTGTGTCTACTAAGTTAGAAGGATTCCCACCACCACGCTGCTTATCTCACCCACAGGGAGAATATCGTGAAGTATAGTCTATCATCTTTCTTGTTATATTTTATCATTTAAAAACCAAAACATAACATAATCTACATACCTCATTATATATCAGGGGAGGATATCTCATTTGCAAGGTCAACTAGATTAGCACGATACATGTGTAATCATAATCATAACAATATATAAACATCATTTAAACCATTATCTAGCTATCAATGCATGACCATATTGAAAACATACCATGACTTCATGCATGACAACTATCACCATGTTAATGTATGCATAACAACATATAAACACTGACATGCATAACCAATGCATAACCAACATACACTCATAAAAACCACATCGAACAACAACACCATCAAATTTCACATGGTGACACAACTGAAACCATGAACACTTCCATGCATACACAATAAGTACATATACCACAAACATAGAGAACACATACGAAACTAACATGTATGAATGACCAAAACACTACCCATCCAGTCCAAGGGGATAACGATGCTCTGATACCACTCTGTAATTCCCTCCTCCAACATTTACCCAAGTTAACCACTTTGTTAGAGTAAAAATGTTGCTATAGGATAATATGATGTGACTCCACTCCCCATCTATATTTTAGGAAGTTGAACCGACAAAACCAAACCAATCTGACCTTCCTCAGGAGCTACAGACCCTTCAGAAGGTAAAAAACCCTTCCATGTGATTAAAACCCAAGACAACTTAAAATTTTACTAATCTAGATGCTTAGTCACACCCATGCAAGCCATGCATGTGCACGAGGCCTACTACACACTCCCACAACAAGGCATGCTAGAAACTATGTAACTTTCCAGGAAGTTCTGAGCCATTGACCCTAAATTCCCTGCCACTATTTTGAGGTTCAAGACTCAGGCCACTGCTCAGAACTTCATGAAAGTTTCAGAAATGATAAATAAAAGTTGAATAAGGATACTAATGCAATCATTGGTACAATTTCTTGATCTGATCCCTACTATACATGACAAGAATTTCTTCAAACATGTCACAAACATGTAATCTGCAGTTCATAACAAGAAACCTAAGCGTAGGGGTCTCATATTTATCATGGATTCGTAAATAAGCATTGTTTCCATATCCAAATAGTTGAATTATCATATATTAGATCATATATTCATTGTACATTCATTTGATAATAAAAAAAATAATGAGAACCATACATCAATTTTTTCATAAAACATACTCATAGCCAACATATAATCAACATCGATAACAAGGGTATAACATCCATAAGAATTACATATGAACCAATACATTTACACATGAAATACCAAGGAGAAGGAGCTCTTATTAATGAATATATAAGACAACCAAGTTTAGGACTTCCATATACCACCCAACCATAGATTGGACTGAACCAAATATTTCTTTCAGCCAATCACCCTCATGCCATATTGGAAGCATGAATATGGGACTCGCAACAAGACCAAGGAGGGCTTACTCAGGCTTTATCGTATATCCCACAAACAGATTATAGGCCCGAATCCTCATCAATACACCCAAGATTTACCACAATCCCCTTCATATCACTATGCCCTAAAAAAGCATAGATTCCTCTGAATCTCTCCACCTAAACCATTAGGAATTTTTCTATCTCAACCTCTCAACTTTACGATGTATCCTACCATTAACGGTCAAGGGATTCCTAGGCCTACAAGGTCTCTACCCTCTTGCCTTTACTGTGTATCCTACCATTACCAATCAAGTGATTATTAAGACAAATCAAGGGTATTCCCCTTTGAGCGTTACCATGTATCCCGCCATTCACCAGTCGAGGATTACTAGGCTCAATCAAGGTTATTCACCTCTGAGATTTACCGTGTATCACATCGTTCAACTATCAAGGATTCCTAGGCTCAATTGAGGCATTAACAACCACTCTTTATCGGGTATCCCATCCCATAATTCCTAGGCCTTGTGAATAATATTGAGGCCACCCCTCTCAACTTTTAATCCATCTGGAAACGTAATGCAACTAAAGACAGGAGAACCCACCACACCATGGCTATCCAGAAATGGTAAGGGAAGGTTGAAAAACATTGTCACACTAGGAGAAACCCATGCGAATGATAGAAAGTTGAGAAAGAACACATATGCATGTACCATGCATGCCAAATGTAGCAAATAAATCATACATGGAAATGTATACCTTGAGGTAATATCATTGTAGTCGCTTGATCCTTTTGTTCCTTTATTTGTATTTGGTTCCATTTTCCTTTTTGTCCTTCATTTACATTCCTTGATCCAATGCTAGAGTGCTCCAAGAATACTTGTGTCCAAGAGTGTGAAAGAGACAGAGTAGAGAGAGGGAGCTCAAAAATTGAATTGATAAAAGGTACTAGTTGATATTCAGAAGCCTTTTTACTAAGGAGGCCTCTATTTTCTTCATTTTCCATTATTTTCCTTAATTTTCCTCCTTACATGCAACCTGCAACCTTTCACCTTATTTTTCTCCAAATTTCCATTATTTTCGTAAATAAATTTCCAAAACTGCCATTTTTCTTTTCCAAAGCCTTTGCCATTCCCTTTTACTATTTCCTTAGCCATAATAAACCAAATGAACATGCACAAGTGGATTTTTTTCCCAATATTCATCTTGAAATACATGTACCATGACCTTGCTTATAATGTTTCCTTTATTAACTTTATTACATGGAATTTTGACCAGGGTTTTACAACAGTAGTAGGAATAATAGAAAGGTAGTTGTTGAGGTATAAAGGGTATCTTTTTAACACCTATTTATCCTACATTAATTGTCAATCCAGGAACAACTTTTTGTTTCAAGAGTGTACTATGTCTAAGGCTGCAATTCAAGCTAAGAGTAATGCTTTGTAATATGTAGTACAGTGTTCTAAATACAAGAGTAAATGGATGCTTGGAAAAGAAATCTAGCTACAATAACATAAACTCAAATGCTCTGAAATCCAATCATTCACTCAGCAAACATCAATCAAGGATACAATAGCGATAACTCATTCCTCTAGAAATTGATGTAATTGAAACCAATCTAAGAACAAGATAATCAATCTGGGAACGTGGGAGAAATAATCAGTATTCTCTACAGTTGATGATCCTGCTTTAAAGCAATTAAATGGAAATATATCTTGAACTAAGTGCTGCTACTTAAAGTAAAATAGGAAAGCTCTCAAAACCAAACTCTTTGCAATTAATCAACTAAAATGAACAACAGATCTAGAATTGAACATAAATGTAAGGAACAGAAAATTGTAATCAAAGGAATTGAACAACAAATCCTATTTAATAAATCCAAACAACAAACTCTTAACTAATGAAATTGAATGGAAAATTCTATTGAACAACAAGCTGCAAATGAACAACAGTCAAACGGAACAGCAATCAATTCATCAATGTAACACAACGATATCAATAAGAAATTAAACAGACAAATAATTAACTTGCAAATGTAATGAAAAAAAATACAAAATATCACATGATGATAATTGAAAGGTAATGATACAACCAACAGATTGATCCACTAGGGCCGGGCCCATAACCACTGGTGAAACACCGCTGGGCTTTACTCCAGAGTTAAGAAAGTAAATGACAACAATATCTTGTATTAATCAGACATAAATAGAATTTAAAATAGTTTCTATTCAATCACGAGAGTTAAGGAATTGTAGAGTTACAAAAGAAATTCCCTAATCATCAAATCATTGTCCCAATACATAATAAATGTTGTCCTTTTATAATCAGAAAGAGGAGAAATTAAATAGTAAATATGATCCCTCATAACAATATTGGATTGTACCCAACAACTTGATCAGCAAGAAAAGATGTTTCCATCAATCTTTCAACAGGAGCAAGTCGAATTTGGATTTGCAGATGAGATAATTTGGAAGACTTTTGTTGACATATAAAAGGTATATTTTTAACACCTATTTATCTCACATTAATTATCAATCGAGGAACAACTTTTTATTTCAAGAGTGTACTCAGTCTGAGGCAACAAATTATCCAAGAGTAATGCTCTTCAATATGTAGTACAATTTTCTAAATGCAAGAGTAAATGGATGCTTGAAAAAGAAATCTAACATAAAATCAAATGCTATGGAATCCAACTATTCACTCAACAAACATCAATCGAGGATATAGTAGCAATAACTCATTCCTCTAGAAATTGATGCAATTGAAATCAAACTGGAACAAGACAATCAATCTGGGAACTTGGAAGAAATAACCAATGTTCTCTACAGTTGACAGTCCTACTTTAAGCAATTAAAAGGAAATAGAAATTGAACTAAGAAAGCGCTATAAACTTAATGAACTGTAAATGAACAACATTCTGGAATTGAACAACAAAAACTAACTAATGAATCTGAACAACAAAACTCTATTAAATAGAAAATCCTATTGAACAACAAATTGAATAGCGAAGCTTTGTATCTTCACTCTGAAATGAAAAACAGTCAAACAAAACAACAAATGGAATGGAACATCAAATGCCGAACAACTGAGCATAACAAGATAAGTAATTCAAGGATTAAGATTCTTGTTAAATTGTGAAGGAACGACAACGCAATCCATTATAATAAAATAATAAACTATTAAGCATGGAATTATGAATTAATTAAGATAGAACCAATATCACTTCCACGAATCCAAGGATGATCTATGTAAGGCAATATGCTGTCTCAATTAACCCACGTTGTAAGAAATAAGATTCAAATCACACGATAATGAAATAACTCATAAAAAGAATGCGTAGTACATAAAAACAATAAGATCATAAACAAATAACTCATAGTAACATGCATGTATCAAATCGATCACACACTGCAAGAATCAGAAATATAGCACATAGGAGCAGTTCATGCTACCAGGGGTCGGGCCCTTAACCACCAGCAGGGACTGCTCAAGCTACTTCAGATGATGCCAATGGAACAACAACTTCAATTAATCATTAAACTGGAGCAGCATTACAATGGAATCATGTTTTTCAATAACGCAGTTGTTGATTAAGTTTACAATTCACAAAAGAAACAACTATCCCCTCTCTTTTACAAATGTCTCCTTTTATAATCAAATAGAGGAGAAATTAAATAGTAAATAGGATCTCTCATAACAAAATTGAATTGTTCCCAACAACTTGATTAACAAGAAAATATATTTCCATCCATCTTTCAACAAGAGCAAGTCGAATTTGGGTTTGCAGCTGAGATAATTTAGAGGACTGTCGCAGCAGCAAATCAAAAAACATCATGCCCAAATAACCTTGCATTTCTTTCAATACAGGCCAAATTTTGGCAAACCGTTCTTTCGAAAAGTTAATTTGTTCCATTCTGGACAAAACCCATGTTCCAGATTTTCCAGATTCTTCTTCATTTGCCCAGAATATCAACCGCAAAACTATCACTTCTTATTCCTGCGAATTTCTGAGTTGGAATATTTGATGATGATTTGGAGATCAAATCTGCAATTTGGAAAATATCTAGGAGGCTAAAATGGTGAGTGTTGTTACAAAATATATTAAGAAACCATCATTGATAAAATTATGCATAATAATCATCAATTTATTAAAAATAAAGGAGAATAAATAATATTTATCCATAAGAGCATAAATAATTATAAAATGGATTGACATGATAAATTATAATAAATGACATGATAAAGAAGAGTAAAAAATGGATGAAATAAGTGTTAAAAAGTGGTCATATTCATGACCCAACATACTCCCAAACTGAATATATTACATGTCCTCATGCAACCCAGAACCGAATATATTGTATGTCCTCATGCAACCCAAAAACAAAACCCATGTGTTAACCAAGCAAAGAAAATTGTTCATCCCAACTCATGAAATGAATGGAACAAATGAATTTTTCCTCAAATAGAAATCTTGATAAAGATATAACAACTTTTACAGTTGACGTTCAACTATATATATGAAGTTTCAAAAATGTGATATAAGTAACAGTAAACTTCATCAACCATTTTCTCAAAAATCAGATCGTTTTGATGCACGTATCATGAGATATAAACAAAGTGGTTGTAGGTGATAGTGCATAATTTTCGAAATTTTATGAACTAATTTAGCGTGAAATTATCTGGGTTTGTGTATTTTAATGATACCTCCTTATTATCTAGAAAGCACAAGAATTCAGTTCATAGTTTTAAAGATATATACAAATAAATTTCTGCACTATATAAAAATGAAATTGTATGCCTTAAACGAAAAAGAGAGTAGAAAACATCCATCATGTGTAGCAATTCCCCCCCAAACTGAAGAATTAGTATGTCCTCATGCGATGCTAGAAAACAAAGAGAAGTGGTTTCTACAATCTATTGAAATCTATGCTTGGTGTAAAACAACATGGAATAAGTGAGGTGTTGAGAATGAATAAGAATATCAATGGATGATAAAGAAGATTACTAACATAGTCATAAGAAATAAATGAAGGAAATCAAAACTCCCCCAAACTGAAAGATGAGACGTGTCTAAAAAAATGGGAAGTGGTAAAGATGTGGAATGAATGATGATAAATAAGGCTCAATGGATTTTCATGAAATTCTCCTAAATTCATAATAAATCAGAAAATTATGCTATTTTACCTCAAGTGTTACCTCCGAAAAAATGTGGAATGACATGTAGGGACTGGCCTTTATTGAAGCTGATGTAGGCTGAGCAGATACTGAAAGTGATGCAAAAGGTGGAAGCCATGCAAGCACACCATGTCTGATGAATTGCATGTGTTCGCAAGTCTTTGCTGTTAGTTGCAATAGTGTGGTCGTGCTGCGAATAGAATTCCCCCCCCATATTTGTTGTTCTCCTGTAAAAAAATGACGATTCTATATACAATTTTCTTGAATCCATAGTTTTAGTTTTGAATGGAAACAGATAAGATGCATGCAAAAATTTTAAATGGAAAAACATCTGTAGAAATGCAGTATGAATACTGTGGAAAAATGGCAGTGTACTACACAACAATTATACAGCATGGAAATACATACATACTTATGATATGATCAACAAATTATTGCATTATTGAAATCAATGCATATTTTGAAATCGTGAGTAGATATGGAAATGTTTATGTAATGATTTGAAAATAAGGGAAAATGACAGCTGATGTGAAAAAAGTACTTATGCGTTCATTATCCACATAAAACATTATGATCGATTTATAAATAAATTTTAGGCATAAGAGGTTCCGAACAAAGGGTTTAGGAGCATACTATCATTTAATATTAGATAAAAATATAAGAAAAGGGTTTACCATTACTATTGATTTGTGAAAAATATGACTTCAATACCATCAGCAGAGCTCTGTTGCCCACAAGTGTATATAACCTTGACAAAGTTGCTTTCTCACCCTTGGAACCATTATCCTTTATTTATGCCTAGGGAAGTGCTGTGTGATGTCATGATGGAAGCCACTGTGCTGGCTTAGGAACTAGATGAATCACAATGCCATTCACCAGGAAGGAGTGAAAGGTAGGTAGACCGATTCGTGATGAGACCTCCTGTTCCAAGGAATTTTTATTTTTCTGAGTTGTCCATTGGATCATATCCCTGGTGTGGTGGCCATAATGGGAATTCCACTTCAGTACTCCCTTATGATCATGGTAGACTAGCTCTTGATGAGACCCCCTATCCTCCATCTGCCATATCAGAGAATTGTTAGTAATCATATAGAGATTTTTTTTTCTTTTTCTTTACATATAGCACTTCCTATTTATATATAAAGGGTCGCTCAACACTCCTTAAGAGTAGGCATGGTGGAAGAAGTCTAAACATCTCAATAGAGAAAGTATGCCCTTATTATTATTCAATAAATAAAAATCAAAGAGAGTTGTGAAGATTTAGGGAAGAACCAACATGATAAAGATAACCGATCATATTAATTTTAGTGAAAATAAAGACATCAAAGTGATATAGATAGTTGTGTCATTTTATTTTCTTATCACTACAAAACAATTTCTTAAAAATTACAATTTCTCCTGATTAGCTGATTCCAATAACCTCTAATTTGTGTATCCTTACATGAATTATATGTTTTCATTTCAAAGAGTCATGAAAAATTCACAAAAAGTCCTAGAAATGTTGTTGGAAAAGAAGAAAAATGCATTCAGAAAGTGTTGTTCTTTTGGAAAGGAACAACAAAAACAATCTGTGAAGATGTTGTTCCTTTCGAAAGGAATAGCAAAAACAATTGGCCAAATTGTTGTTCCTTTCGAAAGGAACAACAAAATTATTAGCAGAAATGTTGTTCCTTTGGAAAGGAAAAGCAAAAATAAATTGTGAAAACTGTTGTTCCTTTGGAAAGGAACAACAAATACACTTGCAACAATACTGTTGTTCCTTTTTACTTTCAAAAAGAACAATAAAAGTGTTGTTCCTTTGGAAAGGAACAGCAAAAATACTCACAACAATACTATTGTTTCTTTCGAAAGGAACAACAAAAGTATTGTTCCTTTGGAAAGGAACAACAAAATTTCACAGCAAATAAAGTAAGAGCAGTTCAAGAAATACAATTATATACAAAAAAATAAGTAAAGTAAAAGAAAACAAAGTTTATGTACAGGTTTCAAGAAAAAATATATATATTTTTTTTAACAGAATTGGTGCTGCCGAAGAATTGTCTTCTATAACTGAAACTTGCATGGTGGGGTCCTTATTGTTTAATTTCAAATGGAGCAGAAACTACAATTTGGAGGGATCAACACCTAAAACACAAAAACATAAAAGAAATCAGAAAAGAAACAACACTTTATTAAGTTACAACAACTATGATGTTATTTCCTCACAGAATATCAATCTGTTAATGGAAAAAAATGATCTTTTTGAAAAATGTTTTGGCAGTAGTGACATGAATCTTCAAATGGAAACCAATTCTTCATTTCTTCTGTTATGAATTTGTTAGGTAATGAACTGGATGAAATGCCCTTGTTTTACTAAAAAAAAATTTAAGAATCGCTCGTCCATAAATTAACCTTCTTTGTTCTGCTAAGACTTGTAAAAAACGAGTGTCTATCTTCAATAAAACATTAAATCATGGAGAAAGAGAGTTGATCGGGCTCCCCTAAACCAAGAATTATGAAAAAAACTAAAAAGTAGTTACTCTATAGAACAGATCCATGGAAAAATAAAAAAAATTATATTTGTTACCTGTGGGAGAGTAGTGGTCGACGATACTAACCAACAGTGTTTTAATCATACCTTATTTGTTTTTTATCCAATTTGAGTGATTCCAAAACCAAATGAGAGCTAATTAAAATTTTTATCTCTAATAGAAATAGGTTTTGAATACCAGAAGAATTGATGGGTCAAATATGTTAATGAACAACCGAGAAAACGGAGTTTCAAGAGTGCTAATTTATGATAAGCAGTCAATATTTTTGTCATCAATTCCTCATATGATATCGAAATTGAGTGATTTAAATTTAATTTTCAACTATATTCATATATAAATCTACCATAGAAATAATTTTTAAAAATATAGTAATTTAGGCCTCTAAAACCTGACCGTCCCAACTTTGTTGTTGAGCTGCCTACTAAACACCCTGTCAATGTTTTGGTTCTAACATTTTCACTTCAAATCCAAATGGAGTGATTAAAATCGGGTTGGAAATTATACATCAAGAGCTACTTATTATAGAAATAGGTTTTGAAAATATTCAATTTTGTTCCCTCAAAACATGATTGTCCCAACCTTTTTTTTTTTAAATTTCATCAAACTCGCAAGCCAAAAAAAATGATATTCAAGCAATTTTTCCATATTGATGATAAAAATGAATATAAATGTTTGTAGAATGGTTATTTTCAATATAATTCATCCACATACACAAATAAATTAGAATATTTATCATCAATGTTGATTTCCACAGCGTGTTGCAACAAAGAAACAACTATTTTTACAAAAATAAAAAAATGTGTTTGTTTTATTTCCTTATTTATTTTATTTCCTCCACTATCTTACTCTTCTTTGAGAATCAAATATGTTTATGTATAATATTATTTCCAGTGGAACCATTTTAGAAATAAGGCCTTTAGTATGTACATACCCAAATTTGAAAAATGCATGTTGATAAAAATTAGGGTACGAGAAGCCAACTTCCCTTGAAAAGATGGTGCCAAAAATTGTTGAAGCATAGAGTGATGTTGCAAACAAATGATGAAGTAAAACCAATCTTCAATGTATCCCTTACTTTCTTGATTTCTCATAGCCATCGTATCATGAAGTTCTTGAGCTTTTAAAATGATTTGTTGGTGCAAACTAGAAGAAACCTCATGTTTTTTCATAACTTCTACAATTTTTGGATTTGATACATTCTGAGTCTCAGTGTAAGTTTTTTCCAATAGTGCATGTGAGATAGAATGGGTGGGAAGGGTGGGTAAATTTTGCAGTTCAAAAATATAAGCATGTTGTACTGGTTTATTATGGTGAGGGTGTGGAATGAGTTGAGCAGGAGATTGTGTAAGGAATGGAGCCTCTTGATGATGTAGTTGATTGTGTTGAGTGGATGATTTTGATAAGCAAGAAAGGTGTTGTGGAAGAGCTATAAGATGTGTTTGTGTGACAAGATGAAAGAGAGTAGTCATACAATCATAAGATGAACCATGCCAAACTTGTAGACAATATTGGTAGTGGTTAAATTGAGATTGACATGGTTGCCCTAACATATGAGTATTCCATAATGAATTATGCAAGTAATAGAATGGAGAGGAAGTGTTTTGAACCATATTTGTAGGCCATGATTTCCATGGTTTTGACCTTGTTGCAGCTTCCCCATCTCTTTGATATGCCACTATTAGATAAGGAAGAGTGAATATCTATGGGATGCTCCTTTCGGTTATGAGGGCAAAACACTTTATCAATTTTTTGATTTTTCTGAACCTGCAAAACATTCAATTTTGAATTTAGAGAGATAATAAAATCAACTTTAAACTTTTAAAATAAAACATTGATTTCAACTCTTATATCTTATGTTCTTGTAGTAAATTTGGAAAAGAAATAAGAAACTTCTCTAGAATTCTTATCGGCCTTGGAAATTCCTATTGAATACCTTATGCATAACTCAAAAACATCATCATATGATAACTGAAAAAC
Source organism: Pinus albicaulis (assembly GCA_034641835.2). Taxonomy (NCBI): domain Eukaryota; kingdom Viridiplantae; phylum Streptophyta; class Pinopsida; order Pinales; family Pinaceae; genus Pinus; species Pinus albicaulis. The sequence goes on along the minus strand of CM076583.1, from coordinate 211,487,895 downwards.
ATCACCTTTTCCTATCAGATTTAAGAGTTCTAAAAAGTCATCTTTGATTCCTTTAAGAAGGAGTGTTTTCAAGACTTCTTTTTCCAAATGCTTATGCTTTGATTTTTGAAGGTTATATTGAAATCGCTCTACATAGTCCTCCAAGCTTTCATCTTATCCTTGTATCATACCAAAAATATATTCATTGGATTTGCAGTAGTCTTCATACTTTTTCAAGAATATGTTCTTCATGTCCTCCCATGTTTGGATGCGATTCCCACCTAGGATCATGAACCATCAGAGAGCTGCTCCCTTCAGAGTAAGAGGAAACACTTTCAATCTTTGATCATTAGTATAATAATCATATCCTCTACAAAGTATTTCAAACTCAAATAATAATATATCTGGATCTTCATTTGTCAAACCATGAAAATTTGGTAAAGACAATGGGGGTATTATGTGCATTTGTGTCACTCCTCCTAGATCCTTGATAGGGAATTCGAAAGTTGAAATGTGAGCCATTTCTTACCATAATAGAAGATGTTCTTCATGTATTTCTTTAAGGATCCTCCTTAAAATTTTCCTGTCAATTGGTTAGTGAAATGGGTGGTGCTTACATCACCACTCGAGTGGGATTACAAGATTTTTTTCAAAAATTCTACCTCTAAAATTCAAAAGAACGCAAGCATTCATTCCTACCTTAAGCTTTTACTCAATTCTACTATGAAGTGGGCCAGTGAACAAATGTTTTCCATGCTCGGTGCACAGGTTATTACCTTTCGTCTTTAATACCCAATTCTTCCCAAGCAGAAAAAAATCAAATATCCATCACTCTTCCTAAATGGCATACACTCTCCCCGGCAACGACGCCAAAATGTCGAGGTATAAAAAGTATCTTTTTAACACCTATTTATCTCACATTAATTATCAATTGATGAATGAATTTTTATTTCAAGAGTGTACTCAGTCTGAGACAACAAATTATCCAAGAGTAATGCTCTTCAATATGTATTAAAATGTTCTAAATGCAAGAGTAAATGGATGCTTGAAAAAGAGATCTAACATAAACTCAAATGCTTTGAAATCCAACTATTCACTCAGCAAACATCAATCGAGGATATAGTAGCAATAACTCATTCCTCTAGAAATTGATGCAATTGAAATCAAACTGGAACAAGACAATCAATTTGGGAACTTGGAAGCAATAACCAATGTTCTCTACAGTTGATAGTCCTGCTTTAAGCAATTAAAAGGAAATAGAAAATGAACTAAGAAAGCGTTGTAAACTTAATGAACTAGAAATGAACAACATTCTGGAATTGAACAAAAAATACTAACTAATGAATCTGAACAACAAAACTCTATTAAACATAAAATTCTATTGAACAAAAAAATGAATAGCGAAGCTTTGTATCTTCACTCTGAAATGAACAACAGTCAAATGAAATAGCAAATGGAATGGAACATGAAATGCTGAACAACGAAGCATAACAAGATAAGTAATTTGAGGATTAAGATTCTTGTTAAATTGGCAAGGAACGACAACGAAATCCATTATAATAAAACGGTAAACTATTAAGCATGGAATTATGAATTAATTAAGATAGAACCAATATCACTTCCGCGAATCCGAGGATGATCTACGTAAGGCAAAATGATGTCTCAATTAACCCACGCTGTAAGAAATAAGATTCAGATCACACGATAATGAAATAAATCATAAACAGAACGCATGATACATAAATACAGTAAGATGATAAACAACTAACTCACAGTAACATGCATGTATCAAATCGATCACACGCTGCAAGAATAAAAAATATAGCATAAAGGAGCAGTTCACGCTGCCAGGGGTCGAGCCCTTAACCACTATTAGGGACTGCTCAAGCTACTTCAGATGATGCAAATGGAACAACAAATTGAATTAATCATTAAACTAGAGCAACATTACAATGGAAACATGTTTTTCAATAACACAGCTGTTGATTAAGTTTACAATTCACAAAAGGAACAACTATCCCCTCTCTTTTACAAATGTCTCCTTTTATAACCAAAGAGAGGAGAAATTAAATAGTAAATAGGATCTCTCATAACAAAATTGAATTTTTCCCAAAAACTTGATCAACAAGAAAATATATTTCCATCCATCTTTCAACAAGAGCAAGTCGAATTTGGGTTTGCAGTTGAGATAATTTGGAGGATGGCCGCAACGGCAAATCTGAGAAACTCGTGCTCAAAGAACCTTGTGTTTCTCTCAATACAGGTCTAATTTGGGCAAAAAATTTTTCAATAAAGTTAATTTGGTCCATTCTGGACAAAACCCATGGTTCGGAGTTTCTAGATTCTTCTTCATTTTCCCAGAATATCAACCGCAAAACTGTCACTTCTTATTCCAGCAAATTTTTGAGTTGGAATATTTGATGATGATTTGGAGATCAGATCTGCAATCTGGAAAATATCTTGGAGGCTAAAATGGTGAGTGCTGTTACAAAATATATTAATAAACCGTCATTGATAAAATTATGCATAATAATCATCAATTTATTAAAAATAAAGGAGAAGAAATAATATTCATTCATAAGAGCATAAATACTTATTAAATGGATTTATATGACAAATTATAATAAATTACATGATAAAGAAGAGTAAAAATAGATGAAATAAGTGTTAAAAAGTGTTCGTATTCACGACCCTACAACGGCCGCAACAGTAATCTAAGAAAATCGTGCTAAAAAACCTTTTGTTTTTCTCAATACATGTTGAATTTGGGCAAACCATTCTTCAATAAAGTTAATTCGGTCCGTTCTGGACAAAATGCATGTTCTAGATTTTCCACATTCTTCTCCATTTTCCCGGAATATCAACCGCAAAACTGTCACTTCTTATTCCAGCGAATTTCTGAGTTGGAATATTGAATGATATGCTGGAGATCAAATCTGCAATCTAGCAAATATCTTGGAGGCTAAAATAGTGAGTGTTGTTACAAAATATATTAATAGACCATCATTGATAAAATTATGCATAATAATCATCAATTTATTAAAAATAAAGGAGAAGAAATAATATTTATCCATAAGAGCATAAATAATTATAAAATGGATTTATATAATAAATTACATGATAAAGAAGAGTAGAAATGGATGAAATAGGTGTTAAAAAGTGGTCATATTAGCAGCCCAACATACCCCCAAACTGATTATATTGAATGCCCTCATGCAACCCAGAACTAACTATATTGCATGTTCTCATGCAACCCAAAGAAAAAACCCATTTGTTAACTAAGCAAAAAAATTGTTCATCCCAACTCATGAAATGGATGGAACAAATTATTTTTTCCTCAAATAATGAATATTCAATTTTAGCAATCTTGATGAAGGCGTAACAATTTTTACAGTTGACGTCCAACTACATGTACATGAAGTTGCAAAAAATGTGATATAAATAACATCAAATTTCATTAACCATTTTCTCAGAAATCAGATCGTTTTGGTGCACGGATCATGAAATATAAAGAAAATGGTTGTAGGTGATAGTGCATAATTTTCGAAATTTTATGAACTAATTTAGCGTGAAATTATCCGGGTTTGTGTATTTTAATGATACCTCTTTATTATCCAGAAATCACAAGAATTCAGTTCATAGTTTTAAAGATATATGCAAATTAATTTCTGCACTGTATAAAAATGAAATTGCATGCCTTAAATGAGAAAGAAAGTATAAAACATCCATCATGTGTAGCATTTCCTCCGCCAAACTGAAGAATTGGCATGTCCTCATGCAATACTAGAAAACAAAGAGAGGTGGTTGCTACAATCTGTTGAAATCTATGTTTGGTGTAAAACAACATGGAATAAGGGAGGTGTTGGGAATGAATAAAGATGCTAAAAAATATTACTGACATGATCATAAGAAAGAAATGAAGGAAAGCAACACTCCCCAAAACTGAAAGATGATATGTCTCTGAAAAATGGGAAGTGGTAAAGATGTGGAATGAATGATGATAAATAATGCTCAATGGATTTTCATGAAATTCTCCTAAATTCATAATAAATTAGAAAATTATGCTATTTTACCTCAAGTGCTACCTCTGAAAAAAAATGTGGAATGACATGTAAAGAATGGCCTTTTTTGAAGCTGATATAGGCTGAGTAGATACTGAAAGTGATGCAAAAGGTAGAATCCATGCAAGCACATCATGTCTGAAGAATTGTGTGCGTTCATGAGTTGCGCGAGCCTTTGCTGTTAGTTGCAATAGTGTGGTCGTGCTGCGAATAAAATTCCCCCCCCATACTTGTTGTTCTCTTGCAAACAATCACGTTTCTGCATGGAATTTTTTTGAATCCACAGTATTACTTTTGAAGAGCAATAGATAAGATGTATGTCAAAAGTTCAATCAGAAAAAACTTCTGTAGAAATATTGTGGCAAATCAACAGATAGAAGAGAAACGTATTGTACAACAATTGTACAACATGGAAAGGCATACATACTTATGATATGATCAACAAATTATCAGATTACTGAAATCAATGCACATTTTGAAATCATGAGAAGATATGGAAATGTTTATGTAATGATTCGAAAATAAGGGAAAAGGACAGCTGACGTGAAAAAAATACTTATGTGGTCATTATCCAAATAAACCATTATGATCGATTTATAAATAAATTTCATGCATAAGAGGTTCCGAAAAAAGGGTTTAGGAGGATACTCTTATTTGATATTAGATAAATATATAAGAAAATGATTTATCATTACTATTGATTTGTGAAAAAGATGACTCCAATACCATTAGTAGAGCTCTGTTGCCCACAGGTGTCTATAACCTTGACAAAGTTGCTTTCTCACCCTTGGAACCATTATCCTTTATTTATGCTTAGGGAAGTGCTATGTGATTTCATGATGGAGGCCACTATGCTGGCTTGGGAACTAGATGAATCACAATGCCATTCACCAGGAAGAAGTGAAAGGTGGGCAAGCCGGCTCATGATAAGATCTCATTTTCCAAGGACTTTTTATTTTTCTGAGTTGTCCATTGGATCATATCCCTAGTGTGGTGGCCGTGATGGGAATGCCACTTCACTGCTCCCTTATGATCATGGTAGGCTAGATCTTGATGAGACCCCCTATCCTCCATCTGCCATATCATAAAATTGTTAGTAATTATATAGAGATTTTTCTTTTTCTTTTTCTTTACATATAGCATTTCCCTATTTATATATAAAGGGTGGCTCAACACTCCTTAAGAGTAGGGATGGTGGAAGAAGTCTGAACATCTCAATAGATAAAATATGCCCTTATTCTTATTCAATAAAAAAAATCAAAGAGAGTTATGAGAATTTAGAGAAAAACCAACATGATAAAGATAATCGATCATATTAATTTTAGTGAAAATAAAGACAGGAAAATGATATAGATGGTTGTGTCCTTTCCTGTTTCTTATCACTACAAAACAATTTCTTAAAAATGACAATTTCTCTTGATTTATTGATTCCAGTAACCTCTAATTTGTGTATCCTTGCATAAATTGTATGTTTGTCTTTAAAAGTGTCATGAGGAATTCACAAAAATCCTCAAAATGTTGTTATAAAATAAGAAAAATGCACTCAAAAAGTGATGTTCCATAGATGGAACAACTATTGTTCCTTAAGAAGAACAATGTTACACCTTTTTTTTGGTCATCTAACCTTTCATCATTAGATGGACCCAAGTGCACCATGTAAGACCAGTTTTACCCCAAGTAAAACTGCTTTCACTATGTTAACTAGGAAACCCCAAAAGGAATAATTAATTAAACCATAATTTAATTATTATTCCCAGTCATGTTTAACCCAAAAACAAAGAAATTAATGAGATAAACCCATAGTTATCTTATTATTTTCTAGAAATAATTATTTAAATAATATTCCTTGTTAAATATGACCAAATCAACCACCATTAATCAACTAAATCATTATTTATTTGATTATATCCCAACCACTTCCTTAAAAAGATAAATAAATCATTTATTTATTTATTCTTCACTAATCAAGGGATTTGACCCAAGTCAAACACCCTTTCCCTCCAACAAATAATAATAAAATATTCCATAGAGGTGGATCTGGATTTGGTTAACATTATTTTAATCATGCACCAAGATCTAGAATGACCCAATATTTTGTTATAAATAGGAGGGTTTTCCCCTTCATTCTTCACCTTTTGTTGCATACTAGATCACTCTGGATCTATACACTCGGTCTCATTTTCTGCCATTGTTGCTCCCATTGAGCCCTACCTTCTACATTGGGTTTTCTACATCTACAAGAGAGAGAAAGCTTAGATCTGAAGTGCTGAGGACTACAAAGAACCCATCCCATTGAGGAGATCTGGATACACCTTCTTGTTTCCTCCCAGGTGCCCTGTGATATAAAAATTCATTCAAAAATCGTGTTCTTGTCTTGTCTGTTGGATGCATGGAGCAAACTCTTTACTTCACTGCTTAATATCTTTCCATTTATAGATCTGTTTGTTGCAACACTTTAACTACTAATTGCAGATCTGAAGATGTTTTGCAGCCATTATTGTTGTTAGGGCTATTAGTTATGCGTAGCTAAAGTGGTTCTTTTTCGTACGCTTCGACAAAGAATTCATACTAACAAATGGCGACTCCACTGGGGATCGAACCCAGAATCTCTGGTTTCAAACAACAAAAACAATCTGCGAAAATGTTGTTCCTTTTGAAAGGAACAACAGAAATAGTCAGTAACAAAACATGTTGTTCCTTTCAAAAGGAACAAAAAAAAAACAAGCGAGAAAAATGTTGTTCATTTGGAAAGGAACAACAAAAACAGGTGGCAAAAACTAGTGTTCCTTTGAAAAGGAACAACAAAAACAAGCGGTAAAAGTGTTGTTCCTTTTGAAAGGAACATCAAAACTGCTGTTCATTCGGAAAGGAACAGCAAAAATGTTGTTCCTTTTGAAAGGAACAACAAAAACAATCAACGAAAATGTTGTTCCTTTTGAAAGGAACAACAAAAATAAACACACAAACGCACTGATTCTTAAGAGGAGCGGTTGTTGTTCCTTAAGAGGAACCACATGAAAAATAACGGCACACAAAAAGTGTTGTTCCCTATAGGGAACAGAAAAGAAAATGCACGCAGAAATTGCTGTAGGGAATAACAAAGGAAAAAAAAGAGGAAAGAACAAATCAATTGTCAAGCAAATCCAATCAACTTAGAAAAGAGAATTTATGTACAGGTCTAAAGAAAAAGTAAAATTTTACAGAATTTGTGTTGCCGAAGAATTTCCTCTTGAAACTTGCATGGTGGGGTCCTTATTGTTCAATTTCCAATGGAGTGGAAACTACAATTTGAAGGGATCAACACCTGAAACAAAAAAAACATTAAAGAAATTAGAAAAGAAACAACACTTTATTAAGTTACAACAGCTATGATGTTATTTTCTAAGGGAATATCAATCTGTTAATGGAAAAAAAATGATCTTTTTGAAAAATGTTTTTGTAGCAGTGACATGAATCTTCAAATGGAAACCAAATTTTCATTTCTTCTTGTTATGAATCTGTTAGGTAATGAACTGGATGAAATGCCCTTGTTTCACTAAAATTTCTTTCAAGAATCGCTTGTCCATAAATTGACCTTCTTTGTTCTGCTAAGACCTGCAAAAAACGAGTGTCTACCTGCAATAAAACATTAAATCATGGAGAAAGAGAGGTGCACGGCTCCCCTAATCCAATAATTATACAAAAAAACTAACAAGTAGTTACTCTGTAGAACAAATCCACGGACAAAGTAAAATTAATTTATTACCTGCGGGAGAGCAGTGGCCAATCATGCTAACCAGTAGTGTTTCAATTATAAATTCTTTGTTTTTCATCTGATTTGAGTGATTCCAAATCCAAATGAAATTAAATTCAGAGATATGTCTCCCATAGAAACAAGTTTTAAAAATTTCATGTAATGGTATGTTAAATTTGCCTAGAACAACCTGCATAATAGAGTCATTTTTGGATTTTCTAGCTCAGAACAATAGTTGATATTTCAAGCATAAATTATTCGTTTGATGACTGATTAAGATGATTCAAATTGGAAATGAAAGTAGATTAATTTATTTATCTCCAATAGAAATAGGTTTTGATGAGAAGAAGAATTGATGGGTCCAATACGCTAGTGAATAGTCGAGAAAACAAAATTTCAAGAGTGTTGATTCATGATAAGAAGTCAGTATTTTGGTCATAAATTCCTCATACGATATCAAAATCAAGTGATTAAAATTGAATTGTAACTAGATTTATAGAGGAATATACCATAGAAACAGGCTTTAAAAATATAGTCATTTAGGCCTCCGAAAACTGACTGTCCCAACTCTGTTCCTGAGCTGCCTACTATAATCCCTGTCAATGTTTTGGTTCTAACTTTTCCGTTTCAAATCCAAATGGAGTGATTCAAATTGGGTTGGAAAGTATACATCAAGGGCTACTTAGGATAGAAATAGGTTTTAAAAATAATCAATTTTGGTCCCTCAAACCATGACTGTCCCAACTCTGTTTTTTAGAAATTTCATCAAGCTCGCAAGCCCAAAAAATATGATATTCAAGCAATTTTTCCATATTGGTGATAAAAATTAATATGAGTGTTTTTAGAATTTTTATTTTCAATATAATGCATCTAAATAGATAAATAAATTAAAATATTTATCACCGATGTTGATTTCCACAACGTGTTGCAACAAAAACAACTATTTTTACAAAAATAAAAAAAATGTGTTTATTTTATTTTTTCACTAGCCTACTTTGATTTGGAAAATGAATATAATTACGTATAAGAGTATTTCCAGTGTAACCATTTTTGAAATAAGGCTTCAAGTATGTACATACCCAAATTTCAAAAATGCATGTTAATAAAAATTAGGGTATGAGAAGCCAACTTCCCTTGAAAATATGGTGCCAAAATTGTTAAAGCATGGAGTAATGCTGCAAGAAAATGGAGTGAAACCAATCTTCAATGTATCCCTTATTTTCTTGATTTCCCATAGTCATCGTATCATGAAGTTGTTGAGCTTTTAAAATGTTTTTTTGGTGCAAACTAGAAGAAACCTCATTTTCTTTCATAACTTCTACAATTTGATACATTCTGAGTCTCAGTGTAAATTTTCTCCAATGGTGCATGTGAGATATAATGGGTGGAAAGGGTGAGTAAATTTTGGAGTTCAACACTGTAAGCATGTTGTACTGGTTTATTATGGTGAGGGTGTGGAATGAGTTGAGCAGGAGATTGTGTAGGGAATGGAGCCTCTTGATGATGTATTTGGTTGGGTTGAGTGGATGATTTTGATAGGTAAGTAAGGTGTTGTGGAAGAGCTGAAAGATGTGTTTGTGCTACAAGATGACAGAGAGTAGTCATAGAATCATAGGATGAACCATGCCAAACTTGTAGACAAGATTGGTAGTGGTTATATTGAGATTGGCATGGCTACCCTAACATATGAGTATTCCATAACGAATTATGCAAGTAATAGAATGGAGAGAAAATGTTTTGAACCATACCTGTAGGCCATTATTTACATGGTTTTTATCTTCTTGCAGCTTCTGCATCTCTTTGATATGCTACTTCCATCCTAGATAAGGAAGAACAAATATCTATGGGATGCTCCTTTCAGTTATGAGGGAAAAAAACCTCATCAATTTTTTTATTTTTTTGAACCTGCAAAACATTCAATTGTGAATTTAGGGAGCTAATAAAATCATATTTAAATTTTCAAATAAAACCTTGATTTCAGCTCTTATGCCTCTCGTTCTTGTAGTAAATTTGGAAAAGAAAGAAGAAATTTCTCTAGAATTCTTACTAGCTTTGGAAATTCCTCTTGAATACCTTATGCACAATTCACAAACATCATCATATGATAAGTGAAAAACATCACCTTTTCCTATCAGATTTAAGAGTTCTAAAAATTCATCTTTGATTCCTTTAAGAAAGAGTGTTTTCAAGATCTCTTTTTCCAAATGCTTATGCTTTGATTTTTTAAGGTTGTATCGAAATCGCTCTACATAGTCCTCCAAGATTTCATCTTCCCTTTGTATCATACCAAAAATATCTTCATTGGATTTTCTGTAGGCTTGGTACTTTTTCAAGAATATGTTCTTCATGTCCTCCCATGTTTTGATGCAGTTCCCACCTAGGCTCATGAACCATCGGAGAGCTACTCCTTTTAGAGTAAGAGGAAACACTTTCAACCTTTGATCGTTAGTACAATAATCATATCCTCTACAAAGTATTTCAAACTCAAATAAGAATGTATCTAGATCTTCATTTGTCAAACCTTAAAAATTTGGTAGAGACAATGGGGGAATTATGTGCATTTGTGTCACTCTTCCTAGATCTTTGATAGGGAATTCAAAAGTTGCAATGTGAGCCATCTCTTACCATAATAGAAGATGTTCTTCATGTGTTTCTTTAAGGATCCTCCTTCAAATGTTCCTGTCAATTGGTTAGTGAAATGGGTGGTACTTACAGCACCACACAAGTGGAATTACAAGATTTTTTTTCAAAAATTCTACCTCTAAAATTCAAAAAAACGCAAGCATTCATTCCTACCTTAAGCTTTCACTCAATTCTGTTGTGAAGCAGGCCAGTGAACAAGTGTGTTCCTTGCTCGATGCACACGTTTTTACCTTCCGTATTTAATACTCAATTCTTCCCAAGCAGAAAAGATCAAATATGCATCACTTTTTCTAAATGGCATACACTCTCCTCGACAATGATGCCAAAATGTTGAGGTATAAAAGGTATCTTTTTAACACCTATTTATCCTACATTAATTTTTAATCCAGGAACGACTTTTTGTTTCAAGAGTGTACTCTGTCTGAGGCTGTAATGTAAGCTAAGAGTAATGCTTTGTAATATGTAGTACAGTCTTCTAAATACAAGAGTAAATGGATGCTTGGAAAAGAAATCTAACTACAATAATATAAACTCAAATGCTTTGAAATCCAATCATTCACTCAATAAACATCAATCAAGGATACAGTAGCGATAACTCCTTCCTCTAGAAATTGATGCAATTGAAACCAATCTAAGAACAAGATAATCAATCTGGGAATGTGGGAGCAATAACTAGTATTCTCAACACTTGATGATCTTGCTTTAAAGTAATTGAATGGAAATAAATCTTGAACTAAGCGCTGCTAATGAAAGTAAACTAGGAAAGCTCTCAAAACCAAACTCTTTGCAATTAATCAACTAAAATTAACAACAACTCTAGAATTGAACAGAAATGTAACAAAGAACAAACTGTAATCAAAGGAATTAAACATAAAATCCTATTTAATAAATCTGAATAGTAAAATCTTAACTAATGGAATCAAATGACAAATTCTATTGAACTACAATATGCAAATGAACAATAGTCAAACGAAACAACAATCTATTCATCAATGTAACACAATGATGTCAATAAGCAATTAAACAAACAACCAATTAACTTTCAAATGTAATGAAAACAAATATAAACTATCACACGACAATAATTGAAAGGTAATGATACAACCAATGGATCGATCCACTAGGGTCGGGCCCGTAACCACTGGTGAAACGTCATTGGGATTTACTCCAGAGTTAAGAAATTAAATGACAACAAGATCTTGTATTAATCAGACATAAACAACGTTTACAACAGTTGCTCTTCGATCACAAGAGTTAAGGAATTACAAAGTTACAAAGGAAATTCCATAATCCTCAAATCATTGTTCTAATACATAATACATGCTATCCTTTTATAATCAGAAAGAGGAGAAATTAAATAGTAAATATGATCCCTCATAACAATATTGGATTGTGACGAACAACTTGATCAACAAGAAAAGATATTTCCATCAATATTTCAACAGGAACAAGTCAAATTTGGATTTGCAGCTAAGATAATTTGGAAGAAGGCCGCAACAATAAATATGATAAAATCATGCTCAAAGAACCTTCTGTTTCTCTCAATACAGGACTAGTTTGAAAAACTTTTCTTCAATAAAGTTAATTCAGTCCTTTCTCGACAAAACCCATGTTCTGGATTTTCCAGATTATTTTCCATTTTCTCGGAATATCAACCGCAAAACTATCACTTCTTATTCCAGCAAATTTTTGAGTTGGAATATTAAATGATGTTCTGGAGATCAAATCTTCAATCTAGCAAATATATTGGAGGCTAAAATGGTTAGTGCTGTTACAAAATATATTAATAAACCATCATTGATAAAATTATGCATAATAATTATCAATTTATCAAAAATAAAGGAGAAGAAATAATATTTATCCATAAGAGCATAAATAATTACAAAAATGGGTTTATATGATAAATTATGATAAATTACATGATAAAGAAGAGTAGAAATGGATGAAATAGGTGTTAAAAAGTGGTCATATTAGCAACTCAACAGTAGTCGTGGAATTATGGAAAAGGTAATAATATTAAAATCTTGAATCCAATTTTTTTACCTTTGTAATTTTAACAAAGGAATTCATTGTAAAACACAAGGCCCGAGACCATTTACTCTCTCTATCTGACAGAAAGGTGGAAATAGTTTATTGGCCTAAGATGAAGTCATCATGATGTCAGAGTATGGAACATGTGGCATGTAGATTTTTTTTTTGGTGACCTAGTGGGAAAACTTTGAGTAGTATGTGTTACCACTCAAATGGCACCACATGACATTCATGACGTGAGCATGATGTCATCTCGAAAGGGATTTCTCGGAAGATTTATAAGGTGCACAAGAATGTTTCACTGGGCTAACTAAGCACCGGGCAGATGTGGTAGCTGTCAAACATAAATCATCCCAACAATATTTTGATTTTACATGAGCATGACAATGATATCCATTGCCACAAATCATCTCAGTCTCCTCACTCTACAAGAACTTAAACACACACAATGGGGAGGTGTCAGGTTGATTAGGAAATGGGAAGATTTGGAATCAATAGTTAGCTTGACTTATTCATCAGTTGGTTCTTGTATGTAGTGGGAAAACCCACAAAGATATATTATCATGCACCTTCGACCCAGAAGGATTTTGAGAGTGCAAAGGAGGAAAATTCAAGTCATAGATCATCGGGATGAGTCAACATTTGACAACAAAGGTATGCGGAAATGGATTAATATTTGGGGTGCTCCCACACAATATTTCATCCCCCAAAGAAAATACCAGAGGGGAAAAAAAGGCACACAGAGGAAATTAGATAAAATGATGGCCTCAAGAGATGAAAATATGGATGAAAATTGATGTTCCATCAAGTTAGAAAGATCACTCCATGACATAGTTTTGTTGCAATTCTATATGATCGAGGGCCTTAGAGCTGTAAGAAATAAAGAGTGTCACATTAATGTTTAAAAGTATTAGCATGTTACTCATGATCGACTCGGTAGCTGATAAAAAAACCATGAGCCAAGTGAGGGCTTGAGTGCAATTGTGTTATGTTAAAGCACCTTGGGGCTAGACTATAGAAAATGGCCTGCGACTATATAGAAATAGAAACATATTTTATAGTATATATATTTTGAAATTTTAATTCCTTTGGGAACATGGAATGAATTGAAGACTTGGTTCTGTGGCTTATAGAAAAGGCTTATATCTTAAGTCATGAAGGAGTTGGTAGCATGAATTTAAACGTTGTACACCATATTAGGATGGATGAGTCAACAAATTTGAAATTTGTCGTTTATGCAAAATACACCGAAAAAACTAAAATTTGAAATAAAAGGAATGAGTGATTCAGAAATGCCACTAGTGTAGGTTTTAACCCTGAATAGAAATTATCTACACACGAATCTTATAATAGAAAATAAACAATAGCGAGAGCATAAAACATAAAACAGATAAACACATAGATTTTCCCCTGGATCCCAAATCGAGACGACCAACTCGGTATTTAATTATATTCCTTTTAGTGTTACAACAGATATATATACATGCCAAAGCATACATAAACCCCAATCCATTAACCCTGGATTAGAACATAATCGTAGTTCCCTTGACGGATATACAAAATATCAGGGGCCGAAAACCATCGTACCCCAAAACCATGTGCAAAATCATGCACAAAACATGGGTGGGTCCGCCTATGAGTAGTTCTGCACACCAAAACAATTTTCGATCCCAACAGTGGGGGCTGCCTCCCCCCTTGTGACCCCCCTGATGTGCCCAGTGCAATGTACAGCGCGTGGGGCTAGTCGTGGAAATAATATAACACGTACCCAACATTCTCTCACTTGTTGTTTTCTTTCCAAAAGAGGTCACGGGAGAGTTTAGCCATTGGGCCAATTCTTCAACACCCATTTTTTCTCTACACCAAGAGAACTTCTGAGTGCTCACAAAAATTTTCAATGCATCTGCAACATTCTTGAAAGTGTCCACCTTTACTAGAAACACCCTTTTAGCCTCAACCATATCACTAACAAAGTGATATTGAACATCAATGTGCTTTGTATTTGAATGATAAGGAGGGTTCTTAGCCAATAAAATTTCACTTTGGCCATCATAGTTTATCCTTATAGCTTGCTGTACCAACCACATACTTGAACACAATCTCCACAACCAAACTGCTTCCTTCCTTGCATGAGTGATTGCTATTTATTCTTCCTTTGTAGTTGAAAGCGCCACTATAGACTATATTTTACTCATCCAACTGACTGCACCTCCAAATAGGCTAAACACATACCCACTTGTAGATCTTCTTTGGTCCAGATCTCCAATCTAGTCTGCATCAACAAAACCACGAATGTCCAACATTCCTTCCAATCCTGGTCTTCCCTGGTAGCACAAGCCGTAATCACTAGTGCCACGTAAATATCTGAAAACCCGCTTCACTGTTGTCCAATGCTCCTTTCCTGGGTTTGACATAAACCTGCTCAATACTCCCACTGCATGTGTAATGTTTGGTCTAGTACAGACCATTGCATACATCAGGCTACCCACTGCACTTGCATATGGAACAAGGACATATCCTCCTCTTCTTCTTGTGTCTTGGGACACTGTTCGGTAGATAGCTTTACACCTACAAGAATAGGAACATTCATCGGTTTACTATCCTACATATTTAACCTCTGCAATATAGTGTCGACATACTTCCTCTAGTTTAACCAGAGCTTCCTCTTTGCCCGATCTCTCTTAATTTCCATGCCCAAAATATATTTTACAGCACCAAGATCCTTCATGTCGAATTTAGAGAACAACCGGGTCTTCAAATCTTGGATAATTTATTTGTCATTTCCAATCAACAACATATCATCCACATACAAGACCAAATAAATAACACGGTCACCAATTAATTTAAAATAAAAACAGTGATCCTCCTTGCTTCTGGTGAAGCCAAGTCCCCATATATAGGTATCAAATTTCTGATACCACATCCTTGGTGACTGTTTTAACCCATGCAGAGAATTCTTCAACCTGCATACCAATTCTTTCTTACCCTTCACCATAAAGCCTTCATGTTGCTTCATGTAGATCTCCTCTTCTAGATCCCTGTGAAGAAATGTTGTCTTCAAATCCATCTGTTCTATCTCAAAATCAAATGCAGCAGCAATAGATAAAAGTAATCTAATAGAAGTAACCTTGGCAATAGGAGAAAAAATATCACCAAAATCAATTCCCGGCACCTGGGAATAACCTTTTTCTACCAACCGAGTTTTGTATTTCTCCACCTTGCCTTCTACATTCATCTTCTTCTTAAACACCCATTTTATCCCGATGGGCTTCCTTCCAGCTGGCAACTCCACCAGATCCCATGCCTCATTTTTGTGCAAGGATGCCATTTCATCAACCATGGCCTCCTTCCAGAGTTTTCCATCCTATGAATCTACTACCTCCCTTACAGTTCTGGGATCATCATCAATTATAGTTAAGGAAAAACCTAAACAGAAAGTAGATGGACTATACCTTTTTGGTTTCCTTCTTTCTCGAACTGATCTTCTCAAAGCTGGAGTTTGTGGCTCTTCCTCTTCTGAATCTTCTTCTGTTGTAGAGTCTAATTCATACTCCTTTAGCTCAAACTCTATCTTCTCAAGTTCCTTTGGTATGATTTCATGTTTAACGACATCTTTTACCTCTCTAAACACCACATCTCGGTTGTACACAACCTTCCTTGTTTCCGGGTTCCAAAGCTTGTAACCTTTTAAACCATCCTTGTACCCAATAAAGATGCACCTTTCAGATTTATTATCCAACTTCGTCCTTTTCTCCTTTGGAACATGTACATATGCATCACATCCAAATACCCTTAGATGTGAAAGAGAGGGTTTCTTACTAGTCCATACCTCATGCGGAGTCTTATCCTCCAACACTGATGAAGGTGATCGGTTAACCAGATAGCATGCAGTCTCCACTGCCTCTGCCGAAAATTCTTGTCCTAACCTGGTACCACTGAGCATGCTTCTTGCCTTTTCCATCATTGTTCT
This sequence comes from Pinus albicaulis, assembly GCA_034641835.2. NCBI lineage: Eukaryota > Viridiplantae > Streptophyta > Pinopsida > Pinales > Pinaceae > Pinus > Pinus albicaulis. The sequence continues at coordinate 211,471,478 of CM076583.1, read as the reverse complement.
ATTCATTCTTTCTACAACTCCATTTTGCTGAAGTGTGTATGGAGTAGTCTTCTGTCGTGCTATACCACACTTCTTACAGAACTCTTCAAATTCCTTCTTGCAGAACTCCCCACCATTATCTGTCCTCAGCGCCTTTATCTTCTTCTCTGTCTGGTTTTCCACCAAAGCCTTAAATTCTTTAAATCTGTCAAAAGCTTCATATTTCTTCCTCAAGAAATATATCCATGTATTCCTTGAGAAGTCATCTATAAATGAAACATAGTACACAGACTTTCCCAGTGATGGAAATGACATAGGTCCAAACACATCACTGTGCACAAGTTCTAATATCTTGTTCACCCTCTTAACACCAGAAGGAAAAATCACCCGATTTTTCTTCCCATATACACAATGTTCACAGAAATAGAAATCCAGAGAAAAATTAGACATACCTTCTACCATACCATCTCTATGTAGTATCTGAAGGCTCTTCTCTCCAATATGTCCAAGCCTTTGATGCCATAACATGGTCTTTTCTCCAGAGAGAGCTAGGATTTCTGCTCCACTTTCAGGAACCACATAACTGTTACACCCATCAATAACAGTGCTACCTTGTAGTTTGTATAGAGTTCCAGTCCGAACTCCCCGCATTAATACTAGTGCTCCCCGAACCATCTTGTAGGCATCTTTCTCTAACACTGTTTTTACACCTGCATCATCCATCTTGCTTACAAAAATCAGATTTATGGCTCATGCAGGAATATGCAGAACACCAGGAAGTGTTCTAATCCTTCCACCTTGCAGCTTTAGCTTGTCCTTTCCATGTCTGACGATTCTGGCCTTCTTATCATCCCCTAGGAAGAAATCACCATCGTATTTCTCATACTCGCAGAACCACTCCCTATGGGGAGTGAAGTGAAAGGATGCACCTGAGTCAATCAACCATGACTCATGATCTACATGTGTATTTGAAGAAGAAGCCAAATACACATCCCCACCTTCATCCGAGGTGGTTTTTGCCTCTGCAAAAGGAGCATCATCAGATCCCTTTCCTTTTTCAGGAGCTTTAGATCTGCAGTCCTTTTTGTAGTGCCCTTCCTTTCCGCATTTCCAGCATACCTTTACAAACTTTCCAGGATATTTAGATCTCCCTCTAGATTTGGATCTCCCACTCGAAAAATTATTCTTTTTTTTGTTTTGTGACCTTCCTCGTACAGATAAGGCATCTCCATTCTGGCCCTCCATATTTCTCCATCTCATTTCCTCCGATAGCAAGGCTGAGACACTGTCATAAAAATTCAAGGTAGTTGTATTTCTACCTATTGCAATAACTAGACTATCCCACGATTCAGGTAGAGAACAAAACAAACTGATGAACTTATCTTCATCTCATATTTTAATATCAACAGATGACATCTGACTTACCACAGTATTGAAGGCATTCAGATGCTCTGTCATCGAGTCTCCATCCTTCATCCTCAGGTTATACATGTTTTTCCGCATGAACAACTTATTCACCAGATACTTAGATTGGTACAAAGTCAAAAGTTTTTCCCACAAATTCTTCGTCGTAGCTTCCCCAAATACATTCAACAATAATGAATCTAAGACACACAATCATATTGTGCTCTTAGCCTTCTGGTCTAGTTTCTTCCAGTCTTCATCTGACATTGTTGTTGGTTTAGTACCTGGATCTACCGTGATCCACTGATCTTTATCCACCAGCAGATCCTCCATCTTGAGCTTCCATAACTCAAAAGTCTGACCATTAAATTTCTCGATCTCTATCTTTCCGCCACTCGTCATCTTCTTAAACCGCAAGAATCAATCCTGCAGATCTCCCACTGAACAGGGTCTACCTCAGGCTCGAGCAAAAAACCCTCAGTAGCAAAGGCGTCCCCTTGAAGCTGAAACAACTCCGATACCAAATGTAGGTTTTAACCCTGAACAGAAATTATCTACACACGAATCTTATAAAAGAAAATAAACAATAGCGAGAGCATAAAACATAAAACATATAAACATAGAGATTTTCCCCTGGATCTCAAATCGGGATGACCAGCTTGATTTTTCATTATATTCCTTTTAGTGTTACAACACATATATATATATGCCGAAGCATACAAAAACCCCAATCCATTAACCCTGGATTAGAACATAACTGTAGTTCCCTTGACCGGATCTACAAAATAGCAGGGGCTGAAAACCATCGTACCCCAAAACCATGTGCAAAATCATGCACAAAACATGGGTGGGTCCGCCTATGAGTGGGTCCGCACACCAATACAATTTTCGCCAGGGTGCTGCCCCGAACCCCAATAGTGGGGGCTGCCTCCCCCCTTGTGACCCCCCTACTGCACCCAGTGCAACGTACAGCGCGTGGGGCTAGTCATGGAAAGAATATAACACATACCCAACAAAAAATGATTTTGTTTTAGAAATTCGGAGCTTCATATTCTGCCTAATTTTTGACCCAATAAGTGACGAAATCTGTTAGTGAAACCTCCTCAGAAATGTTCTCCTTGATTTTCTCTTTCCAATGAGCTATCCTAGGCCTCATTTGGCCAAGTAAAACTCAATTTATGAGCCTCCAAAGTTGATAAGTCAAATTTGATATAAATCTAGAAATTCTGTTGCTCGGCTAAAAAAGATCAAAATTTTAATTAAAATTTAATCCTAAATTAAATTCTAATAATCTAATAGTTAATTTTAATTAAATTTTTAATTATATATTTAAGATAATTATTTAATAACTTATTTATTAATGAATATTAATCTAACTAGCAAATATAATTAACTAATTATAAACAAATTAATCTAATTAATAATAAATTTAATTAAATTAATTATATTTTAAATATTAATTAATTTAAAATTAACTATTTTAAATATTTAAATATAAAACTAAACTAATACTATATTAATTTAAAACTAACCTACCACTACTAACTAACACTACTTACCTTAATAATAATACTACACTAACTAAAAACTAATGTTAACAAATACTAACTTAATACTAGAAGTAACCTACCTTTTAAACTAACCTAACTTACCACTAACGTAAACTAACAAATATTAAACTAACATACCTACCACTAACTTATAATAATTACCATTAACGTTAATAACTCATCGCATCGGGGATAAGACAAATGAACCTAATCGCATCGCATAAAACAAACGAAGGTCATCGGGGTTTTTAAAAGGATGCTCTGATGGATACTTCCGATGCGATATGAGTTTTTAACTCATCGTAGCGGGGATAAAAAAAATAACGCATTGTGTCGGCATATAACAAGTGAAGGTCATCGGGGTGTGTAATTAAAACTTCTGATGCAATGGAATGTTTATTAAATTCTCCGATGCGATGTAATGTTTTATTTTTTTCTTTTTTTTATATTTTTTATATGTATTAACTTAAAACTAACCTAATACTAACACTAATATATACTAATGCTAACTTTAAAACTAATTTAAAACTAAGTTAATACTAACAAATACTAACTTTAAAACTAACGTTATACCTATTCAAATTGAACTAACATTATATTAAATCAAAACTAACACTTCATTATAAAACCAAAGCTCCACTAACGTTAATGACTCATCCCATCGGGGATATGACATGAGTTCATCGCATCAGGGATATAACAAACTCATTGCATCGAGGTTTTTAAAAGGATGTGGCGATTGAAATTTCCTGATGCGACGTTCCGATTAATTTTATTTCTATTTTTTATATTTTTTATATAAAATTTTAATTTAATTAAATTAATCATATTTTAAATATTAATTAATTTAATTAATTTAAAATTAAATATTGAATATTAGTTTTTATTTTTGTTTTGTTTTCATTTTAATGATGTTAAATTAGATTATGAATTTATCTAAAGTATATTTTCTTATCTAGACTATAACCACTTTGATAAAAATGAACTACAGCCACTTCGACATTTTGGATTTTTTCGAGATTAGTAATTTATTTGAAAATTGGAAAATTGGAATAAATGACTGAAATCCCGATGCTTTATGATTTGGCTGTATGAGTAAAAATAAAAATTGTTAGTAATAACTAACTAGGGGTTAATATTTAAATTAAATGCATTATTGAACTAATTTAATTAAAAAAAATGAAATATTGTACATTTTACGCATTTTTTAACTCATGCGACATAAATGATTAGACTTCAAAAGAGTGTTGTTTACAAACCGGTTAACCAAATAAGTTGAAAGAAGCGTCAACAGGAAGCTTATAAAAAATCGATTTCAACGAAGAAATCAAAACAAAAATCTAAAGAAGATGAAAAATCAATAAAATCATGAGGTAATTAACTTAATAAAAATCTTAAAAGGTTCTTAGCCAAAATTTTATAGAAATGGTCGCCATTATTTGAAGTGAACAAGTTAAAATGGGGGGGGTTGTTGTATCGTGCAACAGGTGGTTAAGAACCATTGCATGAATTAACAGTAAGATGTGGGCGCTTTGTGCAGGAGGTCTTGCGTTCGATTCTTCGAAGTCCCAACAAATTTTGCACCATGAAATTTGGGCCACGTGGTGGCCTCCTGGCATTCCACATGGTGGCCTCTAATTGGCGGAACCAAAATTGTTACCCAATTAAAATGCGACACTTGTCCACATATGACTAGTTGAGAAGGAATATTCCCAGGAATATTTGGAGGAATATTCCAAGAATATTCCTTGGAATATTCTCTTTTTTTTCTTTCCAAAAACCCAGTAAAACTTGGTCAAAGGCCAAAAATTGGAATTTACTGGACTTTTCAAATCATGATAACTTATTCATATGGTGTTGGTTTTTTGAACTGTTCACTGCGCCGTAACTAGGAAGACAAGATCTATCCAATCACTCGGGCTCGGCACACTTCCAAAAACATTGAAATTTGAGCTGTCACTTAAGTCCTTGATCCAAATCTGATCACACCTCCCCATTGGGAATCTTTTAGACCCCAAAAGACTCATTATATAATCTGTATAGTATATGAGAGTACAACACCCTCTTTTTTCAGCCTCCTTACACTTTCCTTGCATGGCTTAGTGCCTTTGAACCACAACTTAAAGGTAGTCAACACTTCCCTTCATGAAAGCTCTTATCCTCCTGTCAAGAATTGTCTTCCTTGAACTCACTCAAAAATTTCTGGTGAGAAATTTATAGAAGGTAGTTGAACATCATTTCCTTGATCATCGATCCAAGGTGGCTCAAAAAGACGTAAGTTTCCAATAGAAATCCATATATAACTGAAATTTGGATATGTACAAATGAATGTATGGCTTACTATGTCAAGAAGTCAAACCACTTCTCACCAAGCCACTTCCATGGCGAATTTTGCTGCCTAAAATATTCTTCACGTGAAACATTTGTTCTCACATCAATGATGGAATCTTGGGTTCCAATTTTGCCAGTATTTTAATCCTCTTACTTCAAATTATTCGGAATATTAGTTGGATGAAATGTCCAACAATGGGAAACAACATGTCCCCTCTTCTGGCAATGTGTGCAAGTCTTATGCACCTTCTTTGCAAATTTCCTTTACCTCAAATATTTCCTGTATGCCTTCATCCTCTTCCAGCATTTTGAAACAACATGGTTACACAGACCACAATATGGACAATAACTCTTTCTTCCATTCAAGCATGCGTAATTGTCATGCCTTGCAGAAACATAATCAACTTGACTATAGGAAGAATTATATTTCAAATGCTACTTTGCATGTCCATCTTTTTTACCTTCATGAGGACATGAAATAGTAGATGTTCCAGCTTTCTCTTGAAGGCTAACATCAGTGTTCATGTCTTGGAAACTGTCTGAACTCTCATGCTCTCCATAAGCTGCATGTCCACACACATCTTGTTCCAACATAGGCTTCAAACAATGGAAATCAACTTGAAAACAAACTTGACATGTTTGTGGTATAGAAATTGGAGTAAAATTTCTCTTTGAAGTTGCCTCACATGCCTTCATGGCTTTGGAGTCTTCGCCATAAGATTCAACATAACCAAGACCGAACTTCCTAGGTATTTCATCAACCAAAATAGGATCAATCATGCCTTATGCATTTTTTCCTAAACCCTTGCCTTCATAGCCCATTTTTAACATTAACTTGGACCCTATACCTCTAGTGTGCTTTTCAAATGATCCTACACATCTATCTGATGAGGAATTTGAAGACAAATTAGAGTGAATTACCTTTGCTTCACACATTTTCTTGGTTAAGGCCTCTTGTGCTTGATGGAGATGCATCTCCATCTCATGCATTATTTGAAGAATTTGTTCTTTCTCTTGCTTCATAGCAATCAATTGCTCATGAAGTCTAGTTATTTATCTTCTATCTTCAAACATAATTTGCAACATATCCTTTAGGATATAGAAGTCTCGCTTCATCTCTTCATCGAAGAATATTGTGAAGGAGAAGGATTTTGAAACTTCACTTGATGAAGTTTTCATTATGAAAATGAACAAAAAAAATTCAAAAAAATTGAAAAAGCTTTCAAAACAATTGACAAAGCTTAAAAAATAAATGGATGTAGAGTCAAGCTCTTCTTCAAGCAACCTTTTGCAAACAAACCCTTTTCTGATTCAAGGGTTGACTTGAGGTCCTTTGGGTAAGGAGAATAATTGAAATTTTTTTCCTTATAACAGTAGATCTCCCTTCACCTCTAGCAAATTCAAAATTGTGAGAAAAAATTAGTTTGCAGATAGTAAAATTCTTGCTGGATTGTATATTTCTGTGGTGTAGATTTTTGGATTCAAAACTCGGAATCTCCACAGTCTTCATTTTTCTTTGCACTGTTAAACACCTTCCAAGTCAAAAAAGAAACCATATGCTTTTTAAATCAAGAAAATTAGTGCTCTAATACCAACCTGATATGAAAATGGGTTGGATAACTTGTTATGTTTTTCAAGAACCTCCCACCGAGTTAAAAAAATTAAAGTCTACCTTTTTCTAGATTTGTGTGGAATTTTATACTTGAAACATGTGTCTATTTTTTAATTGTTTAAGTGCTTTCAGTCCAATTTTTTTTGCTGAAATTAAGCATGTGAAACAACCATATAATGCAGGAAATAAACATCAACACATAACAACAACTTTAATCTAGGAGTTCACCCGAATATCGTGGGCTACGTCTCCTTGAGCTCTTGTCATCTTGACTTGGCTCTTTGGGATTATGGAAAAATTATTTTACAAGCTAAAAAATCAACTCCAATGCTTATCTGAACTTAACCAATGGGTTTATAATACCATTTATGTCCCTGTCATGGCTGTCATCACTCTGAAAACAGATCTAGGCTCCCTTAGACTTGATTACTTCTGTCGGTGCTCTTGAGATACCCCGAGCTTCTCTATGGTACTAAATCCTTCAGAATTTTTTTTTTCGTCACTAAAATCTAACCTACTATCTCTAACACACCTCCAAAATGGACTGATTATTTTCTCAAAATGAGCACTAGCTCCCCAAAGTAGGCCTCCATCCACTATTGGTCATAGCCTACCCAAAACTTCCTTGTAGGTTCTCAACCTTTAGAAGTATTTAAATGACTCTAAAAATCCATTCAATGGATTTATAATGTTAAAAATAGTCAAAATATACTATTGGTTCATTGAGACTAGCGTCTGGTTGCTACAGTTTTGCCTCCAAGACCTGGTGGCACCCCTTGTCTCTAGGGTCAAAGAAAACTTCTTTGTGGGTTCTCGGCCTCTGTCCTCAAAAGCTTCTCAAAACTCATCCTATGAATTCAGGTTTCTAATTACAATCATAAATGACTATTTTTTTGCTGAATAAGGACTTTAGCTGCCTTGGCTAAGCCTCAAACTGCTGTTGGCATTTGCTGGCCCTTGTGGCCCCTGGAACTTATCTGAAGCATATCGTTCTTCAAAATTCCTCTGCAGGATTTTCAAACTACACCATTAGCTCCATAACATCTGAAACATCCAAAATTTACTATAGGATTTTTGAATAAGGCCTCTAACTCCCTTGACTAGGCCTCAAACTACTATTGGCCCGTAGAACTTCACTAAAGAAAAACCCTACTCAAAATTCCTCTGATGGCTCTGCAACCCTCACCAATGAGTCTGAAATGTCTAAGATAGTTGAAATTGACTATTGGTACTCTAAAATTTCTCAAATCTAGCTCAAGATAGAGCCTAAACTCAATTTGTCTAGTGACCCCTAAAAATCCTCAACCAAATTTGGAGAACTGAAGTTTAACTACAGATAAGTTTTGCAATTCTGAAATTTTAGTGCACCCGCTAGATTATCCACCAAGTTTTAACCACAACATAAAATTTTAGGTGATTGGTTGGGCACATGCCCACACCATGTGGTCATCTAACTGCAATCTTCGACGGCAACTCCGGGTATAATCGTGCCATGTGACACATACAACCGACAGAGGCTATAGAGTTTTTGGTTTCCAATCCATTGGTGTTAACATTAAACCCACCATGTGACTGAAATGAAATCTCTGGTAGTAGTTATATATTGGAAGTTAGGTCTTAACCGTTGGCCCGGGGTCATGACCCAAAGGCCATATGGGGAGGGGTTGGCCCCTCTAAACCCCGAACATGGAAACACATGTAATTGCAATTTATTCATGGTCCTATGGTGGTTAAGAACCATCACATAACCTAACGGTAAGACGTGGGCACTCTATGCAGGATTTCTCACATTCGATTCTCCAAAGTCCCAATAAATTTTGCACCATGAAATTTGGGCCACGTGGAGGCCTTCGGGCATGCCACATGGCAACCTCGAATTGGCTGAACCAAAACTGTTGCAGAATTAAAATGTGACACTTGTTCACATAAGACTAGTCGAGAAGGAATATTTTGGGGAATATTTCAAGGAATATTCTAGGAATATTCTCTAGAATATTCTTTTTTTTTTTTAATTTCCAAAAACTGAGTCAAACTTGGTCAAAGGCAAGAAATTGTAGTTTACTGGACTTTTCAAATCGTGATAACTTCTTCATATGGTGTCCATTTTTCGAACTGTTTGCGGCACTCGAATCCGTAAGATGAGATCTATCCATTCACTTCGATTCAGAATAGTTCCGAACACTTTGAAATTTGAGCTATCACTTAGGTCCTTGATCCAAATCCGATCACTGACTCCCCCTTCGGTGTCTAGTGATTGAGTTCTTACAATGTACTTCGGTCATGCGATTAGCTCCTAACACTCGCATGTTGGGGGGAAATCTGTTACACCAATTTTCGGTCATCTAACCTATTACTATTAAATGGACCAAAGTACACCATGTAAGACCAATTTTTCCATAGTAAAATTTCTTTGACAATGAAAAATAACTTAATAACCCATAACTTATTAAGTTTTTTATGGTCTAAATAGGAAACCCCATGAGGAATAATTGAATAAATCCTTATTTTTTTTATTTTCCTCAAGGGATAATTAATTAAACCACAATTTAATTAATATTCCTGGTCATATTTAACCCAGAACAGGAAAATTAATTAGATAAATCATTATTTATCTTGTTATTTTCTAGGAATAATTATTTAAAATATTATTTAAATAATATTCCTTCTTAAATTTGACTAAAACATTTATAGATAATTGAATAAATCATTATTTATTTAATTAATACTTAACCACATTCTTAAATAAAAAAATAAATCATTTATTTATTTATTATTTCTAAATAAAGGGATTTGACCATATTCAAATTCCTTTTCCCTCTAATAAAAATAATAAAATATTCCATAAAATTTGCATCTATATTTGGTTAATAATATTTTAATCATGCACAAATATCTAGACTAAATCAATATTTTGTTATAAATAGAAGGGTTTTTTCATTCATTCACTACTTTGCCTAAAGATCACTCTGGATCTATACTTTTGGTCTGACTTTGATCCTCCATCATTGTCATATTTTCCTACTTTTTTCTCGTGAGCTCCCTTTTGAGTTCCATTTTTGTATGGTTTTTCTACACCATCAAGAGAGAGATATATTAGATCTGAAGCATTGAGGACATACAAGAATCCACCCCATTGAGGGGGACTGGTAACATCTTTCTATGTTTCCTTCCCAGGTGTCATAATACAAAAAATTATTTAAAAATTATTGTCTTGTTCATTGGATGTATGGAGGAAATCTTGATTTTATTTGTTGTTTAATGTCTTTTCCTGCATAGATCTGTATTTCTGTAGCATTTTTTCTAATCACTAACTACAGATCTAAGGAAATTGACAACAATATTTGATGTTAGAGTTGTTTGTTATGCACAGCTAAAGTGAGTTTTTTATGTACGCTTGCGATTAGAATTCTCACTAACGTAACCCATACACATCCTGAAATTTCCTTTTTCGTCGGTCTTCTTGCTCAGTTTATGCACAAACCTCATGAAAGTCCCTGGAAAAAAACTAAAATAATACTACAATATATTCGAGGTATACTTCAGTTCAAGATTCAATACAGTGTAGGAGCATCTCAATTGTTGATTGGTTTCACTGATTTTGATGGGGCTAGTGACCCTCATGACCGAAATTCTACTGCAAACTATGTATCCACTCTTGATTCAGGACCCATTACATGTTATTGTAACAAAAAAAGTGCCATCTCTCTTTATTCTTCAATAGCAGAGTATCGTGGTGCAGTTGAAGCCAGCAAGGAAGCCCTGTGGCTTCGTCAGATCCGGACTAAATTTGGTCTTCATCAACAACATCCAAATATACGTTGGTGTGATAATCATAGTGTCATTCAGCTATGAAAATATTTAGTTCAACATCAACGCATGAAACACATTGAGCTACACATACACTTCATCAGAAATCTCATTCATGATCGTGTTCTTGAAGTGCAGTATTGTTCAATCAGTGACCAAGTTTTTGATATCTTTACAAAGGCTCTCACAGAATCGATGCTTATGAAACTTTGATCTATGATTGGAGTTCAGGAAAGTGATCATTAAGGGGGTACAAGCTCTAATGCTTCTGTCCTTCTCCTATTGTGTCACCTTTTTAAATCCTTCAATCCTATCCCAATTTTTCTTAAGAGGGGATGTTACAATATTCTGACACATAGGAAATAGTCTCCTATGCCACCTTTTTAAATCCTTCAATCCTATCCCAAGTTTTTCTTAAGGGGGGATGTTAGGATATGCTGACACATAGGAAATAGTTAACTACAATTTGGTCTAGCGTATACTTAGGTAAATTTTATGCCTTGACTATGTAAATATGTAACTTATAATCCAACGGCCATGATATGTAGTGATCCAATGGTTCACTCTCTCCTCGGCATTATCGACACTTGATCCATGGCTTACACCTGATTGGTCTATGAATTATCACTCCTCAAACTCTCAAGATAGAAGTAAATATCAAGAAGAAAAATTTAATAGTGTTGATTCATTTAAGTAGTACCCATAATTTTATTCATTGTAAGATAGCCAAGAAATTGAATTGTTTCCTATACCCATCACTAGAATGTAAAGTAATGGTTGCAAATGGAGAAAATATAAATTTATCTGGAAAATTCCATAATATCAAGATAACCATGGAGTAATGTGTATTTAATAGTCCAATTATTTCCATTCAGATGGGAGGTGTTGATGTTGTCCTAGGAGTAGAATGGTTACAATCTCTGGGGACTGTAGCTTTTAATTTTCAATAAATTTTCTTGAATTTTTTTCAGAAGGAAAGCAATTCAAATTAAGGGGTATCACAGGGAAGATGAGAAATGTAATAAGCTCTAATGTCATGAAAAATCTTCTGAATAAATAAAAACGAGGCGTAATCGCACAATTATGCTCACTAGAAGTTCCAACATCAAAATCATCTATTTCTCCAAATCTCCAATAAGTATTGGAAAATCACTCCAAGGTGTTTGAAACTCCCAAAGGACTCTCACCTATTTGTGATCATGATCATTCTATTAATTTGATTCCATGAACTGTTCCTCCAAACATCAGGCCTTAACGATATCCTTATGTGCAAAAGAGAGAAATTCAATGCATGATTGCAGAAATTTTAGAGGCTGGTATAATTCAACCTAATCAAAGTTCTTTCTCTACTCTAGTATTATTGGTGCACAAGAAGGATGGATCATGGTGCATGTGTCCAGATTATAGGGAGCTCAATAAGCTCACTATTAAAGATAAATTTCCCATTCCTGTGATTGATGAATTATTGGATGAATTACACGGAGAATTTTATTTTACCAAGTTAGATCTTCGTTCAGGATATCATCAAAATAGAATGAAGACTGAAGATATTTTGAAAACAACATTTCAAACTCAAGAGGGTCATTATGATTTTTTGGTCATGCCTTTTGGCCTTACTAATGCACCTTCTACATTCTAAGGGTTGATGAATTCCATTTTCAAACCCTTCCTTAGAAAATTTGTGCTAGTATTTTTTGATGATATACTAATCTACAACAGGTCTCGGAAGGATGATGTTCAACATGTTGACAGGGTGCTCAAACTAATGGAGGAGAAACAATTATATGAAAAAACATCCAAATTTTCCTTTGTAGTACAAGAGATGGAATATCTGGGTCATATTTTATCTCATCATCGTGTCAAGGTAGACCCTAACAAAAGTAAAGCCATTAAGGAATGGAAAGTCCCCACAACCATAAAGCAGTTGCGAGGATTCATTGGGTTAACGGGGTATTATCGCAAGTTTGTTAAGAATTATGGGAGAATAGCACTAGGTATAACAACTTTATTGAAGAAAGATGCATTTTCATGGACTCTTGAAGCAACTAAGACCTTTGAACATCTTAAAGAGGAAATGTGCCTAGCATCGGTCTTAGCTACACCAGATTTCACAAAAACCTTTATTGTGGAATGTGATGCCTTAGGAAATAGAATCGGTGCTATTTTAATGAAAGAAGGAATACCATTTCATGAGAAGGAAATGTTAGAAATACTACATGAACTAAAGAAATGGTGACCTTACATAATGGGAAGACACTTCAAGCTAAAAATTGATCATGATAGTATTAAACACTTTTTGGAACAAATAATATCTTTAGAGGAGTAGTAAAAATGGCTCACAAATATGTTGGGTTATGAATTTTAAATCATCTACAAAAAAGGGAAGCTAAATGTTTTTTTAGATTCACTCTCAAGAAAGAATGAAGAGGTGGAAGAATTTCTTTGTGAATTTTCTAATATCCAACCAGATTGGATAACTGAAGCAAGGGATGAATGGAAGAAAGATGAGGAAGTGTGGACACTCATTGAAAAGTTGTAGCAAGATCCTAATACATATAATACATTTAGTTGGAAAAATGATTCCTTGTGGTACAAGGATCACTTACATATTTGTAAGAATTTCCAACTAAAAAAAATATATATTCTTTTGGAATTGCACACTTCTCCTTTAGGAGGACACTTAGGATTTTTGAAAAATTACTACAGGGTGAAGAAAGATTTTTTTGGGATGACCTTAAATATAATATTAAAAATTTTGTGGTGGAATGTTTGGTTTTCCAGCAACATAAAGGTGAGACAATTAAGACCCCCGGTCTTCTACACCCTTTACCCATTCCAAGTCAACGTTCGGAGGAGATTTCAATGGATTTTATCATAGGTTTACCTAAGTCTGAAGGAAATATTTCCATCATGTGGTAGTTGATAGTCTTACCAGGTATGCACAGCTTTGTGCATTATCTCATCCATTTAAAGCAAGTACAATTGCTACTACATTTAAGGAAACAATTCATGGAAACCCAAAGATTATTATAAGTGATAGAGATCCCATTTTTACTGGAAATTTTTAGACATAATTGTTTTCTTCTTTGGGTACTCAACTAGCTCATAGCTCATATTATCATCCTCAATCCGATTTTCAAACTAAGATAGTGAATAAATTTTTGGAGGGATATATTTATTTTTTTGTATCTGATAAACAAACATAACGGGTCAAGTGGTTACCTCTCACTAAATGGTGGTATAACACTTCCCTCCATACTGCAGCAAAAATGACCCCATTTATGACACTTTATGGATATCATCCACCATCCATCACATCATATTTAAGATAAAATTATAACGTTCAAAAATTGGAAGATCACATCGATCATTAACAAGAAGATCAGCAACTCCTAAAGGATAACCTACGTTTGGCACAAAATCGAACGAAACAATAGGTAGATCAATATTGCAGCAAGAGAAGTTTTGATGTAGGAGACTCGGTATTTTTACAACCACAACCATACAAGAAAATGTCGCTCAAGAAAGCTAAGAAGGATAATAAATTATTGCCAAAGTACTATGGTACTTACAAGGTGTTGCAAAGCATTGGTACTATGGCATACAAATTGGAGCTTCATCCTTCTTCACGAGTGCATCTAGTTTTCCATGTTTCATGATTAAAGAAGGTTGTAGGTGAAAAAATTTCAATTCAAACAATATTGCCAGAACTTGATGAGGAATGAAAAATCATATTGGAACCTTAAGTAGTCATGGAAAAAGGAAATCAACATCTACGAAATTGATCAATTTCAAAGTATCTCATCAAGTGGAAGAACTTACCCACTCAAGATTCTACATGGGAGGATGATAATTTTATACAGAAGCACCCAGAGCCACTCAAGCGTTGAGGAAAACATCTTTTTGAAGGAGAGGGGCATGTTAGGTCCCTATATTACTAGTGTAGTCCCTTATTATTGTTAGTGTAGCCCCGTTATTGTTATTGTTGTACCCATGTAACCCCAATATTGTTACTATTGTGCCCTTGCATTATTTTTGTTAGGTCATCTAGGATTATATTGTGACCCCATGGACTCCTATATATAGAAGGAGGTTTTTTCATTTGTATCATCCAAGAATTTTCCATTTATGTAATGTAAAGGAGGTTTCACCCTCTAAGTGGCTTATTTATAAGGCGTTTATCTCTCATTTCTTCTATTTTTGGAGCTAGTTTCATAACACAATCTTCCCAAAAGAGGGGTGATCAATAGTGCATCACAAACAACTTTGTCATAAAAAAAATCCACTATAAAAGAAAGGAAATACTACTAGATACGTATAAGAAAGAATATGCATGAAAAAAATGCATAAAGGAGAGGGACTACTATAGTCTCTCGGTTGAGCCTTAACCCAAGAGGACTTATCCCTCTAAATATCGATGAGGCTGAAAATAAGATAGCTTTCATTCACTATCAAAATAATACATAAAAAAATATTAGGCATAGAAACCTATTACTCCTCAAAATACATTCTCAACTAATTTTAACTCCCCATTGGGACACTATTCCCATTTATTTCTACAAAAATACTTGAGGGGAAGTCTCCTTGAGGAGGGGAACTTTGTCACTCCAATTCCCTAAAATTGAGGATCTAGTTCCCTGATTGATTTCAAATTATGAGGATAGATCCTTTGTAAGCCAACCAAGTTCAAGATCCTATTTTGGTGGGGAACACATCCCTACATTTTCTCAATCAATCGAGCTCCAAAATATTATCAATAACTTCATAATATTGTCTTCATTTATTGGCAGGGAACAAGTCCTGAGATTCTATCATTCACAATTTACTCAATATTCTCTCAGTATTCTCTAAATATAAATAATATTACACACTTAATATGAACTTATCTCTAAAACTTCCTAAAAACATATTAAATCCAAAAAACATTATTAAGTGTAGATGGATAGATTAATATTGCCTTTATGTGCCTAAGAAATGATATATGCGCCTTAATTTGTGTGTAATTTGGAGTCCCGTCATACTAACAACAATTAGACTAGCCAATTGTGTTATTGTTTGAATTTCGACTATAAAATGAATAAACATTTCCCTTTGATATATTTTGAACACTTTTTTCAAATGTAATTACGAATAATTTTTTACTGACATTTCCCTTGAATATTCCCTTGGTTTTCATGTCATTTTAGGCTTTGGTGATTTTTTTCGGAAAAACATTGTCTCCCCATAGCAATTTATTTGTCTCCTGTGGTAGCATGTAACTTTCCTATTGCAACGTATTTGTATCTTGTAGTATTTCCCATAGCATCTTGTAACAACTAGTTTTGATGCTAAGAGGTGATGGGTCCACCATTTTATTCTTGTTTTTACATATTTTTTGAATATTGCTCTCTCTCTCTTTTTTTAAACAACATTGCATGTAAAAATTTCAGTTTATTGAGTCGGTCCCACCTATATTTTTTCTCTTTTTCCATTAAAAACATTGCATGCAAGATGAACTTAGAGTGCTTTGAGTTAATTGATACAAACCCCACCTATATTTTGTACTCCATGATAACTTCCCATTTTCTTAAGTGTTTTTCAACTTTTGTCTCATTTATCTCCCACATGTGTGGAAATCCTTTCGAGAAAGGTTAAGTGACTTGATAGATAATATTAAGGCTTCCTACTATTAAATTTGGCTATAAAAGACCTTTCCTTACAGTTTTAATGTTTTCTCAAGCTAGAATAGTTTTGAAGGGTGAGGTTAGAGAGCAACATACATGTTCCTTACCATAAGTGTTTTGTTTTTGCATGATATTGTTGGAGATGTGGAGACATCCTTTGATGATTGTGAAGTTGCATGTGATAATCTATTGGACATCCTAATGAGGATATCCTTGTTTTTATAAGTCTTCTAGGTTTTTGTTGTTACTGCTTAGATGTTCCTTATGTGAGTGTTGTATATAATAATTTGGAATTTTCATGTCATTTTTGAATAGAGGTAAGGTTGATTTGCATGTCCTTTTCAATTTCTCAACACACACACACACACACACACACAAACACACACACACACACACACACACACACATATATGTCTTGTTGACCGTTTCTCATTGATCTAGGTCCTTCCTGTAAGTTCTCTTTGGATCAGATGTTATTTCTTGTTGGGTGAGAAAGAATCATTTATTAGCTAATAGAGGGTCCTATAGCTGCTACAAGAAAAAGTAGTGACCCTCCAATACCGTCATATTTGTTTCCCTTTCAATCTAGTCCTCCAACTATGGTTCTGTAGGGTTTTGTTGAGACTACTATATGATTGGATTCTTTCCTATAGAATCGAAACAAACCCCTCCAAAATCACAAAAATATTTATGTAATGCATTCAAAGGCTCTAATGATTCATAACGAGCTCATGGACAGGTACTAGAAATTGTGCGGGTGGTGAAAATTGTGGAATAAATGATGAAAATGATTTATTTTCATGGAAAAGATGATTTTTTGGATGATGGAGGTTTTGTAGACTTATTTTTTCATTACCACAAAGAAAGCATAAGATCTCACCCATCTCTCTATGTTAATCACAATATTGTAGAAAATCATGATGAACACTATGGTAGTTTTGGAAGTCCTGTAACAGACGTGTTAAACCCATATATCAAATGGTAGATCCCTATGCATCTCCCCATAAATAATCTTGGTGAACGAATGCACAAATGTTGAGAAAAATGGAAAATGGTTACAAGTGATGGTGGCAGATTTATACAAAAGTGTGCACTAGAATTTGTTGAAATTTATTGAGCGTGTTTCCATAATCATTAGGCATATCCCCATGAAACACATTAGAAAAAATATGCATGGTTTTTGAGATATGGTCAAAACAATTTTCTTCCCTTTGTAATTTTTCAATCTTGTAGAAAAACAAAACTTTCATGTAGTAGCTATAGGAAAATGAGGAAATGAATGGGAAAGGTATGGGACTAATTAGTGAATGCTGGAAATCATATGGATTTACATGTCCTTGGTCTCATTGGAGTATCTCGACAACTTAGGTGAAAACCCAAGTTTGACTTCCTCAGACTAGATATTTGATAAGCCTTTTCTTATGGTGACTAACTTGTTCTTCTTTCTTGTAGAGGTTGGAGAGAAATTGCATTCATTATAGAGATATACCTAGAGAAAACATTATTTATCCTTTTCATTTCTTCATTTTTTTCCTCGGCATGTTAGCTGTCTCAATGAGGTTTTCAACCAATAGGCCTGCTTATGTACCTCAAAGGAGGTTTTCACCTAGGATATTATTTCCTTCTTTTTTCTCTTTTCTATTTTTCCAACCTAATAATCTCCTCATGTAGGTTTTCAGTCACTGAGCCAATATCAAGCACCTCGAAGGAATTTTTCACCTAATACTTTATTATTTTATTATTTTATTTCTCCCTTTCTCAACTTTTTTATTTTATTCCTCTATCCTGGTTTCCTTGAAAAACAAATTCTCTTTCAAGTATAGGAATAATTCAAATGGAGCCATGTGCATAACATGATGATAGATAATATTTTGTGTAGGCTATAAACATATGATTTTAGATATACATGAATATCAAAGACTAACTATTTTGACTTTGATGATGCCAAACATTGTGGAAGATAATGGTTCTCCTGCTTAGTGATTTTGAGGAACAAAAATTCAATATAGTTGTCATGCCCTTAATTGACTTGCTCATATATATCATTTCCTATGTATTCTTAAACTATGAAATTAAAATCTTATATTATTTTCCAATTAACCCCTTGAACACATAAATGATATGATGATAACCAATGTATAAATTCTTTAATCTCATGTTCCAATGGCTTTTGTTCATCATATGTGGTCCGTGATTCTTTAGTCTCCTATGGATCTTATTATTTTGGATGTTGTTCTTTAATAGGAAGAATATAATATCTTATTTTTAATAATATTCCTGATACAAGATGAATATCAGTTGGATCAAGAGGACTTGTTTGGAGATTTTGTATCTAAGAACTGTAAGTGGGTTGGGTAATTTATTTCTAGGGTTTTGAAATGATTGTGTAGGTATTTGAGTGGGAGTGGGTATTTGAAATGGTTGTGGTTGAGGATGTGTTTTTTGTGCAGGTGGATGGTATGGATATCATTTATTTTGGTATGGAGGATATTGAGGCTATTGAAGGAAATGTGGATCGCCCCATTGAGGAGGTTGGTGTGAACATGGGAATTTAGGGTATTGAGGGAAATATGGATCACGCCACTAAGGTGGTTGGCATGGATGTAAAGGAGGAATGGAAATTTGGGGAGGATAAGAGCATGAATATTGAGGTAAATATGGATCAACCCATTGAATAGGTTGGTGTTTATATGGATGAAAATATGGAATGGAATAAGACCTTTGATATGGTTGAAAAGGTTGGGGAGGATAAGAGCCTTGTTGATACGAGTTGAAATATTAGATCCATCCACACATCCTTTTAACTTCTCTGCCACATATTATTTTTCTACCTACAAAAGTGAATGGTGGGGAGTTTATGGTATTGAAGATTTTTTTTTTTTTTTTTTTTTTATAAAAAACTTGAATGATAATGCTAATGCGATGAGAGATACCTAATGCAATATTTTTGTTTTTGCAAAATATATGAATGCAGGAAAGAAGGAAGGAATCATTCCAATAAAAATAGATTTATTTCCTTGACACCTTACGAAACAATCACGACAAAAAATTATCATCCCCAATATTGCAACTATAATGTCGCAACTCCTCAGCGTATCGACTTAAATTACCAACCTGGGGTTCGTACAAACTTAAGATGGGTAACGATTGTATGTGCATCAGGAGCCTTCTGTTGAAATTTGGTACCGGAGGACAGGTGGTTCCCTAAGGCTTTGATATTTGGCCTAGGGAAAAGTGTCCAAAAGAATTTAATTTTTCTCCTAAAGTGACTTTATAATTTTTATAAAGTCAAATCTAATTTTAAAGTGACATTAAGTGATAAAGTTACTAAAGTGACTTTATAAAGTTATAAAGTCAAATCTAATTTAAAAGTGACTTTAAGTGATAAAGTTACTAAAGTCTAATTTTAAAGTGACTTTAATAAAGTCAATATAAAATTAGAAAGGAAAAAGTGACTTTGGAAATAAAAGACTAAGTGGGTCTTTATTAAAGTAGGGTGAATTAAAAAATAGAAAGTGAGATTTAAATGAGCATTTAATCTCAGCCCTAGATCTCAATCTATTTCAGCCATTGGATTTAGGGATTCCCCAAAAGTCACTTAGGGTTAGGTTAAAGGAGGAAAAGGAGGAAAAGATCATTTATTCTTTCATGAGCAGATTGAGAGAAGGAGAGCAAGAGAGCAAGGGAGATTTCTGAGCAGTGAGGAGAAGGAGGCAGCAACTTGGCACACATTCCAAGGCAATATTTCAGCAAGACCGTACAACAGAGTTTGCACACATTTCAAGGTAGATTTGGCACAATTTCCAAGGCAAAATCCGTACAGCAGCTTGTGGCACATTTTCCAAGGCAGCCGTACCATTTTCTGGGCACAGATTTCAAGGGAGAAGTTGTTGTTTTTTGCTGCACGCTTTTCTAGATAGGCCGTATAGCCTATAGCTGATTGCTGGCACAAAATCGAGGCAGATTTTCATACAACAGCATTTAATACAGCTGCACGCATTCCAAGGAGGCCATACAGCAACATTTATTGCTATTTTGCATGCAAAAAGAGGAGGTCGTACAACAGAAATTAATGTTGTAATTTATGGGCACGTTTTTCAAGGAAATACACACAACATTTATTGCTGGTTCAGTTTTACTGTCTACACATTTTCCGAGGAGGTGGTTAAGCACGGAAAGCGAGATAAGTTGTAAAAGTCTGTTTGCTGATTTTTCTTTTGCTGAATATTTCTCTCACTGTAAAAAGCATTTTCCAGAAATAAGAAGGAGCTTTCGAACTGGTTTTCCCCAAGAGTTGTAGGGGGTTTTTCCAGGGTCATGTTGACCAAAAATATCTGTGTCAAATGTGTGAATGACTGTTTTTATGCTTGCTGATTTTTAATTCTGCATTTTTCAGCATTCTGAAAAATTTCCAGAATTTGTGTTTTCAGCAAAATTTATTTTCCAGTTTGTTAAATGTATGGATATGGGAAAGGGCATTTAACTATTTTGGAGTAATAAGGTGAAAACTGAAAACCGGGGTGGGAAACTATAAATTTCTACATGGTATCGAAGCTTGAGTGCTGAAGAACAGTTTGGGACAGCAAGGAGGAAAATTACAGCCTGCTGATTTTTCACTCAGAAAATTCCAGCAAGCTGATTTTTCACAAACAACAGTTTTATCCTTACCACAGCAGTGCTATTTTTCAGTTTTAGGACAACAGGATGTCTTTGGGACTGAGGGTGGAGGATAGGTTGGATGGGCATTCCAATTACAACATTTGGAAGGAGATAATGCAGAGTACTTTGAGGAGGTAGAAGTCTGGGACATTATGGTGCATACCACACAGAACCCTATGAATGTGCCTACTGATGATACTCAGTTGGCAGCATATAATAAAAAGAACAACAAGGGTAAGAGATTGATTCTTGACGGAATCAAATACCATTTCATTCCTCATGTGAGAGGAAAGAGAAATGCTCATGAGATGTGGACAGCATTGTCCAATCTCTACCAGAGTACCAATGAGAACCGGAAAATGGTCCTGAAGGAGAAGCTGAAGACCATTAAGATGGGCAATGATAGTGCAGCTGGATATCTCACAAATATTACTAATGTGAGAGATGAGTTGGCAGTGATTGGAGAGGCCATTCCACCCACTGAGTTGGTGCGGATTGCAGTGAATGGCCTCCCCCGTTCATGGATGAACTTTGCTGATGGAGTTTGTGCACGTGAGACCCTTCCCACATGGGAGAGGTTTTGGGATGATTGCATTCGGACAGAGATCAGGAAAGGTCAGCTTGGGGCAGCCAAGCCAGTTGAGCAGGATGAGGATGTAGCACTGTTGGCAGGACGCAAGAAAGGCAAAGGGAAGAAGCAGGCTTCCACAAGCAATGGTGGGGGCAAAGGCAAAGGCAAAGGTAAACAGGATAACTCACAGAAGGACTATTCCAAAGTGAAGTGTTGGAATTGTCAGAAGATGGGACACTATGCAGTTGTGTGTCCGGAGAAGAAGAAGAAGAAGGGGAAGAACTAGAGCATGGCAGCTTCAGCAGAGGTTGAGGACTTTGCAGATCGTTTTGACCGAGAGTTTGGGTTCACTGCGTGTGAGTCCTCTAGTGTGGGATCATCTGCCATAGAGGTTCAGAGGGAGCATGCATTTCCTTCGATTAGCGGAGCATCTTCGGGTATCTGGTATGTGGACAGTGGGGCTTCACGTCACATGACAGGAGTCCGTGAGTACTTCTCAGAGCTTTCAGAGAGTGGCACCGATGTAGAGGTAGTACTCGGTGATGACAGAGTTGTTAGAGCAGTCGGTGTGGGAACATTGACATTTCAGAGGGAGTCCAAACCTCCCTTGAAGGTGTCAAATGTTCTTTATGTGCCAAGGATGAGGAAGAACCTCATATCTGTCTCAGCTTTGGAGGACAGAGGATATGAGGTACTGTTCAGGGGAGGACAGGTGTTGATGTATCCCAGGGGCACTCCAGCTGATTCAGCTAGAGTGATAGGTGTATGCCATGCAAAGGTGTACAGGTTTGCATTCCAGCCCCTTTTGGCATTGAGCAGCAGTACCGACAGCAGAGCTAGCAGTTCTGAGTTGTGTGAGATTTGGCACCGCAGGATGGGGCACATGTATCATGGAGCCTTGAGGACTTTGCGGGAGATCACTACAGGTGTGCCAGATTTCAGTACTAATCACTTTGATACTTGCAGAGGATGTGCGATGAGCAAGTTTGCCAAATCCCCTTTTCCCAGCAGTGACAGCAGAGCGACTGGGATACTTGATTTGATTCATTCCGATGTGAGCGGTCGGATGTCTCATGTTTCCTTGAGTGGATATGAGTACTATGTGTTATTCATTGATGACCACTCCAGGAGGACCTGGATTTATTTCTTGAAGACCAAGAGTGAGGTCTTCAAGCGGTTTCAGGAGTTCAGAGCTCTTGTGGAGACACAGACAGGTCGGAAGATCAAGTCCCTGAGGTCGGACAATGGAGGAGAGTACACCCTTGGAGAGTTTGTTGACTATTGTGTGGAGGCAGGCATTAGGAGGGAGTTCACTGTTCCTTACAACCCCCAGCAGAACGGGGTTGCGGAGAGGAAGAACAGATCCATCGGAGGGGCTGCCAAAGCCATGTTACATGATTAGGGGTTGCCATTGTTTTTGTGGGTAGAGGCCTGCAACACAGCTGTTTATTTGCAGAACAGGAGTCCGCATCGTGCCTTGGGGCACATGACTCCGGAGGAGGCTTTTTCTCGGAAGAAGCCTGATATTGGTCATCTTCGTATCTTTGGGTGCATCACATACTCCTACATACCCAAGGAGAAGAGGACCAAACTAGAGCCCACCGCAGAGAAGGGTATCTTTGTGGGCTACAGTGAGACGTCCAAGGCCTTTCGGATTTACATTCCTGCACAGAGGAAAGTTGTTGTCAGGCGGGATGTGAAGTTCGAGGAGGACAGGGCCTTTAGGAGGTCACGGGAGTTAGAGTATCTGGATCAGCCAGACCCTCAGCAGCAGTTGAGTCAGTCGCAGGGATCCAGTGGGCAGGGATCAGGAGGATCCTGAGGTACATCTATGACGATGTCAGGTCCGTCAGTGGGGAGTGGCTCGCAGAGTCAGAGGGGTGGAGCTATGGGCAGCACGCAGAGCAGTCCACAGAAAGTAGCTTTCATTAGGGAGTCCATCGATGGATGCCCACATGGTACCTCAAAGATCTACAAAAGTTCAGCAGCAGGAGGACAAAGCAGTATACGCCCGGAGTTATTGCTCCTGATGTTGAGGAGGATGAGTTTTATTCTCCGGCGGGAGAAGTGCACTCAGGGAAGAGGAAGCCCAAGTGGCTTCAGGACACCTTGAGAGATGCCACATCTGTTGCTGAGCCTAAGAGGCTGGTCAGAGAGAGCAGACCACCTGAGAGGTTTTGTAGCTATATGGCAATGGCTACCAGCATCCTTGAATTTGAGCCTTCTAGCTATGAGGAGGCAGCTAGCCAGCAGGTCTGGAGAGAGGCCATGCAGGAGGAGTATTATTCTATCATGAAGAATGATGTTTGGGAGGTGGTGCCGAGGCTTGAGGGCAAATCCGTGGTTACTTCCAGATGGCTTTACAAGGTAAAGCATGCTGCAGATGGCAGCATTGAGAAATTCAAAGCGAGGTTTGTGGCTAGAGGGTTCTCCCTGGTAGAGGGAGTTGATTATGAGGAGACCTTCGCTCCCGTGGCTCGATATACTTCGATCCGCTCCATTATATCGATAGCAGCAGAGATGGGTTGGAAGATCCACCATATGGATGTGAAGACCGCATTTCTCAATGGCTTCATACAGGAGGAGGTGTACATTGAGTAGCCACAGGGCTTTGAGGTGCATGGGAAGGAGTCCCATGTGTGCAGACTGAAGAAGGCCCTTTATGGCCTGAAGCAAGCTCCCAGAGCTTGGTACTCCAGGATAGATACATACTTGCAGGAGATGGGTTTCACAAAGAGTGAGGTAGATCTGAACCTTTACTATATTGTGATAGGTGAGGAGCCTCTCATTCTCGTGTTGTATGTGGATGACTTAGTCATTACAGGTGCAGAGAGACTCATAGAGCACTGCAAGAGAGATCTTGCGGCGGAGTTTGAGATGAAGGACATCGGCTTGATGCATTACTTTTGGGTTTGGAGGTGTGGCAGGAGGAGGGGCATTTCTTCCTGGGACAGGGGAAGTATATTGTGGACATCCTTGGCAGATTCCACATGGAGGATTGTAGACCCATGTCAACACCGATGATCACCAATTGGAAGAAGCTTCATGCTTCGGATTCCGAGTTGGTGGATCCCACATTGTACAGGCAGCTGATTGGTTCCTTGATGTATTTGGTCAACACTAGACTAGATATTTGTTTTGCAGTCAACACGATGAGTCAGTTTATGTGTGAGCCTAGGAAGGTTCACTGGGTGGCTGCAAAACACATTTTGCGATACTTGCAGGGGATAGTGGATTATGGTCTAGACTATAGGCAGGGGGATGGAGTGAGATTGGCAGGTTACACTGATTATGATTGGGCAGGTTGTGCTTCTGATAGGAAGAGAACTTCAGGGTGCTGTTTTGGGTTGGGTTCGGCAGTAGTGTCATGGTTCAGCTGAAAGCAGCAGTCAGTAGCATTGAGTTCAGTGGAAGCAGAGTATATGGCAGCCATTCTAGCTAGTTGTGAGGCCATCTGGCTTCACAAGATGTTGTTTGGCTTATTTGGTCAGCCGTTGAGACCTTCAGTGATTTACTGTGATAATCAGAGTTGCATTAAACTCACGGAGAATCCAGTATTTCATGACAGGTCAAAGCATATCTGGATCAAATATCATTTCATCAGAGACTATGTTCAGAAAGGAGCTGTGAAGCTTGAGTATATTCCCACTGATGAGCAGGTTGCAGATATTCTTACCAAAGCCTTACCACGGGCAAGCATGTCTACTTCAGAGACAAGATGGGTGTGGTGAGGAACACCTTCCTCGATAAGAGGGAGTGTTGAAATTTGGTACCGGAGGACAGGTCGTTCCCTAAGGCTTTGATCTTTGGCCTAGGGAAAAGTGTCCAAAAGAATTTAATTTTTCTCCTAAAGTAACTTTATAATTTTTTATAAAGTTAAATCTAATTTAAAAGTGACTTAAGTGATAAAGTTACTTAAGTGACTTTATAAAGTTATAAAGTCAAATCTAATTTTAAAGTGACTTTAAGTGATAAAGTTACTAAAGTTAAAGTGACTTTAAATAAAGTCAATGTAAAATTAGAAAGGGAAAAGTGACTTTGGAAATAAAAGACTAAGTGGGTCTTTATTAAAGTGGGGTGAATTAAGAAATAGAAAGTGAGATTTAAATGAGCATTTAATCTCAGCCCTAGATCTCAATCTATTTCAGCCATTGGATTTAGGGATTCCCCAAAAGTCACTTAGGGTTAGGTTAAAGGAGGAAAAGGAGGAAAATATCATTCATTCTTTCATGAGCAGATTGAGAGAAGGAGAGCAAGAGAGAAAGGGAGATTTCTGAGTAGTTAGGAGAAGGAGGCAGCAGCTTGGCACACATTCCAAGGCAATATTTCAGCAATACCGTACAGTAGAGTTTGCACACAGTTCAAGGCAGATTTGGCACGATTTCCAAGGCAGAATCCGTACAGCAGCTTGTGGCACATTTTCCAAGGCAGCCTTACCATTTTCTGGGCACAGATTTCGAGGGAGAAGTTGCTGTTTTTTGCTGCATGCTTTTCTAGACAGGCCGTACAGCCTGTTGCTGATTGTTGGCACAAAAATTGAGGCATATTTTCGTACAGCAGCATTTAATACAACTACACGCATTCCAAGGAGGCCTTATAGTAGCATTTATTGTTGTTTTGCACGCAAAAAGAGGAGGCCGTACAGCAGAAATTAATGCTGTAATTTCTGGGCATTTTTTTCAAGGAAATATGCACAGCATTTATTGCTGGTTCAGTTTTACTGTCTGCACATTTTCCGAGGCGGTGGTTAAGCATGGAAAACGAGATAAGTTGTAAAAGTTTACTTGCTGATTTTTCTAAATATTTCTCTCATTGTAAAAAGCATTTTTCAGAAATAAGAAGGAGCTCTCAAACTAGTTTTCCCCAAGAGTTGTAAGGGGTTTTTCCAGGGTCATGTTGAGCAAAAATATCAGTGTCAAATGTGTGAATGACTGTTTTTATGCTTGCTAATTTTTTAATTCTGCATTTTCCAGCATTCTGAAAAATTTCCAGAATTTGTGTTTTCAGCAAAATTTATTTTCCAGTTTGTTAAATGTATGGATATGGGAAAGGGCATTTAACTATTTTGGAGTAATAAGGTGAAAACTGAAAACCAGGGTGGGAAACTATAAATTTCTACACCTTCCTCTTCCTAGTCCGACTCCCTTTGATGCAAGTGAAAGAATTCAATGAAGCAACTTCAAATGATAGAATATCTAGGTAAGCAACTAATCCTAAGTTGCGAAAGGTAAATAATAATAACAAAAGTTATTCTATGTTTTCTAGAATGTAAATGATAGAAACATAATATATTCTAATTGCAAAAATGTAAACAGTAATGACAACTAAGAAAATCTAATTTACCTTTCTAGAAAGGAAATATATTCTATATTTCAAGAAAGGAAAGTTCTATATTGCTGTTGCAATAAGGAAATCACACTTTTCATAGAGTAAATTGCATAAATGAATCTAGAGTAATTGTAGAAATCAAAATTCAAGATGCAAGAAATGTAAGAGCTAAATGAAGACCTAACTAAGACTAATCTCAACCAAAGTGATCTTAGAGCATTAATGGGCTATAAATATACATATACCATGAATTTTGAGAGAATATGAACAAGGAAGATCTTGGAACCAAATTTCTATAGGATTGCTACATGATTGCTACAAGATTGTTGTTTCTCGAGTTAACATGCCAAATGGCCAAAAAAATCAAATGAAAATGAGACGGGGATTTTTTTTTTATTCAGTAGGATTTCATAGGACTCCAATACAAGTTTAATCACTCAAAAATACCCTTGTTAACATGGGCCAAAAATTAGCAGAAAATTGCTACTATGAAAACGAGAAATTATGGAAATAGTGAGCTAGTTAAACATGATCCTTCCAAGACCTACTGTAGATTAGTATATCATAAAAAAATACTAGCACCAATTTTCTAAGGAAGGGTTTGAAAATGGAATTCATCCACCCTTGAAATGTAGAAGGTGCATTGGTAAGGCCAAAAGGCATGACCAAAAATTCATAATGACCCTCATGAGTTCGAAAAGATGTTTTCGAAATATCTTCAGTCTTCATTCTAATTTGATGATATCGTAAACGAAGATCCAACTTGGTAAAATAAATTTCTCCATGTAATTCATCCAATAATTCATCAATCACAGGAATGGGAAATTTATCTTTAATGGTGAGCTTATTGAGCTCCCTATAATCAAGACACATGTGCCATGATCATTCCTTCTTGTGTATCAATACTACAACAGCAGAGAAAGAACTTTGACTAGGTTGAATTATACCAGCCTCTAACATTTCTGCAATCATATGTTCAATTTCACTCTTTTGGACATAAGGATATTTGTAAGGTTGGATGTTTGGAGGAACACTTCCTGGAATCAAATGAATAGCATGGTCATGATCACGAATAGGCGGAAGTCCTTTGGGAGTATCAAACATATTGGAATGATTGTCCAAGTCTCTTTGGAGATCTAGAGAAATAGATTATTTTGATGTTGGAACTTCTAGTGAGCATAATTGTGCAATTACGCCTCGTTGTTCTTTCTTCAGAAGCTTTGTCATGACATTAGAGCTTATTATATTTCTTGGATTCCCTGTGATACCCCGTAATTCGATTTCGTTTCCTTCCAAAAAAAATTTCAAGAAAAGTTCTTGAAAATTAAAAGATACTGTCCCCAAAGATTGTAACCATTGTACTCCTAGTACGACATCAGCACCTCCCATTGGGATGGAAAGCATTGGACTATTCAATACATATTCCCCCATGGATAGCTTTATATTATGGAATTTTCCAGAGTAATTTATATTTCCTCCATTTACAACCATCACTTGACATTCTGATGCTGCGTATAGGAAACAATTCGATTCCTTGGCTACCTTACAATGAATAAAATTATGGGTACTACCTGAATCAATCAACACTATTACCCTTTTCTTCTTGATATTTCCTTCTATATTGAGAGTTTGAGGAGTGGTAATTCATGCCAATGAATTACATAATATGGTTGGACTCATTTCTTCCTCTTATATGATTGGTTCCTGGTGTATATCCTCTTCTTGTTCATTTTCTTCTTCCTCTTCAAAATCTATGTAAAATAATTTCTTCTCATCACACTTATGACCTTTAGTGTATTTTCTATCACAACTGTAGCAAAGCCCTTTTTCTCTTTTTCCTTCCAATTGTTGTGGTGTTAACCTTGTAGGTTGTTGAAATCTACAAGTAGCAACACTTCCCTCCTTATAGAAGTGAGTGGTAGGCTTCCTTGTCGCCATAATTTTACATTCAATTTTTCTTGCCAACCTGAATGCCTTTTCCAATGAATCAGGTTCAAAACATGAACTTCATGTTGGATGTTATCCTTTAAAGTACCTATGAAGAGATCAATCCTGTGTTCCTATGTAATATTAGTTACCCTTATATTCAATTTTTGGAAGTCCTTAATGTGCTCCCCCACTAAACCCTTTTGTTTGAGATTTATCAATTGCCTAGAGAAGGTGTTTTTCTTTGTATCCTCATAATGTGTTATCATTTTCTCCCTAAAATTTGACCAAGTGACAATTGTTTTACGGGAGAAAAGCCATCGATACCATACAAATGTATTTTGTTCTAGATGTAAAGTTCCAATGCGTACCTTTTGTGTGTTTTTCACATTATTGAGATCAAAATATTACTCCATCTGTAGTATCCATGTTACGAGATCCTTGCCATCAAAATTCCTCATATCCATGCTTGGAATATGGTGGTTCTTCCTGCCAACATTAGATTTTATGAAATTACAGTTATCATTTATTTTGTTCTCATCATGAGTTTCCTCTAGTATGTTTTCACCATTAGGAAACATTTGTTGTATCAACTTTGTCAAACCTTCCATGTCTGATTTTAGATCATTCTTCTTGTTTTCAATTTTTTCATCGATCTTAGCTTCCATGTCATCCATATTAGCTTCCATGCCAACTTCCATGCCATCCATATTAGCTTCCAAACCATTCATCTTAGCTTCCATGCCTTTCTTCAAACCATCCATCTTAGCTTCCATGCCTTTCTTCACAACTTCCATTTCATTTTTTGTTGCTCTTTGCGATAACGAAATTTGGTGCACTTGCTCATGGACTTTTGATATCTCCTGTTGCATTTCTTTGTCTTCATGAGTCATAGTAGAGCCTTCTGAGTCTTAATGGGTGTTGAATTATTTTTAGGAGGCATTTTCGAACCCAATACTGATAGCTATGCTTAATAGGCCTTTGAAATCAACTAGAACTGATTTTTCAAACAAGACTTATGCAATTTGAAAAAAAAATACACACCTTTTTATTGATTTTGAGGAGCTCGATATTGAAACTGAATTATCTCTATGATTTCGGATCTTCAATATCTTAAATTTGGCCTTGATATTACTCTCTAAATCTTCTTTCAAATTCCACAAGTCTGACTTGATTTGGATTCTTCAAGGAAAAGTTATGTCCAATCTCCCACAATGACCAAATTATGGACTAGTTTAGTATAGCAAAATTCTATGACTTTCCACGTGTCACTGTTTCCTCCTTTGGCCTCCGAAATTGATTGAAAAAAAACTATTGTTTGTGTACATGTGGCCACTTTTTACAACATTCCAATCCGATGCTCAGAGAGAGAGTTATGAAGGTTTTCCCACGATAAAATCTTTGAGAAGAAATTTGGGATCCTGAAAAAGACCTAACTTCCATAGATCATATCTCCGAAAATGTTGCGAAACAAGCTCTGAAAGTTTTCAACGATTGTCCTCAGGATTGTGGCTTCTCTCTCTAAAAATTTCAGCTTCTAAAACTTCATATAACAAAGTTATAGCACAAATTCTGTGATGACCTGTTTAGGTTAAATTCAGGAGCCTGCAAAAGCCCTAACTTCCACAGATCATATCTCTGAAAATATAGCAAACCAAGCTCTGAAATTTTGTGACGATGTTCCTCGGGATTTTGGCTTTTAACTCTCTAATTTCAGCTTCTGAACCTTCATAGAAAAACAATTATAGCGAAAATTACACGATGACCTGTTTGGGGCAGCGAAACCCTAGAATCCAAAGACTCTGATACCAAATTTTGTGGAACCAGCTCCAGAAATAGAAGAAAAGATACATCAACACCTTATAAATAAGCCACTTCGAGGGGCCAACCTCCAATACATTACATGAATGAAAAATTCTTGGATGATACAAATTACAAAACCTCCTTCCTATATATAGGAGTCCATAGGGCCACAATGTAATCCTAGCCGACCTAACAATAATAATTTAAGGGCACAATAATAACAATATGGGGGTTACAAGGGTACAATAATAACAATAAGGGGGTTACACTAACAACAATAAGGGACTATACTAGTAATATAGGGACCTAACATTAGTTGTATCTAGTAGAGGTTGAAAGTAGGGCCGAAGGCAGTCCATATTAAACACTGGGTGCACACCAAGGAATGGTTGGAAAATGAGCTCAAAGGCATTGTCCCCTACAGCCTTGGTGATGGTGTATGGCCCATATCGGAGTAGGAAAAGCTTTCGGTGGGGTCTAGCAAGGTGGTCCTTCTGCAAATGTAGCCAGACTTTGTCGCTCACTTGGAAGTTGTGTTGGACCTAATGCTAATCATCTCACTATTTGTACTTAGCTTTGGCTCTGTCCAATATGTCATGAACCTATTCACGAATCTGCTAAAAGTGTTCAATGAATTTTTTCACCTTGCCAGCTTCAAACTGGACATGAATTGAATTAGCCTGACTAGTTGCAAATCACATGGCCACATCAATGGGACATAATGGCTAGAATCCCAAGCCCACCTGAAAGGGGTTGTGGTCAGTTGAGATTTCAAGGGCCTGGTTATAGCTATGTTGTACATAGGGGAAGATCTCATCCCATGTGCATGGATTCTTTGAGTTGTACATGCATAGAATGTGTACGGTCATCCTATTTATGACCTCTTTCTAGTGAGCAGTTTGGGGAGGGAAAGTTGTGGACTTGGGAAGCTTGTTGTCCAGCATTGATGAGAGGCTGGACCAAAATTTACTAAGGAACCTATTGTCCCGATCTTATATGATAGACTGCGGGCTCCAAAACTGTACCCACACTCATTCAAATAAGAGCTTAGCAGTGGATTCTACTATGATTTTCTTCTTGCAAGCCGCTATAATGGCCATCTTTGAGAATCTGTCAATGACGAAGAAAACACAGTCATTTTCATGCTTAGTAGAAGGATCGCCCGACATGTAATCCATGGAGATGGATTCCCATGGTCGAATATGGGTAGGAAGCGGAGTATAGAGGATTTGATTCTTGATGTTCGGATTGGCAATGGCACAAGCAGTGCATGATTTAATGTACTTCCCGACATCCTATCGAATGTTTGGCCATTACAAATACTTCTGCAGTAAAACCAATCTTTCCTCGATCCTAAAATTCCAAGCGACCCGAATCAAGTGTGCTTCCAAAATCATCTTTCCACGCTCACTTGAAAGAACACAAATATGTCCCAGGTGACATAGGAGTGCAACTTGGAGGTGAAAATTTGGAACTCGGTTACCCTATAAGAGCGTCTTGTAGGTGTGGCTGAATTCTAGATTTCTCTTGTAGAGAAGCGGCCACTCAGAAGTCTTATGCCCACAAGAGTTGAGCACAGTGGTTATTGCCACAATCGGTGGTTGGAAGAGGTAGTCCGAAACATTACCGGTGTTTCCCTTATTATACTTTATGTTCAAATGAAACTGTTGTAGATATGTGGACCACTTCTGATGGTGATAATTCTGCGACTTCCCTTTTTTCTGTATGAACTGGAGAGGTCGGTGGTCTATGTGGATGATTGTTTCCTTCCCCAAAATGTAATGCTTCCATTGTAGACAAGCCTGCACAATGTAATACATATATTTTTCATAAGTGGGATACTTATATATTGTTTCATAGAGTGTCGCTATTGGGAAAAATACTGAGAGGGGGGGGGGGGGTGAATCAGTGTTTAGAGCTGACTGAAAACTTTTTACTTTTTCTTTGAGCAGATTTCCATACACGGTTTTTATGAACTTAACTAGCATATGCATGTGGAAATATAGAAGGAAACTAGCATATACTGATTTATCTTTCAGATTTAGAGAATTAGTCTTTTAAACATATTTATCAGTTATGAATAAGGCTAGATAATCTGAAGTTATGAGCAGTAAACAATTGTATAAAGCATCAGACACATGAACACCAATATTTAAGGTGGAAACCCAAATCGAGAGAAAACCACCGCTGCTGTCATCTCTGTCTTCAATCTTTATTATATAGATAACCTTTTACAACATTGTACTGATGTAGACTTATACCAGTACGTAGGCTTCGACCTACAGAAGGCTGCAACCTTCTCTTGTTTTCCAGCTACAACTGGAAGGGAGCTCCAACCCCTTGATCTCGTTTACCAACCTCTCCTGAAAGGGAGCTTTGACCCCCTGATTTCAACACCAGCTTCTACTGGCTGAAATATTTTACTTTCATACTGAAGGCTTCAACCCTTAGATCCACTGCAGACCACGTTTCATCAATTTTCATACTAGATCAAAACAGCTTCAACACAACCCCTTAACATTAACAACCATACTTTCTCCAAGACTTCAATCAGAACAGTAAGACCACTGTAACCAGAACATCAGAAATAACCTAGACTTCAAAAAAAAGCATGCAGATACAAACTCAACTCTGAACATTCATCAATTCAAATAGCATATGCTACTTCTCTTTACTGAAGCTGTGTGTATACGCGCTTCCCTACTCACCAACCTGTGTATGCCTCTGTGCATACTATTTTTCATAACATGAACTACATACGCTACTTCTTTTAACCAAAGCTGCGTGTATACGCGCTTTTATTCATATAAACCTGCGTATACTTCTGAAAATACTGATTTTAAGAATGTGATCAATCTATGATATAGATCTGAGGCTTTCAGTCAGACACCTTCTCAGCAATGCAGAACCTTTATATAGTCAGTCAAGTTTAACCATGTTTTCTCACTCATCCTTCATCATGTTTTCTCAATCAGTGATTAGATTTGTTCATTATCAAATCAACAGCATACTCCATATTCAATCAACCCAGAACTTCAAGTAGACTTCATTGAATGATAGCAGAGAGAAAACATAAATGATAGAAGTAGTATCTGTAAATAAACTTCAGAAACCCTAACTTCCATATGCGCTTTTTATTAAGCAAACCCGCGTATATACGCGCTTTTACCGAGAAAAAATAGCATATATATCTGTAAAATATAAACTTGCAGAACAGACCAAATCTATAAACTTAACCAGATTTCTTCAATTTCTTCATCAGACTTGCGCCAGGTCTTCATCATTTCTTTCGCAGATCATCCTAGAGATTCATCATTTCTAGATCTAGAGATCTTGAACCTTCGTCATATCCATAGGTGCATCATAGATTCAGATCTATCAATTAAGAA
This sequence comes from Pinus albicaulis, assembly GCA_034641835.2. Classification (NCBI taxonomy): domain Eukaryota; kingdom Viridiplantae; phylum Streptophyta; class Pinopsida; order Pinales; family Pinaceae; genus Pinus; species Pinus albicaulis. The sequence continues at coordinate 211,437,456 of CM076583.1, read as the reverse complement.
CAGAGTTCAACCATGCAGATATCTCTTAAAGAGATTTATTTATTAACAACCCTTACCTGCACACATTGCACTATGATCCTCTTCTCCTTATATAGTTTTAGCCTTTATCAATACCATGAGCCAAAACCACACAACTTCCAATGGTATTCTTGGATGGAATCAAATAAACCATACAACTCTCAATACTGTGTGCCAAAACCATTGTAATGCCCCTTGGTATTATAAATTTGGATCGCAAAAGGGCATACGCAACTTGGGACGTACTTATCCGCGTGCATACGTGACTTGGCCTTTACAAACTCACATATACATTGTGAAATATTATATTTATCATTTCTCCAGCACTTACTGGAATTATTTTCTCTGTCACATCTATAGATACATCATTCTTACATATTTTTCTATCCAAATACAACTTCATCAAGTAGGTTTCCATCAAGGACAACACATTGCATCATATTTCCAACAATCTCCCCCTTTAGACTTGATGGCAACCATTATGGTGTTTGATCACCACAACAGATAGATACATTGAATATAACCATTATTCAAACAGCCATTATACTCTCCCCCTTTGACATCAAGGGCAAAGGGCGGATCCAAACCAAGCCAAGGTTTTTATTTTCTTGTAGAAAGAAGAGCTCTGTAGATCTAATGTGCACTGAAGTGACCATGCTCCCCCTGAGTTCACGCTGAATCTTCAAACATATTTTTCAATGAAGTACATGACTCTATGACCTTTCCTATCATCAAGGACTCATACTTACATCAATGATCCAACCAAGTGGAGTTACATATGTGACTCAAGTACCCAACCATGTGGTTTTACACATTTTGACTCAACTACCCAATGAAGTGGGTTTACAAATTTGAACAAGTCCTTACGTGACTAAATATTTCAATTTTACATCATAGGTCTCAACATGACCTTTTTCATCAATTACAGAAATGACTTATATAATCAAGATTAAATATTCTCAAGCATGAGATCAGACTACAACAAGTAATTAGAATGCCAACAATGCATCCTTTCGACATGACCAATGCTCCCCCTTAACCTGTGCATCATGAACACTTTCAACAGCAAATCATCAAGGCATATTCATCAGAAGCATTAGAGAATGAAACAGAAATATGAGAGCTAGAACATCACCAGAGATACCCAACATTTTCAGTTGTCTTTGAAGAGTTTGAAGAATCTTGACCCGAGTATCATACGTCAATAAAACACCTAAAAGCGGTTTGTCTATAAACTCTGCGTATCTGTTGTCCTTGATACCGTATGATGAGCATCTTCAAATTAGCGGTCGATCTTGATACGTGGATATCCAACTATTTGAGATATTGATACTTCCGGGTAAAGGTTTGGTAAATACTCTCCTTCTTATTCTTGGAGGATCCATCTCGCTTCCTTTTGTTAGCTTCTTGATACGTAAGAAGTAGTATGATGGGAATGTGCTTGGTCTTGGAATGCATAACAAGATTATTTGAGATACTAATGGCACTTGTATTATCACACATAATGGAGATAGGAGGTGAACATTTGATTTGAATGTCTTGTAAGCTTTGCATCATCCAAAGAAGTTGAGTACAACATGATGCGGCAGTCACATATTCTACTTCTGCTGTAGATAAGGCAATAGAGCTTTGCTTCTTGTTGAACCAAAATACTAACCAGGGCCCCATATAGAATGCACCACCACTAGTTCTTTTCCGATCATCAACATTTCCAGCCCAATCTACATCAGTGTAAGCATGAAGAGTGAGATCAGCATTCTTTGGATACCATAGTCGAAAGTATTGAGTTCCTTGTAGATGTTTGAATATTATTTTGATAGCCTGAAGGTGAGAATATTTTGGATTAGCTTGGAATCGTCCAACAATCCCAACTGCATGCATAATGTCTGGTCTAGTCCCAATGAGATAAAGTAGACTTACTTCTCAAGTCATGTGGGTTGATTCATAGTCAGAATCATGTGAGAGGCGAGATTACATGTTTGGTTACCATTGGTGTACTTACAGGTTTGCACTCTTCCATACCATACTTCTTCAGAATTTGCTTAAGATATTTTGTTTGAGATAAGAATATGCCATGTGTTGCTTGTTGCACTTTCAAGCCAAGAAAGAATGTTAGTTCCGCAGGTAAAGACATTTCAAATTCTTACTGCATATCAAAAGAAAATTTCTGACTCATAGGCTCTTCATTACTTCAAAAAATGATATCATCAACATATACAACCACAATCACTAGTTTATCATTTTCAGTTTTTGTGTATAAGTTGCTATCAGCAGACCCCTTTGAAAATCCTTATTGATGAAGATATTTGTCAAGACGATAATACCATGCCCTTGGAGCTTGTTTGAGGCCATATAGAGCCTTTTTAAGTCTACAAACAAGTTTTTCATCATTTCCCAAAATGAATCCTTCTGGTTGTTCTATATAAACTTCTTCTTCTAGATCACCATTGAGAAAATAATATTTAACATCCATTTGATAAACTTTGATTTGTTGGAAGCTTGAAAAAGCAAGAAACATGCTTATGGCTTCAAGTCTAGCTAGAGGAGAAAAATTTTCTTCAAAGTCTATACCTTCTTGTTGAGCATACCCCTTGCAAAAAGTCTAGCTTTATTTATTATAACATCCCCATTCTCATTTAACTTGTTTTTGAATATCCATTTAGTTCCATTGACATATTTCTCATGAGGTCTTGTTACTAATTCCCAAGTGTGATTCTTTTCAATTTGATCAAGCTCTTCATTCATGGTTTGAATCCAACATTCATATTTGCTAGCTTGATTGACATTGTGTTGTTCAATAGTGGATAGAAATGCTAGATAGCTAGAAGATCCCACAAGAGTCCTTCTTGTTTGTACACCTGATCCCTTTTCTCCCAAAATTTGAGATTCTGGATGATTCTTTTGAACAAATCTGAATGGAGCTATTTCAGATAAATCATCTTCCGGTTCTTCATTGGGTTCACTCTCTATATCATTTCTATTTGATGTAGAAGGATATATCTCATCATCGTCTTCATCTGTTGTTTGTTTTTCTTCTTTTGGAGCTGCAGGAGACTCATCAAGAACAACATCAATACATTCAACAATCTTCCGAAGTCTTTTATTGTAACATTTATATGCTCTACTCCTAAAGGAGTAACCAAGAAGTATTCCTTCATCTGCTTTGGGTTCAAACTTGCCAAGTTTTTCATCATTATTTTTGATAAAGCATTTGCTTCCAAAAACTCTAAAATGCTTCACAGTGGGAGGATTACCATACTAGAGTTCATATGGAGTTTTATCACTATTTACACGAACATGTGCCTTGTTAAGAATATTTACCGCTGTATGTGCTGCTTCTCCCCAAAATGTGTCAGGTGTTCCGGAATCATCAAGCATAGCTTTAGCCATTTTTTGAACTGTTATATTCATTCTTTCTACTACACCATTTTGTTGTGGAGTGCCAGCTACATAAAACTGTCTTATTATGCCATGTTGTTAAAAAAATTCAAGGAATTCATCTGATGTATATTCTCCTCCTCGATCAGATCTAAGACACTTGATTTTTAGATCTAATTCATTTTCAACCAATGCTTTGAAGATTTGAAATTTCTCAAATGCTTCATATTTGTGTTTAATCAACCCAATCCAACACATTCTAGAGAAATCATCAATAAATAAGATATAGTATTGTTCACCACGTGGTGACTTTTTCTTCACAGGTCCACATATGTCAGTATGAATGAGTTCAAGAGGCTTACTTGATGATCCTTCCTTGGCATTAAATTTCACTCTGGTCTGCTTACCGAATTGGCAAGATTTGCATATGATACTTTCAGGTAGAGTAATATTGGGAAGATCACGAACAACTTTAAGTCTGCTTGATTTGTTGATTTGAGAGAAGCTTAGATGCCCCAACCTTCTATGCCATAGCCAGTTTTCTGAATATTTACTCAAGTAACATTGTTCTTTGCAATTCTTCAATACATACAGGTTGCTTGGAGTTCTTTTTCCTTTTATAATTGTTTTACCTGTATCAAGATCACGTACCACACATTATTTTGAACTAAAGACAACTTCAATTCCTTGATCACACATTTGACTTACACTTAACAGGTTATGCTTTAATCCGTCCACATACATGACATTATTAGCTTTCACCTTTTCTTTTAGAAAAACAGACCCTTTTCCCTTAATGACAGTAGGAGTATCATTTCCAAATGTAACATTCTTTTCTTTTTCTAGCGCACTATATGCAAGAAGTTTGTTTTTATCACCTGTCATATGTTTTGAGCATCCACTATCAATGTACCAATGATTTTCTTCACCTTCTGCAAATAAATCTATGCCACAATTTTCAACCTATAATTCCTTCTTTTTCCACACTTTGGAGCTTGAAGGAAACTGCTCTTTTGGCTGGACTTTGCTCCTGCATTCAGATTCTTCATGGCCAAAGTTATTGCAATAAGAACATTCAACTTCATTTTGAAGAGGAGAAAAGTTGTTATAGGTATTATTGTTTGTTCTAATATCAATCCTTTTCTTTCTTGCTTCTCTTTTCATGATGGTTTTATATGCAACACATTGAACAAGTTTATGACCAAAATTGTGACATGAGAAACATTTTCCATTGAAGAAGAAATTTCTACGATCATGAAATCTTCTACTTGAATTTACCTGTTGATTGGTGTTTCTTTGAAAGGTATTCTTGCTAGTGTTCTTTGAATTGAGATGGTCATGCTTTACCTGTAAATATTCTTTATTCCCTTGCTGAGTGGCAGAATGTTGTATACTAGCTGTAGCTGCTTTTAGATAATTTGGTGCTGAAGCCTAAGAAGATTCTCCGATATATCCAAGACCTATCTTTATAAGAGGAGAATGTTGTACCTTGATAATATCATCTAAGTTCAGATCCTTTAGAAAATCTAAGATTCAAAGTCTTCACTTTCTCAATTTCTTTTCTTAGACTTACTATTTCACATGCTAATTTCTCATTGTGTTTCTCCTTTTCTTCAAGCTGATTTTTCAGAGTTTCTGTGGATATTTTACTTTATTCTAAGCATATTTTGAGTTTATTTAATTCATTAAGAAAATCATTGTCCTCTAAAGAATCCATAAAAGTATCTTTTTCTTCTCTAGATTCTTTTTCAAATGCCATGAGAAGTCTAAGATCTTGTTCACATTCTTCCTCATCGTCAGATAACCCATCACTGTCTTCATGAGTATAGTAACTTTTTCTAGTGCTAAACCAATTCTTATTCCTTCTTGCTACTTCCTTCCCTTTTTCATGTGTTTCTTTGTAAGGACACTTAGCAGCATAATGACCAACTCTTCCACAAGAAAAAAATTTGAAAGGAAGCTTACCTCTGAACCGTCCTGTGCCAAGTTGGAGTTTCTTTACAAAATTTACCTCATCTTCTTCTGAGATATACCCTGATCCTTCTATCTCTTGTACTTCTTTCCCTTTTGTAGAAGCTCTAAAGACGGCTTCTTTGACTTCAGATGGTCCTCCTCTTCTCATTTCACATGTAGTTAGTATGCCATGAAGTTGCACCACAGTAAGATTTTGAAGATCCTGCTTTTCTTCAAGAGCAGAAACTTTTGACTCAAATTTTGTCATTAGTGATCTTAAAAATTTCTCAACCAAAGTAGATTCGGTTATTGTTTCTCCCAGATTTCTCATACGGTTTACAATATCATCAAGACGTAAAAAGAAACTGGCAATGCTCTCCTCATTATGCATTTTTAGATTTTCATATTGAATTCTAAGAGTTTGGAGTTTAGCACTTTTTACCTTTGCATCACCTTCATAAATTAGAATGATTTTTTCCCATATTTCCTTTCTTGTATCCAGCTGCATGAATTTGACAAATTCTGATTCAGTTAGACTTCCCAATAGAGCATTGACCACTTTTGCATTTGTTTCATAATTCTTTCTTTCGGTTGGATCTGTTGGTACTGCGGTTGGATATTGATATCCTCCTTCAACAATAGCCCATACATCTGCTCCTAGAGACTGAAGATAGGATCTCATCCTTGTTTTCGAGAAGATTAAATTGTTTCCGTTGAAGAGCGGAGGCCTGATAGATGATGTTCCATCTTGATTGCTCATCTTGATTGATCTTCCTTCTAGCGGCTAAGATTTTTCAGAAGGACCTGATCTGATACCAATTGTTGGGAAAAATACTGAGAGGGGGGGGGGGGGGGTGAATCAGATTCAAAGCCGATCGAAAACTTTTTAATTTTTCTTTGAGAATATTTCCATATGCGATTTTTATGAACTTAACTAGCGTATGCACACGGAAATATAGAAGGAAACTAGCGTATACTGATTTATCTTTCAGATTTAGAGAATTAGTCTTTTAAATAGATTTATCAGTTATGAATAAGGCTAGATAATCTGAAGCTATGAGCAGTAAACAATAGTATAAACCATCACACACATGAACACCAATATTTAAGGTGGAAACCCAAATCAGGAGAAAACCACCGCTGTCATCGTCTCTGTCTTCAATATTTATTATATAGAAAACATTTTACTAAATTTTACTGATGCAGACTTATACCATTACATAGGCTTCTACCTGTAGAAGGCTACAACCTTCTCTCGTTTTCTAGCTACAACTGGAAGGGAGCTCCAACCCCCTGATCTCGTTTACCAGCCTCTCCTGGAAGGGAGCTTCGACCCCCTGATTTCAACACTAGCTTCTACTGGTTGAAAGCTTTTAGTTTCATACTAAAGGCTTCAACCCTTAGATCCACTGCAGAGCACGTTTAATCAATTTTCATACTGGATCAAAACAACTTCAACATAACCCCTTAACATTAACAACCATACTTTACCCAAGACTTCAATCAGAACAGTAAGACCATTGTAACTAGAACATCAGAAATAACCCAGACTTCAAAAACAAATATGGAGATACAAACTCAACTCTGAGCATTCATCAATTCAAATAGCATACGCTACTTCTCTTTACTAAAGCCACGTGTATACGTGCTTCCCTGCTCACCAACCTGCGTATGCATCTGTGCATACTGTTTTTCATAACATGAACTGCATACGCTACTTCTCTTCACCGAAGCTGTGTGTATATGCGCTTTTCTTCGTATCAACCTGCGTATAATTTTGAAAATAATGATTTTCAGAATGTGATCAATCTCAGATATAGATCTGAGGCTTTTAGTCAGACACCTTCTCAGCAATGCAGAACCTTTAGACAGTCAGTCAATTTTAACCATGTTTTCTCACTCATCCTTCATCATGTTTTATCAATCAGTGATTAGATTTGTTCATTATCAAATTAGCAGCATACTCCATATTCAATCAACCCAGAACTTCAAGTAGACTTCATTGACCGATAGTAGAGAGAAAACAGAAATCATAGAAGTGATATCTGTAAATAAACTTCACAAACCCTAATTTGCATACGTTCTTTTTATTAAGCGAACCCACGTATATACACGCTTTTACCAAGACAAACTAGCGTATAGATCTGTAAAAGATAAACTTGCAGAACATACCATATCTATAAACTTACTCAGATTTCTTCAATTTCTTCATCAGACTTGCACCAGGTCTTCATCATTTCTTTTGCAGATCATCCTAGAGATTCATCATTTCTAGATCTAGAGATCTTGAACCTTCATCATATCCATAGGTGCATCATAGATTCAAATCTATCAATTAAGAACAGAGTTCAACCATGTAGATATCTCTTAAAGAGATTTATTTATTAGCAACCCTTACTTGCACACATTGCACTATGATCCTCTTCTCCTTATATAGTTTTAGCCTTTATCAATACCATGAGCCAAAACGACACAACTTCCGATGGTATTCTTGGACGGAATCAAATAAACCACATAGCACTCAATACTATGTGCCAAAACCATGGTAATTCCCCTTGGTATTATAAATTTGGAGTGCAAAAGGCAATACGTGACTTGGGACGTACTTATCTGCGTGCATATGCGACTTGGCCTTTACAAACTCGTGTATACATCGTGACATATTATATTTATCATTTCTCCAGCACTTACTGGAATTATTTTCTCTCTCACATCTGAAGATACATCATTCTTACACCTTTTTCTATCCAAATACAACTTCATCAAGTAGGTTTCCATCAAGGACAACACATTGCATCATATAGCCAACAGTCTCACTGTTAAATTCCATTGGATGCCCCTGTTGAGTAAAAACTACCCCAATAGCATAGTTAGAGGCATATGTATCGATCTCAAATGGTTTTTGCAAGTCTAGTAATGTGAGCATTGTGAAAGAGAATAGGCAATGTTTCAATTCTACGAATGCCTTCTGTTGAGATTTTGACCAAAATAAATTTTCTTTCCCTCCTCCCTCAGTGACTTGAATCAAGGGCCAAGTGATATGAGAGAATCCCAATAGGAACCTACAATAGAAATTAGAAAGACCCAAAAAGTTTCAAAGCTCTATTAGGGTGGTTAGGGTTGGCCAATCCTAAATTACTTGGATCTTGGTTGGATCCACATGCACGCCCCACTCATCAATCATGTATCCAAGATAATGAACATGGGTCATGCCAAAAGTGCAATTCTCCAAATTGGCACACAACTTGTCTTGTCGCAGTGTTTGGAGGACCTATCGGATGTGGTGGAAGTGTTCTTCCCAAGTCTGGTTGAAGATGAGGATGTCATATAGTTACACTACTAAAAATGAGTTGGAGAACTACCACAAGATATCTTCCATCAGCCTCATGAAGGTTTTGAGAGAATTCATCAACCACAAAGGCATGACTAGCCATTCAAAAAGGCCCTGCTTGGCTTTGAAGGTAGTCTTCCACACATTATATGGTTGGATTGGAAGCTGGTGATACACAAAATTCAATTCGATATTGATGAAATATTTCACCCCTTTAAGTTGGTCCAGAAGGTCATCAATCCATGGGATCGGGTACCTATTCAAAGCAGTGATCTTGTTCAACGCCGGATAGTCAATACAGAGCCTCCAAATCCCATCATTCTTATGCACCAACACGATTAGGCTCCCACAGGGTGATGAACTTGGTCAGATGTGACATTTCTACAGAAGCTCCTGAATATGCCTCTTGATCTCATTATTCTTCATAATAGAGTGTCAATATATCACTCCATTGGGCAACGATGCACCTGGGGTCAATCAATGGGGTTCTTGACTTGACAATGTAGAGGCACCCATGCAAGTGAGGTGAAAATGTCCCAATACTCTTCCACAACCTTGTCCATTTGTTGTTTTCATGCAGATGAGCCCTGTCTAGAGGTCATGGCCACAATATTCTTCTTTCTCTAAGGGTGTATCATTAGGAAAAAAAATTTCCCGGTTTTGGAAATGAGCTTACCTCATTTTTTTCCAATAACCAAAGAGATAGTGGCAGGCGATGGTACCTGTGGTATCATATACAACTTATTTCCCAAAGTAACAATAACAACGAGAGGTCAAGACTCATACCCAACATGTCACTTCCACAAGTATGGTTGGCCAAATAATACATCACAAACATCAAGAGGAGCAATGTCACATAATACCTCATTGGTGAAGGGCTTTATGCTATAGGGAAGGTGACACTGCTGGCTGACGTCGAGATCCCATCCTTGGTGAAGCCACCTGATGGTGTACGACTGTGGGTGTGTTGTGGTCAGTAAGCCCAACCACTTCATGACATCTACTAAAATTAGGTTATTTTGGATCCCACTCTCTATAATGAACTATAGCTGGGAACCATTTACCCACATCTCGGAGTGGAAGAGATGTTCCTCCTCCTCTAGATATTCCCGTTCTTCCTTATGGATCTTCGTGGTGGCAACAGTGGCGTTGGTCTCCGCATCGATAATCTACTTCCCTTTGTCATTACCCTTCTTAAGTTCTAATTTAGAGTCAAAAGCATGGATTTGATTCATAAGCCTTCATCTTGGTCACGAGTGACTGCTTGGATCGACACTCACTTGTGTTGTGAGTGGAGCTCTTATGGAACTCACACCACTTTCCCATTTCCTTCGTCAGCTTCGCAGTGTTTTTCTTTTTTTGCGGCTTTGGAAAGTTGTCTTGGGAAATTGTGCCTTGGCTTTGTCCTTTTTCTGCAGTTTTGGGGCACCTTTCCATTGCTTTTGATTCACAAATCCAAAGTCTCGCTTCTTTTGTTTGAATTTCTGCTCAATCTTGGCAGCATATCAGTATGTCATACCAAGTGAGGAGATGTCAAGGAAATCCATTTCCTCTTGAAGGTATTTTTATATACAAGTGCAGTACTTTAGAACCAAATGTTTCACCGAATATTTAATACCCAAATTTGTGTGTAGAGTCTCAAATATATTCATCAGCTCATGGACATCTTGATCCCTTTGTTGCTGAAACATAGTCCATGGTATGTACTTTTCCTCATACCTCCCCAAAAGATAATATTGTTCCTTGATGGTGCCTTAGAAATAATTCCAAGTGGGTATGACCGAGAAAAGAGAGGTTTCCCCCTCTTTGTTTTTCTCACAATAGGTTTCCCACTAGTCCTTGACATGGGGGTTGACTTTGAGGAGTGAAAAAATAGTCTTCTCCCAATCGGGAAAGTCATGAACCAAGAAATATCCTTCTAATAGATCCAACCATTGATCTACAGTGTTTGCATATATTTGGTCATCAAATATGGGAATGTCAAAGTTTACTTGTACCTTAAAAGGGATTGCACGTCCAGAGTGGCTAGTGGATGCAGATGCATCACCAGTGGGCAGTTGTTGAAGGATTTGGGCAAAGTTATCCATCATCGCATTCCTTTGTTTTTCAAGGGCCTCCTCGAGCAATATTTTGATAAGATCTCCTACTTCCTCGTCTGTATTTTCGTCACCAATGGGCAACCGTCGGGGTTTTTGAGGCTAATCTTGTAAAGGTTCAACAAGATCGAGCCCTAACTCCTTATACCAACCTCGTTGGGGACATGCAAAGAAGGATCAAGAAAGAGAAGAACACTCTAATACCACTGATCAAAATTTATGAAAGAATGCAATAGAATAAACATATAACCATAAATAAAAATATGTAGCGGAAATAACACTCCATTTCATTAATATCAAAGAACTGAAATTTGTTTAGTAGCATAATTTGTTTAATCTAGTAGCTAGGGCACTGGTAGCTTATCTCTGAGAAGAGATGTGGCAGCTACAGGCTTCTGAAATCTATGTTACAATGAGGGTCAAAGGCCTGTATATTATTGAGAAATAATTGAAAAGCATAAACATCCAAAAACCTAACCCTAGGAGATGAAGCGCCAGACAATGGGCCCCATCGGAGTAAATTGGTACATCAATTTCCTGGGGTCATAACTTTGGCATACTATCTCTGTTTGACACACATGATACATCGTTATAAATATCTATCTAAGGACTACAACCGTATGAAAATGATTAGTAGTTTTGGAACAAACTCATATTAACTAGAGTTTTGATGCCAAAAAAACAACGCTTAGTACCTCAAAACGGCTCCAGACATTTAAGACTTGAAAACCTGCCAAAAATACTAAATTGTGCTACAATTAATGAAAATAAAAAACTGAAAGAGACAATGGTGGGGTTGCAAGTGGTATAGGTGGGTTTCCACCAATATCCACCCGAATCATCTTGGTATGAACATCTCTTTCTCTGACCTTGGCACCCCCTTCACATTTCTTAACATTTATGGACCTTGCCATAATAGGCCTGCTTTTTGGGATAGGTTGACGGGATCCTTGATTATGAAGGTAGATCATATCATTTTCGGAGGTGACCTGAATTTTTCCATTGGAAATGTGAAATATTGGGGTCCCTAAGCCATGCCTAATCTATTCTCTAGCTATTTTGAGCAACTTATTGACAATGTTGGTTTGATCGACTTGGATATGACTAAAAAATTGCCCACTTGGTGCAAAAGAAGGAGAGGTGAAGAAAAACTAGCTTGTAGGCTGGAATGGTTTTTGATATCTTCTAAGCTTTCAGACAAGGTGGACAGGGCTTGGAAATGGGTAGTATCTCGGACCATTCGCCCATTTACATTGATATCCATAGCGAAAATAGCAAACCTCACTCCCCATTCAAGTTCAATTTTATATGGCTTGATGACACTGAGTTCCATAAGATTGTATTGGAAACTTGGAATCATTGTCAATAGAAGAATAATATTCTGCCAGCAAGAGTCATTTCCAATAACCTATCCAGCATCATGGATAAGATTATCAAGTGGGAAAGGGAGAAAAGGATCCGAGATGAGGAAGAGTTCAGGAGGATCAAAAGGGAGATAGACCATATGAATGATGAAGATTGTCTAGGTTACTCCTATTTCGAGGATAAGGAAAATCTTACTCATCTAGAAATGGAAATAATAAAACTTATAACACATAAAGAGGAAACTTGGAGACTCAAGAGTAGGGCTATCTTTCTTGAGGCGGGTGATAACAACAAAAAATGTTTTCAGCAATGTACAAAAGGAAAGAATAGCATCAATACCATTTGGGAACTAAGAGATTAGGATGGTAGGGTGGAAAATACTCATCAACAACTTTCAGACATGGGAATTCGAAACTTCTCCCAAATCTACAGAGATCCAAGTGTAGCCAACATATCTGAGGTGCTCAACATTGCCAAGAATATGCCTAGGTATGTGGAGGAAAATGACACTGAAAAAATCAATGCTGAAGTGACCTTAGGAGAGATAGAATCCATATTAAAGTGGTTCAAAAAGGAAAAGATCCCTCATTCAGATGGATGGCATATTGAATTCTATTTATCCTTCTTTTACCTAATTGGTAAGGACCGCCTTATGGCCATTGAGGAATGTATAGTATCAAGAAAAATGTATGATAGCTTCAACTCCACCTTCATTTCTCTTATTCCCAAGGTTGACAAACCTCTTTATTTCAACGACGATTGGCCTATCTACTTATAAAACTGTCTCTACAAAGTCATTGCCAAAATCATTGCTAATCGTATTAAGCCTATCTTATCCCGTAACATTTCTAAGGAGAAATTTGCTTTCCTTCATAAAAGAAAAATTCACGAGGCCATGGGAGCAGCTTAAGAATTCCCTCACTCTATCAGGCTGAAAAAGCCTCAAGTGTACCATTCTCAAGATTGATCTAGCCAAAGCTTTTGACTGCTCTTGCTGGACCTATCTCCATCTAATCCTCAACCATACTGTCTCCCCCCACTCTTTCATTAAATGGATCATGTGTTGAATTAATAATGCCTTGTTAAAAATCGTCATCAATGGGGCGACATGTGACTTTTTCCATGTGGGTCACAGCCTCTGACAAGGATGTCCCTTAACCCCTCTACTTTTCCTCTGGATGATGGAGGGGATAAAATTTTTTATGGTCGTTGCTAGGGCTGAAGGGAATATATTGGGAGTCAAAATTATTGAATTTATTCATTTGACTCATTTGATATTTGTTGATTATGTTCTCATATTTCTAGATGGCTTATTTCGTTACTCCAACTGCTTCAAGAAGGTATTGTATACCTTTTTTATAGCCAATGGAATGCTACCCAATCCAAGAAAATCCACCATAATGATGGAAATATTCTCCATCCATGAGAGTAGACATGCTCTCCAAAACTTTAAATTTGAACATAGGAATATTGAGGAGGGACTCAAATACCTTGGGTTCAAACTCAAGCCCAGGGACTATATAATCATTGATTGGAATTGGTTCATTACAAAAGTAGAAAGAAGAATCAATATTTGGCAACAAAAATGGCTCTCTAGAGTGGGGCGCCTTGTTCTCATCAAGTCGATTTTGGAGGCAATCCTGATGTACTGGATGGCTCTTTCTTAGGTCCCCAAAGGTGTTACTAATATAATTAAGCAAATCTATCGGCGCTTCATCTCGAGAGGAAATAAGGATGGTAACACCTTTTCTTGGGTCAGCTAGGAAAAAAATTCCAAGCCCAAACATATGGGTGGTTGGGGACTAAAGGATTTAAATATTTTTTTCACCTCACTGGCAGCCAAAATGGGTTGGAAAATATTGATCTCTAATAGCCTTTGGAAAGATGTTACATATACAAAATATATTGCACTAATATCCCTTCTTGATTGGATATGAAGACCCATTAGATACAGGACAAGTTCATCTATTGTTTGGTGAGCAATATCAAAATCAATAGTAGTTATCAAATGTGGTCTTTCTTTGTGCATTAGTTTAGGCACACATGCTAGGATTGGATTGGATGCTTGGTTTGGCTATAGGAGGGAACATCTACTTCCCATGGATCTCAAACAACACCTCAAGGACTCTGGGATTACACAACTTAGTCAAGTGGTGGATGGGGACAATTCAAATTAGCAATCACAATCTTGGAAATCTCCACAAGCTTTGAATATTCTGGAGAATGGGTGGAGGGCATGGAACATATATGTCATGAATATTAGGACATCCCATGTCAGAATACTGGAATGAGAGGATGAGTTGATTTGATTTATATCCAAAAATGGTTTATTCATCCCCAAATTTGGCTATTCCACTCTAATTGCAACTCAAGAACCCCATGAATAGATCTGGTGGTGGAGACATCTTTGGAAGTTGAATGCTCTCCCAAATGCCCGAATATTTATGTGATTTCTTCTCAAAAATCATGTGCCTATGGAGGAAAAAATTGCAAGGACATCTATTCACATCCCCTCCATGTGTGGATTATGTAAAGAATGGGATGAAAGCATCGACCATACTTTCCTCAACTTCCCCATGACGTGAAAAATTTGGCAGTTGATTACTCTAGAATTAGGCATTACATAAAATTGGAAACAAGAGTCAATTTATATGTCTTGGCATAACTGGTGGCACTCTAGTGCATCAACAAAGGATCGCAACCTGCCCCTCATGATATCTTAGAGAATTTGGCTGGTCTGTAACCATATTATGTTCCAAAACACCACAATCTATTGGCCTATCATATGCAAATCTATTGCTGTCATCTATCATTTAATCCCTGAAGAGGTCTCCTCGAAGCATGATAGGATCATTGTGCCTGAAATTATCGACAAATAATACCCCTTGGCAGACTTTGATGGTGTTGCTGGTATTGATAGTTGTGGTGGGGGGGGTGGGGGGATGTACTTCATCTCAATGACTCACACTTTTATAATCTCAAGATGGGATTAGGTCTAGGCACAAACAATTAATCGGAACTCAACAACTTCAGATTAATCGCTGTCTTTGACCTTGAAAAACTATGCAACATGATACAAATATTTGTAGACTCAACTACTATTATAAGCTGGTTCAATAATAATACAAGATGTCATGTGCACACACTTCGGGGGCCTTTGGATGAAGTTTTGGCACTAAAAACACACTTTGAATCCATTACTGTCACCCATATTTACAGGAAAAGGAATCAGATTGCTGACCACTTCTCCAAAGAAGTCACGCACTTAACATGGGGGCAATGGAATATGAGTGAACACAATGGTATGGAATTTTATCAGAATTACCAAATGCCATTTATAAAAGATTATGGGCTACTAGATCCTGTTGATCAGTCCAAGTGATTAGAGGCTTTTTTGTTCTACATTTTTTTGTTTTTTAAATATTTATTTTTTGTTCCTATTTATGTTTATATGGGTATGCATAGTACTTTGTAAATATTTCTTTAGTTTCCTTCATTGTTACAGATGTTATGCCAAAGTATGGATATAACAAAAAATTTGCATGATGTAATCTACAGTTAATACAACATGTAATTTTCTTTACAATTAATGAAAATTACGAATTTTTCCTTGGGAAAAAAAAATATCATGATAGTTTCAAATACCTTTTGGAGAAAAATATTATCTTCAAAAGAGCAAAAAAAAGGGTCACAAAGATTTTGGGTTATGACTTTGAAATCATTCACAAAAGGGGGTAGAAAATTTTTGTTGTTGATGCACTCTCAAGGATGAGGATGTGGAAGCATTGATTTGTTCCATTTATATTATCCAACCTGATTGGATAATTGATGTAAGAGATAAACAAAAGAATGACGAAGAGGTGTGGACACTCATTCAAAATTTACAACAATATCTCGGTGCATATGATATATTTATCTGGAAATATTATTCGTTATGGTACAAATATCACTTATATATTTGTACGAATTCACAACTCAAAAAAAATATTATTTTGGAATTGTACATCTCCCCCTTTGGAGGGAACTCAAGATTCCTAAAAACATACCACAGGGTCAAGAAGGAATCCTTTTGAGATGGCCTTAAATTTGATATTCAAACGTTCATGGCAGAATTTTTGGTTTTCCAACAAAATAAAGTTTTGAAAGTTAAGACACTAGGTCTGTTACAACCGTTAGCCATTCCAAGTCAACGTTTGGAGGAGGTCCCAATGGATTTTAGCATAGTCTTACCTAAATATGAAGAATATAATTTCATCATGGTGGTGGTTGATATAATTAACAAGTACACAAACTTATGTGTAGTATCTCATCCTTTTAAATCCAGTACTGTTGCTAATATGTTTATGGAAACAAATCAAAAGCTACATGGCAACCCAAATATTATTGTAAGTGATAGAGATCCCAATTTCACTGGAAAATTTTGGACAAAATTACTTTCTTGTATTGATACTCAATTAGCTCATAACTCATCTTATCATCCTCAATCTAATGTGTAAACTGATATAGTGAATAGATGTGTAAAATGATATAGTGAATAAATATTTGGAAGGATATCTTTGTTGCTTTGTATTTGATAAACAAACAGAATGGGTCAAATAGATACATCTGGTTGAATGGTTGTATAAAATTTAATTTCATATTGCAACAAAAATGAGCCTTATGGCACTTTATGGATATCATCCACCGTCCATCACATCATTTTTAAGATAAAATTATAAGGTTTAAGCAGTGGAATATCACATTGTGCATCAAAAATAAGTTCTTTGACTCTTAAAGGATAACCTCACTCTGGCACAAAATCAAATGAAAAAACATGTAAATAAACCTCACAATGAAAGAAGTTTTCATGCAGGCGATTGGGAATTTTTACGACTACAACTATACAAACAAATATCCCTCAAGAAAGCTAATAAGGATAATAAATGATTAACCAAGTACTATGGGCCATATAAGGTGCTGCGAAATATTGGTACTATGATATACAAATTAGAGCTTCCTACATCTTCTCGAGTACACCCAGTTTTTCATGTTTCATGCTTAAACAAGGTTATTAGGGATAATCTCCCAGTTCAAACAATATTTCTAGAACTTGAAGAAGAAGGAAAAATCATATTTTTTCCTAAATCAGTTACGAAAACAAGAACCTGACAACTACAAAATAAATTAATTTCAAAGCACCTCATTAAGTGGAAGAACTTACCTGCCAAAGATTCCACATGGGAGGATGAGAATTTTATATAGAAGCCTCTAGAACTACTCAAGACTTTAGGAGAACACATTTTCTAGGTAAAGGGGCATGTTAGGTCCCTATAATACTAGTGTATCCCCCTTATTATTATTGTAAATGTGGCCCCTATTCATATTGTCATGACCATGTAAGCCCCATATTGTTATTGTTGTGCCCCATAGAAGCCCAATTTTGTTATTTTTTTTCCCTTAAATTATTATTTTTATTTGGGCTCTAAATATATTCTCACCCCTTAGACTCCTATATATACCAAGGAGGTCTTATCATTTGTATCATCTAAGAATTTTTCATTTATGTGATGTAAAGGAGATTGCACCCTCAAAGAGGTTAATTTTGAAATCGTTTATCTATATTTTTTTGTGATATGGTTACATAACACAATATGAATGAATTCTAGACTAATCACATCAAAACAGTCGATCTCTATCCCAAACTAGGGATCTATACATCATTACGATGTGAGTAGAAGATTAATTATAGACCAAATTTTAACCCCTGAAGGTTCATTTAGTAATTTTACTAATATCATTAAGAAATCCATTTTTTGGGAAATTTGTAATTAGTTACCCATGATAGAGCCCACCCATTCCAAGTGTTGAAGCGGGATAATTTGATACCACCTATAACATCACTCCCTCACCATCGCTCTAGTGGGACCAATTGCTACTAAAAATACAACCCCTCTAGTTGTGTCAAAGGAATGCGATACTGTTTTTTTTTTTGCCTGTACATTTAATTATAATTAAAAAATATTTATTATATTTATTACTATTTACATATATATGTGTGTGTGTGTCTATTTAATTTTTATTAGACTAATGTCATAGCCAATCCTTGGTATTCCCCACTCCACATTACATCTTGATAAATCATGTAACAATCATAGTTGGCCACATTACATGCTCTAGAGCCTCCGAATTACTTCAAACCCCACTATTTATTATCCTTCGTTCTGATCTTATGGTCCACAACCCTACCAGCTCTTGATTTCGCGAATTTTCCGAAGGTAAATAGCTTGATGATTAAATATTTCAAGGGGTGGTGCAATTTTTATTCTAGCCGAGTGTTCCAAGACTCACACCGGATGACCCAATTAAACTGTTCCCCATAATATGGTCCATGATCACTCTTCCACCCTCACTCTCCTCCTACTCATTTCATATAGGGAGGATGTTGTAGACACATCAGCTAGTGGGCCTCACCTCTGCCCACCGTGCTCTTGGATGATCCATGAGAAACAACGTCTTATCATCCCACTCCAGCTCACCCTAGCACATCATCGAAGTGAATCCTTTTGTTTAACATTTCATTTAACCCTAGTGGGTCCCACAAAATACATCATCCTAACACTCTCGTTTGTTACTAGGTGAGCTTCTTCATTTGGCTTGCATGTATAGTGGGGTGGCTTCTAGACTAATGGTGGAAAAAATGGGATGATGTGCCTACCATGATATTGTATTTGTTAGCAACCTATAAATATAGGATTCATAATTTTGACTTGACTGATGGTAGTCTTGTAAATATGTACAAAGTTTGCTTTTTGCAAGTTATTTTCCCATATTTTGTAAAAAAATAAAAAAATAGGAAAATAAAAAAGAGGGTAAAAAGTGCTAAAAGAAAAATCAAAGGACTTAGAAAAAATAAGATACCACAAAGAAAAAAAAAGATAAATAAAACATGAAAGTATGCAAGTCTAAGTGCCACTACTTTTTGCAGTTGATTATGGCAGAGTGTCAATAAATGCCATAATTTGTGATGAGTTTAACAATCTAATCTTGACTTGTCATCTTTCAATTTAAAATGTTGTAGATAGAGAATAATGAATTGTCATACAGTTTAATCATGACAATTCCATAGTTAGGTAGAGAATAAAGAATCCAACAATTTAATCTAGATTCTCGAATGGAATAAGTGTAGAATTAGATAGTTTACTGCTTTCAAAAGAATAATATGTTGTAAGGTTTCTAGCTCAAATGCACCTGATTAAAAAAGAAAGAAAAAATGTTAGAAGATATCACTGGGTAGGTAGATGAAGGTGGGAAACATCATTGTAAATATCTTTCACCAGGCTATAATTAAATAATTTCCCCTTCCCATAGTAATTTGATATTCTAAACTATTAGTCAAAAAGGCTCAAGGCATTTCCTTGACTTCTGTTGGGACCGTACTGAAGGCTCAATGACTGACTAGTTGAAAATGTTAAGTTTCTATACTAATCCCAAAAATTTTCATCATTTACCCCTTCATGCACTCATCACCACTTTACTTCATGAGCAAGAACTCATTTCTTGCTAAAATGTTACATAAAATCCCATCTAATTAACTTCCCCCATTTTACAAAGTACAAAACCCTCAAAAAACATGATATACTAAGTAAAAGTGAAGCAATTATGAAAGTTAAGTTTATTCTAATTTTCACTTTCCTTAGTTATATTTATGAAATTTTGAGTATTTGTTGTCCATTTTCATATTAAAACTTAACATATTTTATTAACTCCCTATCAAATATCCTAGTCCTCTTAATATAAATTATTTTTATTTTAATATCCCAAAAACCCCCTTATTATACGCTTTTGTGTCAAAGATATTAATCACATGTTGAAATAACATCCTGAAATTACCCCTTTGACACAAAACTACCCATAAAAAATATATCCCTTCCCCCCTATGGTTTTTATACCCCTCCGCAGTCTAAAACTATATAGTAAAATTAAATAATACAAAAACGCGCATTTTATTTACATTCTATGTATTTAAAATAACGCACACACTGCAAAAAAGCTGATAACATCATTGTCCCCCCCCGATTACCCTTAACCCAAGGTTAAAATGCCTAAGCCTTTTTTCCCCTTCATAATATGAAAACCTTGGCTAAACCTTTATTAAACCCACCCCTTTCAATATATAAACTCATTTTATATATTTAAAACCCATTTCCATTTCATTTTCGCAGCTTTGGGTTTAACCTCAACCGTCTGATCATCCCGATCGAAATCAATGGATGATATTGAAAACTCGGGTCCCACCCCTTTACTCCATTCCCTACCTTTTCCCGATATCACATTTATTTGACACTGTATATATTTACCTTTTAAGATTGACGGCTCACAATGAAATCCCAGCCCCACCTTATTATTTCCCTGCAACTCTCCCAAATATCTCGACCATTTGCATTTTTCAATCAAATCCGACAGCACAGATCTAATATCACATGACCAAAGTGGTCGGGTGCAGTGTGTAAAAAATAATGCGATAAAAGTTGTTTTGTGAAACCACGACCTGCTACGTGTCGCATTTTTACTAGATCGCATTCCAAAAGCGAAAAACTAGTTACTGCCCAGAAGCAATGCGATAACCACTAATGGTTTCACCTTCAATGCGAAAACCACTCCCGCCATGCAACTTGACCTGCAATTAATACTCTGCATAATCGATAAAATATAAGGTTTTAACATTATTTCTTTATTGTTTTGCATACCCTTGCGCCTTTCCCCTCTGAGAATTCACTCGTAGACACCATTGCAGAGCTGATTTTGAACCAATTTTTCATCCTAAAATCATTTTTCCTCTAAACAGTCACTGTCGAACACTCTCAGCGCATTCTACCAAGCAAATGCGACCAATTTGAAGACTAGTATAAAACTGGAAACCCTCTTCAACTGCAACTATAACTCTTCAAGGTATTTTTCAGTAATCCAACCTACAAAATTTGTAATTTCAAAGAAAAAAATAAAAACAATTTGAAATAAATCCATCCCATCCAATCAAACTATTAAAATCTCTGAGGTTTATCTACCTTGCCCTGAGTACATTAGCATCCTTTTAGCCTTGCATTTCAGTCTTGCTTGCTACATTTTGACTACATAGCCCAATGGACTAGTAGATCCCTCTTTAATTTGTCTCCTAGTAATATTATTTCCCACCAAAATTTCCAAACAAAAATCCAAGTGCCAAATCATACCTAGCCTAAAATTTAATCCGAAACAAAGTTAAATCATAAAGAGAGAGCCCTCTTTGAAATTTAGGAAGACTAGTTCCTAGATTTCCAAAGTAGGTTTGTGGTTAGCTCCAGTAAGTTACAAAGTTTTAAAAATTTTTGATAGAAAATTTACTAGAGTGAAAACAATACCTACGTCACCCCAACCATTACATCATAGATATTTCCTTAGACATTTCCCATGTACCTCTAAGTGGGGATTATCAAGCGGACCTGGTAGGTAGGCCCTCTTCTGAGCCAATGAAATAACTGATGAGCTCACCAATTTCCAATGCATCCTAGCAGACATCAGGAGAAACAAGGCACTCATCCACTAGGAAAATCTGTTAAGTGCCATGTTAGGGTTCTATGTGTAGGAATCTTGGTCGTGTTAGTCTTTCTATTTATGTAAGGTCAATTTCTAGATATTAGCAATGATGACCTGAGTATTATTGTTTAAAGAGTTCTAGGTTTAGATTAAGTGTCATGTAAAGTTGTTTAAGGGTCCAAATGTATAAAGTTATGTATTTTCTTTATTAAAGGGTAATCATAGGAAGTTTTTGGTCACCTTGGAAATACTGCAAAAATAATGTCATACAAATCCTTGGTTATTATAAGTTAGTAATAATCTTTAGACATTATAAGTGGGTAACCTAACTCTAGAGCCTATGTCTACATCAACGCATGCATGAGATGGATTAGACACAAATTTGGAGGTTCTATGGAGTCATTTTGAATGTAATTTTAAGGACAAATCATGATATAAGTAGGAATATAACGGTCAAAAGGAAAATCCTTTCCTTTTCCAAAAGCATTTTTTTTCAGGATGTGTTGAGCATTCATACTTTCCTTTTCAAATCATTATTATCGCCCTCATTTCTGCTCCAAGTCATTCTACATGTTTATTTAATATTTACGCTTCATTCAACAATTCTTATTTCCTCACCATTATCATCGGAAGGTTTGGTATCCTCATTTTATTCACTGTAAAAGGGAGCTAGGGGAGTTGTGAATACACACAGCGCTGCAATTCTCAGATACTGGTGGTCAATATTCCTTCATAGGTGCAAATAGACATATATTTTTGTTCCCCAGTATTGGATTAAACCTCAAATAACATGTAGTATCTAGGAAAAATCATAAAAATCCCACAAGAAATATAAATTCATCGTCGCTTCTTTTCTAAAAATGCTACGTTTTTTACCTCTTGCGCTGCGTTTTATCTTAATTCGTTGTGATTCCACACAATGTTTTATGTTTCTCATTTGTCACTGACAATTCACATTTTTCTTTATGTAAGACTCTACATTCAATACATGTGATGGTTTTGAAACAAAATTGAAGCTTCTTCCCTTAAGTGATTATGCTCGAAAGTGTTAAAAACTCAAATACCTTGAGTGTTGTGTTTCTTCCTTTTGTGATGCGAATCTTCTACGAAAGTGGTAAGAAACCATCTAGGAGGTATACGAATGTTCAAGAGACAACTTCAAGAGCTCTACACCATCACACAAAAATTTTAATCCTACCCATTTGATACAATTTTCTAAAGGAGGTGTGCAAACATATAGATCATGGAGGGGCATTTGGACTTGATATGAATTTGTTGTGAAATTGGTTGTTTTTATCATCATTTGCAAAAGATTTTTCTGAGCAAATGGAGCGTAATTTTGAAAAACAAAAAAGATGTTTTTTAATGAAAGGACCAAAGAAAAAAACGCTCCTTCATTTTATACATAAGTGTCATATATTGAAAGGTTCAAATGCATCTTTAAAACCTATGTTTCAGGTTTTGTGATATCTTGTTTTAGTTATGATATTTAGCTGCGAATTGTGAGGAGGTGGAGACAAATTTTTAGAAACTGAAAGATGTTTATCCCAAGGAAACTGTCATATACAAAAACCTCCTTCTATTTTGTAACAGAGGTTAGGATTCATGAGATGTGAGCTAGTCTTTGACTCCTATTTTTCCAAAGATTCAGTCCTTGATGCACTTTGAAACTGGCTAATGCGTTGCGAAAGTTGACAATCAACACAATCTCATTTCATATTTTGAATTTTTGGTTTCTATAAGTAGTTTGGATCATATGGATAGGTGGAATATTTTCTTAGGAGGTGTATTTAATGTTTATTTGAAAATATTTCAAGTTGGTGATGTTTTAGGCATATATTGGTTGTAAGAAAAATCACTCCTATTTTTCAGTATATGCACTAAAAATTTGATGTATCTAGTTATAAGTTTGTTTTGATAAATAATTTTGACCACCTGAAGTTGGATATTGAACCTCATGATGTATATAGAGTTGAAAAGCATAGTGAAGGGCTATGTTGGTCAGATTATAGAGGAACATATGTTTTCTGCACTATATTTTCTGAAACCTTTGCGAGGGAATAAATGAAATATAGAAGGTGATTTGCATGAATTCCTGTGTCAGAATCTTGGTGGTTTTTTTCTCCTTTGATCTTTTGAGTTTTATCATGTTTTTACATATATTAAATTTATGTACTCTTTCCTGCAAAAACAAGATGTTTAATTCATAATTCATGTTAATGGTGCTCTGATTTAGTTTTTCTAGGTGATAAATATGTTCATCTTAAAGAAAAATTTCAGAATTCATATACATTTTTTATGCTCTATGTGTTGTCTTTGACCTTTATACACTCACCCTCCTATAAATATTTTACCTAAATTCCACCACCAAGGCTTCCTACCTTTCCCTTGTGGAGAAACCCTTTCTTTCTTCATCATATCACTCGACAAAAAACTAATTTGACATGACTCCATGCGCAATAGATTTGTCTATTTTCTTATCAACAGAACTTTGAAAATAACACCTTATTGGCCATCATACCTAGCCTAATATCATATAATTTTGACAAATCTAAGTTAGAGAGCCCTCCCCAAGGCTAGAACGGCTAGATTCTTGAATCGTAGTGGTTTTTTTGTTACCTATGGAATTTCTCTCTTCAGCATAGGGAATTTATGCTGTGATAACATTCTAGCGTCCTTACAAGGGAACGAAAGGTTTTATCTTATCTGGGAAAGATCATCAAAATTTCAGATCTGGTTATTGATGGTGGATAGCAGTCAGACATATGAAGGCTAAAACATTCACCTCATGGGTCGAATCAAGTTTTGACTTGATCCAAAGACTCCATTGGTAGCAATATTCAGAAATCAAGGTTTCACTAGAGACTCTTTTAGCTCGATATGGATCACAAACCTACAAGGTATGCCTTTATGCATCACATTTATATACCAGTATTTTCCAAACTGCATGCCTTGTGTAGATTGACAAGAAGATTTACAAAAATTTAGGGATCACGTAGGATACGATACTACTCTTCAATTGGTGGAATTTCACATGCAAGTGCGTAGACTCAATGTTCAATTTAATGAGATTTTTTTGATGAATATGTTCATGGTATCCTTGAAGGGAAATTCATAATCATGGTATGAAAGCTTGACAAATGGTTTCTTTTTTTCTCTTACAATTTTTCATATTGTATTTTAGGAGAGACAAAGAATGGCATCCTTCCTTGTTACTTGTTTAGACTGTTGCACACATTTTGAAAATGTTATTTATAATTTGGAAAGTTTCTATGAGGATGCTCAGTTTATGGATGATGACACTGTAGAGGTTATTCATGAGAACCTTTTTAACCAAGAAGAAGATGTAGAAGGTAGTTTGCATGACACTCAAGAAAATTATCAGGAAGTGGTTATTTGTTCCTTATCTGAAAAAGAAACAATCTTCATCTCAATGATATGCTTTCTCCTGAACTTGTCGAGGAAATTCAACAACCTTTAGACATTTCTAGAGAAATAGAAAACAATCATCTCATTTGTAATGAAGAAACAATGCTTACATATGATAGTCATGATTCATACACTAATTTGAATAATAATGTACAACACATTTTTTTTATTTTGTTTTTTGAACATATTCAACAATTTTCAAATGACCAAGAAAGGGATAAGTATAGTAGATCAATTTTTTCTTCATGTCATTCATATTCTAAGTTTTCATCTCATGATAAAAATTATGAAAATAATTGCCCAAAGTTGCAAGGAAATAATGAATAGGATATGGTTGTTCTAGACCATATGGATGTAGACATTTTTGGTTTTCAAGATGTGGTTGCCTCAATTGAAGATCTGCAGGAACACACAAACCCTGTCTCTAGTCTGGATGATAGGAAAGAACAAATTGTTGAATTGAAATTTGAGAAGGATCAACTAAATAAAGGACTTCAGGATCTCCAAGAGCCTTTTTCCATTTTGTTTTAGTAATCAAGGAAGATGCATTTTCTTCAATTTATTGTCTATGGTTATCAGTCTCAAGTACATTTAGAGTTTCCATTCTCTTATTTTCTCTTCCTACTTAAGGAAATTGTGAGAAAAATTGAAGTGGTAATTTTCTTCCATGGCTACACTGGAGTTTTTATATTACCTAATGTAGTATATGTTTCCAGAAATTTTGAGTAGGTAGGTGTCAGGAATAAGCTTGACCCTCTGAGCATTATTTTCAGTTTTAGTTTGGAACAAAATTTTCATCTCTTGGTGTAAATTTTAGCTCTCAGTTTGAAGAATGGATTCGTTTTAGTTTGAGGATTAGAATAGATTTTTAGTTTTTTTACAATTTTATTTTCACTCCAAACTTCAACGGAGGGAAGTAATTTCATTTTGAGTCTGATTTTTCATTTGCCGTTAGTTGGTGAAGGTCGCAGGTCAGAGAAGATTGTAGTTGGACTCCATTGCTCAATGAATGAGGCTACTAGTATATGGTATTCTTGGAACATCAGATGGAGGATTCCATCACCATTGGAGCCTATGTTAGGGTCCTATGTCTAGGAACCTTGTTCATGTTAGTATTTTTATTTATCTAAGGTTAATTTCTAAATATTAGTAATGATGACGTGACTAGTATTTTTTAAAGAGGTCTAGGTTTAGATTAAGTATCATGTATAGTTGCTTAAGGGTTAAAATGTTTAAAGTTGTGTGTTTTCCTTATTTAAGGGTAATCATAGGAAGATTTTGATCAACTTGGAAAGAGTAAAAAAATCATGTAATAGAAATCCTTGGTTATTATGAGTTAACCACCATTCTTAGTCATTATAGGTGGGTCAGCTAATTCTAGAGGCTATGTCTAAATCAAAGGAAGCATGAGATGGATTAGGCACAAATATGGATTTTCTATGAAGTCAGCTTGAATGTCATTTCAAGGAAAAATCTTGATATGAACATGAATATAATGGTCAGAAGGATAATCATTTCTTTTTCCTAGAGCATTGTGTTTTCATGAGGTCTTGTACATTCATAATTTCCTTTTCCAATCATGATTATCGCCTTCATTTCTTATCTAGGTCATTATCCATGTTTGTTTGAGGTTTCATCCTCATTCGAAAATTCTTATTTGAATCACCATTATCATTGGAAGCGACGAAATCCTCCTTTTTTTCGATGTGAAAGGGAGGCAGGGGAATTGCGAATCCACACAGTGTTGAAATTCTCACATACCAGTGGTCAATCCTCCTTCACAGGTGGAAATACAAGTCTATTTTTGTTCCCCAGTATTTGATGAATCCTTAAATTACTTGTAGGATCTAGGAAAAATTGTAAAAATCCTGTAGTAAAGATAAACTCGTCGTCTTTTATTTTCTAAAACTGGTACGTTTTTTACATTTTCGGTGTGTTTTATCCCAATTCATTATGAATCCACACAATGTTTTATGTTTCTCATTGGTCCCTACCAGTTAGAATTTTTATGTGTGTAAGACTGTACATGAAATATATTCCATGGGTTTAAAATAAAATTGAAGTTTCTTCCATTAAGTGTGTATGATCGAAGGTGTTAAAACCTCAAATACCTTGAGCACTATGCTTATTCCTTTTGCACTGTGAATCTACTGCACAAGTGGGAATAAACCATATAGGAGGTCTGAAAACATTGGAGTGACTAATTAAAGATTTATACACCACCACACAAATATTTTTATCCTTCCCATTTGATCCATTTTTCCAGAGGAGGTGTGCAACTATAGAGCATGGAGGGCTACTTGGACTTGTTACAAATTTGCTGCGAAACTGACTATTTTTTTCATTATTTCAAAAACTTTTTATGACCAAATGGAGCTGAATATTGGAAAAAAAAAAGAGGGTTGTCTCCAGAACGTACCAAAGAATAAGAAACTCCTTAATTTTTTGGACATGTGTCATATATTGAAAGACTAAAATGCATCGTTACAACCTATGTTTAAGGTTTTTTCATTTCCTATTTTAGTTATGATGTTGAGGTGGAAATTGTGAGGTGCGAAAGAAGAATTTTTTGGAATTGAGAGAGATTTATCTCAAGGACACTCTGATATAAAAAACCTCCTTTTTTTATAATCACTGTTATTATTCAGGAGATATGAGCTAGTATTTGACCCCTATTATTCCAAAAATTCAGACCTTGTTTCATTGTGAAATTGGTTGATGCGATGCGAAAATGGACAATCACCACCAAATTTTTGGTTTCTAAAAGTAGTTTAGATCACATGCATAGGTGGAAAATATTCTTAGGAGGTGTATTTAATGTTTATTTGTAAATATTCTAAGTTGGTGATGTTTAAGGGATAGATTGGTTGTAAGAAAAACCACTCCTAGTTTTTAGTATATGCAATAAAACTTTGATGTATCTAGTTAGAAGTTAGTTTTTATCAATAAGTTTGACCACCTGGAGTGGGATATTGAACCAAATTATGTACATAGATATGAAAAACGTAGTAAAGGGCTATGTTGGTCATATTAGAGAGGAACATAATTTTTGTGCATTGTATTTTCTAAAAAACATTCCAGTGAATGAATGAAAGATAGAAGGTGATTTGCACAGATTACTATGTCAGAATATTGGTGGTTTTGTGATCCTTTGATCTTGTGAGTTTTCACATGTTTACATCTCTTAAATGTATGTATTCTTTCTTGGGAAAACTGGATTTTTAATTCAAATAATCTTAATGGTGCTTTTATTTAGTTTTTTGAAGTGATAAACGTTTTCATCTTAAAGCAACATTTTAGAATTCATATATTTTTTCTATGTTGTATGCATTATCTTCACCTTTTGCACTCACCCTCCTACACTGATTTGACCTAAATTCCACCACCAAGGCTCTCTACCTTGCCCCTGTGGAGAAACCCTTTCATTCTTCATCATATCACTCGACAAAAAACTAGTTTGACATGACTGCATGTGTAATGGATCTGTCTCTTTTCTCATAAATAGACCTTTGAAAATCACACCTTATTAACCATCATACCTAGCCTAATATCATATCTTTTTGAGAAATATAAGTGAGAGAGCCCTCTCTAAGGCTATAAGGGCATAATTCTCTCCTAGACATGGTTTTGTTGTTACCTCCAGAATTCCTCACTTCATCCTAGGGAATTTACAGACTGATAACATGCCCCAAATTTTCAACCAATGACATAATTTTTAGGCTTATGCGTTAGCCATCTCATCCTGGTAAATTTCATCCCATAAATTATTTTACAATGGCGGCTAAAATTTTTGAGCTAGAGGTTATGGGCCACATCATCATCCTTCGCTTAATCCTATGAAGGGAAAATCTGGGCACGCTAATACCAAGACTCCACAGCTAGGGCTCCGCCTGGATGAACATTAAGGTTATTTGACCCCCTTTATGAGTATAAACCTCTTCCTTAATCACCACGACACTTACCTACATTGTGTTTTCCACCATGGCCAGAACAGAGGGTTCTCTCTAGTCCCGGAGTGTCTTGCTTGTTCTTGGTCTCAATTTTTACCAACAGATCTTGTCCCCTATATACCACTATAACCTTCCAAAAATAAAATCATATATAGGTCAGCCATGGTGGTTTTATCGACATTAAATACTACTCAAACATTCATTAATTTTAGTGGTGATTTACTATAATAGATTTTGGTGATGCCTCTATTAAGCTTCATATAAGGCCTCTACAATGGGCTCCTCGCCCTCAGAATCTCCCCGTTTCGGGATAGGAAATTCCTGGCATGTCGGTGATAGAGGTCTATTGTTCGCTCCTTGATAAGGAATTGTAGCACACTCTCGAAGGTATTTGACCTCCCCTGCTACATGCTAAGGGCTTCGTAATTCAAGTAAGCCTTCTAGTGTATTTATGGAACTTCTCGAGGGTTTCCAAGGCATTCAAATGTAGTGCATGGGACAAGAGAAAAGATCCAGTGAGAGATATTTCAACGCTAATACTGCTTGAACAGGAACTCTGAGGTGTTGAAAATGCAATGTTGAGAAGCATCCAAATCAAGGTTGAGACTCCTTAAAATTTTGGGAGGGAATTTCCCTCAGCCTCAGCACATGAATCTTACACTAATTCATTGCCTAGCAACTAATATTACAAGTTGTATATACAGATAAATGTTTTCATATGAAAACCCTATCAAACATGTTTCCTTCATTGTGTCTTTTACTCTGTAATAAAGGATTTGAGTGTTAAACACTATAATGGTTAAACCTGGTTCTTATGGACCATTTTGATGCCTTTACCCTATGCCATTTTTTATTATTTATTATGTCATATTATGGATTAGTCCCATAGTGACTATTTCTAATGATTTCAACATTTCCTTAACAGATTAATATTTCATTTTATAGCAACAACATTGTCAAATATTTCATACTCATAACAATTAAAATCAGAGAAGCATTATACTATGTTCAACACATTCATCAGCATCATTTCAACAAAGAACACAATACATGCTCATTACACATATACACACCATTTCAGTCCAAGAATTCAAACACATGTTTAATTCCATTGAAATGCATAAGAACACATATCATATAATGTTTGGGAAACTAATATTGGGTCAAAGACTCTCCACCCAACCATGAATAACTTCAACCAAGCTCTCTTGCAGCTATCACCCCTAATATAGATTCCAAAATCTAAGGGAATTTCTCAAAGGATTGAAACACCAACTGTGAATCAAAAAAGGGACTGAAGGGGACCTCCTTCATCCAACCACCAACCACTCAGTCATATAATAATATACAGGTAATCTAGAGACCAACTGCCTCTACCCTCTAGCTACTCTATGTCATCCAATCATTACATATATGGAATCTAGGGGCTTGTTGCCTCTACCCCAAGAACACTATGGTTCCACCCACAATGGGGAATTTAAAACCCATCCTGAAATTGCCATACAAAAGGCTTCAAAGGTCCTCCCTCCAGAAATCCAACGAAACAACCCTCCACCCACACCATAAAGGAAATCCAGAGAAGTCCATATCCACCCTTTGACTTTACAAGGACTTAGGATCCATTGATCCTCACCAAGGAGAGACTATCTTCATGTGGATCATGCCAAACAAGTTGTCATCACTACCTTATCTTCTCTTTAGAAATAATTTCTCGTCTTTTTTTTCTCTTCTACTTTATTCTCTAATTAATGCTACTCCCTGTCGATCAGCGGTTTTCATTGATGTCAACCCAAGCAGTACCAAGGGCTAACCCAAGATTGCATGGGGATTTTTACCTACCAAATTAATATATTCTAGGTCAATAATGTTTTTGATGGTTTCTACATGTCAAGATGTTTTCGTTGAGATATGGCATGCCATGTAATTCTTCATGGTTTGAGAGATATTCATGTTTGAAGTTTGCACCCCAGTTAGTGGGTTAAAACCCCATGGGGTTGGGGCATGGGTCATTGAAAAGTCATAATTAATATTTTTTAAGCTCCTAAAATCCCTCCCAAGTTCACTTGTTTAAGCCCCTCTCAACTTAAGCATTTATATAAATTGTGATCCTCATTTCCTCCTTATGCAAGGGATTCGGCCATCTGAAACAAGTCATCGTGGAATTTTCGCTCTAACTTTCTTTCTATGAAGGTTTAGAATCTAAAATTTTTATGAGGCGAAGCTAAAATCCTAAGGAAGCTGTAGTAAAAATTTTATATCAAGGTGCACAATATTTTCGGAGATATGATCTATGGAAGTCAGGGTTTTTGCAGGCTCTTGACATTCATCTCAAAGAAGTGACCTTGGTAAAATCATCATAAATCTCTCTCTAAGTACCGGATTGGAATTCCATAAAATGTAGTAGATAGTGCAGAGTCTTTGATTTTCGCTCGATCAATTTCAAAACCAAATGAAGAAACAGTGACATGTGGCATGCCGTACAAGTGCGCTCTGCTGAAACAGTCCATAATTAGAGAATTGTGAGAGATTGGGCATAAATCTCTCTTGAAGAATCCAATTTGGGTCAGTCCTGTGGCATTGGAAAGAAGACTCAAGGGAATAATACGGGACCGAAAATTAGATATTTAGGATCTGTAATAACAGAGACACACCAGATTCAATATCGGGCTCCTAGAAGGCAAGAAAAAGCTAGTTTATGTGTTATCAAGAATTGCAAAGGACCATAATTTCTATGGAAATAAAGCAAATCAAGGTTCTGCAGAGGGTAGAATGACAAGAACAATAACCAAGGTTCATAACAGTAGCAAGAAATTCATCATATGAAGTCTTCAAGTGGGCAGCACTGCATACAATCATTGTAAAGGTATCATTGTAATTAGTCATTGTAAATACATTATTGTACAAATTGTACTAGTGTCTATCTGCCAAGGGTTGAAGAGGGAGTGTTGGGAGGTCTAGGATCATCATTAGGTGGTTGTATCAAAGTTGGGATTATGGTCTAGTATATCTTCTTCTTCTGGATCATTCTATATCATTGTAAAGTGGACCGTTTTCCCTGGTACGAGAGTCCATTCTTCTTTTATTCTTCTATAGGGTGGTAGGGAGGTGCTAGGGTGAGTTGTAGCTCATTGGGTGTTGGGGCATCTGTTTAGTTAACTACTTAAGAATCTCGGGCATTGGAGCGTCCATCCAGTGGGAGCTGGAGAAGAATGCTTTTCTAGATTCTAGGAAGTTGGAGCTTTATTTTCAATTGGAGTTGAATATTAAAGAATTATTAGAAAAGAATTAGGTGGCTTTTGTCCCGGAGTGGGTTTCCACCTTAAAAATTGTGTGCATTTGTGTTCCTCTTGTTTTTTTCTATCATTGTACAAACATTGATAATAATTGAGGATTAACCAATTCTCTAATTGAAAGGAATACTGATTCACCCCCCCTCTCCCCTCTCAGTATTTGCAACAATTGGTATCAGAGCTTGGTTCCTTAAATAGAAGTTTAACAGATGGAAGGAGGTCATGGAGCATACAAAGAATGGTGTACCCCTATTTAATGAAAATAATTATTCACTATGGAAAGGAAGAATGGAGGTCTATCTCTTAGCGCAAGGTTACGAAGTATATGACACTGTTCAAAATTGATTTACATCAACCGCGGATGAACAAGGTAAGAAAAGTTTGGTAAATGATGCAAAAGAAAATAATATTATTATCAGTAGAATTATTGAATCTTCTTATAATAAGGTGCTGGGTTGTAAAACCGCCAAAAATGTATGGGAAAAGCTTGAGAATATATATGTAGGTGACTCAAATGTCAAAGAAGCAAAGCTTCAAATCTATAGAGCAAAATTTGAGCAACTCAGAATGAAAGAATATTGCAACATTGCTGCATACTTCCAATACGTTGATGAAATAACCAATACACTGGAAGGATTGGGAGAGGTAGTTGACAAGAATACTATTATACGAAATATTCTTATAACGTTACCAGGGAGATTCAACCCAAAGGTACCAGTCTTAGAATATAGTGCAAATCTGGACAAACTCAGCAAAGAGGAATTACATGGAGTTCCCATAGCATATGAAATGAGAATTGATGAAGAAGAGAGTAATTCGCATCTAGAAACTGCATTCGTTACATCTAAGAAAACCAATAAGGATAAACAACCTTCAATTGAAAAGACATGCACCTCCAAGTGTGAAGAAAAGGGAGATGATGAAGAAGGTCTTTCAGATGAAGAATCTTCTTACTTCACGAGAAAACTAAAAATTGGTAAGGGACAATTCAAAGGTAAACTTTCGTTGATATGTTTCAGTTGTAATGAGGTTGGGCATTTTGCAACAAAATGTCCAAACAGAAGTTATGGCAACTCAAAAGGAAAGAAAGGCTTTAAGAAATTCAACAAGCAAGGATCCAAAAGAAACTTTCTCTCTAAAGAATATAGCTCATCATTCGATGAAGACAATGACATTGAAGAAGAAGCCAATGAGAGAGAATTGTTTATGGCCAAGCACAATAAAAAAGAGGTATCAAACAACGAAGAAGAAGGATGGACCATAGAAGAATTTTATGAGGAAGCAATCAAGCTTATAAAAGATTTGAAGGCAGAGAAGATCCGTTCCAAAGCTCTTGAAGAACAAGTTCAAGGTCTCAAAATTGAAGTTGAAGAACACAAATGCATTGAAGAGTCACTTCAAAAGAAGTTGGAAGAAAGCAACCAAGAAAGGGAAGAAATAGAAGCCGAAGTATTCTCACTGTGTGAGGAAGTGAAGAAAGGAAAAACTATCCAAAACTATGCCAACAGCTCAAGGGAATTGGAAGAACTCATCAACAATCAACGATCTTAAAATGACAAAACTGGCATTGGTTACAAAGAAGAAGAAGCGAGACCTTCTACAACAAAATACAATCAACCTATGAGATATGACATGCATGTAGACTTCATTGGACAAGATTCACAAGAAAAGCCTTGGAAGACAATTCCTCGACAAAAATTTTCATCCAGGTACCAACATATTTTTTATGGCTACTGTTATTCATGTGGAAAATTTGGTCATGAAGCTGTAGAATGTCACACATACCCTAGGAGCAAATACAATTCCAAGAGATTTGTCAAATATGAACCTCCCAGGGCTCAACAAAACATCAATAGATTTGAACATTTAAGAAATAATATTGAATGTTACAAATGTCGAAACTTTGGACACATAGCCGAAGACTGCAGACTTGAAAATCCTCCAGAATAATATTCGAAGCCACAGAACGAACGAACATGGAAGAAGAAGAAGAATCATAATTGTGCTCTCGCTCTCAAGGTTCAAAAGAACAAAGATGTGTGGTATGTTGATAGCGGTTGTTCAATGCATATGACTGGAGATATAAATAAATTTGTATCTCTAAGAAAGAAGAAGGATGGAATCATGTCCTTTGGAAATGATGGATCTTCAAATGTTATAGAATCAGGTACTGTCACTCTTGAAAGCAAAGATGCTCTAGCCAAGAATGTTCTATTGGTTGAAAACATGAATCAAAATCTTCTTAGTGTTGGACAAATGTGTGATCAAGGACACACAATACTATTCAACTCCACGAAATGTGAAATCAGGAAAGGCGTGTATTGTGAAATTGTGGCTACAGAAAGTTGAGCTCCAAACGACATATATGTTCTGGATCAAGCAACTAAAGAATGTCTAATAGCTAAAGAGGATGATACAATAATTGGTAGCAAAGATGATCTACTAAGTAAGAAGTTTGCTACAAAGGTGCAAAGTGATTTCGAGATGTCTTTACTTGGTGAGCTGAAATACTTCTTAGGGCTTCAAATATCTCAGCAAGAGAAAGGAATATTTATATGTCAAACCAAGTACATCAAGGAAATGCTCAAGAAATTTAAAACAGAAGATTGCAAACCCATTCTTACTCCAATGGTAACAGGTTGCAAATTGAGCATAGACGACTCATATAAGGATGTGGATCAAAGGTTGTACAGATATATGATTAGTAGTCTTCTATATGTAACAACCTCCTGACCAGATGTTATGCAAGCAGTTTGACAAGTAGCAAGATTTTGAGCAGCACCAAAAGAATCACATATTAAATATTCGTCA
Organism: Pinus albicaulis; assembly: GCA_034641835.2. NCBI lineage: Eukaryota > Viridiplantae > Streptophyta > Pinopsida > Pinales > Pinaceae > Pinus > Pinus albicaulis. The sequence goes on along the minus strand of CM076583.1, from coordinate 211,402,283 downwards.
GCATTGGAATATCTTCACCAGAAGCTTGGGATTCTCCCAAGTTCTCATTAGATTTTCCTTTTTCAAAATATAAAGGGGGAGTGAAGGCAGATTATAGGTCTGTAGGATAGTTGTGTGTCAGGGGGAGTGGAAGTGTGTACAGGTCTGCAGGACGGTTGTGTGTCAGCGGGAGTGGAAGTGTGTACAGGTCTGCAGGATGGTTGTGTTTCAAGGGGAGTTACACTTTCCCATTGATGTCAAAGGGGGAGAGAATGTTATAGGAAGAGGTGTCATGATCGCAGGGGGGGTACTTGTGTTGCCATCAATGTGAAAGGGGAGATTGTTGATCAGCAGTTGTCATTGATGTCAACCCAAGTAGCACCAGGGGCTAACCCAATATTTCATGGGGATTTTTACCTAACAAATTAATATATTGTGGGTTAATAATTTTTTCTATGGTTTCTACTTGTTGAGATGTTTCCGTTGATATATGGCACGCCATGTAATTCTTCACGATTTGAGAGATATTCATGTTTGAAGTTTGTACCCCCAGTTAGTGGGCTAAAAACCCATGGTGTTGGGGCATGGGTCATTCAAAAGTCATAATTAATATTTTTTAAGCTCCTAAAATCCCTTCCACATTCACTTGTTGAAGCCCCTCTCAACTTAAGCATTTATATAAATTGTGATCCTCATTTCCTCCTTATGCAAGGGATTCGGCCATCTGAAACAGGTCATTATGGAATTTTTGCTCTAACTTTATTTCTACGAAGGTTAATAAGTGGAAATTTTTATGAGGCAAAGCCAAAATCCTAAGGAAGCTGCAGTAAAAATTTTAGATCAAGGTGCGTAATATTTTTGGAGATATGATCTGTGGAAGTCAGGGTTTTTGCAGGCTCCTGAAATTCATCTCAAAGACGTGACCTTGGTAAAATCATCATAACTCTCTCTCTGAGAATCGGATTGGAATTCCATAAAATGTGGAAGATAGTGAACAATATGTACTTTTTTCTCTATCAATTTTAGAGCCAAATGAAGAAACAATGACAGGTGGCATGCTGTACAAGTGCGCTCTACTGAAACAATTCATAATTAGGGCATTGTGAGAGATTGGGCATAATTCTCTCTTGAAGAATCCAAATTGGGTCAAACCTATGGCATTGGAAAAATGACTCAGAGGAATATTACAGGACCAAAAATCAGATATTGAGGATCTATAATAACATAGATACACCAGATTCAATATCGGGCTCCTAGAAGGCAAGAAAAAACTAGATTATGTGTTGTCAAGGATTGCAAAGGACCAGAATTTCTATGGCAAAAAAGCAAAGCAAGGTGCAGCAGAGGGTAGCATGACAAGAGCAGCAACCAAGGTTCATAACAACAACAAGAAATTCATCATATGAAGTATTCAAGTGGGCAGCACTGCATACAATCATTGTAAATGTATCATTGTACTTAGTCATTGTAAATACATTATTGTACAAATTATACTAGTGGCTATCTGCTAAGGGTTGAAGAGGGAGTGTTGGGAGGTCTAGGATCATCATTAGGTGGTTGTGTCAAAGTTGGGGTTATGGTCTAGTATATCTTCTTCTTCTGCATTATTCTATATCACTGTAAAGTGGACCATTTTCCCTGGTACGGGAATCCATTCTTCTTTTATTCTTCTATAGGGTGGTAGGGAGGTGCTAGGGTGAGTTGTAGCTCATTGGGTGTTGGGGTATCCATTCAGTTAACTACTGAAGAATCTCTAGCATTGGAGCGTCCATCCAGTGGGAGCTGGAGAGGAATGTTTTTCTAGATTCTAGGAAGTTGGAGCTTTATTTTCAATTGGAGTTGAATATTAAAGAATTATTAGAAAAGCATTAGGTGGCTTTTGTGTCGGAGTGGGTTTCCAACTTAAAAACTGTGTGCATTTGTGTTCCTCTTGTTTGTTGCTATCATCGTACAAACACTGATAATAATTGAAGATTAACTAATGCTCTAATTGAAAGGAATACTGATTCACCCCCCCTCTCAGTATTTCCAACACTCCCATGGGTGTACTACCTATCCAGAGTGAAATGAGGAATGCCATTTTTGAGGTTGAATCCCCTTTTTTTCCTCTATTTCTATTTCTTTCTTCACTGACATTTACTTCCCTCTCCTTTGTGCCTTACAATATCTAGTCTCCATAAATTTCTTGTCCTTTTTGCCTTGTTTTAGTTCTCAAGAAGCATGGGTGTGCATACTTCTCTTTGCAACCTATTTAATTCAAAAACCAAATAGGCTAGATAAGTTTTGAAAACATATGCCAACTAGCCTTTAGTAGTTGTTGAAAACAGTTCATATTTCCTGCACATGGAAACATTACACATTTGAAGCAAGCCCCCTCATCAAATCTGAAATATGTGTCCCTCTTTGACTCAAACCTTTTGTATACTTTGTAAAAAAAAAACATTTACATTTTATTTTTATGAGGAAAACTCGAGTTGGCACTGTCACAACTGGAAAATCTACAACAATTCCACTCATAAATACAACTAAACAATAAACACATATAATATAATCTAAATCTAGTTATGTACATAACATCGACCCTCACATATTTTCCATCTTCATGGGTCTTCTCCTGAGAGAGTCAAGCCCGTATGGGCTAGGCACATATGGGCTCTCATACCATGAAAAAAACAAAATTACACACCACACATTTATATACTATATTTCAAAACCAAAACACATCACATTAATATATAGTGTGTATGAGATTCAATATATTCTAAATTATTAAATTGTTATTAAAGGAATTTTTCTAACAACCTCTCACAAACCAAACGAAATATAATATTATAATATTTAATTCTAGCCCATTTTATTCATAACGTTTTTAAATGCATTTGTACAAGGCATTGATTCCATTACTCACTCATTTCTATGTTACACAATTTATATTCAAACTACAATATTGAATTATGCATTTGTACACAACATTGATTCCAATACTCACTGATTTCTATGTTACACAATTTATATTCAAAATGAAATATTGAATTTAATGAAAACGATAGATAAAAATTACAATGACAAATTTCATTTATAAAAGATTTCACCATATAAGTTTAAAAACTAAACAAATATGAAATAATAAAACTATAATTTGGGATTTCAATTTTTATCTTCGATTATTTTTTACAATGTTGAGAAAGTTTACTATTAGTTCTAATCTCGCAAGCAATCAAATAATCTGGAATTTTTACGCTCTGGAATAATCAAATAATCCGGAATTTTTACATTCAATTCCACAATGTTGGAGCTCCATAGCGGATTATGAGAGGGTTTTCAAAATTTACGTAGATTCTACTACATTTATCATAGTTAATACAAAAACAGAGAATTTTCAAAATTTACATGAATTCTACCACTTTTATCATACTTAATACAAAAACTGCTGCTACTGTAGGCTGAACAGAATTGTCCGGAAAACAAAATACATTATATGGACCAAAAATAGCTTACCGAGGAGGATCAACTTACATATTTTAAGAGGGGCCAACAAGGGAACTACTTCTTGTGCTTCGATTTTCCTATTCGATTTTCCTAATCAGTTCCGCGGAACTACATTTCAACAAGTTGGTGATGAATCCAATCAAGCTTGTCTTCTAGCTGCTGATGAATCCAATCAGTTCTGTGGAACTACATTTCAACAAGTTGGTCATCAATCCAATCAAGCTTGTCTTCTAGCTAGTTAACCTAAGATGGATGCCTCTCGACATCTTTAGTTAAGAAGAGAATGCCCTTTGATTGTTAACAATGTTGCTAGAAAGGTGATCAATCTCTTCATGCTTGTCGCTCGAGGATGCAGGTAGTTATTTCAAAGGTGATTAATCTCTTCATGCTTGTCACTCGAGGATGCAGTTAGTTATTGAAGGAGATGGAGTTGTAAAAGGAAGAGGGGAGAACACTTTGGTTGTCCATATTGATGTTGTGTCCATAGTTGTTTCTTATATTGATCTCATCATTAATTGTAAGGATGTTGATGTTTGTGAACTTAATAAAGTTTGAATAGACCGTTTTCTATGCTAATTTCATTATCAGATATTAATTATAGCATTTGTATAATGAATAAATTTAATTATTTAATTTTTTTGGTATTGATTTCATTATTTCTACAAATGTTATATATGTGTTTTTTTAACTATTATGAAAGAACAAACAAATAAAATTTTGGGTAAATAGTTGTTTCCAGTAAAAGGGTTTAATAGCCAAGGTAGTGAATAATTATTTTTCCCATTCTACATACAAACAATTTAGAGTGTAATAGTGAGGTAGTGAATAATTATTGTGCCCATTCTACATACAAACAATTTGGCCAAAACATTAACTTGAATCTTAAATCATATATAACTTTATTTTTTAGATTATATATAACATTTTAATATTATTAATAGGCTAAGACTAATTATTAAAATATAACTATGTATTATGACACTTTACAACTATCTATGGGGTAGATATCACTTAAAAATGCAAAAGTAAACATAAATGCAATGTTTAACATTTAAATTTTTTTTATCCAATGTCGGCCTTATTTAAAAATAAACTTAATTACTAATATGTATAAACACAATATAAATTTAAAATATAAAGAGGCTTAGGTATGGTAAATAAATAACAATATAAATAAACGATATGTATGGTAAATAAATAAAACTTCTTTTTATACTTACTCAAGGGGAATGGTAAATAAATAAAACCTCCTTTTATATTTTCTCAATAAAGCTTTTTATATTTACAAAAACTCAAAAATAGGTTTTATTTAGGTGAAGCCTTTGGGCCAAATACCATGGGACGAATTATTATTACTACCATGAGCCAAATACCACGGGCCAAAAACTATATTTATAAAAGAGGTATAAAAAGGCATGATGAATATATAAAAACATATCAAATAGGATTAGAACTCAACATCTCAACATCTAATTATATACCAAGCATATGGGTGAAATACCATGTTAAATAAAATATGTATGGAAAAAAAAAAAAAAAAAAAAAACATATTTTTATATTTACTCAATAAACCTCTTTATATTTATGAAGACTCAAAAAATAGGTTCTATTTAGGTGAAGCCTATCGGAAAAATACGATCTTCAAAATCATTATTAATACCGTGCAAAAAAAAAAATATTAACCATAATATATATTAACTCTAGATATATATGGAAAGGAAGAACAAAGACATAGAGTGATAGAGGTGGAGAGATAGGGGGAGTGACAATGGAAAGATGGGGATAAGCTCACGGAGAGAGAGAGAGAGAGAGAGAGGTATATAAGGGTAAGAGAAGGAGAGGGAGACAAATAATATGGGGATAGAGGAGGAGAGAGGGAGATAGTGAGAGGATTTGAGGGCAGAGAGAGAGAGAGTGAGAGAGGGAGAGAGAGGAAGGAAGAGAGAGATGAATAGAGAGAGAGAGGAGAGAGGAAGGGATAGAGAGATGGAGTTGGAGGGGGATATGGAGGGAAGAAGAAAGACATATAGAGTGATAAGTGGAGAGAGAGAAGGAGTGACAAGGGAGAGATGGAGAGAGAGTGTCTATATTTAAGGGTGAGATAAAGAGACAAATAATGAGAGATAGAGAGGAGGGGGGAAAGAAGGAGAGAGAATGAGAAAGGGAGGGATATAGTCACATATTTGGAGAGAGAGAGAGAGTGATGGGCAAAGAGAGAGAGAGAGAGGACTTGAGAGAGGGGAGGATAGAGGGAAGGATAGAGGGATGTGGTTGGAGGGTTATATAGGGAGGGAAGAATACATACATAGAGAGTGATAAATGGAGAGAAAGAGGGAGTGACAAGGGAGAAATTTAGAGAGAGTATGTATGTTTGTGGGTGAGATAAAAATAAGAATAAGGAGAGATAGAAGGAAAAGGGGGTAGAAGGAGATAGGGATGGATATAGTAACATAGTTGGAGAGAGAGAGAGAGAGAGAGAGAGAGAGAGAGTTGTGAGAGGGAGGGAAAGAGGTATGGATTTTAAGGGGGGAGAGAGGGAAGAACAATTATTACAGTAGAAGCATTGATTTAAGTGCGGGTGGTGATTTCTAATACTATTTGATTTCTTGCACAAGATGTATTGGTTTTAGTGTATATGTTGAGAGAGAGAGAGAGAGAGAGAGAGAGAGAGAGAGAAGAGGGAAGAGCATTCGTTCGAGGGCAGAGAGAGAGAGAGAGAGATAGAGTGATGAGGGAAGAGATAAAATTAAAGGGCAAAGGGTGAGAGCGAGAGAGAGATGGGGGAACAGAGAGGAAGGATGAGAGAGTGGAGGAGAAAGCAAGGGATATAGGAGGATAGAGGGAGGGATAGAGAGATATAATTGAAGGGGGAGAGAGGGTGGGAAGAAGAATACATAGAGAGTGAGAAGTGGAGAGAGATATGGAGTAGAAAGGGATATATGGATAGACAATCTGTATGTTTTAGGGTGAGAAAGAGACAAATAAGGAGGTATGGAGAGACTGTGTGTATGTTTAGGGGTGAGATAAAGAGAAAAATAAGGAGAGATGGAGATAAGGTGAGAGAGAAGGAGATAGGGAGGGATATATTACCACACAGAGAGAGAGAGAGAGAGAGAGAGAGAGAGAGAGTGGAGAGAGGGAGGGAAAGAGAGATGGAGTTGGAAGGGGGAAGAATATTTCTTGCGCTAGATGCATTGATTTTAGTGTAGATCTTTGTTTCTTATGATATTTAATTTCATGTACTGGATGCATTGATTTCAATTTAGATGATTTCTAATCCTATATGATTTCTCAAACTAAATGCATTGATTTCAGTGTAGATGTTCATTTCTAATATTATTTTGTTGCTTTCACTAGATGCATTAATTTCATTATAGATGTTGATTTCTAATTATATTGACTTCTTGCACTAGATGCATTGATTTCAATGTACATGATTTATAATTGTGTTTGATTTCTTACACTAAATGCATTGATTTCAGTGTAGATGTTGTTTTATAATCCTATTTGATTGCTTGCACTAGATGCATTGATTACAGTGTAGATGTTGGTTTCTAACCTTATTTTCTTACTTGCACTAGATGCATTGATTTCAGTGTAGATGTTGATTTCTAATCCTATTTGATTACTTGCATTATATGAATTTATTTCAGTGTAGATGTTATTTTCTAATCTTATTTCATTTCTTGCATTAGATGCATTGATTTCAATGTAGATGTTGATTTCTAATTTGATGTAATTGGATGTATCATGGTACGTTAATTTTAAAGTGATTGTATTAACAATGTGAATTTATTTTAGTGTAAGCACAACAAATTATTGACAATGTACATTGATTTTTTTGTTATAGTTATTCAACTTATTAATATTGGAGAGTAAGAGAGACAAGGTATGATGTTTAGTACAATAGCACGAGCTAAATATTTAAATTGTTTATGATTTCAAATGTCATTTTCATATAATCCATATGAAAATATGACAAAAATAATCACGGTGACAATAAGAATAATAGAAGAAAATAGTTTTTAGATTGATCACAATGAATACTCTTTGTAATTGATTTTATTATTATTATTCACATTTTTTATCATTCAACACTATTATATTGTCACTTTGCATTCAAAATTTGTATTTCATCATTTTTCATCATTAAAGTTATTAACGATATCTATCATCTAAAAAAACTAAGGGAACTAAGAAAATTTAAAACTAAAATGACCACATAAATATTGGACATATTTAGCATATATAAAATTATTATATTAATATTAGATGTATTTACATATTATTGATAAAATTAATCATATGTTCAATAGATTTTATTTGGTTGCACATGATTGAAACCAACCTAGATTCATCATTACTCCAGATCTATCAAATGCTGAGAGGGATAAAATCTCTCGAGGTGCAAACCTTTCCTCAAGTTTTGCACACAAAAAACAGGTTTTGACCTCAAGGGATTTGATCCCTCTTGGTGCTTGATAGATCTGATGTTAAGATGAATCTAGGTTGATTAAGTGATAGAAAATTCCTACTCCACTAAGATCCATTACAGAGTTCTCATCTGATCAAGTCACCACAGACAATTTTAGCTATGTAAAACCTGTATTTTTGTTATAATATAAAGAATTTTAATTTAAAAAAAGAAAAAAAACCATTCAATGAAGTATATAAAAATTAATGATAATCAAAAGGATACTTAAAAGAAAAGACTCAACAAATATCCAAATCATAATAAATAGAATTGGAATGATAAGCATTAATTCAAATGGTTTCCAATATCTTACATTACTAAGGCCTAGGTGGTGAAAATCTAAACAAAAGCGTCATATAAGTTGAGCATTCTCTTGATTTTTCTACATTCTCTTGATTTTGATATTGATAATATTCAAGGTATAAGAAACTTAAATTTCATACTAATCAAATTCAAACTAAATGCTCTTGATTTTGATATTGATAATATTCAAGGTATAATAAACTTAAATTTCATACTAATCAAATTCAAGCTAAATGCTAGGATAATCATGAGTGACATAAAGTATATGCTTAGGTGCTAGATATCTCATTGGGAAGTACTTATAAATTTTTAGAAGTATTCATTATGTTGGATACCTTTAGTTAGTTTCATAAGTTTTTCCTTTGTTGAGGCTTCATAGGACAACTATTAACATAGGCTTCAAAAGAGGTAGCGCATGATCACTATATAATATTTAAAGTTAAAGGTTTGAATATTCATAGTTTTCAAATTTTCTCTCTTCTAACAGACATGAAAAGATAGGAAAGTTAGCATGTGAGTGTATAAGAAAATAAGAAGAAGATAAGTGAGAAATAAAAATTTGTAATTTATTTATTATTCTAATATAATCATTTTATTATTTTCTTACTATTCAAATTATTCATCCTCATGTAATTTATTACTCTTTGCCTTCTTCCTAGTCATACTATTTATATTATAGATGATATTTTTTTTTTTGTAAGTTTGCTAGTACCTCTCATTTTTCTCATTTTTCTCTTTTTTTGACTCCATCTTCATCAACATGTCCAAAAACATCACCCTGACAGGGAATATATTATAGATGATACTTATTAGATTTCAAAGATTCAAATTTATTTGAAACATATATATAAGCATAAATTATATCATTTAAAATTTGGTGTGGTCCTAATGAATATAAATCATGAACTAAGAAAGATGAGGCATGAAATGTATTCCTCGAATTTGGATGGTTATATATATATATATATATATATATATATATATATATATATATATATATATATATATATATATATATATATATATATATATATATATATATATATATATATATTTGGAAATGTTGTCATTGATGGCAAAGGACAACAGCAGAGACAGAGACAAACAAAAGAGAAGCAAGCAGCGCAAAGGAGATAGCATAAATGGAAAAGGAGACACGCGGAAGAAGATTGTTGAAATGTAACAGTTGAACAGCAGAGGCAAAGAAACAGTCAAACAATAGAGGCAGAGAAACAATTGAGCAACAGAGAGCATGAGACATGAAGCAGAGGAAGTTGTAGAAGGGTCATGTGATTGGAGATCTGGAGAGGCATCAGAGGAAGAAAAAAGAGAAGTAAGGAGCAGCATCAGTCAAGGAGCAGAGGATAGAAAAGAAGTGGAGAGCTATTCAAGGTGCAGAGTAGTGAGGACAAAAGGAGGGCCATTAGATTTTGAAAAAGGGGTAGAGTTAAGAGAAGAAGAAGTTCTGCCAAGACAAGAAGAACTGTTTGCAAGTGGATTCATTTGTATCTATGGGAGGAATTGTTCAGCATTACATGAGTATGATGAGACTCTATAATTGGGAGTATAAATGGCTCCTATGTGAAATTATCTGTGCAGTAATGTTTTATTACAGATGTGAGTCTAACAAGGTTCTGTATAGAATAGAAATTGCAGTGTTTCAGAGTTCGTGGTGTACATGCTATGTAGAAATAAATTGAACTGGTTCTGTATAGAAACTCAAGAGGCTGACTCTATTCATTTGGCATAACAGAGTAAACCTCTGTCACTTGAAGAAAAAGGCAATTTTAGTAGTTCGGATTGAGCAGTAGGATGCAAGGGTTCGATTTACATAATTTGATACCCATTCTTGTGATAAAGTCGCATACAACATTCAGTGGGATAGTTTGATTACACACTCCACTGAGTAATGAACAGTGAAGGAAGGAACGGAACATTGAGCGCAACTGAACGGAACCACAAGGTATGAAAAGTGACAGTGGGTTTGGAATACCATACGGTTTTCATCGCACTTATTTTGTATGATAAGCTGTATTCCCAATTCGAACGCGATCAATGCCATCGAATGACACGCTGCCTTAAGAAGTTTGGAGAACCCACTCTCATCGCGAGTTAAAGCCCGTGCAATTAACTCATGCGATATCTAGTGCGGATCGTCGGATTATCAAGGCTAAAGTGACATCTCGTCAGTCATCGGATGAGTGAGGTCGTTAACACCAGGTAACAAGCTGTGGACCCGGATATATGGTATTCTATTTACTATATAGAATCGACCCTTATGTTATTGTTTATAATGATTAGCCGGTGCTTTGGCATATTTGGTCATTGAATGTCATGAAATCCTATGTAATATAAGTTGATGTGTTAGTAAATGTATGATGTGTGACGATTAAGGTGCGGTCCAATGTATACACATATGGTTGCATAACTGTATGTTAAAAGGAAATAATTCACTCACGTGATGGACTGAATAGGGTTACAAAGAAATAGTAGTATGTCTGGGCCGAGAAGCATATAGATTGGGTTTTTTCCCAAAGCCCATTATATATATATTTTCATTTCGGTGAATCAAAGGAGAAAGGCGTATCGACATTGACTTTGGTTTAATATATATGAAGGTTATGCTATACCCATGGGATGTCTTAATCTTTGACAAGAATCCCACATTCGAAGATTGAACCTTTGCTTCAATTAAAAGGCATGTCGCGTGCTAGTGGGGTTTATAACCATCAACGAAGTGTTGGATTTATATCTCAATTCTTCAAATTGAGATATTAAAATAATTCAGATTTCTTATTTAAATTTACCCACTCAAAATTCAGAAATGGCATGAGTTTGCCCAGATTGTAGGGTGCTTGGAAAATGGGATTCTGAATGCATTTATACATAGCCTAGAATCGAATTAGAAAAATTCGGGGACTGGGGATTTTACCCTGTATCAGAAAATAGGTACATATATATAACAGATGCACAACTACAGTGAGCTTGGAAAATTTGTACAGAGGTAAACAGAGACTGCAGAGTTGAAGAGGTATGTATCTAAGGGATTTAAAATTGCAGTGAACAGGAGGACATGCAAAAGTGCTCATAGTTGCAGTAAACAGAGGTATGTTGGATAGTTGCATGACAGCAACAAAAAGGACAAAAATAGCAAACCAAGGGTTGAATGAAGTCTATATACTGTAACTGAAAATGTAAATTTTTTAATTGTTTTATATTGTTTGTGATGCAAAGGCAAGTATCGTAAGGAAAATAAAATTACCACTGTAACATGGAAATTTGTACATATTGTTATAATTTTAAAATGAGTTGGACAAAGGAATGAGAAGATAGAAGCCAAAGAGTCATGGTTGTTCACGCCAAATTCCTTGTGGAATACAAACAGTCATGTGATGAACTCTATATATAATATCAAGCTGATATGCATAAATAGGCTAGAGAGAGTAAGGATAGAGAATGCATAGTATAGAAGATTGAGGCAGAGAAGATAAGGAAGAGAGGAGTAGAAAGAGATGCTACAGAACAGAGCTCATATCTGAGGTAAATCAGAAAACATTTCTTTTGATAAATTGAGGAAGTTGGAGCTTCCATATCAAGTTGAAGCTTGATAGCTGTCAGTTGTAGCTGACTGAGGTTGGAGCCTCCAGTAGGTTGGTGCCTATAGAAAATTGAAGGGAGTTGGAGCTTCCTTGCAAGTTGTAGCTTGCAGAATTGAGGTTGGAGCCTCCTGTAGGTTGGTGCCTGCAGAAAAACAGTGGTGAGAGGGAGTTGGAGCTTTCCTTTGCATCACAAAAATAAGAATATGTGGTTTTCTCACTTTATGGGTTTCCACTTATATCTGTTGTCTCTATCTCTGTTGCCTGTGTGCTGAGATGATTTACCAAATCTTCTTAATGTTTGTTGCTCTAATAATAAGTTTGATGTAACATTAATTTAATACTTGCTGCAACATATTAAGACTGTTCATATACTAAGGTTGGTTATAAAAGTAAGTTGTAAATAAGCTGATGAAAAAATTAAAAGCTCATGTATGTGTTAAACTGATTCACCCCCCCTCTCAGTTTAACTAAGAATTCAAAAATTAGTATCAGAGCAAGTTCCTTTTATACCAGTTTAACCACTCAAAGGAGATCCTAGGCCTCTAAGATGGCTAGTCAAGAAGGACGCTCAACCAATAAAACCCCTTTCTTCACTGTTGCTAATTATGCCTTCTGGAAAATCAGAATGAGAGCATACATAATGTATCTAGGTATAGAGGTATGGGTTGTTGTAGAATTTGGATATGCCCCAAAGGCAACTGGCCCAGAAAGAGAAGCTAAATAAGAATTTGTAGCAAATGCAGAGGCCATGAATGCAATCTTAAGTGGACTTTGTGAGGCTAAATTTATCAAAATAATGCACAGGAAGACTACTAAAGATATGTGGGACACTCCAGAGAATATCCATGAGGGAAATAAAAAGGTAAAGACTGCCAAACTTCAAGTATATAGAGCCCAGTTTGAAAATTTAAAAATGAATGATGATGAAGATGTTGGCAGCTTCTTCTTAAGAGTTGCAGAAATTGTTAACAATATGAAAGCTCTTGGAGAAACCATACCAGAAAGTATAATTGTGAAAAATATTCTAAGATCTCTTCCATCCAGGTTTAATCCCAAGGTGTCTGCAATAGAAGAAATAGCTGATTGGGAGACCTTGACCATGAACCAGCTACTTGGAAATCTAACAGCATATGAGATGAGGCTCCCACAGAAGAAGCCAAGTACGAGGGAGGCATCCTTTAAAACACAAAATAAGAAATAAGAAGAGGAAGACATATGCTCTTGCTCGGATGAAGAAGAGGCTAAATTTGTCAAGAAACTGGATAGAGGCTCAGGTAAATACAAAGGTAAACTTCCTTTCAAATGCTTTAACTGTGGAAGAGCTGGATACTATGCTGCTAAGTGTCCTCACAAGAAATTAAGGAATCAGGCTCAAGAATCAGAGAAAAATACATCAAAGAACTGGCAGAAAGGAAAGAAGTTCAGCGGAAAATCCTTCTATGCTCAACAAGACAACAGTACATCTGAAGACTCAGATGAACCCTCAAGTCAAGAAGGAACCTCTGAATTTTTATTGAAGGCCATACAAGAACTTGAAGGACTCCTGCTAGAAGATGAAGAAGAAGAAGGTGAAGTCGACCTTGAGGGGGGGCTAAGAAGTGCTCTGGAAGAGATTGATAGACTCAAACTGAAGTGCATAAAACAAAAGGACATTCTCCTAAAGTATGTACAAGAAGAACAGAATTCAGAAGTCCTCAGGCAGCTAAAGATAGAGCTTGAAGAAGCCAAGAAGATAGAATACATGCTACATAAGCATATCAAGGAGAAAACTCAGGAACAAGAGAAATTGGAAGAAGAAGTAGTATGTCTCAGGAAGAAATTAGAAAATGCTCAAAGGAAAGTGGCTATAAATTCATCTCAAACAACAAGCTTTGGTAAGTTGAATGAAATTCTTAATGCTCAAAGATCTCCTTTGATAAAAACTGGAATAGGCTATGAAGGAGAATCAAGTAAAAGCAAAGAAAAAGGAAAATAGAGAGATTATTTTTGTAAAAGCAAAGAAGGATGATGAAGCACCTCAAATAATTCCTACAAAAGAAGAAACATGTAAGGAGGGAGACAGAACCCAGAAGAATCCTCTAATAACAAAGAATGAAAGAAATACTCAGACAACAGAAAAAGATTCATATACCCCTGAGTATGTCAAATTTGGAAGCCATCAAAGGAGATTCTTCCCTCCTATGAAAAATTCTACATGTTATGTCTGCGACAAGCTGGGACACATTGTTGCATACTGTCATACAAGGAGGAGTAATTCAAACCAGGAAAAGATACAAACAGTGAAGAGACTGCCTAAAGAAAACAAATGGAGAAGACAACCTCACATCAGGTGTGCAGATTTTTTCTATGGTTACTATTTTTATTGTAAAGAATTTGGCCATAAAATCATTGAATGCAGAAAATATGGAAAAATATTGATGCTCAACACCTCAAGGAGGTTTATGAATCAAGGAAATTTTACTCATACTTGCAATTCTGCAAAATTCATAATCAAATGTTGTGTATGCAACAAAATTGGACATATGCCTTCCAAATGTCCTCTCAGAAGATTTAGTTCATCATCTCACAAAAGATACCAAACAAAAGGGTTCTTCCAGTGGATATAGAAGGTGAATAAATGTGACTTGGCCCTAACTACTCAAGACCTTAAAAGCCAGTGGTATTTGGACAGTGGCTGCTCAAAACACATGACTGGAGATAGAAGCAAGTTTATAACTCTTGATGAAAAGAAATCCGGCAATGTTATTTTTGGCAATGATAAATAAGGAAAAATAAAAGGAAAAGGCTTAGTCAGCCTAGATAATGGCCCAAGATGTACTATTTGTAGATGGGCTGAAAGCAAATTTGCTAAGTTTCAGTCAAATGTGTGATAAAGGTTGTGAAGTTCTTTTTAGAGCACAAGATTGTGAAGTCAGATCAAGCACCACAGGTAAGACTCTGCTCAAAGGAGTTCAAACAGAGAGTAATGTTTACATTGTGAAAGAGGAAGATGAAGCATGTCATCTTAGCAAACTTGAGGAGTCATGGTTATGGCATAAAAGGTAGGGACATCTCAGCTTCGATCATATCATCAGACTGAGCAAGAAGAAAGCGGTCAGATACATGCCATAAATAAAGAGGCCTTCTAATACCATATGAAAATCATGTCGATTGGGAAAACAGACCCGCACATCCTTTAAGGCCAAAGATGAGTTATCAACAAGAAGACCACTCCATCTTATGCACATGGATCTATGTGGACCTGCAAGAACTAAAAAACTAAGTGGAGAATCCTACTTCGTGCTTATAATAGATGATTTCTCCAGAATGACATGGGTTTCATTTCTCAAGAATAAATTGGAAGCTCTGGAAAAATTCAAAATATTCAAAGCTTTAGTACAAAATCAGACATGATGCAAGCTAAAATGCATCAGATCAGACAAAGGAGGTGAATTCATAGATTATGACTTTGCAGATCTATGCAATGAATATGGCATAAAGCAACAATTTACTATTGTAGGGACACCTCAGCAGAATGGAGTAGCAGAGAGACAAAACAGATCTGTACAACAAATTTCCAGAGCCATGATGCAAGAGAGTAATATTCCTCAAACCTTCTGGGCAGAAGCGGTACACACAACGGTGCATATCCTTAATAAAGCTCACTTAAGGCCAAGTAGTGACAAGACTCCCTATGAACTATGGCATGGGAAACCAGCTTCAATAAAACATTTTATAATCTTTGGAAGCAAGTGTTACATAAAGAATAATGAGGAAAATCTTGGGAAATTTGATGCAAGAGCAGATGAAGGGATATTTCTAGGATATGCTTCCAAAAGTAAAGGGTACAGGTGCTACAACAATACTCTTCGAAAAATAGTAGAAAGCATTGATGTGAGATTTGATGAAGAACTTCCAAACAATATAACAGATACAGACTGCAGCAGTCCATCAGAAAACCATGAAGAAGAAAACCAAGATGATGATGAAACAAGAAAGACAACAGAAGATGTTGAACTGAGATTCAAATACACTCAGACGAACCATCTAAAAGATCAAATCATTGGAGACAAGAGAGTAGGGGTCCAGACAAGAAGGCAACTAACTGAACAGATAGAAGAGGTATACATATCCATGTTATCACAAATAGAGCCAAAGGAATTTGAAGAAGCCAGCAAGGACAAGTCTTGGGTGAATGCTATGAATGAAGAATTGGACCAAATTGAGAAGAACAATACCTGGGAACTAGTTCCTAGACCCACTGAGATAAATTTCATAGGCGCAAAATGGGTATTCAAAAAAAAAATGAATGAGGAAGGAGAGGTAATCAGGAATAAATCCAAACTTGTCTGCAAAGGATATTCACAAATCGAAGGAATTGATTATGATGAAACATTTTCCCCTGTAGCCATAATGGAAGCCATTAGAATGTTTCTAGCCTTTGCATGCTACCAAGAATTCAAGGTGTATCAAATGGATGTGAAATCTGCATTTCTGAATGGAGATCTAGAAGAACAAGTCTACATGGAACAACCATAAGGCTTCTCATTAACAGACAAAGAAGACTGTGTATGCAGACTAAAGAAGGCTCTATATGGACTAAAACAAGCTCCTTGTGCTTGGTACTCAAGGGTGGATAAATACTTGCGAAACCAAGGCTTTAAGAGAGGAGGAGCAGACAACAATCTATACATAAAAGCCCATGAAAATGAACTCCTGATTGTTGTAGTATATATTGATGACATTATGTTTGGAAGCAACAGAGATGAGATAGCAAAAGGGTTTTCTGAGGAGATGAAATTAGAGTTTGAGATGTCCATGATTGGAGAGCTCAGTTTCTACTTAGGACTTCAAATCCATCAAAATAACATAGGTACATTCATCTCACAGGAAAAATACTTAAAATAAATGTTGAAAAAGTTCAAAATGGAGGACTGCAAACCTGTGTGAACTCCCTTGATCACGGGATGCAAACTATGTGCTGATGATGGATCTGCTGATATAGATCAAAGAATCTATAGATCCATGATAGGAAGCCTACTGTACCTGACAGCATCAAGACCAGACATCATGCTAGCAGTAGGACTTGTGGCTAGATATCAAGAAGCACCTAGACAAAATCACCTTCTAGCAGTCAAAATAATATTCAGATATCTACAAGGAACTGCACAGTATGGACTTTGGTATCCAAAAGGCAAAAGTTTCACTTTGACAGCATTCACAGATGAAGATTGGGCTAGCTATGTGGATGACATGAAAAGCACAAGTGGAGGTGCATTCTATCTAGGAGAAAGTATGGTGGCATGGCTTAGCAAGAAATAAACATCTATTTCTCTATCTACAGCAGAAGCAGAATACATAGTCGCATCAACATGCTATACAAAAGTCATATGGATGAAGAAAACCCTTCAAGACATGAAGGTAAGCATTGATGAACCTATCTCTATCAAATGTGATAATACAAGTGTTATAAGCATATCAAAAAATCCTGTACTTCATTCAAAAACTAAACATATCCCAATCAAGTATCATTTTCTCTGAGAACAAGTAGCTCAGAATGTAGTAAAGATGGAGTATCTACCAACAAAAGAACAGATAGTAGATATATTTACCAAACCACTTGCTAGAGGACCATTTGAGTATTTGAGAGATAGACTAGGGGTAGTATCTGTAGATACTACTCTCTGATATGAAGAGAAAGCATAGTTTAAGGGGGAGAACATAAACGAAAATATCATTCCAGGGGGAGATCAGTTAGCAAAGAAAGCATGAAACAGGTCCTCAAGATCAGTGCAACATGGGCGAGAGTTAAAAGTACACTAAAAACATGAAACCCCTTGCCATGGCTGTAAAAGGGGGAGGAAGAGCTAGAAACAGAAGGAAGGGTCCTAAAAGGAAAACAAAGGAAGTATATTTCCATCAATGCAAAAAGGGGAGATTGTTGGAAATGTTTTCATTGATGGCAAAGGATAGCAGCAGAGATAGAGACAGAAAAAAGAGAAGCTAGCAGCGCAAAGGAGACAGCATAAATGGCAAAGGAGACAGGCATAAGAAGACTGTTGAAATGTAACAGTCGAATAGGAGAGGCAGAGAAACAATCGAACAACAAAGGCAGAGAAACAGTCGAGTAGTAGAGAGCATGAGACATGAAGAAGAGGAAGTTGTAGACGGGTCATGTGATTGGAGATCTCGACAGGCAGCAGAGGCAGAAGAAAGAGAAGTAAGGAGCATCATCAGTCAAGGAGCAGAGGATAGCAAAGAAGCAGAGAGCTATTCAAGGTGCAAAGTAGTGAGGACAAAAGGAGGGCCATTGGATTTTGAAAAAGGGGCAGAGTTAAAAGAAGAAGAAGTGTTTCCAGGTGGATTCATTTGTATCTATGGGAGGAATTGTTCAGCATTACATGAGTATGATTAGACTCTGTAATTGGGAGTATAAATGGCTCCTATGTGCAATTAATGTTTTATTACAGATGTGAGTCTATCAGGGTTCTATATAGAATGGAAATTGTAGTGTTTCAAAGTTCGTGGTGTACATGTTGTGTAGAAATCAATTGAACTGGTTCTGTATAGAAACTCAAGAGGCCGACTCTATTCATTTGGCATAACAGAGTAAACCTCTGTCACTTGAAGAAAAAGGTGATTTTAGTAGTTCGGATTGAGCAACAGGATGCATGGTTTCGATTTACATAATTCGATACCCATTCTTGTGAGAAAGTCGCATACATCATTCACTGGGATAGTTTGATTACACGCTCCACCTCGTAATGAACAACGAAGGAAGGAACGGAACCTCAAGCGCAACTAAACAGAACCACGAGGTATGAACAATGACAGTGGATTTGGAACACCAGACGGTTTTCATCGCACCTCTTTTGTACGATAAGCTGTATTCCCAATTTGAACACGATCAATGCCATCGGCTGACACGTGGCCTTAAGCGGTTTGGAGAACCTGCTGTCATCGCAAGTTAAAGCCCATGCAATTAACTTGTGCGATATCCAGTGCGGGTCGTCAGATTACCAAGGCCAAAACGACATCCCATCAGCCGTCGGATGAGTGAGGTCGTTAACACCAGGTAACAAGCTATGGGCCCGGATATATGGTATTCTATTGATTATATAGAATCGACCCTTACATTAATTTTTATAATGATTAGCCGGCGCTTTGGCATATTTGGTCATTGAATGTCATGAAAGCCTATGTAATATAAGCTGATGCGTTAGTAAATGTATGATGTGTGACGATTAATTTGCAGTCCAATGTATACACATATGGTTGCATAACTGTATGTTAAAAGGAAAGAATTCGCTCATGTGATGGACTGAATAAGGTTACAAAGAAATAGTAGTATGTTTGGGCCGAGAAGCATATAGATTAGGTTTTGTCCCAAAGTCCATTATATATATATTTGTATTTCGGTGAATCAAAGGAGAAAGGTGTATCGACATTGACTTTGGTTTAATTTATATGAAGGCTACGTGATACCCATGGGATGTCTTAATCTTTGACAAGAATCCCGCATTCGAAGATTGAACCTTTGCTTCAATTAAAAGGCGTGTCGCGTGCTAGTGGGGCTTATAACCATCAAGGAAGTGTTGGATTTATATCTCAATTCTTCGAATTGAGATATTAAAATAATTCAGATTGTTTATTTAAATTTACCCACTCAAAAGTTAGAAATGGCATGAGTTTTCCCAGATTGTAGGGTGCTTGGAAAATGGGATTCTGAATGCATTTCTACACAGCCTAGAATTGAATTAGAAAAATTTAGGGACTGGGGTTTTACCCTGTGTCAGAAAACAGGTATGTATATACAGCAGATGCACAACTACAATGAGCTTGCAAAATTTGTACAAAGGTAAACAGAGACTACAGAGTTGAAGAGGTATGCAACTAAGGGATTTAAAATTGCATTGAACAGGTGTACATGCACAAGTGCTCAGAGTTGCAGTTAACAGAGGTATGCTAGACAGTTGCATGACAACAAAAGAAAGGACAAAACCAGCAAGCCAAGGGCTAAGTGAATTTTATATACTATAACTGAAAATGTAAATGTTTTAATTGTTTTATATTGTTTGTGATGCAAAGGAAAGTATCCTAAGGAAAAGAAAGATCCCTCTGTAACATGGAAATTTTTACATATTGTTATAATTTTAAAATGAGTTGGATAAAGGAATGAGAAGACAAAAGCCAAAGAGTCATGGTCGTTCACTCCAAATTCCTTGTGGAATACAAACAATCATGTGATGAACTCTATATATAATATCAACTTGATATGCATAGAGAGGTTAGAGAGAGTAAGGATAGAGAATGCATAGTATAGAATATTGAGGCAGAGAAGATAAGGAAGAGAGGAGCAGAAAGAGATGGTACAGAACAGAGCTGATATATGAGGTAAATCAACGAACATTTCTTTTGATAAGTTGAGGAAGTTGGAGCTTCCCTATAAAGTTGAAGCTTGATAGCTGTCAGTTGTACCTGACTGAGGTTGGAGCCTCCTGTAGGATGGTGCTTGCAGAAAATTGAAGGGATTTGGAGCTTCCTTGCAAGTTGTAGCTTGCCGAATTGAGGTTGGAGCCTCCTGTAGGTTGGTGCCTACAGAAAAACAATGGTGAGAGGGAGTTGGAGCTTGCCTTTGCATCACAACAATAATAAGATGTGGTTTTCTCCCTTTATGGGTTTCCACTTATATCTGTTGTCTCTATCTGTGTTGCCTGTGTGCTGAGATGATTTACCTAATCTGTTTAATGTTTGCTGCTCTAATAATAAGTTTTATTTCACATTAATTTAATACTTGCTGCAACATATTAAGATTGTTCATATACTAAGGTTGGTTATAAAAGTAAGCTGTAAATAATCTAATGAAAAATTTAAAAAGCTCATGTATGTGTTAAACTGATTCACCCCCCCCTCTCAGTTTAACTAAGAATTCAACACAGATATATATATATATATATATATATATATATATATATATTGAATCAATAATTTTGGAGGATTATTCTAGGATGAAGCGAAACTTGGTTATGGTTTTGAACTTGTTAAAAAAAAAATTCATAGAGGCTAACATGTCTCAGGAAAATAAACGAAAGTGGAGGAAAAATTAAACTTGATAGCTACCATTGTTTATGTGTGACTATAGGAATCGACAATTGGCCATGGGGGATTCACTTGGAGAAAAATATCATACCACGTGTGTTCATGTTTGGCGATATATATTGAGGAAAAATGACATAATATATTGAGCATATAATAGGGGTAAAATTATTTTTATATTGGGAGGTATAAAGAATGGAGCTCAAAGTTAATGAAAAATATAAAGGGTATAGAAAATTTTAATTAAAAAATGGATACCTATAATATCTAGTGAAAGTAGGTTTTTTTTAATTGGGAAGGTGTATTGGGTTCACATTGGTAGGGGGTTAAATAATATGATTTTTAGAGGTATTTTCAAATATGTAGTAAAATTAAAGGTATTGTTTAGTATGCCATAAACTCACATGATATTTTAGAGGTTCATTGAGTGAAGTCCCCATGAAA
Organism: Pinus albicaulis; assembly: GCA_034641835.2. Taxonomy (NCBI): domain Eukaryota; kingdom Viridiplantae; phylum Streptophyta; class Pinopsida; order Pinales; family Pinaceae; genus Pinus; species Pinus albicaulis. The sequence goes on along the minus strand of CM076583.1, from coordinate 211,380,920 downwards.
TTGGGTTGGTCTAATACTAACTTACATGAGGTCGATTACAATTTTTACCACTATAACTCACAGGTACATATGTTTACCCCTTTTGTAGGTGTAGGTGAATTTAGGGGATTTGAATCTTGAACCTCCTTGAACATAATGGTTCATTTTTATGCCCATCAACAATTAAGATTCCCCATAGAAAGAAATATATAAAATTATATATTAAACACAAATAGATTACAATAAATTTAGATTATGTTTTTATATTTTTTATTTTCCAAAGAGAAAGTATTTGTGGATTTACTAAAAGAGGAAACAAAGACGAAAAATACATACTACATATGCTAAAAATCATTATGAAAAGTGCACCTGTTGGATTTGGAGCTAACAATGAAGACCAAAAATTTGGTGACAAATAAAACATCGATGCTAAGTATGATAATAATCACTTAACCTCTCTTTCTTTTGTTTCTATTTATGCATTTTCTATCATCCCCCTGATTTCTAACTAGAACCTCTCATAATATGTTTTCTTCAAACGTGATTCCTTCTCTTCATCAAATATCTTAGAAACATGTAATATATTTGTACCCGCCCATATTGTTTTATATAATAGTCTCATTTTCCTACTATTATAGTTCATGAGTTTCCTATATTTCATTGTCACTTTTCATGTAGGGAGCTAGACCATGTTGAGCCTGTGCAACCACTTCAGCTTGGTTTGGCTGGCTCTTCATGTTTTCTTCCTCATATAATTCTAAGAGGTGACTATCATAAGACTTCCAGATTTTTGGTTTACGGGCTTTCATCTTTCTCATATTTGGATTCCTTTTAACCTTAGGGAATGTGTTATGTAAATGTCATATTTGAAAACATATTATACATGTCATATTTGAATTCCATATTATTATGATCTAATACTCAATTGAATATGATTAGGAATACATTTTTTTAAGTGTATCTCCACATAAATTATGAAAAACATAAAAATACCCTTCTCTTTTCTTTAATGGTCCATTTTTTAAAAGCTTCCAAGGGTGTCTCTAATTTTATCTAAGGTTTTGTGGTGCCAAAGGGGTAGGGTAATATTTGGGAGTCTCACAAAAACAAGGATAGTTCAAGCCACCATAATTTTGGTATCAAAGTAAGTGAAATATGGGGTGATAAAGAGCCAAGTTCATCCTCAAAACAAAGGCCCATCATTTGGAACATTCTCCAAATATTGCTGAGTATCAAAATAGACAATAAAGAAACCTTTGGAACGTAAGTATATGTCACAGATGAGGGTCTAAGATATGAATACCCACGAGTGTAAAGAATTATATCTAGGAAAACCCCCATTAAATATGCTCGTTATAGCCTTTGATTGAAGTTCACAAAAAAGTGAAAATACATCTGGGAGGTTTACATCCATGGTTGTTGCTTGATCCATTTGATCTACTATACAAGATTATGGGTTGTATTAGAGAAAATATATTATTTTTAAAGTCTTCCCTTTATCTAGATCCTTAAAAGATAAATATCACCTATAGTTTCTATCCTCCACGTGACCTCAAATTCAAAATAATGGTAGAGTTCCTTTAAAAGTCATATTACTTTATCTCGGTGGATTCCTACCATATGTTCCTTTAGAATAACAATAATTAAGACTTTGTAGAGATTCCCAAGCTATTCTCGATGTGTTTCTTCAAAATTTCCACCAGTTCTAAATCCCTAGAAAAAACTAGGAAATAATTCACATTGATATTTTTATAAATATATGAAAAAATTATTTGTCTATTTTTAACAATATTTTATCCACGCCTGAGTTGGGAGAGTAAATGGGATTACACTAAGAAAACATATTTCATTTATGTCCAGACCATATCATTTATGTAGACCCAAAAAATGATGGCACATGTCATATTCGGAAACCCATGACAGAAAAAGGTAAAAAAATAGGCTGTGACCCATTAGGGAATACCCACCATGAGCCTCATATATTTTTTAAATTGCCATTACGAGTCCAAGAAACATAAAATTATGAGGGTCTGGGCCTAGTTAGGTTCGAAAACTTTGATGGCAGTCGATTGCAAGGGGGTCACCACACCTTCATAATTCCAAGCCCGAAGAAAACATAAACCTTCATTTAGGTAAGAGACAAGAACGACGTCTAAAAACCATGGCCCGTGTGTATCATAATCTCCTTACTTGTGGTGGTGCATACCTTGAAAACTCCATTCTTCTCAAACCCCAAGGTATCTTGAAAACTGCATTCTTCTCAAACAAATATTTCCTTTTCCATTATATTTTTATCTTTTAGGATATAAAATTTAATTCCTCCATATTTAAAAGAGAATGAAAATTTATTATTCTAAATGGGTAGAATAAAATAAAATTGTAAGTTTATCATAAATATAAAGGGTAAATTTTCAATTTAAAATACAAAAAAATTAGAGATATTTTTAAGGGCACAACTCAATTAGGGATGGAAATAATGTTAAATATGTAAAAAATAAGATATTGATCTTTTCTATGTGGAAGAGGATAAGTTCAAAACCCCCAGAAATTTAATAATAATTACCAATCATATAAATTACTACGTTCATGTGGAACAAAAAAAAAAATAAAGATAAAAATGAAAAAAAATACTAAAACAATATTTTATATCTTATTACGTGTACATTTTGAAAATAACTTTACTATATTTTAATATCTTGATTAATATAAATGAAGTTAAAAAAATGAAAATTACTAGAATAATATTTTATAATATCTTATTATATCTACAACTAAAAATAATTTTACTATACTTTAACATCATCATTAATATAAATAAAAATGAAAATAAAAAATCACTAAATTAATATTTTTTATTTATTATATTTCCAATTTCAAAAGTATTTTTGTATATATGAAATATGATAAGTGATATAAATAAAAATTTAAATTTACAAGTTGTTATTAAAATAATTTTAAAATAAAAAAATTTCATAAATATTATCTTACCATTCTTCAAATATATAATTAGTATCACTATATAAATTAAATATTTGATAAATACTAACCAACATCAATTCATAAAAAAACAACAAAATTCTTACTTTATAATACAACTCATATTTCTAAAATATATAAAATCATAATAATTAATTAAATTATAACTTTGTTTTAAAGTATTATTATTAATTATAAAAAAATTACCATATAAGTTAAACATATATACATTTAAAAAACATGTCAAAATATTTTGAACCATCAAGATTCACCTTTATTATGTTATCGAGATTCTTGATTTGGGAAGTGACTTTATTATAATGTCATCAGTCAATACCATTGTTTATCATTACCATTTTTGGACCTATGAAAAGTTAGTGTTCTATGTCTGTTTAATGAAATTTTTCTAACAACCTCTCAAGGATCCATTAACCCTAGTGATGCATCTGTTTACTAACACCGATGGATTTTGGTTTAATGAGAATCATAATTCCAATAAGTGCTATTAGAGACAAAGGTCTAAAGTTTGAAACACACTTCGGTCAAGTTGGGTGCTAGTTTGCTAGACCAATGATAGTTAATGCTCTTGAGGATCCATTAAATTTGGCTATGCTTCAATTTACTAACACCTATTGGTTTTGGTGTATAAAAAAATGTGATTCTAATGCACATGCTGAAAATACCATAACTTATTTCATATGACACTTATTCATATTATATTTTTTTTATCAATAAATTTACTTAAAATGGAAAAAAGGGAATAACTACTTTGTATATGAACCTCAATCATTGCTTTTAGATTACTACTAAGAATATTCTAGAATATTCCATGGAGGTTAAATCATTACCATCCATGTAATAATTGTTGATAATTAAATTAAAATTATATAATCCATATTCTATAATAGAGTTGACAATCTTATGAGCTAGTTAAGGACATGGACATAATATTAAGAAAGTAAGAGATAAATAAAATTCTTTAACTAGCATACCCATATAAATTAAATGACTAGTATATCACAATAGAAATCAATCCACGATAAGATTCACAACATGTATATCATGGTACATTTGGCATTTACAAGACCAAAAAAAATCATAAAAAGTAATCAAATTATAACTTTATTATTACTATTAATTATAGCAAATTTATATGTGCTTTAAATATATATTCATTTAAAATAGCATGTAACAATATCTTTAAACACAAGGATTTGCTCCACTTTCCCATATAGATTCCTAGCTTCTAAATAGGATTTTTTACAATATCATGAGTTAATACTATGAGTTATCAATACATTATGTCCCAAAAACCATAACTCATTTCAAAATTAAAATATTTTTATTAATTTCATTTAACTTAATATTATAATATTTTTTAATTAAATTAAAAACAAGGTAGTCTAATTATTTATGAGACAAATCTCAACACTTTACCTTGATTTATACTCAAAATATTTTGTGTATATTATTAAACCCTTTCTCTCCATCTATTAATGATGGATAACTAAATTAAACATTTAAATTCTACTCCTTTTAATAATAATAATAATAATAATATAGTAAATTAAAATTGAAAAATGAGTATATAGATAAAGCTTTTCAAGTAGTAGTGGTGTCTTGGGCTTCACCCCACATGGCCATTTAATCCTTAGTTTGCATGAATATTTTGGAAATCTCTTATGTAATGATGAATTCCAATGATTCCACAAAAAAATACATTTATTTTATATGTATTGTTGCACATGTAGCAAGCTCTTTCTCTGTTTTGTATAGTTCAATGTTGAAATTTTTCTCTAGTCTTCTAGTGGTTCAAGAAATTCCTTCCGGTAATGTTATTTTGGATAATAAAGCTATCAATTGTGAAAAAAAAAATTGAAACACGGTTTGTTTTACAAGATTAATGGGTTTTGGTCGTGGTTGAATGATTTGCACAAATGGATATTTGAGACATGGGAGCATGTTTTTATGGATGAATTAAATATGTATCTTTTGGCACTAGGTATTTTCATTGTGTTTTTTGATAGAATAAAAGACAATAAGACCATTTGTGATGTCCGGCCATGGTGTTGGGGTAGTGTCATTTTTTTCATACAACTCTGGGCTCCCACTTTTGATCCAACAATGGCATCAATCTTTAGGGTTCCATTTTGGGTAAGGATTATAAACCTTCCCTTGTAAATTTTCAATATTCCATCACTTTTCTTTATTGGGAATGCATCGAAATTTTTATTTCCATTTTCAAAAAGCTAGAAATTCTGTCAAGATTATTCCTATTCGAATATGTGTGGAGATGGACTTCAACAAGGGTTTCCGCATGGATATTAATATGATGTCTCCAAACTATGTTTGCATCCAAAATCTAGAATATGAGACTATTTAGTTCCAATATAGAGAATGTTATGAAACGAGGAACATAACTAGAAATTTCCCCAAACATTTACGTGAAAAAAGAATGGAAAAAAACTTGAAAGTCCAAATGAAATAAGGAGATTAGGGTTTTTACTACACACTATTTACAAAGGAATTTATTTAGCCTAAAGATGAACCAAAATACAAGAAGGGTGTAGATACGTCCAAAGGCATTGCATAAATGGAAAAAAAATCAAGCATACCATAAACAGAAGAAAACACAGGTTGGACTCTAGTTGAAAATAAAGGAGAATTCATTTGACCAAGAAAAGCAAGAAGCCACACTAAGTAAAAAAAAGATCAGTGAATAACATAATGCAAACGTATCTAAATATTGAGAGTTTTCTGGAAAAAATTTAGTTAGAAATGGTATGAATTTTCTATGTCAGGGGAACTTGTTTGAGAGTATGGATTGGGACCTCTAGAAATATTGGAATATGCAAATATTTTGGGCTATTAACCATATTTTTTAATACAATTTTTTACAAGTTTCTTTGAAAAGCAATATAATAATAATTAAATCAACTTTTATTATCTAATTCATTTTTCTATTATAAAATATATAATAAAGTGAATATTTTGATGCCTATTATATATATATATATGTGCATGTTTAAATCATATAAATGGAAATCCTTATAATAAATAAATAAATCAACTTCTATTATTTAATTCAATTTTTCCATTATAAAATATATAATAAAGCAAATATTTTAATACCTATCATAAATTAATATATATTATATATACTAATGATTTAATTTATATAACTTTACTCTATATATATTATCCATGTTTAAATCATATGAATGGATATCCTTATATTTTAAAACTCACATTAACATATGCCAAACACACATAATGTGTGTCCTCATGAATAGAAATCCCTTCTTTTTTTTAGTTTTATTTGTTGTAAGAAACACCTTAAACATCCATATTCTCATATCTTTAAATAAAAATAATCCACGTGCTAATATGTTGAAATCATATGAATGGAAATCTTGATATTTTTTTAAAATGACATTAACATATGCCAAACACACATAATAAACACACATAATGTGTGTCCTCCATCATCAGTAAAAATCCTTTTTTTTTTCAGTTTTATTTGTTGGAAGAAATACCTTAAACTCCTTGAAACATTTCTTAGGTAAAAATGTGTTTTAAGTATAACATTATTACTATAATAAAATATATCACTTTACAAAATTTAAGAATTCAAAAAATTAACAAGGGGAATAGTTGTGATATAGTATAGTTAGTGCCTTCACAACTATAAGCTGTGATATACTATAGTTGTGATAAATAAGTTGGCATTAAATATTTTTATTGTTAATATTTTAGGAAGCAATTAACGCATAAGATATTGTAAAATATCTTTCGGTAATAATCACATATAATGGAACATTGTCGACGCGTTTCGAACCAACCAGTGTAGAGATGGTTAAACTAGCCATTTAGAAAATGGATAGTTTGACTTTTTAATAATTTATAATGTTTTTAATTAGTAACGGCTAGTTCCATTACTAATTAAAAACATTATAAATTATTAAAAAGTCAAACTAGTCGTTTTCTAAACGGCTAGTTTAACCATCTCTACATCTATTTAAGCTTATTGATTTGACCTGATCTCTCACCTAGTCTTGATGATGAACCACACTGGTTGGTTCGAAACGCGTTGACAATGTTCCATTATATGTGATTATTACCGAAAGAAATTTTACAATTTTATATGGATCACAGAAGCATAAGATATTATTGGTGATATTTTAATTGTAAATTAATGGATAAATAAGTTGGCATTAAATACTTTTATTGTTAATATTTTAGCAAGAAATTAATGAATATCATATTATTGGTGATATTTTATATGAAAATTATGCTTATATTCGAATTTACAAATATATTTTCATAGTTTCATATGTTTCAAATTATATAGTGTAGAAGAACTCTATTATGTAGGGAGTTATATATTTCCTCCATATTTTTGTGTCATCCCATGATTTTTCTGCACTGAATTCTCCACACAACGACACCTACAAATCTTATTTCATACATGCTATAATTTATTGCTAATATTTTAATTGAAAATAATGCTTATTTTAATATTTTCAAATATTTCAAATATTTCTTTTTTTAGGCTCTTGTGCAGAAGTGTTGTTTGTGTGGATCTCTGAATTTAGCACTAAATGCTAATATTTTAAGTACAAATAAGACATGTTAGTAGTTAATTGAGTAGAAGCTGTGCATATTGCACACAAATTTGTGTACAAAATCACATCTCATTGAGCATAAGCTTTGTTTATAGGACATGCACAAGTGTGAAGAATGTTCATTGTGCAAAAGAAGCTTTCAATTTTTCATTATGTGGATAATAAAATTATTTATACTTATATGATTGATAAAAATTTACTTGCGAAAAATGCATGCTATTGTTCTTTAAGAGACTTTGTACAAAATCACATTAATATTGAATGTTTCTATTGTTGGGAAAAATACTAACAGGGAGTTGGGGTGAACAATATTTTAAACTTAGTTGAAAATCTCAATTTCTTATTCATATTTGTATATGCTACTATCATTCAGGAAACCATTGCATGTACACGATTTTATTAAATGAAAATAAAATATATCTAGTTAATTAACTTTTCATACATTTCATCATCTATTATATCTTAACCAATGTATCAATACTTAATTAGCCTTTAATTAAACCAAAACCATGAGGAGTAAGAATAGAATAAGCCATCACACATAGTAAACACAACAACACATAAGGAAATCATGATTTTTAGGTGGAAAACTAATGTGGGAGAAAACCACCGATATCGTCGTCTTTGTCTTGATACTTTATTATAAAGGAAAAAATATTACAATATTTTACTAGAACAAAATCATACCATTAGGCATGAACTCATCAGAAAAAGGATACAACCTTCTCTTGTTCTCTAGCACCCACTTGAAGGGAGATCTAATCCCCTGATCCCATTTACTAGATCTTACCAAAAGGGAGATCCAAGCCCCTGATCTAATTTACCAGCTACCACTCGAAGGAAGCATTGACTCCCTCACTGAAGGCTCCAAACCTTAGCACCTCTATGGACCACGTTTCATAATATTTCATACTAAATCCACCTCACTCAAAACATCGAACTTGTAGGCCACTTTTGATCATATTTTCAGACTCAACCCACTTCCATGATTTAAGCCCAATATTAGATAATAATGTTGAAACCAATCATTGTATCAAATCTCTCAGTTAATGAACCAACTGGAAAATCAAATCAATCACTCAATCAATTCATTCAATCAAAATAGACAAACAAATCATTGAATCTAAATCAACCAAAGAAACTAGATCAACTCATATCATTGTACACCCATTCATCGAAATAAAATACCACATAATATTCTTCACAAAACCAGATATTTTCACTACAAATATTGATCAAGCATATGTCAAAAGGTATATTCTATTGTTCAGAATAATTCTTGTATATGTATGCCCTTCCTGTGAAGACTACTTGCGTACATATCTCATAACACTTAAAAACTGGGTCTGAATCATTATAGCACTAAATCATTCATAGAATCACCTATTGAAACCATCAAATATCACTGATCCAAATACATCTCAGCACACAATAGCTTCATCACTAGGAAACATTCGAGCCCATAATAAATTCAATTCAGCTAGTAGTGTCAAACACTGATTACAATAAGAGAGAGTTCATCAAAAGACCAAAACAAACATAACATAATTGTTCAAACATCATCAAAAACTCATACTGCAAAGCCCTGACATGTATATGCAACTGTCACAAAAAACATATGCCTATCTATGCACTTTTCATGGTTGACACCTGTGCATATATTTTAGACTTTCACGCAATGTATACATGAATACCCAAAAGTAGATATGTGTATTTACGCACCCTCTTAGAGGAAAATCATCATACAAATCTATAATCACTAAATCAAACTTGTGCTACAACCACAACACATACTTCGCAAACCATATTATCACACATTCATGGTAGAGTATCATTATCACCATAGATTTATCATTATTAGACATTATCAACAAGAAAATCAAGAAAACACATATGGTGATTATACTTCGGATATTTCTTATGTGTGTCTTCTTGTTTCTACTTGATGCACACCAGTTTTAGATCAAATCATTGATAAATGATTCATAAAATGCACATCTTTAATCTCCATATTATTATATAGCATAAGCCTTAACCAATACCTTAGGTCAATCCCTCAGTAATGTCGATGGTATTTTTTGACGAAATCAAACATCCATTAGAATGCCCATTACTATCAGACAATACCATGGTAAAGACCCATGGTATTGATAATACCATTGTGTGGATTTTTTAGTTGGCTTCTCTTAACCATACCTGCATATGTACGCAGCATTTCTTCACAGAACCTCCATATACTTTCTCACACTTTATCTTTACCATTATTCTATCTCTAAATTGATATTCCTTTGTCCATATCACCTGCAACATCTCCATAACAATCACGTTGACATATTTATCAAGTAGGTTTCCATCAAGGACAACCTATTAGGCATAATTCCAAAAATCTCCCCCTTTGGACTTGATGGAAATCATATTGGTGTTTGGTCACCACCATCTATAAATAGTTAGAAATACCAAGCTAAGCACCAAGCTTCTCTCCAAGCATTCTTCTCTAAACACGAATCTTCTCTCCCACTTTGACATCAATGGAAAAGGGCTAAAAAATTCTGGATGAAAGCTTCTCTCTCAATTTGTAGAGAAGATCATTGTATGACTAATCTAGTGAATCTTCTAGTGGACTTTCAATGAAGTATCGGACTCTATGAATCAACCAAATATGAAATTTCCTATCAACAAGGACTCATGTTTACATCAACTACACAACACATTGGGGTGACATATTTGACTCAATATTACATGAAATTCCCAAAGTAATGGGATTACATACATGAATTACTTGACACAAATAGTCCATACATGACTAAATTTTACAATGATTTACAACATGGGTATTTACATGACCTTTACATCAAGATACAAATATAATATTTATAGCCAAACTAAAAGAACTCAATAGTGAGGTGTCAAGACCATGATAGACATAAACATCCATCATTCACCGTATAGGATCCCGCAACATGAAAATAATCATCATGAGTAAGATAGGTAAATGTAGCATCAATCATCAACAACATAAACATGTGGCCAAATATGAAATTCTTTCAAGCATCACCATGTAGGTGTAGAAGCAGTATATCAATAACAATCATATGTACTTTTTATAAGAATGATTTGCCCAAATTTTACAATATAAAATTATTTTACGTTAAACATTGCCAACATTATATACACAGTATATATAATATCATTATAAAATTGAATAATTTTATAAATACATCAATAAACATTTTATAGTTTGCATATTAGGGACTAGTGAGATTTTCCAATTTTTTAAACTTCAAGATAATTTTCCGTCCTTCAAATTTTCCCTGACTTGAATTCATGTAACATGAATTTTAATCATACATGAAGAGTTATAATTCATAGATAACAATATCATTCTCTTGGACCATTATCTTCATGAAATAAAAGTTATCACACCATAAACAACTTCACCAATATAAAACTAAAGCAATCATCCATAAGATTCGTGTCTCCAATTCACCCATCAATGATATACCATGACATAGAGATAGTAGTATGTATATATCTCCTCATCAATGAGAGATTCCAATAATAGTAAACCAATGAATCACCATCATGAATCCATCTCCTTGATCTCATATCATCAAGATCCTCATGCTCTATATATGAAGAGAAAAAAATTATCAAGCCACATAGATATCATCAAATTGAGTATGTGGATGAATTATACATGCATCATCACCATGTATGAACAACATTTATGAGAACCAAGAACATCATCATAGAAAATTTTCACATATAGCTCAAGAAATATATATAGGAATCATTTCTAACTTCACCATATGAAACTTATGCATCATATAAGACATAATGAAAAAAACATATAATTGTTACCAAGTAGTGAGTGAATCATTCTTCATTAAGTGTATTACATATGATTAAATAAGTGAAAATTAAGAAATATATTGCCATCATCAAGGAATTCAGTAGCATATGTGTCTTTAGCAACATCACCAATGATATATAGTTATTAGGAACGTTGTTATGCAATAAGGAATGCTCAATAAACCATAATTCCAACAATGCACTACGAGAAGCATATAAAATTCTCCCTGTGAATCTATGCCAACTATTCATTGTAATATTCAACTTCATCAATCAACAAATCCATCAAAAGAACCAAAGTAGAAACTACATATAACATCAAACCATAAACGATAAAAACCAATCTCACTTCTAAGTAGCATATGAGCATCAACAAACTGTAACCAATCAACGTAAGAACAATAAAGCCGAATAATAACTGATTGAAACATGTCATAAAATTTTCATATGTTTCATCATCTATTCTATTTCAACGAGTGTATCATTACTTCATTAGCCTCTAATTAAAAAATAAGCATGAGAAGTAATAATAAAATAAACCATGACAAATAAGAAACACAACAACACATGAGGACAGACGGATTTTAGGTGGAAACCTAATGTGGGAGAAAACCACAGTTGTCGTCGTATTTATATTCATATTTTGTTATAAATGAAAACGTATTAGAATATTTCACTATCATACACTAATACCAGTATGGAGACACCCACCTACATAATGCTACAAACTTCTCACATTCTCCATCACCCACTAGAAGAGAGCACCAACCCCCTGATCTCGTTTACCGACTTCTACTGGAAGGGAGCTTCAACCCCCTAAAATGATTTATCAACTACCACTCGAAGAAAGCTTCGAATTGCTCAGTGAAGGATCCAACCCCCAGCACATCTGTGGACCTCGTTTCATAATATTTCATACTCAAAATATCAAATATGTAGGCCAATTTTCATCATATTTTCATACTGGACACACTTCCATCATTTAAGACCAATATCATATAAAAATACTGAAATTAGTTTCTTAACTAAATCACTCAAATACTAAACCAAGTGAAAGATAAAATCAAACACTGAATCAAATCATTCAATCAACATCACCAAAACAATCACTAAATCTCAATCAACAAAGACAACTAAATCAAATCATATAATTGTACACCCATTTATCAAAATACTAAACCACATATTGTTCATCACAAAAACTACATCATGTCACTACAAATCCTAATCAAACATATGTCAAAACGTATATTCTATTACTTTGAATCATTCCTGCATATTTACACCCTTCCCCTAAATACTACATGTGTACAAATCTTAGAACACTGAAAAATTGTGTTTGAATCAATGTAACACTGAATCAATCACTAGATCACATATTGAAACCATCACAGATCACCGAACCAAATACAGATCATGACATTGTAGTTTCATCACTAGGCTCCCGCTTGCAAAAGTCTAAAAACTTCTCTAATTTTCCAATACCCACGGGAATGTATCTCCAACCCCCTGATATAATTTACTAACTTCTAATGGAAGGGAGCTCTAACCCATGAACTGATTTACGAACTACCACTAGAAGGAAGTTTCAACTTCCTCGCTAAAGGATCCAACCCTCAACACCAATGTGGCCCACACTTCATAATATCTCATACTAGATCCACCTGACTCAAGACATCAAACCTATATGCCACTTTTTATCATATTCTCATATTGGACCGACTTCCATCATTTAAGCCAAATATTAGATAACAATTGATTAGAATCTGGATCAAGGGAAAAAATTAACTCAAAATTCAAAGTGATTATAATTGCACCAAAGTAGAATATAAGCAATCGTCACGTCGCAAGGAATCCAATAAAATGTGTTTCATCTAAAACTGAGTTTGGATGGAGTTATGGTCTCCTAATCGCCATTCAGAATAGGCAAATTTAAAAAAAAATATTACAGAACAGGTATAGTTGATGACATGGAAGTCCAGTCAGCATGCAAAGAATCTTCTTAAGTTTTTAGCCTAATGGGATTGTTACAAGTGACACAATTAGATTCACTAGTTTGGTTTGTGAAGGTAAAAAATGTCGAGTGTCCTCCAAGGATGAATGTGGGTTCATGATGTTTATGTGTTGGAAATTATTTTTTTAATTAGTAAATTAAAAAAATATATGTTCCTTATTTAGGAATGTGCACAACATATACTTGAAATATTATTTAACTTTAGATGGCAAAGAGGAGGGAGCGAACGTTCCGGGCCAACCTTCTCCCCATATAACCTTATGTCATGACCACCAATGGGGCTACAACGCTAAACACGGTTACTGAGCACTACGCCCACTTGATTACCACTAATCCGATGCTTATGCGTTAATTAGCATGTATTTAGGTTGTCAGAGATTTTGGCGAAGCACCAATTTCGGCGGAGTTTCCAGATTTAAATCTAGTTAACTCTAGTTTGCCACATTTGGTGGAGCTTTTCTAGAGAAAATTTAATGGAACATATCTTCAGGAATTTTCGATTAATTTTTGCTCAGAAATAGTCATTCGCTGCATATTGGCATGATCTGAATCCATTGGAAAAACTTTCAGGGGAAATGGAGCAAATATACAAGTGTTTTTGGTCACTTGAAGAATTGTGAAGCCTAGGGCCAATAGGAGAGAAGGCCATGCCCAAATCAGATAAAGGCCAAATGGAGTGAATGAATAATCAGATTTTTATTTATTTTATTCTATAAACACAATGGTATAGTTTATAGAGGCGTTGTAGCACATATGGATGTTCGTTTTTCACTTTGGAGAGTAAACAAGCCCATGCCCACCAAGATGGGAGGTCAAGCCTAGAGGAGCTGGAAACCAAATTCAAAGGTTGAATAGTAATTTTTGGGGTAATTGAATGTTTTGAAGCCAATGGGATAGTCATCAAATTCATTGGAGAAATATTGTTGCTTGTAATCAGACATTTTAGTCGTAATCCCATGAGAGCCTAGCAAGTTAAAGAAGGTCCATGGAGATCTAGCCCAGGAGAGGTGAACTCCATTATCATCCATTGTGTTATGTGATTGATGTGAGTTATATTTCTGCATTTCATTTGCTGTATATGATATTTTAAAATTTAATTAACTCATAAATTGATCATGAAAACCACATGAAACTACACACATAAACCCCTTCACAAATGGTTAACATGAGATGATACTTAAACACATTTTTAATACTGATGAGGGAGCTTGCATAGCAAAAAATAGTTTTCCCATATTCGGATTAAGTCAATATCAGGGAAAAAATTTAGCTCATTTTAGCCAAGGTTAGCTAATTCTTCTATAGCTATTGGTTGCTGAATTTTTGCAAAGACAATTTAACAGTGTGGAAGTTTATGTATGAAGGAAAATAAGTAAAAATTAAGAACTGAAATCTCAAATCACAACAAAGAAGCTTTGTATGCATTGCATGTGTTATGGAAGCTTCATTAAGTGATTCTTAAAGTCAATCTTCCTTGCAAAAACTCTTTGATAAAGATATGTTGCAGAAACTCTACATCATAATTGATATGATGCAAGAACAGTATGAAGATACGAGTGAGAGCATTAATATTCAAGAGAAGTTGATTTCCATGAAGAAGGAGAAGCAAGAGCTTCTTGAAAAGATGCATGAGATGGAGACTCAGCTCCATATTGCAAATGAGAAACTAGTAAGGATGCATGAGATGGAGACTCAATTCCATAATGCCAAGGAAGCCTTAACCAAGCATGTTCTTGAAAAAGAGGTAAGAAGTTCAATTTTATCTTCAATTTCCACTCAAAATGAATGTGTATGTTATTTTAAAATATATACTAGAGGAATAGGGTCCAAATTATTGATGAATATGTGTTATGAAAGTTAAAGGATTGGGAAAACATGCACAAGGCGTAGTTGAGAAAATTTTTGTTGAGGAAGGCCTAAGTATTTGGTCATTGGTTATGGAAAAGATGATGGAGAAAGCTCTAAAGCCAAGGAGGCACATGAAGGTGTTCCAAGAAGGACTTTAATTTCATGTTAATTACCTCATACTTGTGAAGATTTTGTTCATGAGGAATGCAAAAATTTTACACCCACTTTGCAAGAAGGTGCTCATAAGCATGCAGCTAATGAGAATGGTGAACAAGAGGGTTTAAAGCTGTAAAGTATTTGAATGGATTGTTGGTATTCTGAAGAGAGCCACTACCTCCTCAAATTCACCCCCTCAAGAAGGCGACAAAGGTGAATGTTCAAGGTATAAATCTTATTTTAATCATATTTCTTTTGATTATGATATACATGGAAAATTATCACATAAGATTTGGAGAAATTTTGCATGTTCCTTTTGTGGTTTGGATAGCCATAATGTTTCAAGGTGTTTGACAAAGATAACCATGCATAGGAAACTTTTAAAGAAAAGGAGGCAGAAAGACAAAGACAAATTAAACCATGTTAAAAAGAAGAGGAAATTGTTTTGCACATATTTCCATAAGAAATTTCATCTTGTAGACAAGTGTTGGACTTTATATCTAGCAAGTTATCCATGACATTTGAAGAAGGTGGGGAAAGAGAATGGCAAGAATAGAAAAGAAGATTCCATGATTTCTATGGGTCAAGATGATTCACATGATGATGATGAGCAGTTGAAAGAAGCGCCATTGAAATGGTTTGGTAAGAGATGGTTATATTTCTTATCCAATTAAGGCTTTGCATGTCTTCCGATGTTGATGCATTTCTTTTCCAATGGAATTCATGTTGCATGTTTACACCAATAAGGTGATTGAAAGAGGAGTGTGTTGACTCACTTTATTGCAACAAAATTTGTTCATTTCAGCTTTAAGTACATGTGCATATGAATGGGGTTCTTGTACTTATGATTGCTACTTGTGAGAGAGTTGATGAATTGTATACATGGATGAGAGTTTGTGTGTATGAATAGTGGAAGTTTGATGGTTTCATTGTCCTTGAACATGAATGAGTAATTGAGTTGTGTTGGTTGATTTTGTTGTTGAACATGTACGTTGTCCGCTTGAAAGTGTTGATCATTTGCACATGCATGAGTGTCAACATGTGTTAGTTGATTGTGTGTTGCATGCATGTCATATCGACTTGGAAGAGTCAATTTTGTCTCCAAATATGAGAAGAAGATGTTTAAGAAGTGTTTCACGAGATGTGGAATTATTTTTGTTTCGGGAAAAGTATCGTCAAGTTGTTATACATTCTTATGCTTGAATTAAGATTCATATGTTTGAAGAGGCATGTTTTTTTCGACTTGTGTTGGTTGATACGTTTTGACACCAAAATGTGAGAGTACATGGCAATGTTCACATGATGTGAAATTAGTTGCTTTGAAGGAGCAAGAGTATATGCCATCAAGTTTTTTCTTTCATGATGTGTTTCTTAGATTGATGGTTGAATATGAATATTTTTGTTGTGACAAGATTTCAAAGAAACGTTTTCAGCCATTGTAGACCATTTTATGTGTTTACACCAAGACGATAAGTATATGTCGAATGCATTCTTCCATATGTGGAATTCGGAACTGTGGAGATAAAATAGTGATCATTTCTTTTCTTGTTTTTACTGATGTTGGAAGCTATTTGTTGTAGTTCACTCATTGTGCAAAGGAGGAACATGATTCTCTGTGGGAAGGCACCGAGGAATATATTTGGTACCAAAAAGCTGTTATATTAGCAAGCAATCAAAAAATGTTTTATTGGGTCAGCAACAAAAGTAGAACATTGGTTGAAGAGCCAAACCATTTGCAAGGCAATGCAAGGCATGGCAGTGACCAAGTGGTTGTCATAGTAATTTCTCCAAGTAGAATCAAGATGATAGAACTTGGGAAACATAAGAGTGTTCAGTACTCATGAGAAAACCAACTTTTGTGGGTCCAAAAGCATGTCAGTGGGAAGGAGTGATGAGAATCTGGATAAGGGGAAATAATTAGCTCAAAATTAAAAGTTATCATAATTACACTAAACTGAAATGACAATGACTGGACCATCGAAAGGAATCCAACGTAACTCGTTTTGTAGAAAACCGAGTTTGGATGAAGGATTTACGATTTACTGATCCTTGTTTAGAACATGCAAATTAAAAAAAAAAAAAAAAATCAAAAGAGTTACAGCTGATGACATCGCAGTCTAGTCAGCATGTAGAGAATCTTCTTCAGTCTTTATCCCAATGGGACTATGACAAGTGGCACAATTGGATTCGCCAATTTAGTTTGCGGAGGTAAAAAATTTCTAATGTCCTCCAATGATGAATGTGGGTTCAT
The DNA here is from genome assembly GCA_034641835.2 of Pinus albicaulis. Lineage (NCBI taxonomy): Eukaryota > Viridiplantae > Streptophyta > Pinopsida > Pinales > Pinaceae > Pinus > Pinus albicaulis. The sequence goes on along the minus strand of CM076583.1, from coordinate 211,363,219 downwards.
GATGTTTATTTGTTGGAAATTATTTTTTTAATTAGTAAATTTGGATTATATATATATATATATATATATATATATATATAATTCCAAACTTATTAATTATTAATTTCCACATACATTGTTTTAAAACAAAGCCAAAATACGAATTATTTATTAAACGATGGCAATGTTTCTTAATTATATGGAAAATATTGTTACAGTGGCAATAGTTTTAAAACCATAGTTTAGATAGTGTAATTATTTGGTGGGATATATACATTATAACCATAGTCCATTTACATTGGAGTGTTTCAAAGGTTTTCAAAATAAATGTATGGAGGGGTGAGGTCGCGGTTCGACCCCATGTCGCCCCCCATAACACTTCCACCTTCTATCATTGTGAAAAAGCTATGTTCCTTGTTTAGGAACACGCACAAAATATACTTGAATGCTTATTCGACATTGGATGGTAGAGTGAAGGGAACCAACCCTGCGGGCTAACCCCCTCCCCATATAACCTTATTCCATGACCACCAGTGGGGCTAAAGTGAAAAACGCATTAAGTGAGCTCTAAGCTCAAATTAATTATCACTAATCAGATGCTTATTCGTTAATTAATCAGCAGTTAGGTTAGCGGATATTTTGGCGAAGCACCAATTTCGGCGAAGTTGCCAGATTTAACTCCAGTTAACTCCAGTTTTCCAGATTTGGTGGAGTTTTTATAGGGAAACTTTAATGCATCATATCTTGAGTATTTTTTGACCAATTTGGGCTCAGGAATAGTAATTCATAGCAGATTGGCATACTATAAAACCATTGGAACAAATTGCATAGGAAATGGAGCAAATCTACTAGTGTATTTGGTCACTTGAAGAATTGTTAAGTCTAGGGCCACCAAGAGAGAAGGCCATGCCCAGATCAACTGAAGGCCAAATGGAGTGAATAAATAGTCAAATTTTGACGTATTTGATACTTTGAACAAAGCGTTACAGTTTATAGAGGCATTGGAGCACATCTGAATGTGATTTTTTCACTTTGGAGATTAAACAAGCCCACGACCACGAAGATGGGAGAACAAGCCTAGAGGAGCTGGAAACCAAATTTAGTGTTTGAATAGTCATTTTTTGGGTATTTGAGTATGATAAAGCCAATATAATAGTCATAAAATCCATTGGAGTAGTATTGGTTCTCGTAATCATACATTTTAATCATAATCCTAACAAGGCCTAGCTAGTTAAAGTAGATCCATGGATATTTAGCCCATGAGGGGTGAACTCTATTATCATCCATTGTGTTATGTGATTTTTGTGAGTTATATTTTTGCATTTAATTTGTTGTATATGAGTTCTTAGAAGTTAATTAACTCATAATTTGATCATGCAAAACACATGAAACTACACACATAAACCCCTTCACAAATGGTCAAAATAAGACGATCCTTAAATACATTTTTAATAGTAATGATGAAGCTTTCATAGCAATAAAATTTTTTCCCATATTTAGATTAACAATATTGAAACTAATCACTTCATGAAATTACTTAATTATTGAACCAACTGAACATGAAATCAATCACTGAATCAACTCATTCAATCAACACTGATAAGCCAATCACTGAATCTAAATCAACTAAAACAACTAAAGCAAATCATATCATTGTACACCCATTCATAAAATTACCAAACCACATATTTTTCAGCATAGAAACTAGAGCATGTCACTGCAAATATTGATCAAACATATGTCATAAGGTATACACTACTATTCTGAATCACTCTTACGTATCTACTCACTTCCCCTCGGGACTACCTACGTCTAGATCTCAGACCACTAAAAAATTAATTTTTTATCACTGTAACATTAAATCAACCACTGTATCACATACTGAAATCATCATAGATCACTCTATAAGATACTTATCATGACATTGTAACTTCATCACTAGGTCAAATTCCATTACATAATAAATACAACTCAACCAGTACTATCAAACACATATTATATAGGAGATACTTCATCAAGAGACAAAAACAAACATAACAGATTGATAAATGATAATCAAAATCTCATACTGAGAAGCCCTATCATGAATATGTGACTCTTATAAAACACATCCACATATGTACGTGCTTTTCATTCTTGACACTAGCATACCATTTATGGACTATTTCAGAATGCATATCTCACTACCCAGAAGCAAATTTTCATATGTATGCACCCTCTAAGAGGAAAACCAACACACAAATCAATAATAACTAAATCATACATTGACTGCAACCACAACACAGACTTTCCAAACATTACCATCACACATTCATGTCAGAGCATCATTATCACCACATATCTATCACTGTTAGACATTATTAACAAGAAAATTAAACAAACACATATCACAACATACTTTAGATCTTTAAAATATTTGTCTTATCCTTTCTCCTTTTTGAGCACTTGTTTCATATCAAACCACTCATAAATAATTCATCATATGCACATCTTAACACTTTGATCTCCATCTCCTTATATAGCATAAGCCTTAGCCAAAACCTTAGGCCAATCCCTTAGTAATGTCGATGGTATTCTTTGACGGGATCAAACATCTATTTTCATGCTCGTTGTTATGGGCCAATACCATGGTAAATGCCCATGGTATTGATAATAACATGGTGTGTATTTTCTATGCTAATTCTCTTCACCACACTTGTGTATGTACACAATATTTCTTCACAAGACTCGCGTATTTATCTCTACCATTATTTTGTTTGTGAACTGATATTCCTTTGTCCACCTTACCCACAGAATATGCATAACCATCATGTTGGAATATTTATTAAGTAGGTTTCCATCAAGGACAAATTATTAGCCATAATTCCATTAATTATGTTTTTTAATGCATATTTCACCCATATTCTTGTTCCAAACCATGTTTTTTCTACACTTCTTGCTCCTCACAACAACATTTACGTATATTCTACCACACATGCTATATCTGGAAAAACTTCATCCACTCATGCTCTATGCTAAAATCCACTAGAACGAGTAGATATTTTAATAAGAGGTTGACATATACGAAGTTATTGGTAATATTTTAATTGTAAATAATGCTTATTTTCATACTTTTTAAATATTTCGGATATATGTTTGTTTAAGATCTTATGCGAAGTGCTTCTTTTCAAGATATCCACACTTTACACTAATCACTTTAATTGCTAATATTATTTCTAATAATTTAGTTATAGATAATTCATATCATTAGTCAAGTGAGTAAACATTGTGCGGAGTGTACACAAAGCTGTGTAGAAAACCACATTTCATTGAGCAAAATATTTTCTTATAGGACATGCAAAAGTGCGGAAGATACTTTAAAGTTTCCATTGTGTAGATAATAAATTTTTTTATGCACATATTATAGATAATATTTTGATTGTAAATAATTTATACTACTATTATTTTAGTGATTATGTTCAAAACCAAACTTCATTGAGTAGAAACATTGTTTGTGGGATGTGCAGAGGAAGCTTTCAGGAGTTCATTGCACGGATCTTTACATTTACAATTGAAATCTTTCATTGCTAATATTTTAGAATCAAATCATAATCAATATTTACTATATTAATGATAGTATTTTAGTTGCAAATACTGGACACTATTGCAAGCATTGTTTACAGGATGTGTAGAAGAAGCTTTCATACATTCATTGTGCAAATATTTTCATATGGCATTGAAGGCTTTCATTTCTAATATTTTAGTATCAAAACATAATGGATATTTCCTATATTAATGATAATATTTTATTTGTCAATAATGAAAATTATTTTAATTTTATTGATTCATTGTATGTATAAAGCTTTGAATCCTTGATTTTGTAGATTCTTACACTTCACATTGCAGGATTGTGATTATAGTATTGATAATATTTTAATTATAAATAATGCATATGTTTGTATTTATGAATATTCTTCAAATTAGCATATGTGTGGAAGTGCAGAGGAATTACATTTTCCGGAGAAAGCTTTCAATGTGCGGATTGCCACACTTGGTACTAAAGCCTTTTATTGTTAATACTTTAGTATTAAATGATGCATATTTATTATTCGCAATAACACTAAAGATATTCTTGGACTTATACGATTTTTGCTAATAATTTAGTCATATATAAAATATATCTCCCTACCTCTTTAATTAATTAAGTGGAGTCCACATTTTACTCATATTTCTGTCTCACTCCATGCTTTCTCCACACTTCTTGCTTTGCACAATGTCATCTACACAACTTCCTTCATACATGCTATCTCTAGACATGCTTCCTCCATAGACGCTCTGAGTTAGACTTCACTAGCACAATTAGTTATGGTACACCCTATAATTTTTCCAACCATAATCACATGAAAATTAACGTTGTTTGGATAAGATAAAATGTGAGTGCTCTTACTATAAGTATTAATAATTTTTATAGTGGGCCCGATAATCCTTATAAATTCATTCGATCCATTTTTTTCATGAAATGCATAGTATATTAATATTATAACAAAAGAATATAGTTAATCATTATAGTTAATATAGTTAATATGTATTAGTGGTTAATAATTGCAAGAATTAGGAATATACATCCATTTATGTCCTTGTAATTATATAATATAGAAGAATGAGAAATTTGGAACATTATAAAAATTGAATCATTTTATGGAAGATTGATGTGCGGAGGTTGACACAATGAGTTGCACACAATGAACTTTTGCATAATGGAAATGCAAATGTTGAGGACTATGTTGTATAGGGAGCAATAATAGAAAGTGACAGAGAACAATAATATATTTGGAACATTATAAAAAATAAATCATTGTATGGAAGATTGATGTGTGTAGGTTGACACAATGAGTTGCACGCAATGAGTTGCAGAATGGAAATGAAAATGTTGAGGACTATGATGTGTAGGGACCACTAATTTGATGTGAGCTTCGCAATATCGAGATGAAGTCAAGCTTCTAAATATTAAAACATTTCAAGCTTCAATAACTATGAAAGTAATGATTTTTTTTTTTATCCACTTGACGATATTATTGGTAATGTTTTACTCGTAAATAATTCTTTATTTCTTAAATTTAGTATTGAACAATCAATATTAGTTGTTCGTAATATTTTATTTATAAATAATGCAAATTTATGTATTTCTCAATGTCACTACTCAATTGAGAAAATTTTAAATCGTTGTTGAATGCAAAGAACCTATAACATTACGAATGATCGAATCATTGGGAAGAAGTTGTGTATATGGTTATTTTACTAAAATAAGGCACATGTGAGGAAGTGCAGAGGAAGTCCATTGTAATGAGGAATCTTTCAGGATTTCATTCTGTGGATTTATGTACTTCGTACTAAATAATTTTGTGCATTTTTTACGTATCTCCCTATTTTCAAATATTGAAATTCAATTGAGTGAAGGTTATGTATAGTCCAATGAAAATTGAATCATTGAACACAAGCTTTTCTTATGGCTATGTCACTGAAATGAAACAAATATAAGAAGGAAGAAATTAGTTTATTCTTCATAGGAAGTTTTCAAGCTTTCATTATGTGAACCCTGACATTTCACATTAAAGGATTTTGAATATTTTTTCTTGAAACTGATGTGTAAATATTCAGTTTGGATGTGAAAATGTTTAAATATAGCGTGCAATATCAATTTTCATTTATCAATTTGACATCTCATATTATAGCTATTATTTGTGTAGTATAACATTATTTTTTATAACATATTTCATTAAGTGATTATTATATATTCTCTCTAGATAAATGCAGGTGGAAGTGCAACATCAATGAGACACAATCATTTAAATCCCATGCCCAACTACATAATGTGACAAAGGAAAAAAAGGCATTCAAGTGGACAATTGACATCTACGATCTAAAATTACTTTATAAAAGTAAAACTTGGACGATAACAAGGAAATTCTACATAGTAAATCTACAGGATACACGTTATTTCAGTGAATAATTATAGAATAATTTTATTTATCAACAAAACAGATTTAGTTAATGAAAATTGAATGTGTTTTATGCTTTTAATAAAATATTATCTCAACATTGATTTCTAAAGTGTGTAAGGAGGATTAATCATGAAACGTAATAGTGTCCATTGCACTATGTCAAATTGGAATTTAATTAAAATGTATATGATTTAAAGTAACTTATTTGACAACATTCTTTTTTGGTCAAATATTAGGAAAATCAATGCTATCCACATTGATAACAATTATTGGTTAGTGCATACCATTGAAATGGATAGTAGTTAAATTTCCTTTTAGAACTTAAATGAAAATTCATTATTTAGATTACCTATTTCCTCTCACATTGTATATACACCTGTTGCATGAAAAAGAAAATTTTGAATGTTCATTTTGTTCTAGACTAGTTGTTAGTTTATAAGAAATCAACTTGCTTCATTGTTCTGAAACTATTAAGTGTTTAAGGCATTTATTTATAATTTGTCTATTATTTTTTTTGTTTGTTACTAAAAACAAAGAAATGTGTCAAAGAAACAATGGCAAGGGCCCAAAGGAATATTTACAGGGAGGGAGCAAAGATATTTTAATTCTCAACCAAGATATATTAATGTTTAGCAAATATATTTTAGTACTAATGGATAAAATACTAGAACTCCAACAAATGCATAGGCATCTCAAAGAATAACTAGATAGCATAATAACATTATCAAAATATATATTGCAGAACATGAAAAAATGATTAATTTCTCGATTCCTGTAGCATAATCAGTAAAAGTGTTAAATGTCTTGAAACACTTCTTGATTAGTAAAGAAATATTTACTAGTTTTTTTCTATTTAATGAGTAGATTTTTAAATTCAGTATATGTTAAAGGATATGGATTGTATTATTCTAAACAGAGTTAAAGAAAAAAAACATATAGGACAATTATGGATTGCATATCTATGTATAAATGCAATATGTTTAATAAGTTATATCAGTTTAGAAACTTATTTTCGCTTTGTATTAAAATCGCTTATTTAGATATTTGTTTAAATCTTGTATAGAATACTTGTTTAAATAGAAAAAATATTGGATTTGTAAAAAAAGAAAACTATTATTGTGAAGTAATGCAACCAAAAATTGTAACCTAACAAAACTAGATTGCCTAAGTAGTTACAAAACTTGAAAAGTTGATAAATCAAGAAAACAATATAAGAAATGACATTGGGAAAAATAATTAAAAAATTAAAAATCACATAGCATAGTACAAAACATAGAGTGGGAACAAAAAATAGTTCATTGGATTAAGTATATGTAAAATTTCATAGTAGCATTTGCATTGGTGGAAAAAATCTTCTTTCTTGCTTTGATGATTATATTTCCAAGCTTGTTTGAATGAGTATAGTATATTGATTGATAATGTGAAATCCGATCACAAATTTTAAGTCAAATGAAAGAGATATTAGGATTCCTAGAAATGCAATGAGCGAGCACTATGTCGTTGTCAAATTTCTTAACAATCTAAACAAAGAAACCTATTATTTTCTACGTACAGATATATTTTGATGTTCTATCATAATTGTGTCATGCCTATTGAATTTGCTTAAGATTTCAATAGCATCTATTTTGTTTCCGTAGTATTGGTCATAGAAAAATTTTCATAGTGTAAGTAATACTCTTTCCAACTTAACGCCCCTCTATTTACACTAGTTTTCATTCATGTCACTAGCATGTATGATGTAGTTTACCCGAGGAAAATAAAGAAAGTGAGGATCCTACTTGCAGGCATTGCAATAAATCATAGACTTGCTCATAGTTCTAGTAGTTGTAATTTTAGTACTACATATTGTGCATGAATTTTTGAATGGGTCCATACATATTATAATTTCTCTCATATATCCTTGAAAATTCTGTAAAAATAATATAGAAAATGGACGCTTAGTAACATGAAATCAATTTCCTTTCTTATTTTTGTTCATTATTCATGTATATTTAAACACTATGATATAACTTCCCATGCATATTCCTCTTGCTGAGGAAAGTAGGTTACTTATATTGTCAACTTTATTTCTTATGGTTGGTGCACATATGAACGTTGAGTTTGAAGTACATAAACTTTCTCTTATTTTTTAACTATATTTTTTAGAACAATTAGTGGAAAAAAAAACAAATTGCAAATATTTTTGAATGGAGACACATGCCGAAACAAGCTTATCGTGTACTTGAATTTTTTAGATATGCAACATTTGTAAAATAATACATGAAAACCATACAATAGATAAATAATAATTTTCTCTCAAACATTAGGATATATAGACCTATATATATGTAACACTTTTATTTATTTCAATGAAAATTGGGTTTTTTTCTGGGGAAAACAAGTATATGGAAAATAAATTCGTAAAAATAAAAAATTCAAATAAAATCAACCTTATTTTAGCCTTGTCCTATTCCCCACTGTTGCATTTGATTTCTAGTACATATTTCATTGTTTTTTCCATTACCGAAATTGCAATAGTTGTGATTGTGCCTATCGGAAAGGCATCGTCATTGCATGAAAATTTTGCAATTGTCATGTTTGGAAAAAATTGTTACTCTAAACATATATGATAAACGTTTTCTATTCTCTTATAACAATCTATATAAATAGTCTTCTCACAATCACCACTAACGTATTTATATTTTGGAATAATTTGGAAATATTTAATAGAAACACTGACATGTGTAATAAGATTTGATTCATGTTGTTAGATTAACGACGTTGGCACAAGAAATATTATTGTCATTTTCACTTTCTTAACTGTTAATTTTTTATGTAATATTATGTTTGACTTATTTGTTTTGTCCAAACTTGTTCAATATGTAACCAAGAAAACACCATGAAAAATCTTCCTAGTTATATTGTTAATAATATTTTTTGATCAAAAATAGCATAGACTAAACCTATTTTCTCCTAGTCATGAGAATTGAATTGAAATATTTTTTTATTTTTTTTAAGAAAAAGGAGAGTAAAGAATAGAAAGATGAAGACAATTAAAAAAATAAGGAAAAAAGGAAAAATATGATATATGGAGTTAATTGAACATGAATAGAAGTACCTATTTGAGTTTATTTCTTTTCTATTTTCCGTTGGTTTTTTTTTTTCTATTAAAATATTTTTTTCCATGTCTATTGTGACATCTTTCAAAATTGATAGCTTTTTCCCGTTCACAAATATTATAATGAAATCATTCATTAAATGGACATTATAATTGAAACTAACTAAGAAATCTTTAATGAAAATATAATGAGATAAAGAGAACTCATTAGTAGTGTACACATATTCTAGATATATTGTAGTTTTACCAAATAAAAAATCCTTATAGAAATGTTCAAAGTTTTTTTTCCATGTAATTATTTTCCTGAATTTGAATCTCTAAGTGTCATATGTTTCCTAGAAATTAAAAAGAAAATTCTTTTAGGTATAGTACATTAAAATAATATCTCAAAAGAAATGGTGGCAAAAAAAAAAACAATTTCATTATATAATCCAAATACAATCAAAGTACAATAAATAAAACAAAAACTTGCTTCTTAGAAGAGTTATGGTTTTCCTTAATGGTATATTTTATTCTTGTATTTATTTCCACTGCTATGATGATGTGAGCTATATAAAATATTCAAAAATAAGAAAAATAAGAGCTTCTAGTTCCATAGCACAAAAATACTTTATAAATAAGAACAATATGATAGTAACATATTTTTCCAAACTTGTTTAGTATTGTCACATTATATAGTATTTGAATTTTGTGCATCATTTCGAGATGATTATACCATATATTGTATAATTGTTGTTAGTACTCACATATAGAACTAGTAGCGCATAGTTAAGCTATCAGTAATGCCACATGTTTTGCACTTTTATCCTAAATGATATTCCCTCGCGGTGTGCAACTACCATAACAATGTCGTATAATCGAGATGAGGATTCTATTTGTAACCAACCCCTCCAGAAACTAGTTTGACATGAATTTGTAATGTGTATGCTAAAAATATTGCATTATGCACACCTGGCGAATGTTTCTATGGATAACACAACATAAATTAGTAAGTAGTATTGTGAGGTTAGCATATAAATATTAATCATATTTATTAGACACTTAACATAGTTATGCTGGTAGATAATAATAATAATAATAATAACTAATCGAGAGTTAGCTTATTTTTAAAACAAATTTTTAAGTTTAATTCATGACTTAAAAAATAAAGAAAAGAATCAACACCATGTTTTTATAGATGCTTAATTTTTTAGATGTTCTAAAATAAATGACATCGACGATATGTAGTAATTTACATAGCTATTTTTTTATTTATATTTTTTAAGAAATCGTATCCGCTTAAATTAGCTTCAATAGACCTATTGCGAAAAACATCAATCCTTCTTCGAATTTTTGAACATTAAAAAAACAAATTTTGGTTGAATTCGATAATAATAATTAATAAAAGTAAATAATTAGTGATTTTCCTTTGCGACTAATGTAAGAATTTATTCAACAAATCGACATACATTCCTCATATTTCGCATAGTCAAAGCTCTGCATAATGAAAAATAATAATAATAATAGGTTAAAATTAATAATTTAACATTAATTTCCATGTGCACCCCACATTCTCATGAGAATTCCTTGTCCTAATTTTTCCCCTACGTAATAAAATTTCCAATATAAAGCTGAGGACACTAAAATCCCTGCATAACGAAATGTTTATCACATACTCCATTAAGAGGAATAACACATTTTCATAGCACTCGTGAAACCACTCGTTATCCCACATTTAACTCGTTTTCCATATTTTTTATCGTCAACAAAAAACACATATGCTTCCAATATAACACAAATGCATATGTGTCGCATTTCACAAAAAATTACCTAGCACTATTTAATTGATTATTTTTTCACAAGTATTTTTGGAGAATCAAATCTATATCGATACTCAACAATGCATTTTGGTCAACCGCATTATTAATTGATAAATATGTTTGCATCAAAAGGATTTTATTGCCAATATTTTAGTAAGTGATTGACATATACGATATTGGTGATATTGTAAGTGTAAATAATGCTTATGTTCATATTTCTAAATATATTTTTGTATTTTTGAATATGTTTCAAATTAGACATATCTCTGAAAGTGTGGAAGAACTCTATTGTGCAGAGGAAGCTTTCAATATGCAGATTGCTCCACTTAGCACAAAAATATTTTATTGCTAATATCTTTTTGTTAAATAATTCATATTTTCTCAATAACATTCTCTAAGCTTATATTATTGATAATATTTTAGTTGTAAATAATATATACTATTGTTATTTAGTTGATTATATATTTTAGAATTAAAAATGCGTACTATATGTTTATATTATTAATACTATTTTAATTGTAAATATTGTGTAAGTTCATATTCCCAAATATGTTTCAAACTAATCATATGTAGGTAAGTCCAGAGGATATCCATTATGCGAAGGATGCTTTCAATGTTTGGATCGCCACACTTGGCACGAAAGGATTTTATTGTTTATATATTAGTATTAAAAAGTTCATATTTAATTTTCACAATAACATCAAAGAAAAGATTCAACTTATATGACATTCTTTCTAATATTTTAGTGGGGTCTGCACTTTGTCCACAATTCTATCTCAAACCTTATTTTTTTTTCACTACATACTATGCACAACGACATCTCCACAACTTCTTCTGCACATGTTATATCTGGACACACTTCCTCAACTTCTCTCCCGAACATATTTCATACTCCACATAGTAAAACCTTCACATAACGAACTGTAATACTCTCGTACTTACCCCATCCTCATATATATGAAAAATTTAGTCATCACTTGAAACCAATTAATGACAAGTGAAATATGACTAAATTTCATTTGTCTTATAAGATACTATAAATTAGCTACTAATAGTCATATATATGCAAAATGTAGTTGTAATTTATAATCATAAATTTTCATTTATAGTATTCATTTATCTTTTCTTGGTAGTCTCGTATTCATTATATAAACAACTAATTTAGTAGTTTATATTCATTCTATTTTATTTCATCAATAATAATTATAAACTACTAATTTAGTTGTATATTCATTTTACTTTTGTTCATAATTAATCAATATAACCTACTAATATACTAGTTTTAGATTGATTATAGTGTTGATTATTAATCAACATAAATTAATTAATATGATTTTGTGACTAAATTAAACTAATATGATACAATGTGCATGTTCATCTAATTTGAAAAGACAAAGTTATATATGTTAATTACAATACTAGATAATATCGAGTGAAACTATAAATAATTTAAACTGCAAGAATTATATTATATGAAATGTCAAGTATTATAGTATGTGTTTCCAACTTAATATTGGTTGGACTACAACTTACACGTGAAAAATTCTTTTGTCACTTCAAAACATTATCATTATGGTGCCAAGGTATTGCATGTGAATTCACCAACTATGAAGACTTGACCATCAGTCTCTATGTGCATGTCTTATGCGAGATATTGCCTTTGAGGGTATAAATAAAATGATTCTCTTTTCTCTCTCTTTTTTCATTTATTTCTCAGTGTTATTGTTCTCCTCTTTCTTCAGTTCCTACTTCTTACCATCAATACTGAGATCGTTTTTTAAAAACAAAAGAAGATACAATGCAAAGTATAAGACATGAAAGACTATGAACACTAGAATATAGAGTAATGTATAATATAAAATATTTATACGACATATAGCTCAACATCAGTAATGTCAAAGCAGTTTTTACCCATAAAACAAAGTAACTCAAACAAGTTTTCTTCAATTGGGCGATAATGGCCACTATGTGGTGAGATGACCTGTATAAACAAAGAAAACAAAACGTTGTTATAGAAAAAACCCCTTAGTAACTTAGTATTCAACATTCAAGGAAAGCTTAGGAACAATCATCTTAACTAAGTTACATTCTTAAAAGCTCAAGGTGTAGATAACTTGTGAAAACAAATATTCTTAGGTGTGATGTCTAATCCGTATTGTTTTATTTCCAACAACATTTCACTCTCTATCACATGAACTTGGTCAAGTATATAAACAACATGTGCTCAAATAACAACATGAAATTAAACTTTTCTAATAGTCATGAAAATATTTTAACACAAAACAAATAAAAATATTTCAACCATTTAAGTCTCATATTAATTTCATATTCAAGATTTCGTTGTTTTTTAAATGGACATGATACCAAGTATTTTCAATTTCATAGTTAAACGACAGAAAAAAACAAAAGAAAAATTCAAAATACAATAAAAAAAATAAAGAGAGGATATCATGGAATGAATATTGTAATTTAAAAAGAATAGTTTACCTATCCACCGATGTCTTGCCTCACATTCTTAAAACATTTTCTTGCCCAAAATAACCATGAGATGAAAGAATCACAACATTAAAAACTGTAGGAATCCTTACTAGATACTCGAACATGTTTTCATTAGTTGGGAGGAGATAGTGGCCACCATGTCGCTAGATGAAGTGTATAAAGAAATAAAAATATCACAGTAGAAAAGAAAACCTTAGGAGCTTAGTATTCAACCTTCATGAAAAATCTTAGAAATAATCATGCAAAATAAGTTACATGTTTTAAGAGGCAAGTGGTGAGTTAACATACTAGATTTCCATCTCTCCATTTTTTATTGCACCAAACCGACTAATATGTAATCCGAAAAGCCAATAATTTTGATTATAGTGGATCAAGAAATTTTCCACAAGGAAATTCTTAAGAAGAACCTTCTCCATTCTTGACTCAAGAGGAAAATTCAATGCCGATAAAGATGAAGATCCCCTTTCGGGCTACTCTCAGGAATCATGTATAACCACATATACAAAACAACAATGTAATAGGAAAGTGTGTAGAAAAAATATCTATAAAAATAAAATAGACAATGACATAATGAAAAAAAAGAATCTCAATATTTATACAAGAAAAATTCCACATTTATTGCAATTTTTTTCATACCAGTGCTCTTAAACATCATCAAAAGTGTTTCTATTTTTAAAAGTGTACCCTGAAGAGGATGATAAAGGGAGAAATGCACATGATTCCAAACTAACAAATTTAAAACAAGAAAAAAAAATGTTGATATTTCTAGATTCTAGAAACACTCTTTCAATATTAACAACCTTCTTTACAAAAAAAATATCCATTAACGAGAAGCCCAAGGAATGCATTTTTTCTTTCACCACATAAAATTTTTCTTCTATAAATGTTTACCAATTAATTCTAATGTCGCTCAAAATTTTCACAAAACATTTACTAAACAAATTGTCTCATTTATATTTGACAAGATCATGTTAGGTCCCTATATTACTAGTATAGTCCCTTATTGTTGTTAGTGTAACCCCCTCATTGTTATTATTATACCCTTGTAACCCCCATTTTGTTATTATTGTGCCCTTAAATTATTATTGTTAGGTTGGCTAGGATTACATTGTGGCCCACTAGGATTACATTATGGCCCCATGGACTCCTATATATAGAAATGAGGTTTTGTAAATTGTATCATCCAAGAATTGTTCATTCATGTAATGTATTGGAGGTTGCCCCCTCGAAGTGGCTTATTTCTAAGGCGTTGATATCTCTTTTCTTCTATTTTTGGAGCTGGTTATACAACATTTGGTATCAGAGCTTTCGATTCTAGGGTTTCTCTGCTCTAAACAGGTCATCGCGGAATTTTCGCTATAACTTTTTTTCTACGAAGGTTAAGAATATGAAATTTTTAGGGTGAAAAGCTGAATTCCTGAGAAAACGTGTCAAAAAAAATCAAAGCTTGGTTCGCAATAGTTTCGGAGATATGATCTGTGGAAGGTAGTGCTTTTTCAGGCTCCCGAATTTCATCTCAAAGAGGTGATTGTCGGAAAAGATTCATAAATCTCTCTCTGAGCATCAGATTGGAGTGATGTAAAAATTGGTCACAATTACACAGACTTTAGTTTCTGGGCTATCAATTGTAGAGTCAAAGGACGAAACAGTGACACGTGGCAAGTCGTACAATTTTTCTCTACTGAACCAATCCATAATTAGGTCATTGTGGGAGATTGGACATAACTTTGTCTTGGAGAATCCAAATCAGGTCAGACCTGTGGCATTCAAAAGAGAATTCAGAGGGATACTTCAATGCCGAATTTCAAATATTGAAGAGCAGCAATCACAGAAATAATCCAATTTCAATATCGAGCTCCTCAAAAGCAAGAAAAAGGTGTGTTTTTTTGTCCCGAATTGCGTAAGTCTTGTTTGAAGAATCAATTTTAATTGATTCCAAGGGAATATTGTAGAATAGATATTAGGATTGGGTTCTAAAATATGCCCTGTAAAAATAATTCAACACCCATTAAGCCTTCGGGGAAGAGAGCTCTCACAGGTGACTCATGAAAGTAGAGAATTACCTGACATGATCTATCAAAATTCTGAGCAAGAGCACCAAATTTCGCTCATGAAAATCAACTTACAAAATGAAACGAAATGGATGTTTTGAAGAAAGGCATGGAAGCAAGATGGACGGTTTGAAAGAAAGGCGTGGAAGATAAGATGGATGGCATGTAAGGCGGCATGGTAAGATGTATGACATGAAAGACAACATAGAAAACATGAAGAATGATCTAAAAGCATACATGGAAGGCTTGATGACAAGCTTAAAACCAGAAATGATTCCTAATGGCGGAAATATAGGAGAAGAACCTCATGATGAGAACAAAATAAATGTTAATCATGAATTCATAAACTCGAATGTTGGCGGGAAGAACCACCATATTCCAAAAATGGATATGAAGAAGTTTGATGGAAAGGATCTGGTAACATGGATACTACAGATGGAGCAATATTTTGATCTCCATAATGTGCAAAACACACAAAAGGTATGCATTGCAACTTTACATTTAGAACAAAATACATTTGTATGGTATCGATGGCTTTGCTCCTGTAAAAAATTTGTCACTTGGTCAATTTTTACAGACGAAATGATAGCACATTATGAGGATACAAAGAGCAACACCTTCTTTAGGCAATTAATAAATCTCAAACAAAAGGGTTTAGTGGGGCAGCACATTGAGGACTTCCAAAAATTGAATATAAAGCTAACTGATATTCCAGAGGAACAAAAGATTGATCTCTTCATAGGCACTTTAAAGGATAACATCCAACATGAAGTTCACGTTTTGGAACCTGATTCATTGGAGAAGGCATTCATGTTGGCAAGAAAATTTGAATGTAAAATTATGGCGACAAGGAAGCCTACCACTCAATTCTATTAAGAAGGAAGTGTTGCTACACCTATATTTACACAACCTACAAGGTTGACACCACAAAAATTGGAAGAAAAAAGAGCAAAAGGGCTTTGCGACAGTTGTGATAGAAAATACACTAAAGGTCATAAGTGTGCTGAGAAGAAATTATTTTACATAGATTGTGAATAAGAATAAGAAAATGAACAAGAAGAGGATATACACGAGGAACCAGCACTAGAAGAGGAAGAAATGAATCTGACCATATCATGTAACGCACTGGCAGGAATTACCACTCCTTAAACTCTCAAGATAGAAGGACATATCAAGAAGAAAAGGTAATAGTGTTGATCAAGTAGCACCCATAATTTTATTCATTGTAAGGTAGCCAAGGAATTAAATTGTTTCCTATACCCAGCATCAGAATGTCAAGTGATGGTTGCAAATGGAGGAACTATAAATTTCTCTAAAAAATTCCATAATATCAAGCTAACCATGGGGGAATATGTATTGACTAGTCCAATGCTTTCCATTCCTATGGGAGGTTTTGACGTTGTACTAGGAGTAAAATGGTTACAATCTTTGGGGACGGTAGCTTTTAATTCTCAAGAACTTTTCTTGATTTTTTTTTCAGAAGGAAAGGAAGTCAAATTACGCGGTATTTCGGATAAGTCGGGAAGGATAATAAGCTCTAATGTCATGACAAAGCTTCTAAAAAAAGAACAATGATGCCTAATTTCACAATTATGCTCACTAGAAGTTCCAACATCAAAATCATCTATTTCTGCAGATCTCCAACAATTCTTGGACACTCATTCCAAGGTGTTTAAAATTCCCAAAGGACTCCCACCTATTCGTGATCATGATCATGCTATTCATTTGATTCCGGGAAGTGTTCCTCCAAACATCAGGGCTTATAGATATCCTTACGTCCAAAAGAGAGAAATTGAACGTATGATTGTAGAAATGTTAGAGGCGGGTATAATTCAACCTAGTCAAAGTTCTTTCTCTGCTCCTGTAGTATTGGTACATAAGAAGGATGGATCATGGCAAATGTGTTCGGATGATATGGAGCTCAATAAGATCCCCATTAAAGATAAATTCCCCATTCCTATGATTGATTATTGGATGAATTAAATGGAGCAATTTATTTTACCAAGTTGGATCTTCATTCAGGATATCATCAAATTAGAATGAAGACTGAAGATATTCCAAAAACAACATTTCAAACTCGTGAGGGTCATTATGAATTTTTGGTCATGCCTTTTGGCCTTACCAATGCACCTTCTACATTTCAAGGGTTGATGAATTCCATTTTCAAACCCTTCCTTAGAGAATTTGTGCTAGTATTTTTTGATGATATACTAATCTACAGCAGGTCTTGGAAGGATCATGTTGAACATGTTGACAGGGTGCTCAAACTATTGCAGGAGAAACAATTATGTGAAAAAACATCCAAATGTTTCTTTGGAGTACAAGAGGTGGAATATCTGGGTCATATTGTATCTCACGAGGGTGTTAAAGTAGACCCTAACAAAATTAAAGCCATTAAGAAATGGAAAGTCCCCACAACCATAAAGCAGTTGCGAGGATTTCTCGGGTTAACAGGGTATTATCGCAAGTTTGTTAAGAATTATGGGAGAATAGCAGCACCTCTAACAACATTATTTAAGAAATATGCATTTTCATGGACTCCTGAAGCAACTAAGGCCTTTGAACATCTTAAAGAGGCAATGTGCCTAGCATCGGTCTTAACTACGCCAGACTTCACAAAAACCTTTATTGTGGAATGTGATGCCTCATGAAATGGAATTCGTGTTGTTTTAATGTAGGAAGGAAGACCCATTTCTTTTGAAAGTCGTCCAATCAAAGGAAAGTATTTATAGAAACCTATTTATGAGAAGGAAATGTTAGCAATACTGCATGCACTAAAGAAATGGCGAACATACCTAATGGGAAGACACTTCAAGGTAAAAACTGATCATGATAGTCTTAAACACTTTTTGGAACAAAGACTATCTTCAGAAGAGCAGCAAAAATGGGTCGCAAAGATGTTGGGTTATGACTTTGAAATAATCTACAAAAAAGGAAAGCTTAATGTTGTTGCAGATGCACTCTCAAGAAAGAATGAAGAGGTGGAAGCATTTCTTTGTGACATTTCTATTATCCAACCAGATTGGATAACTGAAGCAAGAGATGAATGGAAGAAGGACGAAGAAGTGTGGACACTCATTCAAAAGTTGCAGCAAGATCCTAGTACATCTGATACATTTAGTTGGAAAAATGATTCCTTATGGTACAAAGATTGCTTATATCTTTGTAAGAATTCCCAACTAAAACAAAAGATTCTTCTGGAATTGCACACTTCTCCTTTAGGAGGACACTCAGGATTTTTAAAAACTTACCACAGGGTGAAGAAGAATTTTTTTGGGATGGCCTTAAATCTGATATTCAAAAGTTTGTGGCGGAATGTTTGGTTTGCCAGCAGAATAAAGTGGAGACAATTAAGACCCCGAGACTTCTACAACCTTTATCCATTCCAAGTCAACATTGGGAGGAGATTTTAATGGATTTTATCACAGGTTTACCTAAGTCCGAAGGAAAGAGTGTCATCATGGTGGTAGTTGATAGACTTACCAAGTATGCACACTTTTGTGCATTATCTCATCCATTTAAAGCAAGTACAGTTGCTACTACATTTATGAATAGAATTCAAAAGCTACATGGAAGCCCAAGGGTTATTGTGAGCGACAGAGATCCCATTTTTACTGGAAATTTTTGGACGGAGTTATTTTCTTGTTTGGGTACTCAATTAGCTCATAGCTCATCTTAACATCCTCAATCTGATGGTCAAACTGAGATAGTAAATAAATGTTTGGAAGGATATCTTCGTTGTTTTGTATCTGATAAACAAACACAATGGGTCAAGTGGTTACCTCTCGCTGAATGGTGGTATAACACTTCCTTCCATACTGCAGCAAAAATGACCCCATTATGGCACTTTATGGATATCATCCACCATCGATCACATCATCTTTAAGGGAAAATTCGAAGGTTCAAGCAGTGGAAGATCACATCGAGCATCAGCAAGAAGTTCTCCAACTCTTAAAGGATAACCTGAATTTGGCACAAAATCGAATGAAACAACAGGCAGATCAACATCGCAGCGAGAGAAGTTTTGATGTAGGAGATTAGGTATTTTTACGACTACAACCATACAAACAAATGTCCCTCAAGCAAGCTAAGAAGGATAATAAATTGTCACCAAAGTACTATGGTCCTTACAAGGTGTTGCAAAAGAGTGGTACTATGGCATACAAATTGGAGCTTCCTGCTTCTTCGCGAGTACATCCAGTTTTCCATGTTTCATGCTTAAAGAAGGTTATAGGTGAAAATCTTCCAGTTCAAACAATATTGCTAGAACTTGATGAGGAAGGAAAAATCATATTGGAACTTGAAGCGGTCACGGAAACAAGAACTCGACAGCTACGAAATCGATCAATTTCAGAGTATCTCATCAAGTGGAAGAACTTACCCACTGAAGATTCTACATGGGAGGATGAGAATTTTATACAAAAGCACCCAGAGCTACTCAAGCGTTGAGGACAACACTTCTTTTGAAGGAGAGGGGCATGTTAGGTCCCTATATTACTAGTATAGTCCCTTATTGTTGTTAGTGTAACCCCCTTATTGTTATTATTGTACCCTTGTAACCCCCATTTTGTTATTATTGTGCCCTTAAATTAATATTTTTATGGCCCACTAGGATTACATTATGGCCCCATGGACTCCTATATATAGAAAGGAGGTTTTGTAAATTGTATCATCGAAGAATTTTTCATTCATTTAATGTATTGGAGGTTGCCCCCTCGAAGTGGCTTATTTCTAAGGCGTTGATATCTCTTTTCTTCTATTTTTGGAGTTGGTTACACAAAAGATCAAGTTTGAAAATTGCAAACTGATTTTAATTTGGATTTGGTGAGACTGGGAGCTTTAACATAATTTTGTGCTTATTACACACCCATGTTATCATCATGGCTTATGAGGTTGATGCCCACAACTTTGAGAACTCTATATTTCAATCACGATTACCTAGGAATTTTCCATGATCACAACAGGGAGGATGAATGGTAAAACCCCATTAGATGATCCATACTTACTCTAAGGAGAGTACAAGTCCTACCCATTTAGGTATTGGTTCATTGAGTGTGTAAATATAAATAACATATAAGAGCAAATTCCCACAAATGTTGTAAGAAATGCATGTATCAATAATAATATTATACTTAAAATTACATTATAATTGTACAAATGTTACCTAGATTTCAAGAAGTTAAATTTTAGTTCTAATTAAACAAGAACCACAATGAAATATCCTTAACTTCCAAGCATATGTTTATGAAATCACATTAATAAGATATATATTTCCTCAACTACCTATCATAGTGAAAAACATAAGCATAAGAAAGATTAAACTCTTCATCAAAGTAAGGCCTAAATGTTGCCAACTGACTCTTGCTTAATGTTTTTTTCCAGCACTCTCCTAACATTGTGATAACATTATTTGTCTCAAGGAATAGGAACAAAGCATCTTTGTATACATCAACACCACATGAATCAGTTTTATGTTGAAAAAAATAACTACGATCTTAAGTACTTTGATTGAGATAACTATCTAGAAAGCATATAACAACTTTTAGTTTCAGTATTCTACCACAAAAAGACAAGTAGAAAAGCACGTGATAATCCATTATGTCCCAATCCATTAAAATTCAATAAATATAAAGAATAAATAATTGGAACATTTTCATAAAGAATCAAAGTTTGATCCTACATACTGTAGTGAGATGGGCTTCCATTTATTAAAGGTATTATGTGAAAATGGAAAACTCACAAAATAATATGGCAGTTATAATAGCAAGCAAGATACAATTTTCATATCCTTTATAATTTTGGAAAAATGAATGCATGGGAACAATGGGACAAACAAGCAACTTAAATGGAAAAGCATAGAAACATGGTCAACCACTGTCTGAATCCATTAAACTCCAAGAATTATAAAGAATAAATAATTGGTTCATTTTCACAAAGCCTTAAAGTTTGATTCTACATATTGTGTTAATGTGTGCTTCCATTTATTGAATATGTAAAAATGGAAAGCTCAGAAAATAAGATGGCAGTTTTGATATGAAAATGGAAAACTCGGAAAATAAGATGGCAGTTTTATTAGAACCTAAGATAATTACAAATGGCTATACAATAGCTGCATCCATCAGCATGACTTGATTTATTTGCACTCTATATGGATTAATATTTTTTCCATAATAGTGTTAACCAATTATATAATTTTGGACATGTTTGTTTGTAAATTTTATTTGACGGGGAAATTCAGAGGTCCAATTTCTTCAGCGCCAATGGACATGATGACCCATGCCATGTGTCCTTTCGTCAATGTCGGGTATCTGATAAAGTAGAATCTCTGCTACTCCAAAGGCTATCATGTATGGATTACTGGACACATGGCATGGGTCATCATGTCATTCACCTACTCTACAATAGGACTTGGCCTGTGGATCACCAAAGTAGCAAGTCCATCCATCAATTTGAATTATACTCTTCACTTTAACTTTCAACCACTCACTCATCACTAATTTCCACTATGATGTTCGCAACACATTTCAAAATTCATCTAAAATAAATGATATCAATGTTTTTTTATCTCCCTTGCAATATTTCTGAATGTGTTTCATAGGTGGGACACTTTAGGGGGAGGTCAGAATAACAAAAGGAGAAGGAAAAAATACACAGAACCAATTGCTGGAGAAAACACACACTAATTCATTTATTAAGAGGAATATATATACAGGAAAATGGTTAGTTATGGAAAACATATAAGCTAACTGAAAACTGATTCTAAACTAATAGGGGAATTTGTTTCTAAAACTAATTCTTTAACACTCCCCCTCAATTTTGAGGGTTACATTATTTTATTTCTAAATTTTGACATTGAAATTCAAAATTAACTTTCTCTAGAGGTTTGGCAAAAATATTTGCTAACTGCTCCTTGGAATCACAAAATTTGGGAACAATATCGCCATTCTTGATGAGTTCATGAATGAAGTGAAAACAAGTGTCGATATTTTTTATCTTTTGATGAAAGAAATTGTTCTTTAACAAGGAAATAGCGAAAGTGTTGTCACAAAAGATTGAAATAGATTCATTTTTTGTATATCCGAAGTCAGAGAGAAGTCTCTTTAGCCACACTGCTTTACATGATGCTGAATTTGGTGCAACGTACTCAGCCTCAGTTGAAGATAGCGCAACTATGGACTGCTTTTTGGATGACCACAAAATCAAGTTTTTTCCAAATAGAAAAGCATATCCAAAAGTGCTTTTCATATCGTCAATACAACCTTCATAATCACTGTCTGTATAACCAACAAGCTTACTTTCTGCAGAGGCTTCATACGATAAACCATAAGTAGATGTACCTGCAATGTATCTTAACACCCTTTTTCCAGCTTTCCAATGACAGTCTTTTGGAGATTCCATAAACCTGGAAATATAACTAGTTGCAAATGCTATATCAGGCCTAATAGCAGTAAGATACATAATACTACCAGCAAGTTGCTTATAAAAATTCGCATTAACAATAGTACCCACATCATCTTTACTCAACTTTGTACCAACTTCGATAGGAGTATCCACTAGTTTACACCTGTCCATCTTAAACTTTTTCAAAATGTAAGTAGCATACTTCTCTTGACTCATAAACATACCATCTTGTGTTTGTTTCACTTCGATAACTAGGAAGTATCTCATTAATCCAAGATCTATCATTTCAAATTCATTTTTCATTGCAACTTTAAATTCATCTAACTGCATGTTACCTGTATAAATTATGTCATCAACATAAAGACACACTATCAAAATATTACCTTGATGATCATTCTTGATATACAAAGTGGATTCATGGTCACTTCTTCTGGAACCATTATTCAACAAGTAATGGTCTATTCGGTTGTACCAAGATCTTGGAGCTTTCTTCAAGCCATACAATGCCTTCTTCAACCTATACACTTTATGTTCTTTATTTTTTATTTTGAAACCAGGTGGTTATTCAACATACACTTCTTCATTCAAGACACCATTCAAAAAAGCATACTTTACACCCATTTGGTAAATAGGCCACTTTTTTTGTGCTGCAATAGCTAATACAAATTGAACTGTATCAATTCTTGCTACAGGTGCAAATTTTTCACCATAACCTATGTCAGGTTGCTGTGAAAAACCTTTGGCAACTAATCTTGGTTTGTTCTTATCAACTTCACCTCTCTCATTTAGCTTTGTTTAAAAAACCCATTTGACACGTACAAAATTTTTATCATCAAGTAAATTAACCAAATCCCAAGTTTGATTTCTGTTAATAGCATCGATTTCATTATTCATAGCATCTAGCCATTCTTTATCCTTTATAGCCTCGTCAAAAAAAGTAGGTTGAAATGAAAGAAATGAAAATTTTACAATATCATCAACATCATCTTGTGCATAAATATCACTTAAGTTTCTCATTTTAAGATTATCAGACTCAAAAGATGATGTACTGCTACTACTTGATGAACTACTACTGGTTTTGTCTTGAACCTGTAATCCTGGAGTGCTTGTTGTAGGTGCTTGATGTTCGTCTAACAGAATAAAAGGATCAGGACAAGTATTTTTCTCCATTTCATTCCAAGACTTGTCTTCCATAAATTTCACATCTCAACTTATGACAAACTTCTTATTTATAGGATTAAACAATCTGTATGCCTTAGATTGATCACTATATCCTATAAAAATATACTTTTCACTCCTATCATCAACCTTTTTTCTCAATTTTTCTGGAACATGAGCGAAATAAATACAACCAAATACGCGAAAGTGTGAAACAGTTACCTTTTGTCCACTCCATGCTTCTTCAGGTGCAAAATTTTGAACACTAGAAGTTAGTGATCTATTTAAAATATATACTGAACATGCAACTGCTTCAACCCACAAATATTTAGACAAATTTCGTGTTTTGAGAAAACTTCGAGCCATATTCATAATTCTCTGATTCTTCTTTTTTGTGACTCCATTCTTCTACGGAGTATAACTGGTTTTCATTTGTTTTTTAATACCATGTTGTTTTCAAAAATCAATGAATTCATTAGATTCATACTCACCTCCTTTATCATACCTTAGAACTTTAATAAACTTGCCACTTTGTTTTTCAACTACAGCTTTGAACTACTTAAACTTGGAAAATGTTTTCGATTTATCTTTGAGGAAATACACCCAAATTTTCCTACTAAAATCATCTATGAAAGTAAGAAAATAGAGACTACTAGCAACTATTTTTTCTTTCATTGGACTACACAAATCTGTATGCACTAACTCTAGTTGTTCTTTGGCTCTATTAGAGGCTAAAGCAAAACTATCTTGCTTATGTTTACCCATTATACAACTTGTACAGGAAGAGATATGATCAGACAAAGCAGGCAAACCTTTCACCATAGACTGTCTTTGCAACAAACTCATACTTTTGATAAGTAAATGACCATATCACAAATGCCATAGATCAAAGTCAGTTGGCGTTAAAACATTATGTGCATAAAACTTCTCACTTTTCAATTGTAACCGATACAACATGTTCTTTGTCATAGGAATCTTTGCAACAAGAGACTTATGTTTATCAACAATCGTGCAAGTAGTGTTGTGAAAGCTAACATCATAACCATATGCATATAACTAACCAAAATTCAACAAATTATTCTTGAAATTGGGTACATAGTAAACATCATAGATATTCTTCACAACATTTTTTTGGTTAAGACAGGTACAACACCCTTTCCTGAAGCTTTAACCTCGTGATCATCACCCAAACCAATAGAGGAACTGAAAGATGTATCAAAATGTGAAAACAAATCACTATGACCAGTCATATGATTAATACATCCGCTGTCTACCAACCAAACATCTTTATTAGGTACTTTCATAGTCACTTGGCATGCCAGAAATAAAGCATCTGATGTTTTTCATTCAGTATTTGTGACATTGGCTTTGTTTTTATTTAAATCATACTGTAATTTTTAACATTCACACTTATAATGGCCATATTTTTTGCAATAGTGACATTGAATTTTTTATTTATCTATCCACCTACGACCATGATCACTTTGACACTGCTCTGAATGTGTTTGAGTTACTTGTGATCTATCATGAGACTTAGACTGTCCTCTACCTTTTCCTTTCCTACCATGAAAACCTCTGCCTCTACCTCTATCCATAGAAGCTTTAGATTTGAAAGAATGTTCTAAATTACTAACATCTAAATTAATTCTTGCTTCACAAGCCAATAAAGAACCAGTTAATTCTTCCATAGGTAATTTTGTCAATTCTCTCGATTCAAAAACAGTAATGATCATATCAAATTTTTTAGGCAAACACCTATGAACTTTTTCAACAATTCTTTGGTCATCAAGTTCCTTACCATTTATCTGAAGCTTATTGACAACGCCCATAACTTTAGTCATAAACTGATCAATGGTTTCTGATTCAGTCCTTTTAAGTGTTTCAAATTGTGTTCTTAGAGTCTGTAATCTTACGATTTTTACTTTATCATTTTCTTGATAAGCAACCTTAAATATATCTCAAATTAATTTAGCAAGTTTAGCAGCACTCATTTTAGGAAAAATAGAGTCATCTAATGAATTTAAAATGCACGATTTCGCTCAAACTTCTTTTTGTTTAAGTTCATCAACTTGTTTTCTTTGAGCAGCAGTCATTACAACAATTGTATTTGTGTCAGGTTCTATGAACCCCAACTCTATTAATCCCAACACCCTAAGCCTTGTAAGCATGCTTGCATTTTAATGCTCCAAAAATCATAATTTTTCCCACTAAATAGAGACATGGGGATCACAAATTGACTTGACAAAGCCATGTTGTAATCAGTCAGAAATCTGACTAAAAGCTTCAAAAACAACACCTTTATAAAAACTTCAAAACAAATAAAGTACTCTTAATAAGGCACTCTATTTTCCCCTCAAAACTTTCTTTGTTGTACAAATTATGAGACAAATTGAAAACAAACACACCGCAAAATGAATTTCACTAATGCTGGTAAGAAGAAAGAGAAGGGATCATTGTACCGTGAAAAGCTTCAGAAAAGAAACAACACAAGAGGCATGTTGAAACAACAAATTTTGTTTTTTTTTTTTTATACCCGAAATCCGAATTTGCTGGCAAGAATTAGACAGCAAATAGAAACCGACAAACTTCTACACTCTTCTATGTGGCAACAACAAACAGGAACAATCTCTGGTGGCAAAAAATAGACTGACAAACTTCTCTCCAGCGGCAGACAGGTTTGAATTCGAAAACAACAGCTTAACAAAAGCTGAACACAACAATGTCACGGCAACGATATCATCCAAGAGGTCAAAACAACAAAAATTCAAACTCCCAGCACAAAGGCTGCTCCTCCTCACTCGGTAGCAAGCTCCTCCACCAACAACAAATAGGAACTGAGAGCAGTGGCTTTAATCCGCATAGTTAGACTAGGCAATGGCTCTGATACCATGTCAGAATAACAAAAGGAGAAGGCAGAAATACACAGAACCAATTGTTGGAGAAAAAACACACTAATTCATTTATCAAGAGGAGTATACATAGAGGCAAATGGTTAGTTATGGAAAACAGTTAAGCTAACTGAAAACTACTTCTAAACTAACAGCGGAACTTATTTCTAAAACTAATTCTTTAACAAGCCTCGCAGGAGTCGCCATTGGTACAGTTACTAAAGTTGATACAACATGGAATAGACTCCAAGCTTTGGGGAACATTGCATTTTCTTACTCCTATTCCATTATTCTACCAGAAATTTAGGTACTGTATAGTTATACAATATCACCGTAGCCCCTGTTTCCCTAATTTTGTAATAAATCAATGGCGTCATGGAAATAAATGTGAGGAGGTAACTCAATTGAAATAACGTGCAGGAGACAACAAGGGCGTGGTGACAACAACGGTGTTCTACATGTTGTTTGGATGTTTTAGGCACAACGCATGAGGCAACATGTTGACAGGATTTAGCTTTTACAATCCCTTTTGGTTGATTGACATTGCCAATACCGCCATTTTCATCCACTTAATTGGTGCATATCAAGTAAGAATAAGGATTAGCGCTGAACTTAATTCATTGTTCTTTGGTAGATATTTGTAATTGGGTCAGTTTGTACCCACGCAGGGTTTTTTTTTTAAGCGACTAGGTCAATTTCATACTTGACACCTATTTATGTTACTTCATTGCCTCAACCCATCAAACTTACCAAAAGGCAACATCACCTTAGATTGTTAAAATCGGAAGGAGAAACCAATGACACAACTCACATAAATATGGATGATCACAGTAGAAAAAATATACATAAACATACTTTAGCGTCACATAGTTTTTGTTTAGATGTAGTTGTAATTGTCATTGTTGAAATTAAGTTACAATAACTCCCCTATTGGAGCTTGTTGCTAAAATAAATTATTGCATTGTTATTGAAATATAGATTTTACATGTTTGTAAATTTTTATTGCTGCTATGTAGTTTTTGATATTTGTTTATAAGATCGGAAAATGTAGTTGCATATTTTGTTGTGCCTTCCTTCTTTCAAAAGTTGCTCACAATTTTTCAACAAAAGTATCGAGTCTTTCCATGATGACCACTCTGCAAGGCCCAGCAAGTTCTCTAAAACATCTCTATTTAGAAATAAGATTGCCTCCCTCCAGATCTTCCGTCATTTCTAGGTATTCCACTGCACATCATGTTCAATGTAGTGATGTAGACTGATATTCCTTGGCAGAATTTGGCTACTAATTCGAATGATTTTTCCCACCAGGAATATCGTCCAGCTTTACACAGTCGTAACCGATTGATTCACTACAAATCACTAATTGTTTCAGTGGTTCACTTCTTCCCAGCAGACAGAACTAGCATACTAGAGAACAAAATTTTTTGTTAGAATGTGGACAAAATTCACCGAGATCAATCTTTTGTTACTTGAAAAAGAGCTTGTAGAATAGAAAACACATTTATTTGCTGGAAACCTTTATACATGTTATCGTACACGATTAGAGGAAATTTCATACGTGTTATCTATGTACAATGAGAAGGAATTGCGTTATAGAAATTATTTAGGATACAAAATTTCAAGTGGATAAGATATGTAAAGGGGAAAATCCGGAGAGAAAGTAGATGAACCACACACCAAGCATATATAATTTTTCTATAATAGTATACTGACCTACTCTCAATTCTCATATAACATTATACATGTTATCTTACACGATTAGAGGAAATTTCATACGTGTTATCTATATACAATGAGAAGGAATTGCGTTATAGAAATTATTTAGATACAAAATTTCATGTGGATAAGATATGTAAAGGGAAAAATCCGGAGAGAAAGTAGATGAAGCCACACACCAAGCATATATAATTTTTCTATAATAGTATACTGACCTACTCTCAATTCTCATATAACGTATGTCAGAAAACGTTATGTGCTCTTGTATACCTTGTGTATATGGAAGTTCAAATCATCGATCTCCACAACCATATCGCTCTCAAGGTCTAACTCCACAAACTTGTGAAACCAGATCCAATTTTCGAACTTTTAAAAAAAAATAGGCCAGTAAAGGGAGGAGATTGTAGTATGCAAATTTAACATTTATGCATTGCATTGCAGATAAAATAACTTCTCTAATTCTTAAAAACAATTAATTCTATTTACATTTATGAAAGAAATAAGTTTTCTCTAATTATTAGAAACCATTAATTCTATACAAATTTCTCTAGAGAATTAAAACTATGTTTTTGACTTCGCTATACATCACAATTGTCGATTAAAACAAAGTTCTTGACTACAACACATTTGTCCATGTGGTTGCTTCCCAGTATTCCTGTAAAAGTGGGCAAGCATTGAAGGGAAATGAAAGGTGAACTCTTATAAACAACATTATGGCATACCTAGCCTATAATATGATGCAGGTATCACAGGTTTACAGACCAAAAAAGAGGCAATCTTAACAAATTACCGTTAGAATATTGTTATTTTCACAAGGGACTAACACCTATGTCGGAATCCGTCTATTTTCATTACGGTCCTAGAGCACTCGATGAACCTTTGAGAGTCATGCCGCTCATGATCTCCTTCGATCTTTGCCACAATATTTAGGCTGGCTATTGTTTGAGTTCCTCATAGCAGTGACTGGGGCTGTAAATCATCTAGGATTCCTAGAAGGCTGGCTTACAAGAATTGCTAATAAATTCAGAAAAACGTTTATGCAGTATTATATCGTATTAGATGATTATAATTAATTATGGAGCAATTTCTAATGAATGATTTTTTAATGACATCTACCCAATAACAATTTAATCCTTATTCAAGATATTATCCATGTTTTCATTCTGGTTATGAATTTTGAATAAGAAATTAGTTGTTTTTGTGAAGTCTTGCATTTTTAAAAAGTTAGTTGAATCTTTTCACTTTCAAGTTGTTATCAAACTCATTATGAATACCTTCATACACTATCACATTTTTTGATAAAATCTCATTTTGTTTCTACCACCCCTTAGTTTGCAAAAAATTCAAGGTCATTTTTCCCAATTTTTATAAAGGCCATCCATCTACCACATTCACATCTTACATGATAGGAGCTAGTGAATTCAAATTTTAGATTTTCCCTTGGTTAAAGATCTCAAATAATCTTTGACGTATTATTTTTCTTTTTTGTCTACCTATTTTGTCCATTTCATAGTACTGAATTTTTTATAAACTCATTAATTTATCTCTAGGTGAAAACAATCATGCAAATTTATATCTCATTTTCCCAACCACTTTCTATTTTGTTTTGTCTATGTCCTTTTATGACAATTTAACTCTCAACAATCATGTTAATCTAGAGATACTTTGTTGAATTCTTAGTTAAACTGAGAGGGGGGTGAATCAGTTTAACACATGCATTAGCTTTTTAAATTTTACATCAGATTATTTACAGCTTACTTTTATAATCAACCTTAGTATATGAACAGTCTTAATATGTTGCAGCAAGTATTAAATTAATGTGACATCAAAATTATTATGAGAGTATCAAACATTAAGTAGATTTGGTAAATCATCTCAGTACATAGACAACACAGATAGAGACAACACATATAAGTGGAAACCCATAAAAAGAGAAAACCACATCTTATTATTGTTGTGATGCAAAAGCAAGCTCCAACTCCTTCTCACCACTGTTTTTCTGCAGGCACCAACCTACAAGAGGCTCGAGCCTCAATTCTACAAGCTACAACATGCAAGGAAGCTCCAACTCCCTTGAATTTTCTACAGGCACCAACCTACAGGAGGCTCCAACCTCAGTGAGCTACAATTGACAGCTATCAAGCTTCAACTTGATAGGGAAGCTCCAACTTCCTCAATTTATCAAAAGAAATGTTTGCTGATTTACCTCAGATATTAGCTCTATTCTATAGCATCTCTTTCTACTCCTCTCTTCCTTATCTTCTCTGCCTTAATCTTCTATACTTTTCATTCTCTATCCTTACTCTCTCTAGCCTGTCCTTGCATATCAGGTTGATATTATATATAGAGTTCATCACATGAATTTTTGTATTCCACAAAGAATTTGGATTGAATAGCCATACCCTTTAGTCTTCTGCCTTCTCATTTCTTTTCCAGCTCACGCAAAAATATAACAATATGCATTATTTTTAATATTACAGTGGGAGTTTTGTTTTCCTATCGGAGACTTGCCAATGCATCACAAACAATAAAAATTAATTACAACATTTACATTCACATTTTCAGTTACACACTTCAATTTTACTCAGCTCCTTTTCTGGATTTTGGCTTTACTGGATTTGTCTTTTTTGCTGTTGTTGAGTGACTGTTCTATATACTTTGGTTCATCTTTGTGTCTATTCATCTGTTCATATATGAGCTTAAGCTTAATGGTTGAAATTCACATTACAATTTCAATTCATCCTTTTCCATGTACAATTTTTTGCCGCTGTCTCTCTCTCTTTCGTTCTTGCAGGCTCTCTTCTTCATTGCAGTTGCATAACTGCTGTACATATAGCTATCAAATATAACTATTGTGCAATTTCAATACTTTATAATTTCTGCACTGGCACTTTGAATCAATGTTGAAGCTGCTCCATCAGCAGTTACAATCATTGTTGTGACCCAATTAATTTTATATCTGGGCAGAATATTTTTAGTGCGGAAGCTCCTTGATGTTCGGGCTATCCTCACTCTTCTGTTATATTGCACCTTTAAAGCACTCATCCAAATTTTTCAGTGACTTTAAAAACCATTCAACACATATACAGTGTTCACTATATAATTGTTGGTCTATATTACATATAACAATCGAAAAATAAATTCTCGCTATTCACATATGTTAACATATACGACGCTTTCAACATTATAATGAACCCTTTGGTTTCGTATTTAAATCCCCGGAGAATGCTTGCATATTTTGTTGTGCTTTCTTTCTTTCAAAAGTTGCTCACAATTTTTCAACAAAAGTATCGAGTCTTTCCATGATGACCACTCTGCAAGGCCCAGCAAGTTCTCTAAAACATCTCTATTTAGAAATAAGATTGCCTCCCTCCAGATCTTCCGTCATTTCTAGGTATTCCACTGCACATCATGTTCAATGCAGTGATGT
Organism: Pinus albicaulis; assembly: GCA_034641835.2. Classification (NCBI taxonomy): domain Eukaryota; kingdom Viridiplantae; phylum Streptophyta; class Pinopsida; order Pinales; family Pinaceae; genus Pinus; species Pinus albicaulis. The sequence continues at coordinate 211,331,220 of CM076583.1, read as the reverse complement.
AGACTGATATTCCTTGGCAGAATTTGGCTACTAATTCGAATGATTTTTCCCACCAGGAATATCGTCCAGCTTTACACAGTCGTAACCGATTGATTCACTCCAAATCACTAATTGTTTCAGTGGTCCACTTCTTCACAGCAGACAGAACTAGCATACTAGAGAACAAAATTTTTTGTTAGAATGTGGACAAAATTCACCGAGATCAATCTTGTTGGTTGAAAAGAGCTTGTAGAATAGAAAACACATTTATTTGCTGGAAAACCTTTATACATGTTATCGTACACGATTGAGGAAATTTTACACGTGTTTATCTATGTACAATGAGAAGGGAATTGCGTTATAGAAATTATTTAGGATACAAAATTTCAAGTGGATAAGATATGTAAAGGGGAAAATCCGAGAGAAAGTAGATGAACCACACACCAAGCATATATAATTTTTCTATAATAGTATACTGACTCACTCTCAATTTCATATAACATTATACATGTTGATCTACACGATTAGAGGAAATTTCATACGTGTTATCTATATACAATGAGAAGGAATTGCGTTATAGAAATTATTTAGATACAAAATTTCATGTGGATAAGATATGTAAAGGGAAAATCCGGAGAGAAAGTAGATCAAGCCACACACCAAGCATATATAAATTTTCTATAATAGTATACTGACCTACTCTCAATTCTCATATAACGTATGTCAGAAAACGTTATGTGCTCTTGTATACCTTGTGTATATGGAAGTTCAAATCATTGATCTCCACAACCATATCGCTCTCAAGGTCTAACTCCACAAACTTGTGAAACCAGATCCAATTTTCGAACTTTAAAAAAAAAATAGGCCAGTAAAGGGAGGAGATTGTAGTATGCAAATTTAACATTTATGCATTGCATTGCAGATAAACTAACTTCTCTAATTCTTAAAAACAATTAATTCTATTTACATTTATGAAAGAAATAAGTTTTCTCTAATTATTAGAAACCATTAATTCTATACAAATTTCTCTAGAGAATTAAAACTATGTTCTTGACTCCGCTATACATCACATTTGTCGATTAAAACAAAGTTCTTGACTACAACACATTTGTCCATGTGGTTGCTTCCCAGTATTCCTGTAAAAGTGGGCAAGCATCGAAGGGAAATGAAAGGTGAACTCTTATAAACAACATTATGGCATACCTAGCCTATAATATGATGCAGGTATCACAGGTTTACAGACCAAAAAAGAGGCAATCTTAACAAATTACCGTTAGAATATTGTTATTTTCACAAGGGACTAACACCTATGTCGGAATCCGTCTATTTTCATTACGGTCCTAGAGCACTCGATGAACCTTTGAGAGTCATGCCGCTCATGATCTCCTTCGATCTTTGCCACAATATTTAGGCTGGCTATTGTTTGAGTTCCTCATAGCAGTGACTGGGGCTGTAAATCATCTAGGATTCCTAGAAGGCTGGCTTACATGAATTGCTAATAAATTCAGAAAAACGTTTATGCAGTATTATATCGTGTTAGATGATTATAATTAATTATGGAGCAATTTCTAATGAATGATTTTTTAATGACATCTACAAGACTTCTAGGTCTAAGGGACTACCCAATAACAATTTAATCCTTATTCAAGATATTATCCATGTTTTCATTCTTGTTATGAATTTTGAATAAGAAATTAGTTGTTTTTGTGAAGTCTTGCATTTTTAAAAAGTTAGCTGAATCTTTTCACTTTCAAGTTGTTATCAAACTCATTATGAATACCTTCATACACTATCACATTTTTTGATAAAATCTCATTTTGTTTCTACCACCCCTTAGTTTGCAAAAAATTCAAGGTCATTTTTCCCAATTTTTATAAAGGCCATCCATCTACCACATTCACATCTTACATGATAGGAGCTAGTGAATTCAAATTTTAGATTTTCCCTTGGTTAAAGATCTCAAATAATCTTTGACGTATTATTTTTCTTTTTTGTCTACCTATTTTGTCCATTTCATAGTACTGAATTTTTTATAAACTCAGTAATTTATCTCTAGGTGAAAACAATCATGCAAATTTATATCTCATTTTCCCAACCACTTTCTATTTTGTTTTGTCTATGTCCTTTTATGACAATTTAACTCTCAACAATCATGTTAATCTAGAGATACTTTGTTGAATTCTTAGTTAAACTGAGAGGGGGTTGAATCAGTTTAACACATGCATTAGCTTTTTAAATTTTACATCGGATTATTTACACCTTACTTTTATAATCAACCTCAAGTATTAAATTAATGTGACATCAAAATTATTATGAGAGTATCAAACATTAAGTAGATTTGGTAAATCATCTCAGTACATAGACAACACAGATAGAGACAACAAATATAAGTGGAAACCCATAAAAAGAGAAAACCACATCTTATTATTGTTGTGATGCAAAGACAAGCTCCAACTCCTTCTCACCACTGTTTTTCTGCAGGCACCAACCTACAAGAGGCTCCAGCCTCAATTCTACAAGCTACAACATCCAAGGAAGCTCCAACTCCCTTCAATTTTCTGCAGGCACCAACCTACAGGAGGCTCCAACCTCAGTCAGCTACAATTGACAGCTATCAAGCTTCAACTTGATAGGGAAGCTCCAACTTCCTCAATTTATCAAAATAAATGTTTGCTGATTTACCTCAGATATCAGCTCTGTTCTGTAGCATCTCTTTCTGCTCCTCTCTTCCTTATCTTCTCTGCCTTAATCTTCTATACTTTTCATTCTCTATCCTTACTCTCTCTAACCTCTCCTTGCATATCAGGTTGATATTATACATAGATTTCACCACATGACTGTTTGTATTCCACAAGGAATTTGGAATGAATAGCCATACCCTTCATTCTTCTGCCTTCTCATTTCTTTTCCAGCGCACTCAAAAATATAACAATATGCATTAATTTTAATATTACAGTGGGAGTTTTGTTTTCCTACCGGAGACTTGCCAATGCATCACAAACAATAAAAATTAATTACAACATTTACATTCACATTTTCAGTTACACACTTCAATTTTACTCAGCTCCTTTTTTGGATTTTGGCTTTACTGGATTTGTCTTTTCTGCTGCTGTTGAGTGACTGTTCTGTATACTTTGGTTCATCTTTGTGTCTATTCATCTGTTCATATATGAGCTTAAACTTAATGGTTGAAATTCACATTACAATTTCAATTCATCCTTTTCCCTGTACAATTTTTTGCCGCTATCTCTCTCTCTTTCGTTCTTGCAGGCTCTCTTCTTCATTGCAGTTGCATAACTGCTGTACATATAGCTATCAAATATAACTATTGTGCAATTTCAATACTTTATAATTTCTGCACTGGCACTTTGAATCAATGTTGAAGCTGCTCCATCAGCAGTTACAATCATTGTTGTGACCCAATTAATTTTATATCTGGGCAGAATATTTTTAGTGCAGAAGCTCCTTGATGTTCGGGCTATCCTCACTCTTCTGTTATATTGCACCTTTAAAGCACTCATCCAAATTTTTCAGTGACTTTAAAAACCATTCAACACATATACAGTGTTCACTATATAATTGTTGGTCTATATTACATATAACAATCGAAAAATAAATTCTCGCTATTCACATATGTTAACATATACGACGCTTTCAACATTATAATGAACCCTTTGGTTTCGTATTTAAATCCCCGGAGAATGCTTGCATATTTTGTTGTGCTTTCTTTCTTTCAAAAGTTGCTCACAATTTTTCAACAAAAGTATCGAGTCTTTCCATGATGACCACTCTGCAAGGCCCAGCAAGTTCTCTAAAACATCTCTATTTAGAAATAAGATTGCCTCCCTCCAGATCTTCCGTCATTTCTAGGTATTCCACTGCACATCATGTTCAATGCAGTGATGTAGACTGATATTCCTTGGCAGAATTTGGCTACTAATTCGAATGATTTTTCCCACCAGGAATATCGTCCAGCTTTACACAGTCGTAACCGATTGATTCACTACAAATCACTAATTGTTTCAGTGGTCCACTTCTTCACAGCAGACAGAACTAGCATACTAGAGAACAAAATTTTTTGTTAGAATGTGGACAAAATTCACCGAGATCAATCTTTTGTTACTTGAAAAAGAGCTTGTAGAATAGAAAACACATTTATTTGCTGGAAACCTTTATACATGTTATCGTACACGATTAGAGGAAATTTCATACGTGTTATCTATGTACAATGAGAAGGAATTGCGTTATAGAAATTATTTAGGATACAAAATTTCAAGTGGATAAGATATGTAAAGGGGAAAATCCGGAGAGAAAGTAGATGAACCACACACCAAGCATATATAATTTTTCTATAATAGTATACTGACCTACTCTCAATTCTCATATAACATTATACATGTTATCTTACACGATTAGAGGAAATTTCATACGTGTTATCTATATACAATGAGAAGGAATTGCGTTATAGAAATTATTTAGATACAAAATTTCATGTGGATAAGGTATGTAAAGGGGAAAATCCGGAGAGAAAGTAGATGAAGCCACACACCAAGCATATATAATTTTTCTATAATAGTATACTGACCTACTCTCAATTCTCATATAACGTATGTCAGAAAACGTTATGTGCTCTTGTATACCTTGTGTATATGGAAGTTCAAATCATTGATCTCCACAACCATATCGCTCTCAAGGTCTAACTCCACAAACTTGTGAAACCAGATCCAATTTTCGAACTTTAAAAAAAAAAAAGGCCAGTAAAGGGAGGAGATTGTAGTATGCAAATTTAACATTTATGCATTGCATTGCAGATAAACTAACTTCTCTAATTCTTAAAAACAATTAATTCTATTTACATTTATGAAAGAAATAAGTTTTCTATAATTATTAGAAACCATTAATTCTATACAAATTTCTCTAGAGAATTAAAACTATGTTTTTGACTTCGCTATACATCACATTTGTCGATTAAAACAAAGTTCTTGACTACAACACATTTGTCCATGTGGTTGCTTCCCAGTATTCCTGTAAAAGTGGGCAAGCATTGAAGGGAAATGAAAGGTGAAGTCTTATAAACAACATTATGGCATAACTAGCCTATAATATGATGCAGGTATCACAGGTTTACAGACCAAAAAAGAGGCAATCTTAACAAATTACCGTTAGAATATTGTTATTTTCACAAGGGACTAACACCTATGTCGGAATCCGTCTATTTTCATTACGGTCCTAGAGCACTCGATGAACCTTTGAGAGTCATGCCGCTCATGATCTCCTTCGATCTTTGCCACAATATTTAGGCTGGCTATTGTTTGAGTTCCTCATAGCAGTGACTGGGGCTGTAAATCATCTAGGATTCCTAGAAGGCTGGCTTACATGAATTGCTAATAAATTCAGAAAAACGTTTATGCAGTATTATATCGTATTAGATGATTATAATTAATTATGGAACAATTTCTAATGAATGACTTTTTAATGACATCTACAAGACTTCTAGGTCTAAGGGACTACCCAATAACAATTTAATTCTTATTCAAGATATTATCCATGTTTTCACTCTTGTTATGAATTTTGAATAAGAAATTAGTTGTTTTTGTGACGTCTTGCATTTTTAAAAAGTTAGCTGAATCTTTTCACTTTCAAGTTGTTATCAAACTCATTATGAATACCTTCATACACTATCACATTTTTTGATAAAATCTCATTTTGTTTCTACCACCCCTTAGTTTGCAAAAAATTCAAGGTCATTTTTCCCAATTTTTATAAAGGCCATCCATCTACCACATTCACATCTTACATGATAGGAGCTAGTGAATTCAAATTTTAGATTTTCCCTTGGTTAAAGATCTCAAATAATCTTTGACATTATTTTTCTTTTTTGTCTACCTATTTTGTCCATTTCATAGTATTGAATTTTTTATAAACTCAGTAATTTATCTCAGTGAAAACAATCATGCAAATTTATATCTCATTTTCCTGAACCACTTTCTATTTTGTTTTGTCTATGTCCTTTTTACAGACACTTAACTTCAACAATCATGTTAATCTAGAGATATTTTGTTGGAGGTTGTATCATTCCTGGAATCACTAATATGTTTGCACTAGCTTTTTAAATTTTACATCAGATTATTTACAGCTTACTTTTATAATCAACCTTAGTATATGAACAGTCTTAATATGTTGCAGCAAGTATTAAATTAATGTGATATCAAAATTATTATGAGAGTATCAAACATTAAGTAGATTTCGTAAATCATCTCAGTACATAGACAACACAGATAGAGACAACAGATATAAGTGGAAACCCATAAAAAGATAAAACCACATCTTATTATTGTTGTGATGCGAAGGCAAGCTCCAACTCCTTCTCACCACTGTTTTTCTGCAGGCACCAACCTACAGGAGGCTCCAGCCTCAATTCTACAAGCTACAACATGCAAGGAAGCTCCAACTCCCTTCAATTTTCTGCAGGCACCAACCTACAGGAGGCTCCAACTTCAGTCAGCTACAATTGACAGCTATCAAGCTTCAACTTGATAGGGAAGCTCCAACTTCCTCAATTTATCAAAAGAAATGTTTGCTGATTTACCTCAGATATTACCTCTATTCTATAGCATCTCTTTCTACTCCTCTCTTCCTTATCTTCTCTGCCTTAATCTTCTATACTTTTCATTCTCTATCCTTACTCTCTCTAGCCTGCCCTTGCATATCAGGTTGATATTATATATAGAGTTCATCACATGAATTTTTGTATTCCACAAAGAATTTGGATTGAATAGCCATACCCTTTAGTCTTCTGCCTTCTCATTTCTTTTCCAGCTCACTCAAAAATATAACAATATGCATTATTTTTAATATTACAGTGGGAGTTTTGTTTTCCTATCGGAGACTTGCCAATGCATCACAAACAATAAAAATTAATTACAACATTTACATTCACATTTTCAATTACACACTTCAATTTTACTCAGCTCCTTTTCTGGATTTTGGCTTTACTGGATTTGTCTTTTTTGCTGTTGTTGAGTGACTGTTCTGTATACTTTGGTTCATCTTTGTGTCTATTCATCTGTTCATATATGAGCTTAAACTTAATGGTTGAAATTCACATTACAATTTCAATTCATCCTTTTCCCTGTACAATTTTTTGCCGCTATCTCTCAGTAATGATTCAACAGTTTCTTCTTCATTGTAGCTTGTATAATCCACGACATATAGCTATCAAATATAACTATCGCGTACTCAATACTTTATAATTTCTGCATCAAGTACTTTGAAACAATGTTGAAGCTGCTCCATTAGTAAGCATAATCATTGTTGTGACCCAATTAATTTTATATCTGGGCAGAATATTTTTAGTGCGGAAGCTCCTTGATGTTCGGGCTATCCTCACTCTTCTGTTTTATTGCACCTTTAAAGCACTCATCCAAATTTTTCAGTGACTTTAAAAACCATTCAACACATATACAGTGTTCATTATATAATTGTTGGTCTATATTACATATAACAATCGAAAAATAAATTCTCGCTATTCACATATGTTAACATATACGACGCTTTCAACATTATAATGAACCCGTTGGTTTCGTATTTAAATCCCCGGAGAATGCTTATATAATGTCTTCGAGCCCCATTGCATTTTGCACTGTATTATTGAACCCTATATTCAATTTTAACTGAATACATTCAAAAGTCAAAAGACTGTAATATTAATGCCTATTCTTCTTTCGGCATAACCACTTAACCCACGCTGGCCCACACATTTATACAACAATCAAACGCTGGCCCATACCTTGTTTGTCACCTTGCAACTTCATTCATGATCCAGTGGTGGATAATTCATTGCTCTTTCAACCTCTGATCCTACGGAAATCACGTGGTTAACTTGCACGAGGGTTAATATTCAATAGTTGCGCAATGGACTGGACCCTAGTGCTTAAACAACCATCCACATCCGACGGCGGAGAGCATGTCGCATTGCTCCATACGATCCGACGGATATCTCTTGGCTTAGATGCAGGAACGATAATGCGCGATGAGAGTGGTTTTCCGAAATCGCTTGAGGCCACGTGTTAGGCAGTCAATGGAATCACTCCAAATTCTTAAATATCGCTTGCCCAACAAAGGCGGTGTGATCAAAACCAGAAACCTGCCTTTACTGTTCACTCCAGTCACGGTTCCGCTGCTTTCTCCCTCAGGGTTCCATCCGCCTTTATTATTTATGAGTTCCGATCTTCTTTCTAAAGGTTCCATCCCTTTGTTCTGTCATTGCTACGTTTCATTTACATTTTAACATGGTGCTTCCATATGTTTAACGCCCAGCTCCATCAGGGTTTTCACTGTGCATTCACGGTTCCTCTCTAGGTTCCATTCCTTACCGTCATTTACAATTCCTCCTCTTTCACTACTGTTCTTCATGCGTGTGTTATATTTACGCTTCCATTTTATTCAATGCTGCCTCTGCTACCCATTCATAGAACTGTTCTGCTCAATAAGATCCTCTCCACTTTCTCCATTGCTTTGATGTCTAATACCTCTACGACTTGTAACCATTCTGACTATCCATAGGTTCATGCTCCTTTCTGCCTCGCATTGCACAGACTCTGCGTCCAATTGTATCCTCATTCCAATATCTAACCTAGGTCGTGTATTTGAATTGGATTGAACTAATACCATTGCTTCTGTTGTTATAGTGCAAATAAACTCTTACTTTGTTCTTCTCATGCTCCAAACTAAGAGCCCTCTATTCTCCTGCAAATGTTACTACACCATTCACCAAAAACCTGTGCCCCTCTTCTCTATTTCAATTTGCTGCTCTTGTCTTCTCCTTTGCCTTGTTGCTGTTTCAGGTGCTAGTCCTCTGCCATCTCCTTTGCCATCAATGACAACATTTCCAACAATCTCCTCCTTTGGCATTGATGGAAATATACTTCCTCTGTTTTCCTTCCCCTTTGACATCAATGGAAAGGGGTTTCACATTTCTTAGTGTAGATTCTATCCTTTGTTTTTATCCTTTTTCAGCATTTCTTGCATTTCCTCTCTCTGAGATCTTCCGACTATGTACCCTGCTGCTCCAAACTTTGGATTAAATCCAAAATACTGACCCTTTAGCCTTTTCATTGACTCTTTTATGCTGGATGTATTCTTTCCATAGTCCTTTGATCCTAAGGACTTGTTTCATGCTTCCCTTGTTGGCTGATCTCCCCCTGGAATTATATTTTCATTTCTGTTCTCCCCCTGAAACTGTGCTTTCTCTTTATATCAGAGAGTAGCATCTACAGATACTACCCCTAGTATATCTCTCAAATATTCAAATGGTTCTCTAGCAAGAGGTTTGGTAAATATATCAGATATCTGTTCTTTTGTTGGTACATATTCCAGCTTTACTACCTTTTGAGCCACTTGTTCTCAGAGAAAATGATAGTTGATTGGGATATGTTTAGTTTTTGAATGAAGTACAGGATTTTTTGATATACTGATAGCACTTGTATTATCACATTTGATTGAGATAGGTTCATCAATACTTACCATCATGTCTTGGAGGGTTTGCTTCATCCACATGACTTGTGTAAAACATGCTACTGCTGCTATATATTCTGCTTCAGCTATAGATAGAGAGATAGATGTTTCTTTCTTTCTTAACCATGCCACCAGACTTTCTCCTAGATAGAATGCACCTCCACTTGTGCTTTTCCTGTCATCCATACAACTGGCCCAATCTGCATCTGTGTATGCTTTTAAGGTGAGGCTTTTGCTTTTAGGATACCAAAGCCCATACTGTGCAATTCCTTGTAGATATCTGAATATTCTTTTCACTGCAAGAAGATGATTTTATTAGGTGCTACTTGATATCTAGCCACTAGTCCTACTGCTAGCATGATGTCTGGTCTTGATGTTGTTAGATACAGCAGACTTCCTATCATGGATCTATAGAGTTTTTGATCTATATCAGCAGATCCATCATCAGCACACAGCTTTCATCCCGTGATCATGGGAGTTGACAATAGGTTTGCAGTCCTCCATTTTGAATTTTTTTAGCATTTCTTTTAAGTATCTTTCCTATGATATGAATGTACCTGTGTTATTTTGCTGAATTTGATGTCCTAAGTAGAAACTGAGCTCTCCAATCATGGACATCTCAAACACCGATTTCATCTCTTCAGCAAACCCTTTTTCTAGTTCATCTCTGTTGCTTCCAAAAATAATGTCATCAACATATACTACAACAATCAGGAGTTCATTTTCATGGGTTTTTATGTACAGAATGTTTTCTACTCCACCTCTCTTAAAGCCTTATTTTTGCAAATATTTACCCAGTATTGAGTACCAAGCACGAGGAGCTTGTTTCAGTCCATATAGAGCCTTCTTCAATCTGCACACATAGTCTTCTTTGTCTGTTAAAGAGAAACCTTCTGGTTGTTCCATGTAGACTTCTTCTTCTAGATCTCCATTCAGAAAAGAAGATTTTACATCCATTTGATATACCTTGAAGTCTTGGTAGCATGCAAAGGCCAGAAACATTCTGATCGCTTCCATTCTGGCTACAGGGGAAAATGTTTCATTGAAATCAAGTCCTTCGATTTGTGAATATCCTTTGCAGACAAGTCTGGCTTTATTCCTGATTACCTGTCCTTCCTCATTCATTTTGTTTTTGAATACCCATTTTGAGCCTATGATATTTTTCCCAGTGGGTCTAGGAGCTAGTTCCCAGGTATTGTTTTTCTCAATTTGTTCCAATTCTTCATTCATAGCATTCACCCAATACTTGTCCTTGCTGGCTTCTTCAAATTTCTTTGGCTCTATTTGATCCGGATTTATGCAGGAACGCAACAGAATAAACATATAACCATAAATACAGAGATGCAGCAGAAATAACACTTCATTTCATTAATATCAAAGAACTGAAATTTGCTTACACATAATGGAAATAAAACTAGCTAGGGCACTGGTAGCTATCTCTGAGAAGAGATGTGGCGGCTACAGGCCTCTGAACTGCGTTACAATGAGGCTCGAGGGCCTATTTATTATTGAGAAACAATGGAGAATCCTAAACACATCAAAAACCTAACCCGAGAGATGAAGCACCAAACTATGGCCCATTTGGTGGGCACTGGTGTTTCTAACTTTGCCAGTGAATAATGGCATGTTATCTACGCTGATGCACATGACACATCATTAGAAAGCTCTATCCACAAAGGATTACAAATTTTCGCTATGAATATCATTCCGTATCGAAATGTTATTCACCTGGAAGTGACAACAAAAAATGTCGGTTGGAATTTCAAAACGACTCTAGAAGTTCAGACCCAAAAAATTGCCAAATGAAAATTAAGCTTAAACTAAAATCCTAAAAGAGACCAAGGTTAAAGTAAATAAGTGGAATAGGCGGGTGGCCACGAATATCCACCTGGATCAGTATTTGTGATAACATGGCTATGTATACTTCCTATGTCTGTTCAGTTAGCTGCCTTCTTTTCTGGACCCCTACTTTCTTGTCTCCTATGATCTGATCTTCAGGATGATTATTCCGAGTGTATCTTGACGGGGCTTTCGAGCTCAGATCTGCATCTTATACTGTCTTGCTTGTTAAATCATCATTTTGGTTTTCTTCTTCATGGTTGTCTGATGGACTGCAGCAGTCTGTATCTATTTTATTGTTTGGAAGTTCTTCATCAAATCTCACGTCAATACTTTCTACTATTTTTCAAAGAGTCTTGTTGTAGCACCTGTACCCTTTACTTTTGGAAGCATATCCTAGAAATATCCCTTCATCTGCTCTTCCTTCAAATTTCCTAAGGTTTTCATCATTATTCTTTATGTAACACTTGCTTCCAAAAATTCTAAACTGTTTGATTGAAGCTGGCTTTCCATGCCATAGTTCATAGGGATTCTTGTCACTACTTGGCCTTAAGTGAGCTTTATTAAGGATATGCACTCCTGTGTGTACTGCTTCTTCCTAGAAGGTTTGAGGAATATTACTCTCTTGCATCATGGCTCTGGCAATTTGTTGTACAGATCTGGTTTGTCTCTTTGCTACTCCATTCTACTGAGGTCTCCCTGCAATAGTAAATTGTTGCTTTATGCCATGATGATTGCATAGGTCTGCAAAGTCATAATCAATGAATTCACCTCCTCTGTCTGATTTGATGCATTTTAGCTTACATCATGTTTGATTTTCTGCTAATTCTTTGAATGTCTTAAATTTTTCCACTGCTTCTGATTTTTTCTTGAGAAATGCAACCCATGTCATTCTGGAGAAGTCATCTATTATCAGCATGAAGTAGGATTCTCCACTTGGAGTGTTAGTTCTTGCAGGTCCACACAGGTCCATGTGCACAAGCTGGAGTGGTCTTCTTGTTGATAACTCATCTTTGGCCTTAAATGATGTGCAGGTCTGTTTGCCCAATTGACAATATTTTCATATGGTATTAGAAGGCCTTTTTATTTCTGGGATGTCTCCGATAGCTTTCTTCTTTCTTAGTCTGATGATGTGATAGAAGTTGAGATGTCCCAACCTTTTATGCAATAACCATGACTCCTCAAGTTTTCTAAGATGACATGCTTCCTCTTCCTCTTTCACAATGTAAACATTACTCTCTATTCGAACTCCTTTAAGTAGAGTCTTACCTGTGGTGCTTGATCTGACTTCACAATCTTGTGCTCTAAAAAGAAATTCACAGCCTTTATCACACATTTGACTGACATTCAGCAAATTTTCTTTCAGCCATCTACAAATAGCACATCTTGGGCCTTTCCTCTGACATTGTCTAGGATGACTGGGCCTTTTCCTTTTATTTTTCCTGATTTATCATTGCCAAAAGTAACATTGCCAGATTTCTTTGCATCAAGAGCTATAAACTTACTTCTGTCTCCAGTCATGTGTTTTGAGCAGCCACTGTCCAAATACCACTGGCTTTTCAGGTCTTGAGCAGTTAGAGCCAAGTCACATTTATTCACCTTCTTTATCCACTAGAAGCATCCTTTTGTTTGGTATCTTTTGTGATGATGAACTACTTCTTCTGAGAGGACATTTGGAAGACATATGTCCAACTTGATTGCATACACAACATTTGATCATAATTTTTGCAGAATTGTGAGTATGAACAAAATTTATTTGATTCATAAACCTCCTTGAGGTGTTGAACATCAATCTTTGTCCATACTTTCTATACTCAATGATCTTATGGCCAAATTCCTTACAATAAAAACAATAACCATAGAAACTATTTGCATACCTGATGTAAGGTTGTCTTCTCCATTTGTTTGTTTGAGACAATCTCTTCACTGTTTGCACCTTTTGTTGTTTTGAATTACTCCTCCTTTCCTAACAATATGCATCAATGTGTCCCAGCTTGTGGCAGACATAACAGGTGGCATTCTTCATAGGAGGGAAGAATCTCCTTTGATGGCTTCCAAATATGACATACTGAGGGGCATATGATCCTTTTTCTATTTTCTTAGTATTTATTGCCTTCTTTGTTACTAGAGGTTTCTTCTGATCTTTGTCTTCCTCATTACATGTTTCTTCTTTTGTAGGAATTGTTTGAGCTGCTTCATCATTCTTCTTAGTTTTTACAAAAATAATCTCTCTATTTTCCTTTTCTTTGCTTTTACTTGATTCACCTTCATAGCCTATTCCCGTTTTTATCATAAGAGATATTTGAGCATCCAGAATTTCGTTAAACTTACTAGATCTTGTTGTTTGAGAGGAATTTGTAGATATTTTCCTTTGAGAATTTTCTAATTTCTTCCTCAGACATACAACTTCTTCTTCCAGCTTCTCTTGTTCTCAAGTTTTATCCTTGATTTGCTGAAGTAACATGTCTTCTATCTTCTTGGCTTCTTCAAGCTCTACCTTCAGCTGCATGAAGGCTTCTCAATTCTTATCTTCTCTTACATAATTGAGGAGAATGTCTTTTTGTTTTCTGCAGTTCAGTTTGAGTATGTCAATCTCCTCCTGAGCACTTCTTAGCTCCCCCTCAAGGTTGACCTCACCTTCTTCTTCTTCATATTCTAGCAGGAGTCCTTCAATTTCTTCTATGGCCATCAATAAAAATTCAGAGGTTCCTTCTTCACTTGAGAGTTCATCTGATTCTTCAGATGTATTGCTTTCTTGTTGAGCATAGAAGGATTTTCTGTTGAACTTCTTTCCTTTCTACTAGTTCTTTGATGAATTTTTCTCTGATTCTTGGGCCTGATTCCTTACTTTCTCGTGAGGACACTTAGCTGCATAGTGTCCAACTCTTCCATAGTTATATAATTTAAAAGTAAGTTTACCTTTGTATTTACCTGAGCCTCTATCCAGTTTCTTGAAAAAATTTGCTTCTTCTTCATCCGATCAAGAGCATATGTCTTCCTCTTCTTCTTTATTCTTTTCTGTTTTAAAGGATGCCTCCGTCGTACTTGGCTTCTTCTGTGGGAGCCTCATTTCATATGCTGTTAGATTTCCAAGTAGCTGGTTCATGGTCAAGGTCTCCCAATCAGTTGTTTCTTCTATTGCGGACACCTTGGGATTAAACCTGGGTGGAAGAGATCTTAGAATCTTTTGTACAATTACAACTTCTTTTATGGTTTCACCTAGAGCCTTCATGTTGTTTACTATTTCTGCAACCCTTAGAAAGAAGCTAGCAATGTCTTCATCATCATTCATTTTTAAGTTCTCAAACTAGGCTCTATACACTTGAAGTTTGGCAGTCTTTACCTTCTTGTCTCCCTCATGGATGTTCTCCAGAGTATCCCACATTTCTTTGGCAGTGTCTTTGTGCATTACTTTGATAAACTCTACTTCACACAATCCATTTAAGATGGAATTCATGGCTTTTTTGTTAGCTACAAAATCCTGTTTGGTTTCTTTCTCTGAGTCAATTGCCTTTGGGGCATATCCTAATTCCACAGCAGCCCAAACTTCTATTCCGAGAGACATTATGTATGTCCTCATTCTGATTTTCCAGAAAGCATAATTTGCACTTGTAAAGAAAGGAGCTTTATTGGTTGAGCATCCTTATTTACTAGCCATCCTGAGAACCTAGGATCTCCTTTCAGTTGTTAAACTGGTAGAATGGAACCTGCTCTGATACCAATTTTTGAATTCTTAGTTAAACTGGGAGGGGGGGGTGAATCATTTTAACACATGCATTAGCTTTTTAAATTTTTCATCAGCTATTTACAGCTTACTTTTATAATCAACCTTAGTATATGAATAGTCTTAATATGTTGAAGTAAGTATTAAATTAATGTGACATCAAACTTATTATGAGAGTAGCAAACATTAAGAAGATTTGGTAAATCATCTCAGTACATAGGCAACACAGATAGAGACAACAGATGTAAGTGGAAACCCATAAAGGGAGAAAACCACATCTTATTATTGTTGTGATGCAAAGGAAAGCTCCAACTCCTTCTCACCACTGTTTTTCTACAGGCAACAACCTACAGGAGGCTCCAACCTCAATTCTACAAGCTACAACTTGCAAGGAAGCTCCAACTCCCTTCAATTTTCTGCAGGCACCAACCTACAGGAGGCTCCAACCTCAGTCAGCTACAACTGACAGCTATCAAGCTTCAACTTGATAGGGAAGCTCCGACTTCCTTAATTTATCAAAAGAAATGTTTGTTGATTTACCTCAGATATCAGGTTTGTTCTGTAGCATCTCTTTCTGCTCCTCTCTTCGTTATCTTCTCTGCCTTAATCTTCTATACTTTTCATTATCTATCCTTACTCTCTCTAACATCTCCTTGCATATCAGGTTGATATTATATATAGAGTTCATCAGATGACTGTTTGTATTCCACAAATAATTTGGAATGAATAGCCATACCCTTTAGTCTTCTGCCTTCTCATTTATTTTCCAGCACACTCAAAAATACAACAATATGCATTAATTTTAATATTACAGTGGGAGTCTTTTTTTCCTACTGGAGACTTGCCAATGCATCACAAACAATAAAAATTAATTACAACATTTACATTCACATTTTCAGTTACACACTTCAATTTTACTCAGCTCCTTTTCTGGATTTTGGCTTTACTGGATTTTTCTTTTCTGCGGCTGTTGAGTGACTGTTCTGTATACTTTGGTTCATCTCTGTGTCTATTCATCTATTCATATATGAGCTTAAACTTAATGGTTGAAATTCACATTAAAATTTCAATTCATCCTTTTCCCTGTACAATTTTTTTCCGTTGTCTCTCTCTCTTTCGTTCTTGCAGGCTCTCTTCTTCATTGCAGTTGTATAACTGTTGTACATATAACTATCTTTTAATATAACTGTTGTGAAATTTCAATACTTTTTAATTTCTGCACTGGCACTTTGAATCAATGTTGAAGCTGCTCCATCAGAGGTTACATTCATTGTTGTGACCCAATTAATTTTATATCTGGGCAGAATATTTTCAGTGCAGAAGCTCCTTGATTTTCAGGCTATCCTCACTCTTCTGTTATATTGCACCTTTAAAGCACTCATCCAAATTTTTCAGTGACTTTAAAAACCATTCAGCACATATACAGTGTTCACTATATAACTCTTCATATTATTTGTTGGTCTATATTACATATAACAATCCAACAATAAATTCTCGCTATTCACATATGTTAACATATACGCCACTTTCAACATTATAATGTACCCTTTGGTTTCATATTTAAATCCCGAGAGAACGCTTATATAATATCTTCGAGCCCCATAGCATTTCACACTGTATTATTGAACCCTCTATTCAATTTTAACTGAATACATTCGAAATTCAAAGGACTGTAATGTTAATGCCTATTCTTCTTTCGGCATAACCACTTAACCCACACTGGCCCACACATTTATACAACAATCAAACACTGGCCCATACCTTGTTTTTCACCTTGTAAATTCGTTCATGATCCAATGGTGGATAATTCATCATTGTTTCAACCTCTGATCCCACGAAAATCGCGCGCTTAACTTGCACGAGGGTTAATATTCAATAGTTGCGTGATGGACTGGACCCCAGCACTTAAATGGCCCTCCACATCCGACGGCGGAGAGCACGTCGCCTTGATCCATATGATCCGACGGATATCGCTTAGCTTAGATGCACGAACGATAATGCACGATGAGAGTGGTTTTCCAAAATTGCTTGAGGCCACGTGTCAGACAGTCAATGGAATCGCTCCAAATTCTTAAATATTGCTTGCCCGATGAAGGCAGTGCGATAAAAACCGGAAAAATGCCTTTACTGTTCACTCTAGTCACGGTTCTGCTGCTTTCTCCCTCAGGGTTCCATCCACCTTTATTATTTATGAATTCCGCTCTTCTCTCTCAAGGTTCCATCCCTTTGTTCCGTCATCGCTACATTTCATTTACATTTTAACATGGTGCTTCCATATGTTTAACGCCTAGCTCCATCAGGTTTTTCACTGCGCATTCATGGTTCCTCTCTAGGTTCCATTCCTTACCTTCATTTACAATTCCTCCTCTTTCACTACTGTTCTTCATGCGTGTGTTATATTTATGCTTCCATTTTATTCAATGCTACCTCTGCTACCCATCCATAGAACCGATATGCTCAATAGGATCCTCTCCACTTTCTCCATTGCTTTGATGTCTAACACCTCTACGACTTGTAACCATTCTAACTGTCCACGGTTTCATGCTCCTTTCTGCCTCGCATTGCACAGACTCTGTGTCCAAATGTATCCTCGTTCCAATGTTTAACCAAGGTCGTGTATTTGAATTGGATTGAACTAATACCAGTCCTTCTGCTGCTATAGTGCGAATAAAATCTCACTCTATTCTTCTCATGCTCCAAACTAAGAGCCCTCTATTCTCCTGTAAATGTTACTACACCATTCACCAAAAACCTGTGCCCCTCTTCTCTACTTCAATTTGCTGCTCCTGTCTTATCCTTTGCCTTGTTGCTGTTTCAGGTGCTGCTCCTTTGCCATCTCCTTTGCCATCAATGACAACATTTCCAACATACTTATCCATATATTTTTAAATAACTTAACAGATGAATGAACTTAATTAAAAGGTCTAAGAGAGAGTTTACCATGTCCTCAAGGCATGCTCTTTAGTTTTACCATCATGCCTATAATTTGAAATTTATTTTTCTTACGTCAAATAAAATTTGATGAGCGTTATTTGTTTTTTTAGACTCATTTTATTTAAGCTTCAATTTCTTTTATTGTTATAAGAAATTTTTTATAAATAATAATATGTAGATAAGAATGTGGTTATCCTTAAAGAAAGCACAATAGTACATTAATCTAGCTCTTTAACATTAAAATATTGTTTATAAAATTTATGATAATTTGTCTAACTAAATTCCACTACTACAATTTTTTTCTATATTATTTTGTATATATAAGAATATCATTTGCATATAATCAAATAACTAATGGTGACAAAAAATATAAACACACTAGCTAAAGATATTTTCAAAATTAACCTCTTTTTAAAAGCCATTAAAATTGTGTAACTTAACCTCTGTTTAAACACATTAAAATTTATGACCAGTAACTTAAATATAGATATCAAATTTAATTTTTAACACGTCACCTCTGACGTTTCAAAAATTTTCAAAAAAATAAATTACAAGAGGTCGAATTCCAGACCTGGTTACCATGCATATTTAATGGATTTTCAGGAAATGCCCATGTCTCTTTCTAGTTATTCGCTTTAAAACTGCCATGCTTATGTTATGAAATTATAAAATAGCTAAGTAGCATGGGTGTCCTATCTACATAATTTCATGTTTTCATTTACTCGAGGTTTTCATTGATCGAGGGAACTGTAGCAGGGAAGCAATATTCTAAAAGGAAGTAAGATTCCAAAATATCTGTAACTAGTTCATTTTCTTACTTATTTGACACCTATTTCTATTACTATAACTCCATGGATTCCTAACTACGTGTGAATCTATTTCTATTACTATAATTAATACTATAAATCCATGGATTCGTAACCATGTGTGACTCTAGAATAGAATCTTATGATACATAACACTTCATTTTTAAGGATGACCACCAACGTTGGAATGCTTAATGCATTTCCTGGAACTCTTCCAAAGCTAGCAAGAAGGTCCAGTCCTCTGCTAGAGGAAGTGTTCTGAAAGAGGAAGAATATCAACCTCACATAGATGGTTTAAGGTTGTCCATCAACCAAAGGCGTGCTCATGGGCGTCTATGTCTCTGGCTACAAATCTGAATCTGGAATGAGATATTGTGGCTCAGGCTCGCTTGAACTGCTATGTCTATGGCTACAACTCTGAATCTAGAATGAGAGATTATGGCTCAGGCTCGCTTGAACTGCCATGTCTCTAGCTACAACTCTGAATCTAGAATGACAGGTTGTGGCTCAAGATTGGTTGATGTGGCTTCAAAGCTTGTAGATGACCACCATTTTCCCCCTGTCAGGTACAAGGTGAGATGATGGCGAAAACTCAACTTCAAAATTGTTCAATACTCTAGAACAAGTTCTGACATGTGACTTAAACATCTTCTTGGTTGTTGATGCCCATTGCAAAGAAGCGATCCATGCAAGATGAATATTTTTTCTTGCAGGAGGCTTGTTTCTAAAGCATTTGTGTGAAGAATGGGTGTGGCGACCATAGTTCTTGTATGGGTGAATATCGAAAAATTGATATCTCATATGGCCAACGTGATCACAGTGTTGGAATTTTACAATCTGTTGTTGTTGTTGTTGAAGAGGAGCAGGATTTGGAATAGCTGAAGGTGAACTGTCATGAAGAAATCTGACACTCTGAAATTTGATGGGCTTGGAGTAGTATGGAATATGAAAGGAAAACTCCTTCTCATATCCAATACTAGTTCTATGCTTGTTGTGGACAAGCTCTTCCCAAGGTCCGATGATGGGCTTGCGAAGTGCATGCTACATTTCTACATCTTTCTGCACCTCTGCTCCTGAAATGGGTACTGAATGTGAAGAAGTTGCATTATTGACTTGCTGCTTATAGGAGTTTGCTTCAAATTTCTGAACAGAAACAAGTTTATAATGATGACTCTACTGTTGTAAATATTCTTGTTGTAGCTGAGACTCAACTTGCAGAAAATTAATCTTTTCTTGTGCATGATGCAAGAAAGTATGGATATCAAAGAGAGTGTATTTATTGATTCAGATTGTGTCATCAATAATGGATTGTATCATATTTTCCAAGGACTGTAATACTTCATAAAATTTGGCCATTTTCCAAACAACTCAATCTCAAGAAATAAAGGGTGTTAGCTTTAACCGATAATGCACCCATTTATAATGTAAACAAATTGTGAATATTCTTCAGTTTGGTTTCAATCAATCCTCGTCAAAATGACTACTACAATTTTAGAGTTAAATATTTGATCTGAGATGTCCACAGGCAAATGAATCCTTTAGCTACAACCACCCAAATTCTCCAACAAGTTCCACTCGACCCCTTTGAGAAGAAATTATGCTACAATATGGAGAATGTGGCCCAGTGATGAAATGAGCTATGGAATAATACGATAAGATGGGCCAGTACATTCAGCTTCCTCTACAAGTTTTATCAGTCACAAAATTGTACGCGGCCTCCTAAATGTTGCACAAACTCTTCCTAGAAGTTCTTTGCTAATATACAAATGATGTCAGCCTTTGTTTGTATCTTTTGTGTTGTTGGAACCCCTCGATAAATTCGCGGGTATCTGGAAATCTAACCCTCAATCCAATTGAAGTAGGAATTTTACTTCGAAATTGAAATATTATCCTCTCAAATTAAAGCTCCAATTCTGAAAATGCTTGGCCCTTTTTGTGAATAAAATTATGAAAATTATGCATTGAGAAACCCACAAACTAACTTATTCTATTCAAAATTTCGACATATGATGAAATTAAATAAGATTATGAACCTGGTAATTCATTATCAGCCAACAAGAAATGTGAGAACTCCATTGTCTGTATCAATTAGCAAACCAGCTAAGATAATATGTACCACCGACAGTCAATGTAAAGGTACACAAAATTGTCATAGACACCATAAGGTGTTGTAGCACCTCCCGCCCCACCAATAGTGGCTCAGACTCCACACATTCAGCATCATACCCCACTCGAGCCTCTCCAATATGATACACAACCTCACACAATGGGTTAGTGGAAAAATTCAAACATAAATTAAACTCATTCCGCCTTAACTGTGACTCGACCCAGAAATAATGCCGCTCTCGTCCAACATTAACAGTGAGGGAATTTTACCCTGATTCTTCCTGGGAATCATGCCTAGACTTGAGAAATTCAACCAAATTTAAATATAGTGTCTCCTGTGTTGCACAACCTTCGAGAAATCGTCCTACTACCTTTAGGGATGCGAGTCCTTCAGAAGAGGTGGGACCGATACTTTAGAACTTTGAGCCAGTAGTTTGAATGCATAACTCAGCCTCTAACAGTCAGTGAACTCATGTCCTCCTACCCAGAAACTCTTTATGACTCTTATTCTCCAAACTTGAACCCTGCAACAATGAGAAAACTTGATTTATAAGCATAGGAGCTCGTTCTTCTTAGCTTAGTACTTGTGAACTTTAATGGCTCCCTTTCTCCACATGAAAATCTCCATATTTGCCTTTGACACTCACCAGGGTACAAAACCACTATTGTTAGGACAAGAAAACATATGTGTTGTATTGGTTACAGGTCAAGCAACCACGACACTTGGAAATGAAATAGTGGCATTGTTCATACTGATTTCAATAAGCAACATCTAGAGCTAATCATGCTTATGAGTTATGATAAGAACACCTTAACTATACACTGACCATATCAGAGGAACACTACGCAAATTAAGATTGAGTGGTCAAGCCGTGAGCAGAAGGCCAATCCATTCAATGGTTCAATGGATATATAAGTTTCAATAGCTACAACAGTGTTAAGGAGATTCAAGGCTTGGCAAAGTCAGATAAACAACAATGGGCACAAAACCTGCAGGAGGTGATGAAAGTGTTATGGCTTGAAAAAATAAAATAATGGCACGTTTTCTAATCCATAATACCCAATAATCAACAGTTACAACGAAATTGGCTGATTTAATAACATAACAGCATAGGGAATACCATATAGGTGTCAGTTGTTTTGCAAAATTACAAAGAATCGCATAGAATAAAATTTTTGGATGAGAACTAAAGCGTTCACTGAGCATTAATGCAGTTTCTCAGAGTGGTGAAGGTTTGCAGTTTGAAAAACAAAGAAGGTATAATTTCCACGTAGAGAGGCCATAAAACAAGTGGCTCAAAATGAAGCAGGGATAGCAATCACCTGCTCTGATACCATATTAAACACCCATGGTAAATACACATGAAAATAAAAAAACATAGACATAACTGAAGGATAAGCATGAGATACTCATATTATTCACCATAGATGTATATTTATAATAAAATGGTGTGACTCTTAGATTCATCTTCTGAGGTCACTTGGACTCCTTTGTGACTGTTCGCCTTCCACACCTACCCATATAGGATTAGGTGTCCAACACAAAATTTACCAAAATTACCATAACATTTTTTCACAGATCCATCCATCTTAACCAGTAGCCAAAACATCAAATTGTTCAAGGTAGCAATCCGAATAATATTTTTAATGTTTTTTGCCATTGAACTTGACATTGTTGGCACCTGAATTTCAATGTTTTTGGCGATCAAACTTGACATTTCTAGCCCGAGAATTTGATGCTTCGTTGCACATAAGTTATAATCAAGTTCTAATAGACACATAAATTGATCAGGTTGCATGTGCTAAACTTGAACTGGTGTTCACTATGTCAAAATTGACATATTGTACTATTGGCCTCCTCCTTTGTAGGTATATTGCCAACCATTGTTTGCATTTATTAAAGGTTGGGCCAGCGAAAATCGACAAGACAATTATTTCATAAACCATCAGTACATTCTAGAATTACCTTTGTATGGGGCTTATAAGGTGAATCTGTTCAAGCTAGTGTGGACGACAAGCTTTGTTGTGAGCACCACATTAATTTCCATGTTGCTTCCATTCTTCAACAATGTCGTGGGACTTCTTGGCGTAGTGGAATTCTGGCCATTGACAATATAATTTCCAGTGACGATGCATATAGCACATAATAAGATACGACGCTCATATTCTAGGTGTGTTACTCTGAAAATATTGAATGTAGTGTGTCTTGTTTTTTCCATAGTAGTTGAAAAATTTTAAAGCATACAACTCCTTCGAGACAAAATATTGAATCCCGCAGATATTTGGCGATCATCAAATTATTTCTTTCTAGGGGCAGTAGGGATCATAAACCTCAAGGGTAGAAGCTTATGTCACTTTAATAGTAATCATATTTAGGGGACAGTCAGAACATAGGAAGGGGTATTAAACATTTTTGAATTGATATGTCCTCGCCCTCCTTATGTCAGGCGAGCCCTCACTCCTTGCTTATAAATAATCTTGAATCTATGCAATCATAACCTTTCACCTATTGGAGAATCTAATTCCAATCACGAATCTAATTCCAACAAAGCAGGTGTCTACTATTTAATTGTACATATAATTGTCTGAGTTAAGTTTCAGTTAGTCTAGTTTAGTCTAGTACTAGAGTCATTTATTATTGATGTTTCCAATGTAATCCTCTCCTCATCTTCTTTTTAGTTTTCAATTATTGTAATGGAAAAACTTAATATAAAGCTTTTAAAATCCTTTGCATGAAATACGTTGAATGCTTTTTGAATGTCTTTCTTTTAATTAATGTATGAGCCCTTTTTAAAAATCCTTCGAACAGGTTGAATGAAAGAGAGAATATATTCATACATTAACTTCCATAAATCACTTTAATGCAAAAAATCATCTTAACGCACGTGCTTCATGCTAGACCCGCATGGGTTTGGCATCGGTGTAAGTCACCTAGACTAACACGTCTCTTGCAGATCTGATAGGGCTAACGTGGCTCTGAAATGTTATCTATGTGTTAATAACGTTGTGCTCCAAAGCAAGAGACGTGTTAGTCCGGGTGACTTACACCGATTCCAACCCCACGCGGGTCTAGCCTAAAGCACCTACGTTAAGGTGATTTTTTTGTGTTTAAGTGATTTATGAAAGTTACTGCATGAAAGTATTCTTTGTTTCATTCAATGTATTCAAAGGATTTTTAAAAATGGCTCATAAATTAATTAAAAAAATGCATTACATAGAATGATTATCAAAAAGAGTTGAATTTTCTTGAAACATGGCTTGCAACACCATGTCTTGATGAGGTCTACACAGAATTTGTCGATATGAATGTTGAAGACAACATGCATGAGGAAAATTTCAATTAAATATTCACGTATTGGAATTTTGATGTGATAAAATATTATTCTCCTCTTATGTTGCAGGAGATTGATGGTGAAAAACACACTACAAAAGACAATATGTGGTAGCAACCCACATACAAGTCATTTCTTGAAGTCCAAGACATTCTTAGACAACCTAGAACAATATAAGACATGCACTAGAAAATGAAGAAACTTAGGTTTGAATGATACAACAAAGAGAAAAATCTGAAACAATTTAGAGGCTATATAATCTGGAAGAAGAGAAGAAGAAAACTAAATCTAGTTGAAGTCAATTGTAATCCTCACTGAGACATAGACCAATAGGTTTCTTAATTAAATTTTTATGTGGTTGTAATTAAGGGGGAGTGTTGGAGAATCTAATTCCAACCACCTGCTAGGTGTCAAAATCGTCCATCCATGTGTCCAAGTTTAGTTTCTGTTAGTCCTTCAGTCGAGTTACACTACAGTCATTTATTGTTAATGTTTCCAATGCAATCCTCTGCGCCACTTATTTTTCGTTGCTTCTCTCTCCAAGGCTCTTATGCAAACTAGCTTTGATACCATGACAAGAATTGAAAATTGAAAAGAAGTGGAGAAAATGATTACAATGGAAACATCAACAATAAATGACTATAGTGTAACTCGACTAAACTGCACTAATTGAAACTAAACTGTGACACTTGGATGGACGGTTTCGACACCTAGTGGGTGGTTGGAATTAGATTCTCCAACATCACCGCCCCTTTCTAGAGAAGCTGGAACTGAAGTAAGAATAGGATTTTCATCGAGTCTCCATACTATAACAAAAAAAGATAACAAGTGAAAAATGCATATCCATGTTTTGAATTGTTATAGGCGGGTAATAATAGAATTTTCATCGAGTCTCCATACTATAACAAAAAAAGATAACAAGTGAAAAATGCATATCCATGTTTTGAATTGTTATAGGCGGGTCTAAATCACATTGATATGTCCTAGAAATAAAAAATATAAAATGTCTGGAAGGAAAGAGAGCCATCATCTTACGATTTTCACTAAAGGACCGTACTGAAATGAGAAAAATTAGTGATCCTAGCTAAATATGATAATTATCATATTGCAAAACCGATTACCAGTTACCCAAGAAAGCATACAGCAAGGTTTTGTAATAACCCGTTGAGATCCCAGCTAAAGAAAAATATTATCATTTTGTAGAACCTATACATAGTTACCCATGAAAACATACTTGTAAGTTTTACGAGTAAACCATAGGGATCACAGTTAAATAAGATGACTTTTCAATTACAAAATTTGTGCCTCATTATCCATTGTAAAAAAAATTGGTGGGTCTGCACACTGATTATAGAATCAACATCTCTTCAACAATATTCAGGGCTTTCGAATCAAATTCAATCTGAATCGGGGTTCGAAATGGAGTTCCCTCCCTCATGCTCCTATAACTCCACTATGTTTTATTCAGATCGCTCCATCAAGAAATTTTTCCCATGCTCTGAACTGTTCTCAGAATGATCGAGCTCAATTCCATATCTAAGCAATGAATTTCCTTCCTCAAGCTCGTTCCATGGATCTCACTCCTCGAATTCTAATTTCTACGGTGTCATTTGTCTCGGTTCCCTAGTAGATATTAATTCCTCATGGCCTTGAAAATAATATGATGCCAGTGTTGATCCTTATTAAGCTTCATCTAGTGCTAAAATGTCAGATCTGGGTGTTCCCTCCCTCGTTGTCAAGCTTCTGTCTACATATTGTGACATTGAACCTTATTTTCAATGCTTTAGTTCTCCCCCATCAACTTTTGAACCATTCTCGTCCTCGCCTGCGATGTAACCTCCATTCCCTTCGAACCCTTCCTACAAACCCCTTACCTAAACCCAGCCTCTGCTCGTAACTCGGCCTCCAACATTGTTCCATGTAATCATTGTCCCGTTGGCACCCATTGATATTATCCCTCATCCCGAAGATCCTTTACTATGGGAGCCTTAATTTAAAATCTAATAAATTTGCAACTAATGAAAATAAATTATCTTATAGAAATTTAATCATACAGTAAATATATATATATATATATATATATATAAAATAGTATTATCCTTACAGATAAGAATAATAATAATAATAATTCCTCTCATTTTCTTATAGATGTCATTAATAATATTATTATTTATAATAATAATAGGAATTTTTGCTTTACTCCTCTCAATAGTAATAATAATAACATCCATCCCTGTTTAATAATAATAATAATAATACCCTTCTTTTTTTTAAAAGTGTTATTAATTTCTCCATACAAATTTCGATCCCTCCCCCTAAAAGATTCGTATCGATGACATTATTGATAACATCTAACATGGTTTTAGGGACCTTCCCGATAATCTTAAGGAGGTTATTAGGCAAGATTTTACTATCTTTCTTAGTAAGGATAAGACCCCTCAAAAGAAACCATATCAAAGAATAATTTCTTGCCCTTAAAACCCTTAGGGATAACCCCAATGTTGTCATCCTTAACGCTGACAAAGGTGGGGTTGTCATAATTTTAAATAAATTTGACCAAGTTAGCAAAATGAATGACCATATTTCTAATAGTTTTAGTTACTTCAAGCTTTATAAGAATCCCATTAAGTATATTAAAAAGGATCAAGGCTTGAAATTCACGATGGAAATGTTTATCAAGGAGGCTAATATTTGGTAACATATTATTAAAGAGATCACTACATTTACTAATATTGCGTAGTTGACCACTTATAGTAAGAAGAAGGTCAAACCAAAGATAATTATTCTAGATTCAGTGAAGGATCATTTGATCCCTCACATTGCAGAGAAGATCACTAAGGAGATATATGGATATTTGGTTACTTTATATCAAAGTTCATGTTTTTGTAGTGAAATTCCATTGAGAAATAAACATTTAGCCATCTACATTAGTAACACAAACATAATGGTGAGCTAGCTGGACAAAGCTACAAAATTGAGAGATAAAATAGCTACACAAGCAAAAAAGTGAATGATAAGGAGATCATGTTCATTGCCTTGAATAGAATTATTCCATCTTTTAATCCCTTTGGCCAAGGTGTTTGTGCTCGCGACACACTACCTAATTATGAGAAGCATTGGGATAACCATATAGAGGAAGAGATTAGGTTGGAGTCTAGTTTAACATAGAAAAATGAAGAAAAATACCTAGCACTTATTGGGAGGATGATAAAGGGAAGAAATAAAGGATACAATAAGGGTAATAAGAATAGTTCAAGCCATCATATGAAATATGTGAGTCATGTCAAATATTTTAGGTGACATGAAAATGTCAAAAACTGCAGAATGGCAAACCAACTATAATCCAGGAACCTGTTGGCATATTGAAGCTCACTACAGAATCAGGAAATGATGTGTTACCTATTTTAAACCATCTTCACACTACAAGAAAAAATCACATTGGTGAGGGTCATGCTTGTGACGGACCTTTAAGGTCCATTACCAATGTCACATATGGTGACGGTCCTTAAAAATCCATCACTATAAGTGTATATAGTGATGGTCCTTTATGGTCCGTCACCAAAGACATTTTCAATGAAACTTTTAGTGAGCGTCGTTAAATGCCCATCACTAATTCTCTCTTTGGTGACACTTCTAGTGATGAACTTTTAATGACCCTCACTAACGCTCTTTTTGTTACTTTTAGTGATGGTCAAAAAATGTCTGTCATCATTGATCATTAAAAAATCGTCACTGTAAGTGTATATAGTGATGGTCCTTTATGGTTTGTCATAAAAGACATTTTCAATGACACTTTTGGTGAGGGTCATTAAAGGCCCATCACTAACTCTCTCTTTGGTGACACTTCTAGTGACGAACTTTTAATGACCCTCACCAATACTCTTTTTGTTACTTTTGGTGACGGTAAAAAAAATGTCCATCATCATTGATCATTCCAATAAGTTTTTGATGACGCTATGTGCATGTTAATATATTTTTTGTCAAAAGATAATGATTTAATACCATTATTGTGGAGTATTTTTTATAATATTTCCAAGGCCATAGTGGTTAGGGTCAGTCAATTTTTTAAGAAGTAATTAGTGTGTATCATTTCCCTCAAGTAATGACTAGTTGAAGAGAGATTTCCTATGAGTCAACACATGATTCATATCTATTGAGTTTATTATCTAGCAAATTCCCTTTAGATAAAGTTCCACTATTGTGTGTAGGAAATATATTATTTAATACATAATCAAGCTCTGAAAATTCTATTAATGAGAATGCCTAACAATCCTCAACAATCTAGGCACACCTTAAATTAATGCTTTGGCACAGACTAACATTTCTTAGCACCCCACATGTCTTGTAACATCATTGTACCTAGAACATCTTGTGATGACACTGATGCCCAAGCACATGGTGGCATGCGCTAGCACAACATGGAACTCTCCTAGCATGTGTTGGCATGCTGCATATAGTCCCTAACATGCCATGGAACACCATGGTTGAATGCATTGACATACATTAGCACTTGGCACACAATACCACATGGCATGTATTGGGACCTATTATTAGTGTGCCTAGCATGCCCCTTTTCAAAAAGATAAAGTCCTGACTTATTAACCCTCTAACTGGTTCTTCCTTTTGTTTCCTTGACACATATTGACATACACTGGCACCCTGTGCCACATCCTTAGGACCTAGAATGTATTGGCATATCTTGGCACTATTAATTGGCACATGATATAATTAGCACACCCTAGAACTCCCAAGCACACTTTGGGAATTATTGACATGCCTTGATATTCCCTAGCATGCCTTACCAATACTTAGCATACCTTGTCACTCTCTCCTTGGCATGACAACTAACACTCATTAAAACTAGTCTCTGGTAGTACATGTTACTCATATTCATCAACTTCCATGAATTTTTACCTAGTGCTCCCTTAATGTTTTTTCCTAGTACTCCTTAACACTTATTAACATGCATTATCACTATCTAGAACACCTTAGCACTCTTCAACATTTCCTTCCACTTCATAACATGCATAACATTAGTCCCTAACACATATTGGTGCTTGGCACGTGTTGGCACTTGGAAAGTCTTAGCATGTATGGAATACATTGAGATTCCTTGGTATGATTTGGCATGGTTTAATATTAAATTTATTTGCCATGATCAATTGTTGGAAAGTAGATGAGAAGCAAAAAAGGAATACTTGTCGCTTAGAATGCACTAAGACTTTGCACTTGGCACCTATTGCCGCTTATTTTTGGTGGGCTTAGCATGCCCCTCTTTGAAAAGGTAAATTGATGACTTATTAACCCTCTTATGTGTTCATTTCCTTGTAGTTTAACTTTTTTCTCCATTTTTTTGTCTTGAAAGTCCCTGACACGCATTGACACACCCTTGCACATCTTGTCATGCCTTATCACTTGGCACATCTTAGCATGTTTGACATGTATTCCCACTATCTGGCACATCAAGGGGGTGAAGAAAGATGTAGTCCTAAATTAGGTCGAGTACGAGGGCCTAGTAAGGGTTGGTAAAGGGAGGTCATGATCATCCTCCAAGAGCAAGATCATCATGTGAGCGTTCATAAGAATGTTTCATACCTTAATGGCCAGTTTTCTCTAGGAAGTAGGATGGCATATTGTTGCTTCTCTTCTAACAGATCGAACTTAAGAGAGGTTTATCATGAGAATCTGGGCATGTGATTTTAGTGGTGTCTTTGTGTGAAGGCTGCATCAAATTCTGAAATGTTGAAATTTTCAACAAGAAACAGTGAGATTGGAAATCAGATAGGACAAAAAAAAAATGCACCCAAATTGGTCAGGAATTTTGATGCATGAGGAGTGAGGAATGTGGGGCGTCTAAATTATTTTTCCCTTAAATAAATTGGACAATAAATTGTAATTTCATCTCATAACAACTTGTGTCAGTTAATTAAGTCATGATGACTAAGTTAGCTCAATAAATTCGAGGTGAGGGTCTAAGATGAGGCATCTAGAGGGATTCTAATATTTTTGGGGTCCAGTTGAATTTGATGCATTAGTGGGGTGCAAGTGTGATTAACTCAATTAAATGAGTCAAAATTAGTTTAACTAGTTCTAACTGAGTGATGAGCTAGTGAGAGGTCCAATGAATTAAATTAGATTTAATTCACAATGAGTGATCAGTTAAATAACCGATAATTCGTTATTAATAGTTGCATGCATGTCAGTTTCGAGGAATACCCATTTGAAACAGAGGTTAAAGGGAACATAACTATCAGTTGTATTCAGAGAAAATTTCCCATGTGAAATTATAAAGTCATTAGGATGCCATGATGGATTGCGCAATCAAGGAAGACTGATTTTCCTAATTGATATGGAGTTAATTCCCTAGGAATTGCATGAGCGAGGCAGGTTGAAGTAAAGATGAGAATTGGCTAAGTACTAGACAGAGTTTTCCTTGATCAATGGGAGACAATTAACAAAGTGCTGGAGAATCTCATGAGAGATTAAGCATTGTATTTTTTCATGATTCCTTGACTTGATACACAATAGAGATAGAGGGGTTTTGAGTAGTTTATTTCCCCAAATATATCATGTTGTTATGTGATTGATAATTTATTTCTCTTACTTTTATGTGATTGTGAGATCGTGTTTAGTTTCCACAAATTGTAGGAAGGATTCAGTATCTTGTTTTAGTACATTACAAGATCAGAATGAATCTCATTGGTTAGATTTTCTACATGGTATCAGAGAAGGAATTTTTTGGGTGACGAGTTTGCAGAGAATATCTGAATATTTTGGTGTACAATTTTCAAAAAAAAAAAGAGTATTTGGATTCCTTGCGAAAATCTACCCAAATGGAGAAAAAAAAATCAGTCGAATTGGAGCTCAGATGAGGGAGATATCATCGATTTAAAATCAACTCTTTTTTAGAAACTTTTTGTAACGTCAGGACAATTACACTATGCGCGAGTCAAGAACCTATATGAACTTGAGGTACCAGGTGCATGCAAAGTTTTGAGGAGAAAGACAGAAGTTAGAGACTTGGTGGTTTAGAGGGAGCATAAATTACCTTTCAACATGTATCCTCATGAGAATTAGTCTCAGAAGGTTGTGGAGTACCTGCCACAATTGGAGAAGCAAAGAGGAGAGCGAGTGGAAGTGTCCACTTAAGCAGAGACCTTCATGAGGGGGAAATTTTGAGCCAGATGGGAAGAGAGAGCAGCCATACCTTGAGGTGTGAGGTGGGGTGATGTGTAGACATAATTCCAAGATAAGAAATTTGGGCAAGGTCCATTGAGATGGCGTGTCTCATGGATCGAACCTGGCTACGAGGAATCCACATTACAACAGTAGTAGGAAGGATCAATTAGATTGTTGTAGTCATATGTCAGCAAGACAGAAATCAGAGTGATAGATGTCAAATACTAGAGCACAAATTAGAGTTAGCAACAGTTCAAAGGGCATGGATGTAGATGTCAGCAATAGCGTAGAAATCCCAGTACTAGACAGGTGCAGTAGCTAGCAGTAGTCATAGGACTCTAATGACAGATGCATTATACTGATTTAGTTTTTCGGAGGCTATTCAGTTTCAGTATTTGCAGGTGCAAACAACACTAGAGAAGTGTAGCATGCATAACATTCCAAAGGTACTAGATGGGGATAGATTGAATTCCTTTCTTGTTGAGAGGGAGTGTTGAAATTTGCAACAAGAAACATTGAAATTGGCAACTAGAAAGGACAAAAAAAATGCACCCACACTGGTGAGGAATTTTGATGTACTAGGAGTGAGTAATGTGAGGCATCTAATTTATTTTTCCCTTAAATAAATTAAAGAATAAATTGTAATTTCGTCTCATAACAACTTGTGTCAATTAACTAAGTCATGATGATTGAGTTAGATCAATAAATTCGATTTAAGGTGATCTAGGTGGATATTGGTGCCCACCCTCCTATTCCACTTGGGCCCTCGCCATTGTCTCTTTCAGTTTTTCAGTTTTCTTAATTATAGCACAATTTACTATTTTTGCAGTTTTTCAGGTCCTGAACTTCTAGAGCTGTTTTGAGGCCCCAAACAACGTTTTTTGGGCATGAAAGGTTTGGTGATTTCATAGAAATCACATTAGCAGTTGTAGTCCTCGGAGAGATATTTCTAACAAGGTATCATGTGCGTCAAACGAAGATCATATGGCCAAGTTACGACCCCGGGAAGTTGGCTGTCCAGCTAACCCCAACGGGACCCATAAACTCTTGGTGTCAAATCTCCTTGAGTTAGGGTTTTGGTTTTTTAGGGTTTTAACTTATTTTAAATAATAAAAAGACCCTTGATCCTTATTGTAACACAGTTCAGAGGAACATAACTATCAGTTGCATTTATAGAAAATTTCCCATGTGCAATTATAAAGACATTGGGATGCCATGATGGATTGTGCAATCAAGGAAGGTTGATTTTCCTAATTAATATGGAGATAATTCCATATGAATTGCGTGAGCAATGCAGGCTTAAGGAAGCCTGAGAATTGGCTAAGTACTAGATTGATTTTGCCTAGATCAGCAAGAGACAATTAACAGAGTGCTGGAGAATCTCAAGAGAGATTAAGCATTTTATTTTTTCATGATTCCTTGACTTAATACAAAATAGAGATAGAGGGTTTTGAGCAGTTTCTTCCCCAAATACATCTTGTGTTATGCAATTAATAACTTGTTTCTCTTACTTATATGTGATTATGCAATCGTGTTTTGTTTCCACAAATTGTAGGAAGGATTCAGTGTCTTGTTTTAGTACATTACAAGATCTGATTGAATCTCATTGGTTAGATTTCCTACATGAAATATAAGAGAGGGTTGATACCATCTTGCCTTGTGGTGATTAGTAGGCCGCAAGGTCTGTGATAAAGACCAACATAAATGGAGGAGGGCTTGGACTGTAATTTAGAGCCATAACAGAAGTCGACACAGGCGTAATATTGATTGAGTTAGCCCTAGTTTGAGGGTCGACATTGAGATCTGAAGTTCATGTCAAGATTCAGTCAATGAAATGCCCAGAATCTGTGGATCCATATGAGCTAGGTTGAGTCTCTTATGGAGGCAAGAGTCATGTTTTTTTTTTATGTGTGGATAGGGTTTGTTCTACAACAGTTAGAAGTACATAAGTATAATGCCATAGTTAGGACAGTTTCCTAGCATTCTTGGTTTATAAGGTATGCCCTTAAGACTGTGAAAAATTTGCGTAGAAGAAGATGGGTTGTGACCCTTAGAGTGAGGTTTATTTCTGCAATAAATACTGCAGATTTGGAAGATGGTTTGCAAATTCAGTATGTGTGGAGACAAAAAATCCAAAGGAGGGTGGAAGTTGAGCATAATATTGAGCATGCAGAAGAAATGTGCCATATGAAGAATGGATTGAAATGCAGAGGAGTTGATTTTGGTGGACTTTCCATAGAGTTTTAGACAAATATCTGAAGAAACCTATAAAAAATTAGTAAATGGACTGTTAATGGCTAATTTGAGACCCTATTTCTATCATCTACAAATTGTTAGAAGTATGATAAGAGGAGTAGTTCATATTTTTTCATATATTGGACAACAAAGATCAAATTGTTGATACACAAGAACAGTGATCTTGAGAGGACTCAAACCATTTATAGGTGGTAGATTTGAAGAGCCCTAGATGAAGACAATATTTTGGGCCCTAGATCAGTAAAAACAATTGACTGTGGTTAGGCAGATTGATGGTAGTCCAAGTACAATTGGAGGGTTGCTAGGTTACTGGAAAAGAAGAGCCCTGACTCTTGTTCTGTTGAAGGACAACAAAATTGGTAGAAGGGTAGGTGTATTGGGCCTAAGGATGTTCAGACTTTGAAGGACTAAACTAATAGTCAAGTGGGCCAACCAACTAGCCCTAGTTCACTATATTGTAGAGGATTAATTCGGTGAGAAGAAGGGCAACCTCCATAGCCCTGGACTTCTCATCTTGGAGTCGTAGTATGGCAAAAGTGGGCATACCAAAGAGTTGTTCACAAATGGAATTGTGAACAACTTGTTACCAATCAAACTAGTCGTGGACCTAAAAGGGGTTCCTAAGAGGGCAACTACTAGGACAAGGGAAATGATAGAGGCTTAGTCCATTGTCACCACATCTAAGGCTCCCTGCTCTTCATGGAATTTCACTGATGGGTGGAGTCCTGGTAGTTTAGGAAGTCACCTGTAGAGTATAGGTCAATGAATAGGTTGGAAGTGACCCTCGAAACCCTTTCCCTAAGATAAAATAAAGAGTGGGACTTGCTTTCCTTTTAAGCAAGGGAATTTATCTTATAGGGAGAGAGGAATGGGATTGAAGGTTTGATGGAGAAGAATAAAACTTATGAAGGAAGTTATCAATCACTAAAATCCTTTGGGAACTTGGATTCCCAAATGATCGTTGATGAAAGGCCTTTGACACAAAATGGGACCACACGGAGCCAAGTGGAGCTAGCCCAGGTTTGGGGATGGAATTTAGAAACCAATGATGTTCCTATCCTGGACAAGTTGATGGGAAAGAATCAGACTTTAGTTTTCACTTCGATAGGTCAAATTGATGCTACTGGGTTCTATCCTTGGGAACACCTAGGAAAAACTTGATCCTAGAGCTAGGGCTTGAGGTATCCAAAGATTCCACCATCGGAATTGGCCCAAGTTCTGAGTAGAGTGATGGCAACCAGCAACGCAACTTCCTCTAGGAGATAGAATTTTTCCTCTAGCTAGATTCCTGGGAAATTGTTGCCCTAGGTGACCTAATGGGACTAGACCTAGGGAATGCGAAAATTTATTAATCTAAGAAACCCTACTACAGTATCTTGATTTAATTCTCCTAATTGAATTAAGTTACAATTTAATTTCTGAAATATTCAATAAAATAGAAAAGTAAATAGTAAATACAACTAGCAACCTACACAAACAGATCAAATACTGAATAACATGCTCATAGAAAAAGTGACACACAGATTTTCTGGATAATTGTCCCTGGAAAAAACCCAATGAGGGAATACTAGTGCAGCTAGCTCTGGAGGGTTTTCATTATTATGCAGTTTCTAAGTACAACAATCCTAGGCACCAAAACTGGTTCACCCAACAGAGAAATAAAAACGGTAGTAATATGCTGCTCTTAATCCCTATATGTCAACTTGACTGGCTTGCATCGGTATCTCTGCTACTCAGTAAGGGCCTGTGTCACACCTGAAAGGCTTACAATGCCCTTGCGTTGCCCTGATTAGGCATGCATTAGCCCTGCGTGGCTCCTGCTACCTCTACACTGCCCTTGCTGGGCTTTGGCTAGACTGCATGGCTCCTGCTACCCCTGCTGCTCTGGCTGGCTAGAATTCTTAAGAAAAAGAAGAATAGGTAGGAAAGAAGGCACTAGCCAAAGGTAACACATAATAGTCAGAAAAATAGAAGAAATGAAATGAAAATAGATCAATGTCCACAAATAACTAAAATAGCTCAATGGGACTAGAGAGTAAAAGCTTTGACAACAACAATAATTGCTTATAGCATCAACTAAGAGAACAAAGGAGACTAGTTCATGAGGTTAAAATGTTGTGTAATTGTTGCCACAGGAAAACTGTAGAATTATTAGAGTAAATATTTGCAGGTACCATTAGTTGGTGATCATTGATAATCATTTCATTTCATCAAATACCTTGAGGAATGGGCCTTACAAGCTATTTGCGTAGACAAACCCCACAGAAGTTGTGTGATGGAAAAATATTCACACTATATTGAAGAAAACACCTAGCAAATAAGCATGACATTTCAAATGGGGCAAGAAACAATAGAGAGATAGACATCAAAAAAGTTAAAATGCTAGGGCAATAGGAAAGCAACTAGGTAGCATGGTAGAAAGCACAACAAAGAAAATTATAAAAATGGGAAACCCTTCAAATTAGCACCCATCCAAACATCACCATAGCTTTTTCTTTAACTATAAATCTCCAAATTCATCAAATTATATCATGTATTCAAAGATGATCCTCTCTATTATCCATTCTAAAGATAACGCTGAGAACTTACTACAGAACCATCACCTACATGTAGTGATCCTATTCTGTGACCAGAAAACCTACTTTTGTGAAGACATGGAAAGGTAAACACTCTCTTCCAATATTTTCCATACAGCCCAGGTTGAGCAACCAAATATACATCACCAATTTTTTCTCTTCAGATTTGTAACTTAGAAGAGCTTTGTCTGACCACCTCCGGGTTGCTCCCAGAGTCACCCAGGCAAGCCCTCTCAGCATCAACCTCTTTCTGTAGTAAATAATTAGTAATTTAATTAATGATAATAGTTTCTTGATCATGCAGGTATTTCAAATATATTGCCAATATGCATAAAGCTTTGATGTTAAAAAATCAGGTAAAAATACTTTAGACTATGATGCAAAAAATACAAAGAAACCTCACCAACACTCAAAGGAAAAACAAATTCAAACTTGTACAAAGTATAAATAGATATCTGATAAAATTCATTCCACCACAAAAATGTGCTTAATTAAAGAAAATTCTAATTAATGTGCTTTCAAGACAAATATTTCAAGGGAAGTGATGTTATAAACATACCCCTACACCTCGTGAACAATCAATGTGTATAAGTAGACCATCATAACGCTCATTTTAAACATCATTATTATCATTTTATAAATCATTTTTGTTAAATCAACAAGAAGCAAGCAACAATTGCATTCAGTTCCACTGAAGCAAAGTATATGGCAGTTTCATATACTTATTATGAAGCTATCTAGATTTTCAACTTGATTGTAGAGTCAACCAATCAGTTGCTGAAGCCCAATATTGTCTCTTGTGAGAATCAAAGTTACATTAATCTCTATGAAAATCCAATGTGTCATGACCATTTCAAACACATTGATATTCAATACAATTTCCTAAGATTCCAAGCTCATTAGGGAGTTGGTAGTGTTGGACCATATTCTGACAAAGTTTCATATGGTTAATAGTTTGACAAAGCTCCTAAAAAAGGGGAAGTTTGACAAGTTGAGGGAGAATATTGGGTTATTGGAAAAAAAAATATCAAGAGTGTTAGATTACCTAGTTGGTCCAAGTTGGTAAAACCTCAGCCTTGAGAAGTTGAGCAACACCAGGATTGCAGAGCTATATTGTGGTACACCGTCAGAAAGATTCTAAAATACAGCTAGAAGCTTATAACAACACCTTCGAGGATAGACGAATTAGTTGTTGGGTCACACCGACCAAGTATGGCACACTAGTTGAGGAGATTAACACCATCATCTCAGGTGCATTCATGAGTGCACACTTATGGAATGAGGCATTTTCAGGAGAGGAGTTATATCTACTATGATAATGCACTATTCTAAAAGAAAATCCTTGCATACAAGGCAAAGTTATGAGGGATTTTCTCATGATCAAGGGAGATGCACCACTAACGCTATCATTAGCCTGTTTTCTAACAACACCTTCTCTTAACTTATAAATGAAAAGGATGGGCACACTAGTTAGACATTTGTAGAAATAGATAATAAGATTGAGCATTGTTAGCTTGTACGTTCTAGTAGGAGCTTTTGTCAGATGACAACTTGCTGTGACATTATTCTATTTGAGTAGTAAAGACTTATATGCAATTGTTGTTGGAGCCTACTCTTTTTATCCTGAATTCTCAGATTGCAGATTTTTGTAGAGTGGGCCTAATATATTTGTTGTTTTAATCCACTGTACATGTTTTTTTTGTTCTCTTGAACTTACATCCTTCAATTTCTGCTCGTACAAATCTAAAATTTTGATAGGCAGATGCTAAAGTTCAGTCCTGTTGTTAGGATTTTTTAATTCTCTGAGGGTATTCTCTTATTTTCAATAATATTTGCATATTTCTGCATCACAGCTCATCTCTTCCATTTCATTCTACTATAATACAAAAAGCATTTGTAGTATAGTTTAGTTTATATCTACTTTTTACTTAATTTACTTAATTGATCTTTCATTTTGTTTTATAGGAGTAGTACTTAGCAATCTCAATTCACACTCCCTTTGTATTCACACTATTGTATATGTGGGGTCATTAGAAATTATCTCATCTTTATATTATCTTTGAGTGCAGACTTGTATATCATAATTCACATGTTAGAATTGACAATCATGAATCAACATGTTGCATTTTTGTGTTGTATGACCTTAAGTTGTTGTTTCTAGTTAGTCTTGCAGCAAGTGGCTTCATAGAAAACCCTGCAAACATAATTCTGGCTAAGGAAAATAAACTTTCTATGTCCAATGGCTAAAAATCATTACAAATTATATCTCAGAGATGAAGATAGTTCAACATAGAGCATGTGACTGAAATTCTCCAAAACAATACTTGTAGCCAAGTATTATATCATTTTCAGGGAAAGCCAATAAGCTGAATACAATTTTCTAGGGAAAAAATAATGTAGAAGCCAACACACATGGCCTTGGAAATTTTAAAGTCTAATATTTTCCGAGATAAAGCTAGGAAAAATAAACTTTTCCCAATTGTAAATCGTTCATGTGCTATAAATGTCATGAATTAAAAAGACACAGTAACAGGAAGTATGGAATTGGTTTGTTGACCTGTCATTTGAGTAAATACTAAATGCCCCCAGCAATATTCTTGTGGGGCTAAGACAAATGTATATGTAATACTTATTGGCAACCAGTACTCTTAATGCATTCACCCTTCAAAGGATTTATCATCACATGACTCCAATGGTTATTCTTTTTGAGCCTCTGCTCCCCTGAAATATTCATGGGTATACACAAACTGTTAGATATTCTAATGTATATTAAGGATTCCGTGGAATATTGCAAGATCCAAATATGGGCACAAGTTAGACAAGGAAACAATCTCAAATCCTAGAAATGACAAATTACAATGATAGTCAAAGGAATGAATCAGAAGAGAGGTTGCAACAGTGGATGCATAGGTCTTTAACATCTTCAGGACTATAGCAATATTAATGCCAATGCTAGAGAACAAGATCCTTTGAGGGCTCATTGGCTATAATATGGATGATGGTTGCCTTTGGATAAAGAAGAGGGAGAGAGAGAGACCAGGTTCTAATAACAGATATCACCAGTCTCTATTTAAAATGGATGCCTACACACCAAGACCTATCAAGGTGAGATGACTATAAAATTAAATCATTGGTTGCAGAAATTAAAATTTATAAGTTTACTTCATTGGGGTAGCATGAGATGTGCAAAAATGGCATTCCTCATGCTCCCATGAAACCATCTCCCCATTGGTTGGCAGGACACTAGCCTATGATAATTTTTTCTCATATTAGATACTCTACAAGTGATTTGGAAAGAGGAGGTAAAAATGGTAACTTTTGGCAGTTTTAATTTCAAGACATTTTAGTGGGGCATTGGCTGGTAGACAGTGAGATTACGTTGAAATGTGGCTTTGCTGCAAAACTACAGAATTATCTAGGAAAATTTTTGTACAAAATTTGCAACTAGAGGCCATTCTGGCCCTCACAGAACTGAAACAGGGAGACTCTTTATGTGGTTGTAATTGTTCTATATGTATCACATTAATAGGGATATCAATCAACTAATGGATCACTAAGGTAATTACACCATTAGCCTAGACTTAAAGGGGGGCATATTTTTCAAAGGTGATTCTAGAACTATATATTGACAAGACCTTGACAAAGGTTTTGTTTGATTACATAGTTGTTATAGTTTTAAGGTCAAGTAATTAAGCTAAGAGTTGGCATCAACAGAACTGAAATAAACTAAGAGAAAGGTGTGAACATAAGTTTGAAATAGTCTCTAACTTGGTGTTGTGAAACTACTTTGTTTCATATAAAGATTAGGTTTTGTTCTTGTCATAATAAAACCCTATATGAATTTACCTTGTCAACGGTTAGAGTGATTTCCATTTGACAACATACATCATGTATGCGCTTAATAGACACAAAGATACAAATTACAATGAAAAAACGTAGTGATCCTAAATTTGTCAACATATGATAGTAATTCTCGTTGCAATCTCATTGTGCATAGGTTGAATAAATTCAAGAACCAACGGTAGTAAACCAATCACTGACTTTGAATTATATTTTGAACATATTTTTGACAAACCTTTCATTGCAATTACGAACCAAAACATAGTTCCATAACACTTACCTTATGTGACCCTGAAATATTGATTTTTGCATCAAATTTGTTTACATTAGTACACATAGACAGTGAACCTATCTACCCTACACTGATATGACCTTGAAATTTGAGTATACTTAACTGAGATATCATATTTGACGAAGTTTGATACATTGACATATTGCCACGATGTATTGGTCTTAACATTGATACATTCAACCTCCATTGACATTGAAATTACACATAGACCACAATGTAAGATAGACCTTTGGAATTTAGACGTCACAAATGTTTTGGGCATTGATATGTTGACCTCAGGTAAGTAGTAGCATTAGTATAAGAATATCCTAAGATTGCAGTAGCTAGACATTGATAGTAACGTGTCCTATTGACTTGATATAATTACACATGGGATGGTGAGTTAGCACTTATATATTAATGTGATGTTGTAACTTTGACTTAACCTATCATGACTAATAATTATGACTAGGACTGTAATGTATAACTTGTTATAACATTAATACACTACGTTGAATATAGATGAAATGATAGTTGATATTATTACAGGACTTCTAAGGATAACATTGTCTTGAATGATAATTGACACAAAGAGGAGGTAAAAATGGTAATTTTTTGCAGTTCTAATTTCGGGACATTTTAGTGGGGCATTGGCTGGTAGACAGTGAGAATACATTGAAATGTGGCTTTGCTGCAACACTGTAGAATTATCTAGGAAAATTGGTGTACAAAAATTGCAACTAGAGGCAGTTCTGGCCCTCACAGAACTGAAACAGGGAGACTCTGCATATGGTTGTAACTGTTCTATATGTATCACATTAATAGGGATATCAATAAACTAATGGATCACTAAGGTAATTACACCATTAGCCTAGACTAAAAGGGGGACATATTTTTCAAAGGTGATTCTATAACTAAATATTGACAAGACCTTGACAAAAGTTTTCTTTGATTACATAGTTGTTATAGTTTTAAGGTCAAGTAATTAAGCTAATATTTGGCATCAACAGAAGTAAAATAAACCAAGAGAAACGTGTGAACATAATTTTGAAATAGTCTCTAACTTGGTGTTGTGAAATGACTTTGTTTCATATAAATATTAGGTGTTGTTCTTGTCATAATAAAAACCTATATGAATTTACCTTTTCAATGGTTAGAGTGCTTTCCATTTCACAACATACCTCATGTATGCACTGAATTGACACAATGATACACATTACAG
Source organism: Pinus albicaulis (assembly GCA_034641835.2). Taxonomy (NCBI): domain Eukaryota; kingdom Viridiplantae; phylum Streptophyta; class Pinopsida; order Pinales; family Pinaceae; genus Pinus; species Pinus albicaulis. The sequence goes on along the minus strand of CM076583.1, from coordinate 211,289,640 downwards.
TGAAAAAACATAGTGATCCTACAATTTTCAACATATGATAGTAATTCTCGCTGTAATCTCATTGTGCATAGGTTGAATAAATTCAACAACCTAAGGTAGTAACCCAATCACTGACTTTGAATTATATTTTGTACATATTGTTGACAAACCTCTCATTGCAATTATGAACCAAAACATAGTGCCATAACACTTACCTTATGTGACCCTGAAATATTGATTTGTGCATCAAATTTGTGCACATTAGTACACATAGACAGTGAACCTATCTACCCTACACTGATATGACCTTGAAATTTGAGTATACTTAACTGAGATATTATATTTGATGAAGTTTGATACATTGACATATTTCCACGATGTATTGGTCTTAACATTGATACATTCAACCTCCATTGACATTGAAATTGCACATAAGCCACAATGTAAGATAGACCTTTGGCATTTCTACTTCACAAGTGTTTTGGGCATTTATGTTGACCTCAGGTTAGTACTAGCATTAGTATAATAATATCCTAAGATTGCAGTAGCTAGACATTGATAGTAACATGTCCTATTGACTTGATATAATTACACATGGGATCATGAGTTAACACTTATATATTAATGTGATGTCGTAACTTTGACTCAACCTATCATGACTAAGCAGTATAACTAGGACTTGTATGTATAACTTGTGTAAACATTAATACACTAGGTTGAATACAGATGAAATGATAGTTGATCTTATTACAGTACTTTTAAGGATAACATTGTCTTGAATGATAATTAATAGAAAGAGAAGGTAAAAATTGTAATTTTTGGCAGTTTTAATTCCATGACATTTTAGTGGGGCATTGGCTAGTATACAGTGAGATTATGTTGAAATGTGGCTTTGCTGCAACACTGCAGAATTATCTAGGAAAATTTGTGTACAAAAATTGCAACTAGAGGCAGTTCTGGCCCTCACAAAACTTAAACAGGGAAACTCTATATGTGGTTGTAACTGTTCTATATGTATCACATTAATAGGGATATCAATCAACTAATGGATCACTAAGGTAATTACACCATTAGCCTAGACTAAAAGGCGGACATATTTTTCAAAGGTGATTCTAGAACTATATATTGACAAGACCTTGACAAAGGTTTTGTTTTATTACATAGTTGTTATAGTTTTAAGGTAAAGTAATTAAGCTAAGAGTTGGCATCAACAAAACTGAAATAAACCAATAGAAAGGTTCTCACCCTCACAGAACTAAAACAGGGATACTCTGTATGTGGTTGTATCTATTCTATATGTTTTTGGAAATTTCATGTTCAAGAGAAAGCGCATTCCTCTTATCACTCTTGTATGGGTAACTATGTTTGTGATGAAAAGTGTACATATTACTCTCTTGAATTACACCAAAGAAACCAAGTGGAGGATTCTTGAAATTTGGCAGGTCATCATTGCAAAATGAAAAATCATACATCTATGGAGATATGTTGTTCTTTTGACAAATCATCCAGATGCAACAAATCTTTTTGCTTGAAGGTTGGACATGAAGGTCTTCATAACTGTAAGCCACCTCAACATTTCTAGGAAGAATTGTTCTCTCCCAAGCTGCAAAAGTTCGTGTGTGATAAAATTGAGATTGAGTATCGTGAAAAACACACTTATCTTGTGAGATATTGTCCTAAAAAAATGCATGCATGGAGGGTGTGATGAACATCTCTATGGTAATGAGCATGCGTGTTATAGGAAATGTGAAGTTGATTATTTTGTGAGATTTTCACTAAACTTGTGCAAAAGACATTCTCATTTCAGGACAGAAGAGGTTGCATTGAGTATGAACATGTCTCTGAACAAAGTAGCATGCATAAGGATGGTTACAATACCATGACACTTTTTGAAACATACCTTGATGGTCTGCATCTTCACACACTAAATCCAGATGTTGCACGTTATAGTAAGGTAAGATGTAAAGATTGTAGGTATTTTTTTCAAAGACCAGTCAATCATTCTGGTTTACATGAAATGGTCTCATGGGAACATAAGGAATGTCATTTTTGAACCAGAACATGAAGAATTTGATATCCAGGGTAGGAAATATACATGGGGGATCACATCATTGCACCTTTCCTTGTCCATTTTTGGCTTACAATTAAAGATTAAATGCCCATAAATCCTTGAGAAAAAGGATTGTTACTCATCAAGATAAAACAAATAGCAAACGTGGATGGAACTTACAGAGAAATTTAAATTTCAGAAATAAAAACAAAATGATGCTTGTTAAATATGTGTTATAACAATTTCTAAAATTTTCTTACTATAAATATGTGTTATGACAATATGTAATTTTCTTACTATTCTAATTTTCTTCGTTTGTGTGAAAATTCCAACAATTAGAGGAGCCTTATAGACATTGTAGTGTGTGGATTGCAAGGACGCTTTGAAATCAATGAATATACCAAATCCTCAATCATGTTCCTCATTTAGTACAGATTTCAGAAGTTAAATACTGGTATGACATTACACAAAATACAAAGAGGAAACTATGGCATATGAGAAGACCACTGAACTAAATCATTTTAAGAGAAATTTGCAACTCAACTGTATTCTCAAATGCAAATATCTATCATTAGCAAGTGCGCGATGGATAATTTAAATGGTTTCACAATTGTTTAAGCCTTAATTGAAAAGGATTCTGGCTATCAGCAAAAATCACACAAATCTTGCAACTCTTACACAACATTTAAGGCCGAATCATAAGTCTCATTCCCACAAGAGTTGAGAACGGTGGTTAGAGACATGATCGGTGGTCGACTGAGGTACTCTTCTACATTATTGGTGCTACCCTTCTTGTACTTGTTGTTCAAATGAAACTGTTGTAGATATGTGGACCACTTCTGATGGTGATCGTTCTGCAACTTCCCTTGTGTCTGTATGAATTGCAGGGATCGGTGGTTTATGTGGATGATTGTTTCCTTCCCCAAAATGTAATGCTTCCATTGTCAACAAGCCTGAACAATGGAATACATTTATTTGTCATAAGTGGGATACTTTCGAACTCTGTCGGACAATGTATCATTCTGATATGCCGCTAGATGCCCCTGTTGAGTAAGAACTGCCCTGATAGTATAGTCAGAGTCATCTGTCTCGATCTCAAAGGGTTGCTTCAAGTCTGGTAATGTGAGCACTGGGGCAGAATAGAGGCGATGTTTCAATTCTATGAATGCCTTCTGTTGAGATTCTTGCCAAAATAATTTTTCTTTCACTCCTCCCTTGGTGACTTGACTCAAGGACCAAGTGATATGAGAGAATCCCAACACGAACATGTGGTAGAAATTATCAAGACCCAGAAATTTTGGAAGCTCTATTAAAGTGGTTGGCGCTGGTCAATACTGAATGACTTGGATCTTCGTTCGATCCACATGCACCCCCCTTTCATCAATAGTGTATCCCAGATATTGAACCTGGGTCATACCAAAACTGCGTTTCTCCAAATTGGCACACAACTTATGTTTCTGCAGTGTTTGGAGGACTTATCGGATGTGGTGGAGGTGCTCTTCCCAAGTCTGGCTGAAGATCAAAATGTCATCCAAGTACACCACTACAAATGAGTTGGTGAATGGCTGTAAGATGTTTTCCATCAACCTCATGAAGGTTGCAGGAACATTTCTCAACCCGAAAGGCATGACCAGCCATTCGAAAAGGCCCTCCTTGGCTTTGAAGGCAGTCTTCCACACATCAGAGGGTTCGATTGGTACCTGGTGATAACCAATTTCATTTGATCTCGTTGAAATATTTCTCCCCTTTGAGTTGGTCCAGAAGGTCATCAATCCGTGGGATCAGGTACCTATTCTGGACAGTGATCTTGTTAAGTGCCCGATAGTCAATACAGAGTCTCCCATCCTTATTTTGTACTGACATTATTAGGCTCCCACAGGGCGATGAACTTGGCTAGATGTGACCTTTCTGCAACAGCTCTTGAATCTACCTCTTGATTTCATCATTCTCCAGAATAGAGCGCCGATAGATCGGTCCATTGGAAAAGAAGCCAAGCAAAGGGATTTTTGACCCAAGATGGGGTTTAAAATCTAAAAGAAAAATTAAAAGGAAAATTAATATTTCCTAAGGTCTAAGTGGATAAAACCCATATGTTCTAGAGGGTTCCTAATAGAAAAAATAGGAGAAGACATAATATGTAGGCTCATGCTAGGGGAAAACCCCACTCATTGGGGAAAACCCAATCAAAATTTTTCCTTCAGTAGATTTAAGATGAAATGACCAAGACCTTTAGACTATATACTTCCTCCATCAATTCATCACTTCACTGTGTTAGCACCAATATTTCCATGACACTGAGATCTCCTTTGCTTGAACCTAAAATCCATCCCCATTACCTTGATTGAGTTTGAGATAACAACATAACACTGAGCATCATTATTAAGATCATCGAGCATCATCATAGCACTGAGCATCATAACTGAGATCATCGAGCATCTTCATAGCATTGAGTATCATAATATAGCACTGATTCTTTGGTAGATTTGTGTTGACATCGAGGCCCTATTTTTCTACAACATCATAGCATGGAAGTTTCCTAAATCGTAACATAGATGGTTACCTGAATTTTTTAATAGGTTCGAGACCTTATCCTCCAACACTGAACCTGTGATCATGATCCAAACTATATCTGTGGTCTGAAGCTTAAGATGTGTCCAAAATTATGTGGTATAAATGTGAAACTATACCCCTGTATATATAGTTGTTTTCCATAGTTATTGATTCGACATGATAGTGTGAAGTGTTGTGTTTGGATTTGAGTTGAATTGAAAATTGATTGAGGCCAACTTAAGGAGGCATATTTGATGACTTGTGTCACTTGACTTGAGCATTGTCTTTAGGTGGTAGGGTTTCAATTTTTTCCATTTACTGGGAAATCTCACCCAAAACACGATTAAGCCTTAGCCCTTACATGCAACCTGCTACCCCTCAAAATGCATTTGCATTTTGAGCTTATTCTTTCCATCAGTTAATATAATATCATATCAATGAATCAAAAGGAAGATTGACGTACCATTTAGGAGGACCAAATTAACAATTAGAAGCTAGCATTCTCCATAATGTTTCTGAATATAATAATGCATATATGAAAATTAATTTTTTTAATCCATTATGAAAAGGATGTTGTTCTGATATCCTAGGTTAGATTGAGACAATGTGCATGAACATATATATCTTTCCAATGATGTTATCACATAATGAGAAAATATTGTTCATGTTTGTGGGCCCCATATAAGCATTTTGGATATAGAAGCAATCAAGTAGAACACATCAATTTATTTTTTGGACACCCATTATAGTATGGGTATACCAATCAAAATGATATTTGAAGCCTGAGAATATACATACGCTAATTGGTTTATGTACATCCTTCCATTGCATCATATTCATAAACCTTTGATGCCTTACATACACCTCTGTATTCTAGTATTGTAATTGACTTCATGCCAAAATATAGCATTAAAGAAGTTTGAATCATACCCTACTGTTGGAAATAAGTTTGAAAATGAAATATATGTGTGATGGATCCAAACTCTCAAAAGGTGGTAGCATCAATTGTGCATGAGTAGCATCTAATGATAAGTGGCTAATCTGCCTATCCTTATCCTATTATTTAGAAAGCACCAATAAGCATTAGATCTAGAAGAATTATGGCATGAATGAGTCTATTCTCCCATCTGATGAGAACCTCTTGGAAGCCATGGCCTCTTATGGGCCATGATCAAGGTTCCTGGAGTAGGTTTCCTTTTCTTATGTCAAGCTCCTTAAAAAATGAAATAAGTTATTTGTATAATAGTTCATTTTCTTGTGTCAAGCTTGTTAATAAATGAAACAAGGTACCAGAGCAGAGTTCCTTGTCTTGTGTCAAGATCGTTAAAAAATGAAATAGATCCCAGTTTTATTCGAGTCTTTGCTTAGATCTCATAAGTTCCCAATCGAGTCTTTCACTTGATCTCATAAAAGAACCTTAATTTCGTCCACCTGTTAGTACCCATTAGTCTACTTAGGTGAATGAAATGGAGTTTGGGGGGCATGTGACTCAAATTGAGTCATTATCCTAGGGCCATGAAAACTTATTTCAAGCATACTTGTCTCTATTTGAAGCTTGTGTAAAAATGAAACCACTCTCAAGCATAGTTTTCCCTCATGTTTCAAGCTTGTAAAAAAATAAAACCAATTTCAAGTATAGTTTCCCATGTTTCAAACTTCTGTAAAAATGAAACCATTCCCATCCTAGCTCTCATGATTTCCATTTTATCAGCTTGTTTTGCTAGATGAGCCTTGGTTTTCTCATTCCATTATCACAATAATGTACAATATGCAATTATCTATAATAGTTTAAAACATGAGAATGTAGTCAAAGTGTGCCACATCTCATATAAAAATAATAGCTAAAGGAAAAATAATGTTGTGCCTAGTGCAAAGTTACCCTTTGTCTAAAACTACTATTTCAATCCTCTTATTGCAACCATAGGCTCACCTCCTACAAATCCTATTATGAACTTCTCCTAACACACTTCATCCTTGGCACACTCGAATTCATTGACACCCCCTGACACACACTCTTATTCATTCTTTTCCATGCATTTTGATGTATTTCTCCCTTGTGATGCCACAACACTACCTAACACTCCTCATCATGCATTGACATTGTTCAACATGTGTTGGCATGCCCTATCCCTACCTAACTATCATGCCCTCAAAACTACCCTTACTTAATTTGCAATTTGGAAACCCAACCAAGCCCTCGCTTGACTACAAGAGCTTGACCAAGTTACAGTTACTACAACTAGATTATGTTGCTGAATTGTGTAGCTTTGGTGGCACTCCACAAGCCTAGTGAAATGGGTTTGTGTAAGTTTGGTCACAAAAGGATTTGTGGGAAAATAATCCAAGCGAAGGGATTTTGGAGCCAAGATCGCTTGGGATTTTGGAGCCAAGATAGGCTTTAAAATATTAAATAAAATTAATATTTCCTAAGGTGTAAGTGGATAAAACTCGTAAGTTTTGGAGTGTTCCTAAGAGGCCTAGGAAAATATATTTAAGGAGGCCTTGGGATGAAGGAAATAACATAAAGTGAGAAAGAGCTCATTTGATCGAGGAGGCCAGGAGAGATGTAGTCCTAAAATAGGGCGAGTTAGAGGATCGAGTAAGGGATACTAAAGGGAGGTCATGATCATCCACCGGGAGAAAGATCATCATGTGAGGATTCACAATAATATTAGGATGTAATATTGTTGGTTATTTTATGGAAGATTGTGCTTAAGAGAGGTTTCTCATGATAATATGGGCATGTGATTTCAATGGTCTCTTTTCGTGAAGGCCACATCAAATTCTAAAATAGCAGAGAGGGTTGAGACCCTCTCTTGTGGTGGTTAGTAGGCCGCAAGGTCTTTGATAAATATCAACAAAAATGAAGGAGGGCATGCACGAGAATTTAGGGCTAGAACAGAAGTAGCTACAAGCATAATATTGATTGAGGTAACCCTAGTTTGAGGGTTGTAGAGATCTTAAGTTCAAGTCAAGATTCAGTCAAATAAATGCCCATAATCTATGGATCCATATGAGCTAGGCCTAGTCTCTTAAGGAGGAAATATCTGTTGTTTTTTCTCTGGGTGGGTAGGGTTTTTTCTAAAGAGATTAGAAAAAAAGTATAATTTCCTAGTTATGGTCATTTCCTAGCATTTTTAGTCCATAAGGTATGCCCTTAAGATCGTGACAAATCTGCGTAGAAGAAGAGGGGTTGTGACCCTCAGAGTGAGGTTTATCTCTGCAATATAAACCACAGATCTGGAATACGGTTTGCAAAACTATTTGTGGAGATAACAGATCCAAAGGAGGGTGGAACCTGATCAGAAGAAATGTGGCATATGAAGAATGGATTGACATGAAGATGAGTTTATTTCGGTCAACTGTCCATAGAGTTTTGGAAAAAGATATGAAGCAACCTATACAAATTATTTAATGGATAATTAGTGGATTATTTGTGACCCAAGTTTAGTCATCTACAAATTGTTAGAAGGAAGATAAGAGGAGTAGTTCATATATATTCATAGGCTGGAAAAAAAAGAAATTGGTACACAAGAACAATGATTTTGGGAGGAATCATATCATCGTTAGGTGGAAAATTTAAAGAGCCCTAGATGAGGGTAGTGTTGTGGGCCCTATATCAATAAAAGGCTTGACTGTGGTTGAGAAAATTGATGGAATTCTAAGTACAGTTTGAGGGTTTTTAGGTGACTGTCAAAGAAGAGCCCTAAGTTCTATACTTGTGAAGGAAAATAGGATTGGTAGAAGGGTAGGTGTATTGCATATAACGATGTGCAAACTTTGAAGGACTAAAGTAGCAGGCAAGTGGGCCAACCAACTATACCTAGTTCACTATATTGCAGAGGAATGATTTAGTGAGAAGAAGGGAAAAATACATAACCCTATACTTTTCATCATGGAGTATTAGTATGGAAAAATTGGGTAGACCAAAGAGATGATCACAAATGGAGTTGCGAACAACTGATCAAGGACCCTAAGTGTTTTTGACCTTGAAGGAAAAAGGAGGTAGCTATACAACATAGTTCTTTTAGCCGATTTTAGTAAACTAAAGGAGTTGAACTCATTGATAGAGGGAGATTAAGGAGTTTCAAAATGGGAGGCAAGAGGACCTTCCATATGTGTTCAGGACTCGTGGACTGAAAGGGTTTTGTGTGGCCACCTGTTACACAGCAATTTGTCACCGTCCCTGCCATTCCCCATCCCTCACATTGGAGGGCTCATTCTGTGACCTGTGAGAAGAGACAAGACTTGAAAATACTTTCATGACATCCCTCTGAACATGAGCTTTCATTTCCCTGAAGACATCTCCTTGTGAAAAACCCTAAAAACACCTCTTTTTGCATTGGCGAGGGCAGCCAGTTCAGTACCTGCACCAATGGGGGAAATCCTTCAAAGAGGGCACACCAATTGGCACTCTGTCCCAGAGTCACACTCGCGCTAGCCAATTTAAGCAGTGTTTTTAAAAAAATAAATGGCGGAAGTTTCATCCTAAAAAATTCCTGGACTGCTATCTATCTTGAGTTGGGAGGTTTGGCTACGGATCTCCATAGAGAGGAAGTGGTTTTCCACCTCTCATGGAAGCTTCCTTGATCATAAGGCCAATCCCATGATTATAGGGATCCCAACTCCCCTTCCTCCATCTATAAATGCTTGCTCATCTCCATTGCAAGCTAGTCTTCAAGTTCCTAAATTTCCAAGAGCCTTATGCTGCAAGAGCCTTGATTATTCCCTTAAGGCAAAACTCAAGCAAGGAGACTATTGTCAAGATTCAAAGAGAGAGGTTTGTCCCATGCTTGACAGTATTTTCGAGACGTGTTCTGCTGGCGACCCTCCGAAGGAGAATTCAGCGTCAGAACTCGGTTGTAATTTTCCTTTGATTGATTAATAATAAATGACTATTGGTTATGGTTCCACTCTTGTTGTTATTTATGATGATGAGTTATGTCCTTTTTGACTGACATATAGTTGCATCTACTGGATTTTACATTTTCGTTTGTTTTGTTTCTCACATGTGCAGGTGTCCATCACGGAGATCGTGGGGATCGTGATCTGCCAGGGCTAAGGAACGGGAGCGCTACCTCTTCTACAAGAAATAGCGTTGGATTCCAGGTAAGCCTTCATCACTGGTTGGATTATTTCCAATTAGGAACCTGCACTATAGCATGAACGATTGTTTCTAGACCCGGTCTGGGCTAGTAGGTATCGCCTCTGTCCGCAGAGGGGATTTACCTCCACAACAAATTGGCGACTCCACTAGGGATCGTTAGCTTGTTGTCGTTCGTTTTGTAAGCTACAGACGGAGCCTGAAGTTAGCCAGATAGACTTCGAAATGCTTTTGCTCTGAAATTGCGAAGTAGATCGAAGTTGCTTCAGTCAATCTCCGGTTTAGTTTGTAAACTAAACACTTGGAGCACTGTCTTGTCTCTTCGGTTCATTCTTGATTCTGCTTGCTTGATCAGCTCTTTTGAGCTAGTTCTTTTTGTGAATTTGGGTTTTTGAAAACTCCAAACATCACTGGTGTGATATTGGATTTCTTAGTTTTTATTTTTGCATAGCAAACTTGACTGGCGCGTTTTTTAGCGTGACAGTCGCGCCAATTGGCGCTAGTTGTCAATGTATTACCCGCGCCAATCCTGGTATGGCGCTAGTTTCAGCCTGACAGTCGCGCCACTCCTGGGGATTGCTACGGTTTGCTTGTTTTTGACCTTCCTGAGCTTGATCAGTGTGTTTTATTGCATTATTTGAGTGATTGGTTTCTTCTTCATTCGAATTCCACTTTGTCTCGCTTTGGGCCTAGATTACATGGTTCATTTGAGTCTTGGAGATTCTGCTTGAAGTTGTAAGTCTGGTCTTGGTTGGGAGAAATTCTTTTTTTTTCCATTTTCAGGCATTGGTGCTTGTTGTCAATTAGCAACCCGCGCCAATTTGGCATTGGCGCTAGTTTTCAGTGAGCAAGTCGCGCCAGTTGGTGCTAGTTGTCAATGACAAAGTCGGGCCAATTTCAGGGTGTGTGAAAATTGAGACTTTTTCCCTGAATCCTTCACCAGTGTGTCTTTCCCTTCCGGTATTTTCTCTATATGAGCATAGATTACATTTCTCATTGTTTGAAATGTCTTCTCTCCATGATTTCTTGATGTAAAAGGGAATGAATTCCTTGTTTTCATCTCTTGCTTTGGAAGTCCTCTTTGTGTTCGACCTCATATGTCTTGTCGCCTTTTGAAGGATTTCATGACAAAGTGTTTGAAACAATGATTGCATTCTTAGTGTTTGTTTACATCTCTTTTGCGTTCATCCTTCATTAAGAAGATTTGCGTTCTTTTAGTTTTCGTCTCATAGTTTTCTTTTCGTTAAAATGCATTGGATCACATTGCGTTGAAAATTATTTTTGAGATTTACCATTAAACTTAGATCACATTGTTTAATGATTGAAAGCTAGAAATCGCTATGAGTGCATTCTCTTTCATTGAAAGCATGCATTAAGTAGATTTTTATTTCATCGAAAAATGCATTGAGTGCATTCTTATCATTTGGAAAGGAAAAGGAAATAGTGCATAGATTACAATTGCATGGTTTTCGAAAAAGAGGATTTTGCATAGATTACATTGCATTATTCGCATCGTTGAATGTTTGAAGATACTTTTGGATAGTGAAAGTCATCTACTTTTGGAAATTTCTTTTACAGTGTTGTTGTTTGTCACATCATTGTTTGAAGCTCTTCCCTTAACTAGATAACATTCATCAAATTGAAAAGTTTTCTTTTCTCATATAGCTACATATAGGAGATTTTCAGATGACATACGATAGGGCCTTGAAACCGAGAAGTAATTGAAGATAAACTATAAAACTTATTCGATTTACGCTAAGGCAACATTGAAACATTAACGGAACATTTAGAGGTCTAGGTTAGAGACGTGTTCGGGCGTCTTAAAACCTAGTAGCTATCGTTCGCCTCTTGGCTTTAGACAACGCTAGTACGGACTTGTGCTTCCCGTACCGTCGCGTATGTAAAGGGAGACCCCACTAGGTTTCTATCCTTTATCCATAGGAAGCCCAGTCTGCCACCTTATACCCGTGATACACTGGACACAACACTTGGGGAGATTTTCGGCACGTACATTAAGTCCTTGGTTGATTTCTCTTTCATTTTGAAACCAAGGTGTATATTGTAGTTCACGGTTATTTGGTACACCCTTTGCCTAGTATTCCTGAGTAGTCATTTCGATATTTTCTGACTCTTTAAATTAGAAAAGGTCATCAAGCGCTTGTCCTTTCATGCTTGTTTCCAATCTGAAAGTGATAGAGTCATCTTTCATCCATTTCTCAACTCTTAAAACATGAAACGGTGAAGTTTCTATGTTTCAATGTGGTAAAATAAATCGTCTGTGATCACACGTCCTGTTAGAATTTGCTTGTTGGCAATTTGATTATGTGCCTTGGTTTTTAACCCGTGTGTGGTTTTGAGTTGTTGATGGCAACTTTTCCAGAGTTCACCAACCAAGGAATCCCCTCCGATGGAAATCCTGGTCATTTTCCTCCTTTTGGAAATGTTGGTGCTCCTTATATGGCAACGTTGTCCCTTCCTGGGTTAATTGTTGGGTTGCCTGTTTGGTTGTTCTCAACCTCTGTGGTTCTGAATGTCTCAGCTACTGTTCAATTAGTTCCTCCACCTGAACAAAATCATGTTGATTCCAAGGTGGAACTCTCCCCTTCTTAACCTATTTTTGTGTCCTCCTCTTCTTCTTCGCCTAGTGAAAGTCTGGATTTGGGTAACCAGGTTGCTAAGAAGAAGAAGAAGAAGACAAAGAAGAAGAAGTATGATAAAAGAGAGGCTAAATTTTTCGCTATTGTTTCTGACACACCTCCTCTTGATAAACCTCCCAACCCTCCACGGAAAGTCAAGTTCCCTTGCATGTTGTGCACAGGAAACATCTTCTTCGAGACTGCCCTGGCATTACCAACGTGTTCAAAGTATGGTCCAACGGGCGCCCACCATCGCCATTGGCTTCTGGGAGTCAGGTTGGGGGCACGTCTTCAACTGGTACTGGCAAGGCTCCTAAGAAACAAGGTAAGCTCACCAATCCCTATAAGTTGTGTGAAGGGCACCATGCCATTCACCTTTGTCCATATATGGATGAAGCCAAAAGAGTCTTGGACAACGCAACCATTTCTACACCATGTCTCCCAGCTGGTTACCAATGGCTTTCTTTGAGTCCGCCACCAGCTGATCCTCCGATTGGTCAAGAATCATCCTTGGTCGATCCCGCTCCCTCGGAAATTCATATTCACGAATCCATCCCTGACCAACCATTCGTCATGGGAACAGTTGAGCTCGCTCCGTCTACGGTGCACCAGGCCCTTTCCATTGAGAGTGCATCTCACACCCCCCATGTTCTTCTGGTTTCTTCAGATTCTTTAGACTTGGAGAAAGATTCTCCTGTCCCCGTACTTCAAGAAAAAGCTCCTTCACCTCTCGTGATGGAGGCCCCGGAGGATACTCCTCCGACCTTCGAGATGGAGGTCATGGAGGATGCTCCTTCTTCTTCTGTAACATCAGGGGAAGACCTTCGCAGTTCATTGGTAGCCCCTCCGAGTAGTTTGGTCGCTTCCTTCGATTGGAATCGATTCGCAGGATACCGCCTTCCGTCTTATGTGCCTTTCAAGATCACAGTACAGGCTTTTGGTCTGGTCATACCCAGCACCATTGTAGACGAAGGCGCCTCTGTTAGTGTTCTATCCTCAACTACCTGGCAAGCTTTCGGTTCACCGCCGCTTGCACCTATTACGCAGAATCTGTTGACATTCAACAAAAGGACTAGTCTACCGTTAGGGGTCCTTCCACAGTTACCTATTACTTTGGGAGGAAAAACCGTCCATATGGACGTGATGGTTGTTCCAGGCCCCTTGGATTTCAATCTTCTCTTGGGGCGCGATTACACCTATGCCATGGGAGTGCCTGTCTCCTCCCTCTTTCGCATGATGTGTTTTCCACACGAAGGACAGATCGTGACCATTGATCAGCTTTCGTTCTTTGGTCCTGATGTGGCAGCTGGCACGCCATCATCCCTTCCTAGTTTTTATCCACCTGTTGTATCTACCCCACCGCAGGTCAACTATGTGGCTACCTACCCCATGCCTATACTCAGTGATGATGCCGTCATGCATAGTGTGCTGGGGGCATTGGGTCCTGACTTCCAGGATGTTTTCCTTCCATCGGGAGTGGAAATCTTGGAAGCGATGACTTCTTGTTCATTATGATGAAGTCGGTCGGAGCACAATTCCTTGTCTTGTGTCAAGCTCCTTAAAAAATGAAACAAGCTGGTCGGAGCACAGTTCGTTTTCTTGTGTCAAGCTCCCTAAAAAATGAAACAAGCTGATCAGAGCAGAGTTCCTTGTCTTGTGTCAAGCTCCTTAAAAAATGAAACAAGGTTGTTGGAGCAGAGTTCCTTGTCTTGTGTCAAGCTCCTTAAACCATGAAACAAGGTGTTCTGAGGATAGTTCTTTTAATGTGTCAACCTCGTTAAAATAATGAAATACGTTCATGTTCAATTCGAGTCTTTGATAAGTTCTCGTAAAATCCCAGTCGAGTCTTTCTCTTGATATCGTAATTTGAACCTTCACTCCATCTTCCTTTCACATGGATTGAAGCTTGGGGGGCATGTACCTCGAATTGAGTCACCATGCTGGGGGCATGCTTATTTTTTCAAGCATAGTTTATTTCCATTTCAAGCTTGTGTAAAAATGAAATCGGTTTCAAGCATATTTTACCTTTGTTTCAAGCTTGTGTAAAAATGAAACCAACTTCAAGCAGAGTTTTCTGATTTCAAGCTTGTGTAAAAATGAAACCTTTCCCCCTTTACCTCTTATGATTGTCATTTTATCAGCCTATTTTTACCAGATGTACCTTGGTTTTATCACTCCATCGTCATTATCTTCTTGGCTGATTATATGCCTTCACTTAGTTGTTTTACTTGTTCCTAAGGAACCACTGCGATGAGTGGTCTTGTTAGCCAGCCTCTCAACCTGTACTTGTTCTAAGCAATTCCACCATTACCAGAACCAGTTGCTACCCTTTATACCACTCATTCCTCCAGGAGGAGTCATCTTTCAACTCTTTTCTGACTCTCTACACATGGAAAGATTGCCGAGTCCCTTGTCATTTTGATCTCGTTAAAGTGGCTACGAAATGACATCTACCCAGTATACGTTTAGCCCTTTTTTGGGCTGGGATAGATTATTTACGAAAAAGGAATACCCTAGCCTATCGCGACTAGGAGGTTTTCTCAGACATAGTTTTCTACCTTTTCGGATCTGAGGAACTATTTACGAAAAGGGACCGTTGGAGTTTACTTTTCAGCTGTCTTTTCAAACTCTCTAAATATGAAAATACGTCAAGTTCTTCCTTTGTCAGACTCGTTAAACCCTGATGACATTGGATTCAATCATAATGATGCTACTCGAGTCTTTCCTTCCTAGGGTTCGTTAAATGTACTAGGATGGATCCGTCCAAAGGACGGATTTATATGACAAGCATATGGTATCCTCTTCAAGCTTGTGTAAAAATAAAGAGGTACTCACCAGAAATGGTGGCGAAAAATGGAACCAACATCATTGTCGTGTTGACAGTATGTCGCTCTTGAACATGGCACTTGTTTGCATTCGTGTCGGGTTGGGGACATCTCATCTCATTTTTCACTTGCCTCCGTGGGTTTAGGTAATCCCTTTTGACCTCTTATCTGCTCTCTACCTCGTCACTATGACCTATGATATTTTGATGTCAAATACTGCCAAGTCCACTGTCGTGACATTCATATGTTCAAGAGAAGTTGACCTCTGCAAGTACCAACCTTCCTCTGATTCTCATCTGATCGTGATTCAAAAAAACACTATGTTCCTCTGTCTCACGTCGATGATGTGGGAAACACTATGGCCCACCTTCGATCAAGGTCACTTCTGTCGACTTTAGCTCATTATCTAGGAAGTTGATCTAGAGACTTCCTTTTGGTGCCTTGGAGCCTGCATGCCTCAATGGCAGGTTCTTCACATTCAACGTGAGGTTTTCATCATTGGCCTCCGATCAAGTGATTCTACGGGTGTTTTACGCCAGCTCATTGATTCACATGTCGTAGATTGTACCTGTAGTACCTTGAGAGCCATTGTCATTATTGGTTGTACCTCTCGTGTCTATTAACATCTTTAATCATTGGCTGGTAATCAGACGATGTCCTTGCATGTTCGACTTCAGCTCATTTATTCGCATGCTTGAACTTGTACTGTGTTCGGTTCAAGATGGAGCGCAAGACCTTGGATTGTGTCTGTTGTAATCCAGGCTACGATTTTGTGGATTATTATGATTATTTACATGACTCACTTACTGGATGGCTGCGACCATACCTGAGTCTATTTATCGATCCTCACTGGATGGCTGCTTCCATGCCTTGGATCTAGATTATTGTATACTTTTTTATGGATGACTGCGCCCATACCACGTATATATCATGTATTTGAGACATCAGCTGTACTCCTTCACGCAGGTCTTCCGACGGCGGAGTTTTTAGTTGGACACGTTCTCGTAAAGCATTTCACCCCTCTCTCTCGTTCGGGCCTGATACTTTAGGGGGCATCTGTTACACAGCAATTTGTCACTGTCCCTTCCATTCCCCATCCCGCACATTGGAGGGCTCATTCCGTGACCTGTGAGAAGAGACAAGACTTGAAAATACTTTCATGACATCCCTCTGAACATGAGCTTTCATTGCCCTGAAGACATCTCCTTGTGAAAAACCCTAAAAACACCTCTTTTTGCATTGGCGTGGGCAGCCAGTTCAGTACACGCGCCAATGGGGGAAATCCTTCAAAGAGGGCGTGCCAATTGGCACTCTGTCCCAGAGTCGCACTCGTGCCAGCCAATTTAAGCAGTTTTTTAAAAAAAATAAATGGCGGAAGTTTCATCCTAACAAATTCCTGGACTGCTATCTATCTTGAGTTGGGAGGTTTGGCTACGGATCTCCATAGAGAGGAAGTGGTTTGCCACCTCTCATGGAAGCTTCCTTGATGATAGGGCCAATCCCATGATTATAGGGATCCCAACTCCGCTTCCTCCATCTATAAAAGCTTGCTCATCTCGATTGCAAGCTAGTCTTCAAGTTCCTAAATTTCCAAGAGCCTTGATTATTCCCTTAAGGCCAAAATCAAGCAAGGAGACTATTGTCAAGATTCAAAGAGAGAGGTTTGTCCCATCCTTGACAGGATTTTCAAGACGTGTTCTGCTGGCGACCCTCCGAAGGAGAATTCAGCGTCAGAACTCGGTTGTAATTTTCCTTTGATTGATTAATAATAAACGACTATTGGTTATGGTTCCACTCTTGTTGTTATTTATGATGATGAGTTATGTCCTTTTGGACTGACATATAGTTGCATCTACTGGATTTTACATTTGCGTTTGTTTTGTTTCGCGCATGTGTAGGTGTCCATCACGGTGATCGTGGGGATCGTGATCTGCCGGGGCTAAGGAACGAGAGTGCTACCTCTTCTACAAGCAACAGCGTTTGATTCCAGGTAAGCCTTCATCACTGGTTGGCTTATTTGCAATTAGGAACCTGCACTATAGCATGAATTATTGTTGCTAGACCCGGTCTGGGCTAGTAGGGATTGCCTCTGTCCACAGAGGGGATTTACCTCCACAACACCACCATTAACAAGTACGTCAAGTGTTTTCTTGTTCATAGATTGGTTTTCAAAGGACTAACACGAAGCCCTAGTAGTATTCCTTGTATCAATGTGATTGTAAAGGGTCATGATCCCTGGTACAGGAGCTCTAGCATGTTGTTATATAGTTTGTAATATAATGAAGAAGGTTTGAAAAAGTTAAAAATTTTCATGTGCACTAGTTGATTCCCTCATGTGTGTATATTTCATCGTGCATTAAAGTAGATATGTTGTGGCACTTGAGTGTGTTTGCATCAAATATTCTAAGACCAAACCAAAATTATCATGTGTCATGAAAATTCAACATATGCCTTGCTCACTTAAGAACTACCTATAGCTTATCCTATGCTACTCATATCCAATCTCAACTCATGCCACTTAACAAGTTACCAATACAAGGCTCACATTCAACCGTGGTAGTAAAACAACTTAGCAATGCAATTTACATCTTTACATGCCATATCACATGGTGAATATTAAAATGTCTTGGCACTATGTGGCACATGTTATTATCCCCTGAATTCCTTGGCATGCTTTGGCACTCCCTAACACACACTACGAATCCCTGACATACCCTAGCACTCGAGCATGCTTTAGAACTAGATAACATATAACCTTGTCACTCCTTCCTTAGCACAACTGAAACTCACAGATATTCCCAATGACACACTCTTATTCATTCATTTCCATGAATTTTGAACTATTTGTCCCTTGTGTTTCCATGGAACTCACTAACATTCCCTGGCATGCATTAACACACCCTAACACTTGGCACATCATGTAATGTTACCCTGGAACTCTAACATTCCTTGGAACTACCTAGCATGCCTTGTCACTCCCTCATTAGCACACCTAGAACTCACTAACACTCCCTGACGCACATTCTTATTCATTCATTTCCATGCATTTCAAACTAGTGCTCTCTTGTGCTTCCCTAGCACTCCCAAACACTCCTTGGCATGCATTGACACACCCTGACACCTGACACATCTTGGAATGTTTCCCTTGACTCTAGCACGCCTTAATAATGCCTAACATACCTTTTCACTCCCTCCTTAACACACCTGGAACTCACTGACACTTCCTGTCACAAACTGTTTTTTCATTCAATTCCATGCATTAACTTGACCTAGTTCTCCCTTTTGTCTCCCTAACACTTCCTAGCATACATTGAGACACCTTAGAACCTAGCTATTGGATTTATGTCTTACACTAACATTCCAACTCAATTATGTGCCTTACCCCTTCGAACAAACTCTAACAGTAACCAAAGGATCATGTCTTAGGAGTCTTCAATGCCTAAAAAAATGTTCGACACAATACTCAAGAATTTGTTGTTATTCACTAAAGAAGGAGGCTAGTTGTGTTTGTGTCCCTTACCTTAACAAATATTCCCATTGACCATGTGACACGACCTATTATCATCACATTAAAAATAAGATCTTGTCATGGTCATTATGACAGAATGGGATCGAGCCCATCAGAGAGAAATTTTAAGAACCATTCCTAATGACAAGGCATGGGCAACATACAGAGATGAATGGAGGCAAACCTGGAAGCTTCACAACACCAAAGTACTTGATGCAAATCTTCAAAATCATACAGATATAAAACATCTTGTACCCGAACGACGAGTATACCCCAAAGGCAGCCGATGGATTCATGATATGGTATACTCCCGTAGCATGCGAGCATCTTGGGAAGTAGAAGAATCTCTATCACAAGACTTCTATGATCTTACTGTCACATGCACTGGTGAAAGTGATAGATCATGAGTCTATCACAAATATCTAGTCATTAGCAGGACTAGAAATCTCGAATGGAACTGGACCCGATTCAAGCAATGGCCAGGTAATAATCCTGATTTTATTTTTCCTGACATAATCTATGATTTTGCAGGGTACAAAATATTATGGTGGGATCTCATGAACAAATATGGTCCTAACGAGACCCACTACACGAAAATCAAATTTGGTGCTATCGACCTAATGGAATCATGCCAACAATCCCAATGGTTCAGAGAATGGTGGAAGGACTACGGATTGAATTCAACTGCAATGGATCCTGTTCCATATGAGACCTTTTTCAAAAATAAGTGTAATTGGTGTATTGAACTTGGAATATGTGAATGTTTTCATATGCCATTCCAAAAGGTTAGAGAACTCAACCAGTTTGGAACAATCTACATGGGAAATGATCCAATTTTAGAGATGTATATGAAAACACATCATCAATGGTTGGTAATGACTAAAATTAAACATCAAATTATACTTAATAAACCTATTATTGTAAGACGGATTTATACCAAAGCATGGAATGATACCACCTTCCAAAGGTATAGATTCCCCGGCATAAAAATTCTTGAAGATCCAGCAGAGACAAGTACCAGTGGTTCTCGTGGGCTCCACTAATAAAAAGCCTCCACCATGTATTGTCTCCCAGTCACGAGATTATAGTGACCGGCTTTTCTCGAGGGATTTTCCTAGTTAAAAAGCATAGTCAATGTACATAATAATTAATGTTTCCTCGTGGGCCTTGTACTTAAAGGTATCCATAGTGTACCACACACACTTTCACATGTCCAAAATCGGGAGAAAGGAATCTCCGTGCGGATGTCACGTTAGTGTTACCCGAAAACAACGATTCCTCCTCCACGTCATAGACATAGGACGATCCGAATTGACTGGTTGTCCCCCCTCTCTTCCTATATAAGGACGGTTAGCCTGATTAATTTGGCATTCGGAGTAAGTGAGTCTTAGAGTCATTTTGGTTTTGTTCGAGTCTGAGTCTGAGTTCTCCCTGCTCTGCGTCTGCGAGTTTTATCTCGATCTGCTTGCAACACGGAGATCAGCCTCAAGTCTATTAGGTGATCAGAGAAGCCTGCACATCAGTGTGCTCCGCACTGGTGAGAACCTAAAGTGGCCCGATCATTAGATTAAGCCTGTGTAAAGTCTGTGAGTTTTTTTTTCTTAGACAGAGTCTACATACAGCCAGGAAGCCTCCATTAAGCTATCTCATTTATTGAGAAGCTAAGTCTGGTAAACGTTGTTGCAGTCGATCTATGGAAGGAAATTCCGAGTCCAAAAGTTCTGATGTAATATCATTTTCAAATCAATAAAGAGAGAAGTTTTGATTCCACATTCTGAATACATGTCACTCTGAGCATTAATATTGTCTGCTAAGGTAGTATTTGTCTCTCTCATATTTATTCGAGGTTCGCCAGAGGTTCGCCAAACCACCAAGGGATGCCAAGGCCGTTGAAAGGTGAGGGGAGCTGTAAGTAAAGGTCATTAGTTGCGTGAATGTGGAAGTAGGTTCGTGCATGGGTTCGTGTATGGGTTCGTCTAACAAAATCTGAAAGAAAAAGACAAAGAAGAGACTTAGCAAGGCCAGTCAACCTGAAGTTGCTGTTGCAAGATTCGATTTGAAGCCCCTATGTAAAATTGGTATCAGAGCCAGTGCATTTATCTGATTTGCGAAAAAGGTCAGTATTCAGAAATACTCTCTCTTTAATCAAAAAGAAAAATGGACCCTTTTATAAAATCTGTTTGATTTAGATAATTAGAAGAGAAGGAAAAGGCTGAACAATATCTGTTTAAAAATATGTTTTCCAGTTCATCTAGTAGAGTTTTAAATTCCTCAGAGTTATTATATGAAGAGGCTGAGCCTTCAGCTCGATGGGTTCTCCCTAAGATATCTGCATCAGAAGCATATGCAGATCTAGGAGTTTGGAATTTAAAAGTTGCAACAAGAATATCTATTAAATAATCCATCAGTTCTATCGAAGAAAACTCTGATTGTGTACAGTCTATCCCGTTGTTATATCCTAAATAGATTCAGGGAGAAGCCAGAAAGCTTGATACAAAATTCTTGCATTTGGGTTGTATTAGGGTGGGAATCAATGCTCTTACACATAAGGGCTTAGATACATATGTTTTAGCCTCTGTAAGAGATCTTACACATAATAAATACACTGATTCACTAATTGGAGGAATATTAGCCCCACTGTCAAATGGTCCGTTCTGGTTTGACTGTTATCCCAATTTCCCTATCTATGAATTTGATGAAATGATAGTAGACATCCTTCAGCTTCAAATTCAAACCTTAGGGTTTGATATGAACAGAAAAAGGAATAATATTTCTATTCAGACCAGAGGGTGTTTCCATCATACCAACACCCTATATCCTGCAGTCCTCCACACACCCATCAGAGATTCTAAAACCATTGTGGTAGTTCTTACAGATTCTAAAAATTAGAAAGTAGAACACCAGGCTATAAAATGGGAAGAACTCACTTTTCCTAAACATTGGGTTGTCCCAAATCCAAAGTCAATCTCTGCAAGAAATATAACTTCTGCCAATATTACAGAAAATCGATCCTCTGCTACCTTGTCATTCCCTAGAAGATCTACTATAGATAGGAGAAGGATTGAAGATGCCTGTCAAAGACCACCCATGTAAAAAAATCTCGATATTGTAGATACTGCTTGTTCTTCTATTGTTTCCAGTTCTTGTAAACATGTTAGTCTGTTTGAATTTCCTCATTTAGTTAATTTCCATCCCTTTTATGTCTCATGTCCTTACTGTCACAGTCTGGTAAATTTGAGTCATCTTTCTTATATGGTTATCCATGAGAATCATAACCCAAGGACCAGATAAGCTCCCGTCTCTACCTCAGGCAGTCCTTGTCCAAATCCAAAATGTTTTGATATTCCTTTCCCACATGAATCAGAACATGTTCTCATGATGCATGCGCTGCCCACACTTGAAGAAAAATACCCAAGACTGAAAAAAATATTCAGTAATATGAGACCTGCAAATATGCCAAGATATGGTCTAGGATATCTTGAGCAAAAAAATGATTTAATTCCAGAATGCAGATTCAAAGATCTGCCTGCTGATTGCAAAAATCCATCAGTAATTGAGATGCATAAATTTTTTACTCTTATGGATGGATGTCTTAAATATAAAGTCCCAACATAGTGGATGAAACAAATGTTGAATTGGGATCTTTACACTAATCCTGAGGCCGATTCATATAGTCTTGTCCATTATGTTGATGAAAAAATAAATATTGCACAAGAATGGAAGCAGTATATGGAAGAAAAGAATGTTTGGATATCTTTCTATTTTTGGAAAAATAAGAAATAGTCCGAAAATGTGTTGATGACTGATTCTTCTGCATCTTCTTTAAAAAATTCATGGTCAGCACTTGATGGTAGTAGTATAGAGACAACTACTACTTTTGCCCCTTTTAAAGGAATTATGATAGGGGAAGCACAAAACTCTGCTAAAGCCATTCCTTTAGTTCAAAAGGATGATAATGCCCATGGAATTGATAACAGAATCCAAAAATCTAGTGAACAACTTAACTGGACTAACATTGCCATAACTGGGTTAGAAAGGAATGTGTCAAAAAAATTTTTTGTCAAAGAACAGATCAATAGAGTTCAAGTTTCAATAAATGATGTAAATAGTGTTTTAAATTCTGTACAGTATGATTCTTCATTGATTAAAGCTTATTCAAAATAATCTCTGAAGAAAATTGAAGAAGTGGACAATTGTATAATGAGTGAATCTGTCTCCACAAGAAATCTTATTTCAAATTTTCTGACAAGTTCGATAAGTTAAATCCGAAAAAGGAAAATAAGCCAATCCCAGCTTCCTTTCTGCATAAAGGAAAGAGTGTACATATCCAAAGTGCTGTTGATAAATTTCCGCACCTCTTTCCCAAATAAGCTGTCCAGTCCTCACAGTAGTCTAAAGCAGAACCTCAAAGTCCAATAGGCGAAAAAATCACCATAGCCTCACTATTCCATGAGTCTGAGCCAGAAACTCAGGTAATCTCAGTTTATGAACCTCTTGAATCCCAGTATACTAGATATCAAGCCCCTGACTTGAATGGAATGGGAAAAATACCTCCAAGGGAAACATTCTTTGATAGCAGTCATAAAGAATGGAATCTGGATTTTCTCACAATGGGAAAAATTAGACAGATGCTATATCAAATGATAACAGAATATAAACTGATGTGTATAGGAGGAAAAACTGAGGTTGAATCTTCTAAAACCTTGATTCAATGTTTCACTGGAACTTTGGCCAGATGGTGGGAGTTGGAGTCATCTCTAGCCATGATCGACAAAATGGAAAAGGAAGTGCTGAAAGATGAAAATGGTGACATTGAGTTTCATCCTGATGGAACACCCATCAATAATATGATTGGTGCCCTGACTGTGATGACTCAAGAACATTTTTTTGGATCTGAGCCTCTAGTCTCAGATAAGAATGAATTAATTTTGATGAAATTAAAGTGCAGAAATATTAACCAGTATGAAGATTTTCATCGTGATTGGATGCAAATAATATTTCTGGTCAAAGATTCAAAGAATCTTCTATGGAACCAAATTTATCTTGCAGCTCTTCCTTCTAAGCTTGTTGATATCATCAAAATGCAAGAAGCCTTCCAATTACCTTTAGAAGTCTACCCCTGGGGTGAGATATATGCCATCACAACCAAAGTTCTGATAGTTTTGTGTACCAGTTCAAAGATGAAAAAATCTATAGAAAAGCTGAATAGATTGCCTAGTACAAAATCATTCTACCATAAATATGGCATCACAGTAGATGATCCCCTCGTGACCCATAGAAAAAAAAAGAAAAAGGCAAAGAAAACACAAAAAAGAGATAAGTTCATCATTACATATAATTTGTACAATATGAAGAGAAGTGTCTCAAAAACTTCTTCGCCACCCAAGGAGCCCTCAAAACACAAAAGGGTATACTCTAAGTACATCCCTAAAACTCATTGTTACCAACCTTCAGACAGTCATCCAAGATCATAGAAAGTGGAAAGAATGAAACAAATGGTCTGTTGGTTATGTGGCAAAATAGGACACACAACCAATCTTTCTCCTGATGCTAAAGAATCCAAGAAAAATCGGGGAAGAAAATCACAACAGTTGGCCAAGGGAAAAATAATTGTGAAAACAGAAGAAAAATGTAGTAAGTGTGGCTCTCAATTTCATGATGTTGATCATTACCCTCGAGTTTTCATTCAACAAGCAAAAGAAGATTATTCTTCCAGTTCAGAAACTAAATCTCCCTCTAATTCTTCAATAGAAGAATTAAATGCTTATTGTCAGTGTTCAAATTCCGAAAATTGTAAATGTGGTTGTTCTTCTAGTGAATCTGAATTTTCATCTGACGAAACTATTGCAGAAGATTTCTCCCAGAAACTAAAGGTCCTCATGGCCCAATCTGATGAAGATGAAATCAAGATTTTTTCACTGATCCGTGCCACAAAAGAAGGAGATTTGAAATCTCGACTGCTGGAGACATTTATGCAGAACAGTGGAGGTTCTTCCAGCACTCGTGCCAATAAGAAGCCTATTTTTCTTGATGCTTCTTATGAATGAAATACCAAGGCCTATCAGCAACAACAACAACATCATGTAAAGATAAATGTATGCATTAAAGGTGAAATGTTTTCCTTAACTGCATTATTAGACTCAAGAGAAAATGTTAATATTTTTGCAAAGAAAGCTATTCCCTCTAAATTCTGGGTTTCTGCTACTAGAAAAATAGTAGGGTTGGGAAAGAAAACCCATGAGTATGAAGTTCCTAAATCAACTGTATGTTTTTATTCCCACTGCATCAAATTAAAATTTGCAGTAGGTGACATCCCTGTGGATTTCATATTAGAGAATGTCTTTTTAGCAGCTATAGAGCCCCATGGATCTATAAGATTGAAAGGGAATAAAGAGGGGTATTTCATTACTGTACCTACATCAGATGCCAATGGAAAAATAATTTAATTTCCTTATGTTTCTAATCCAAGAGTTTCTACAATGGTAGAGGCAATGCAGGAACTCAAGAAAGCAGAAAACAAGCTGACAGAGCTCAAATATTTAAAATCCACTATTCATGTTAAAGAACAGTTGACCTCACCAGAAGTTCAGAGAATAATCTCTGAAATCAAGAAGAAATTAGAAGAATAATGTTGCTCTGAAGATCCAAATGCCTTTTGGCATAGAAAGCAGCATTGTGTCGAGTTTCCTTACAAATAAAACTTTACAGGCAGACGCTGCAAATCTAGGGCTATTCCAATGAACAAGGAATATAGACAGCTCTGTGAAAAAGAGATAAATCAACTTTTAGACAAGAAGCTGATCAGAGAATCCAGTAGTCCTTGGAACTGCTATGGTTTCTATGTAAATAAAAGATCTGAACAGATAAGAGGAATTCCTAGACTTGTAATTAATTATAAGCCTCTTAATTCTGTATTAGCAGATGATACCTATCCTATCCCACACAAAGGAGATTTATTGGGATGGATATTAGGTGCAAAGATTTTTTCCAAGTTTTATTTGAAATCTGGTTTCTAGCAGGTGGCCATTTCAGAAAAGGATAAGTTCAAAACTGCATTTAGTATTCCTGGTTGTCACTATGAATGGAATTTCATGCCATTGGGTTTAAAACATGCACCATCAAAATTATAAAGATTCATGGACTCTATTTGCAAACCTTATGTTGAATGGTTACTTGTATATATAGATGACATCCTGATATTTTCGAATAATTTGCAGGACCACTTCAAACATGTACATATTTTCATGAAGTTGGTCAACAGTAATGGTCTGGTCCTCAGCAAAAAGAAGATGGAACTTTTCCAGACCAAGATCAAGTTTCTTGGGCACACAATCCAGAATAACCAACATACCATTTGCTTCATTCTTTCCACTTTATGTGATCTTGGGTGAATGTCTGAAGGTTGGTAATAATGAGTTTTAGGGATGTGCTTAGAGTATCCCTTTTTGTGTTTTGAGGGCCGCTTGGGTGGCCAAGAAGTTTTTGAGACACTTCTCTTCTTATCGTACAAATTATATGTACTGATGAACTTATCTCTTTTTTGTGTTTTCTTTGCCTTTTTATTTGTTGTTCTATGGGTCACCAGGGGATCATCTACTGTGATGCCATATTTATTGCAGAATGATTTTGTACCAAGAAATCTATTCAGATTTTCTATATATTTGTTCATCTTTGAACTGGTACACAAAGTTATTAGAACTTTGGTTATGATGGCATATATCTCACCCCAGGGGTAGACTTATAAAGGAAATTGGAAGGCTTCTTGCAGTTTGATGATGTAAACAATCTATGAAGGTAGAGCTGCAAGATAAATTTGTTTCCTCAGAATATTCTTTGAATCTTTGTCCAGAAATATTCTTTGCATCCAATCACGATGAAAATCTTCATACTGGTTAATATTTCTGCACTTTAATTTCATCAAAATTAATTCATTCTTATCTGAGACTAGAGGCTCAGATCCAAAAAAATGTTCTTGAGTCATCGCAGTCAGGGCACCGATCATATTATTGATGGGTGTTCCATCAGGATGAAACTCAATGTCACCATTTTCATCTTTCAGCACTTCCTTTTCCATTTTGTCGATCATGGCTAGAGATGACTCCAACTCCCACCATCTGGCCAAAGTTCCAGTGAAACATTGAATCAAGGTTTTACAAGATTCAACCTCATTTTTGCCTCCTACACACATCAGTTTATATTCTGTTATCATCTGATCTAGCATATGTCTAATTTGCCCCATTATGAGGCAATCCAGATTCCATTCTTTATGACTGCTGTCAAAGAATGTTTCCTTGGAGGTATTTTTCCCATACCATTCAAGTCAGGGGCTTGATATATAGTATACTGGGATTCAAGAGGTTCATAAACTGGGAGTACCTAAGTTTCTGGCTCAGACTCATGGAATAGTGAGGCTATGGTGATTTTTTCGGCTGTTGGACTTTGAGGTTCTGCTTTAGAATGTTGTGAGGACTGGACAGCTTCTTTGGGAAAGAGGTGTGGAAACTTATCAACAGGACTTTGGATATGTACACTCTTTCCTTTATGCAGAAAGGAAGTTGGGATTGGATTATCTTTCTTTTTCGGATTCAACTTATCGAACTACTCAGACAGATTTTAAATAAGATTTCTTGTGGAGACAGATTCACTCATTATACAATTCTCCAATTCTTCAATTATCCTCAGAGATTCCTTTGAATAAGCTTTAATCAACGAAGAATCATACTGTACAGAATTTAAAACACTATTTACATCATTTATTGAGACTTGAATTCTATCTATCTGTTCTTTGACAAAAATTGTTTTTGACACATTCCTTTCTAACCCAGTTACGACAGTGTTAGTCCAGTTAAGCTGTTCACTAGCTTTTTGGATTCTGTTATCAATTCCATGGGCATTATCATCCTTTTGAACTAAAGGAATGGATTTAGCAGAGTTCTGTGCTTCCCCTATCACAATGCCTTTAAAAGAGGGAAAAGTAGTAGTTGTCTCTGTACTACTAACATCAAGTGTTGACCATGAATGTTTTGAAGAAGATGCAGAAGAATCTCAAGTTTCGAGACTTGAAAAAGGGAAACAGGAAGAGGCACAACCTGTTTCAGGCCATAATACAAACTATAATTTGGATACTGCCCCTGTTCATTCTTATGGATCTGATGTTGAAATTGCAGAAGGAAAGAAAGATCCTACTTTAGGATTCAGAGAGATGAGGATACTTGAAATTGAATATCAACAACATCATGTAAAGATAAATGTATGCATTAAAGGTGAAATCTTTTCCTTAACTGCATTATTAGATTCAAGAGCAGATGTTAATATTTTTGCAAAGAAAGCTATTCGCTCTAAATTCTGGGTTTCTGCTACCAGAAAAATAGTAGGGTTGGGAAAGAAAACCGTTGAGTATGAAGTTCCTAAAGCAGCTGTATGTTTTGATTCCCACTGCATCAAATTAAAATTTTCAGTAGGTGACAACCCTATGGATTGCATATTAGGGAATGTCTTTTTAGCAGCTGTAGAGCCCCATGGATCTGTAAGATTGAAAGGGAATAAAGTGGGGTATTTCAATAGTATACCTACATCATATGGAAATGGGAAAATAATTGAATTTCCTTATGTTTCTAATCCAAGAATTTCTACAATGGTATAGGCAATGCAGGAACTCAAGAAAGCAGAAAAAAAGCTGACAGAGCTCAAAGATTTGAAATGCACTATTCATGTTGAAGAACAGTTGAGCTCACCAGAAGTTCAGAGAAGAATCTCTGAAATAAAGAAGAAATTAGAAGAAGAATTCTTCTCTGAAGAGACAAATTCCTTTTGGCATAGAAAGCAGCATTATATCGAGCTGCCTTACAAAGAAAACTATACAGACAGACCCTACAAATATAGGGCTATTCCAATGAACAAGGAATATAGACAGTGCTGTGAAAAAGAGATAAATCAGCTTTTAGGTAGGAAGCTGATCAGAGAATCCAGTAGTCCTTGGAACTGATATGGTTTCTATGTAAATAAAAGATCTGAACAGATAAGAGCAATTCCTAGACTTGTAATTAATTATAAGCCTCTTAATTATGTATTAGCAGATGATACCTATCCTATCCCACACAAAGGAGATTTATTGGGATGGATATCAGGTGCAAAGATTTTTTCCAACTTTGATTTGAAATCTAGTTTCTGGCAGGTGGCCATTTCAGAAAACGATAAGTTCAAAACTGCATTCAGTATTCCTGCTAGTCACTATGAATGGTATGTCATGCCATTCGGTTTAAAACATGCACCATCAAAGTTCCAAAGAGTCATGGACTCTATTTTTAAACCTTATGCTGAATGGTTACTTGTATATATAGATGACATCCTGATATTTTCGAAGAATTTGCACTCAATTGTGTCATGCCATATTTTACTTAAGTTATCAAAAGGAATGGTCCGTCCTCGGGAAAAGAAGATGAAACTTTTCTAGACCAAGATCGTTTCTTGAGAACATAACTTAACTGCCAAATTTCTACAAGAGTCGCAATGGAGTTTATAAATATAAGTCGTGATGTAATTTTGGATAAGACACAGTTGCAGAGGTTCCTCGGAAGCTTAACCTATGTGAGAAATTTCTATGAAGATTGTGCTGCTGATAGATCTCTGTTGAACCAGATATTGAAAAAGGATCTGAAGCCTTGGACCAAGGAACACACAGAAGTTGTAAGAGAAATAAAGCCCAAGGAAAGAAATCTCCCTATATTGTATGTTGCTGATGATGAATCCTTTAAAATCGTTGAATCATATTCCAGCGATATAGGTTGGGGAGGTGTATTAAAACAAAAACCAAGTGAGAAAGATGATAAAGATAAAGAAAAAATAGTACAATTCGCTTCCGGAACTTGGAATAAGTCGAAGAAAAATTATTCCACTATAGAAAAGGAGGTAAAAGCAGCCTGGAACTGTATTAGTAAGTTCTCCTTACACTTGGTCAACAATTTTTTCCTCTTGAGAACTGATGCAACTGCTCTGGGTAAGATTCTTACAAAGAACATCGAAAGACCAGAGGAAGAAAAGTTTGCAAGATGGAAAGCACTCTTTGCTAACTTTTATTTTAAAGTAGAACATATTAAGGTTTTTAATAATCATCTTCCAGACTTTCTCAACAGAGAATTTATCCAGCATCAAGAACAAAAGGATGACCAGGAAGATCTTGTCATTGTCATTGTGACAGAATCGGATCAAGCCCATTAGAGAGAAATTTTAAGAACCATTCCTGATGACAAGGCATGAGAAACATACAGAGAAGAATGGAGGCCAACCTGGCAGCTTTGTAACACTAAAGTACTTGATGCAAATCTTCAAAATCATACAGATATACAACATCTTGTACCCGAATGACAAGTATACCCCAAAGGCAGCCGATGGATTCATGATATGATATACTCCCATAGCATGCGAGCATCATGGGAAGAAAAAGAATATCTATCACAAGACTTCTGTGATCTTACTGTCACATGCACTAGTGGAAGTGATAGATCACGAGTCTATCACAAGTATCTAGTCATCAGCAGGACTAGAAATATTGAATGGACCTGGACCCGATTCAATCAAAGGCCAGGTAATAATCCTGATTTTATTTTTCCTGACACAATCTATGATTTTGCATGGTACAAAATATTATGGTGGGATCTCATGAGAAAATATGGTCCTAACAAGACCCACTACACAAAAATAAAATTTGGAGCTATCGTCCTAATGCAATCATGCCAACAATCCCAATGGTTTAGAGAATGGTGGAAGGACTACAGATTGAATTCAACTAAAATGGATCCTATTTCATATGAGTAATTTTTCCAAAATAAGTGTAATTGGTGTATTGAAGTCGAAAGATGTGAATGTTTTCATATGCCATTCCAAAAGGTTAGAGAAATAAACCAGTTTGGAACAATCTACATGGAAAATGATCCAATTTTAGAGATGTATGTGAAAACACATCATCAATGGTTGGTAATGACTAAAATTAAACATGAAATTATACTTAATAAGCCTATGATTGTAAGACAAATTTATACCAAAGTGTGGAATTATACCACCTTCCAAAGGTATAAATTCCCCGGCATAAAAATTCTTGAAGATCGAGCAGAGACAAGTGCTAGTGGTTCTCGTGGGCTCCACTAATCAAAAGCCTCCACCATGTATTGTCTCCTAGTCACAGGATTATAGTGACCGAAATTTCTTGAGGGCTTTTCCCGATTAAAAAGCATCCTCAATGTACATAATAATTAATGTTTCTTCGTGGGCCTTGTACTTAAAGGTATCCATAGTGTACCACACACACTTTCACATCTCCAAAGTCCGGATAAAGGAATCTCTGTGCGGATGTCACTTCAGTGTTACCCAAAAACGATGATTCCTCTTCCACGTCATAGACATAGGACGATCCGAATTGACTGGTTGTCCCCCCTCTCTTCCTATATAAGGAGGGTTAGGCTCATTCATTTGGCATTCGTAATCAGTGAGTCTTAGAGTCATTTCGGTTTTGTTCGAGTCCGAGTCTGAGTTCTCCCTACTCTACATCTGCGAGATTTATCTCGATCTGCTTGCAACATGTAGATCAGCCTCAAGTCTATTAGGTGATCAGAGAAGCCTGCGCATCAGTGTGCTTGGCACTGGTGAGAACCTAAAGTGGCCCGATCATTAGATTAATCCTGTGTAAAGTCTGTGAGTTTTTTTTTCTTAGACAGAGTCTGCATACAACCAGAAAGCCTCCAGTAAGCTATCTCATTTATTGAGAAGTTAAGTCTGGTAAATGTTGTTGCAGTTGATCTCTGGAAGGAAATTCTGAGTCCAGAAGTTATGATGTAATATCATTTTCAAATCAATAAAGAGAGACGTTTTGATTCTGAATTATGAATACTTGTCACTCTCAGCATTAATATTGTCTGCTAAGGTAGTATTTGTCTCTCTCATATTTATTCGAGGTTCGCCAGAGGTTCGCCAAACCACCGAGGGATGCCAAGGCCATTGAAAGGCGAGGGGAGCCGTAAGTGAAGGCCGTTAGTTGCGTGAACATGGAAGTAGGTTCGTGTCTGGGTTTGTGTAGGAAAATCTGAGAGACAAAGACAAAGAAGAGACTTAGCAAGGCCAGTCAGCCTGAAGTTATTGTTGCAAGCTTCGAATTGAAACCCCTGTGTAAAATTGGTATCAGAGCCAGTGCAGTTATCTGGTTCGTGAAAAAGGTCAGTATTCAGAAATACTCTCTCTTTAATCGAAAAGAAAAATGGACCCTTTTAGAAAATATGTTTCATTCAGAGAATTAGAAGAGAAGGAAAATGTTGAGCAATATCCATTTAAAAATATGTTTTCCAGTTCATCTAATAGAGTCTTAAATTCCTCAGAGCTATTATATGAAGAGGCTGAGCCTTCTGCTTGATAGGTTCTCCCCAAGATATTTGCATCAGAAGTACATGCAGATCTAGGAGTTTGGAATTTAAAAGCTGCAACAAGAATATCTATTAAAGTATCCATCAGTTCTATCGAAGAAAACTTTTATTGTGTACAGTCTATCCCGTTGTTAGATCCTAAACAGCTTTAGGAAGAAGCCAGAAAACTTCATACAAAATTCTTTCATTTGGGTTGTATCAGGGTGGGAATCAGTGCTCTTACACATAAGGTCTTAGATACATATGTTTTAGCCACTGTAAGAGATCTTACACATAATAAATACATTGATTCACTAATTGGAGGAATAGTAGCCCCACTGTCAGATGGTCTGGTCTGGTTTGACTGCTATCCCAATTTCGCTATCTATGCCTTTGATGAAACGATAACAAACATCCTTCAGCTTCAAATTCAAACCTCAGGGTTTGATATGAACAGAAAAAGGAATAATATTTCTATTTAGACCAGAGGGTGTTTCCATCATACCAACACCCTATATCTTGCAGTCCTCCACACACCCAGCAGAGATTCTAAAACCAGTGTGGTAGTTCTTACAGATTCTAAAAGTCAAAAAGTACAACACCGGGCTATAAAATGGGAAGAACTCACTTTTCCTAAACATTGGGATGCCCCAAATCCAAATCCAATCTCTGCAAGAAATATAAATTCTGCCAATATTACAGAAAATCAATCCTTTGCTACCTTGACATTCCCTAGAAGATCTACTATAGATAGGAGAAGGATTGAAGAAGCCTGTCGAAGATCACCCATGTACAAAAATCCCGATATTTTAGATACTGCTTATTCTTCTATTGTTTCCAGTTCTTGTAAACATGTTAGTCTATTTTAATTTTCTCAGTTAGTTAATTTCCAGCGCCTGGATGTCTCATTTCCTCAGTGTCATAGTCTTGTAAATTTGAGTCATCTTGCTTATATGGTCATCCATGAGAATCATAACCCAAGGAATGGTGAAGCTCACTTCTCTACATCAGTCAGTCCTTGTCCAAATCCAAAATTTTCTGATATTCCTTTCCCACATGAATCAGAACATGTTCTCATGATGCATGCGCTACCCACACTTGAAGAAGAAGACCCAAGACTGACAACAATATTCTGTAACATGAGACCTGCAAATATGCCAAGATATGGTCTAGGATATCTTGAGCAGAAAAATGATTTAATTCTAGAATGCAGTTTCAAAGATCTGCCTGCTGATTGCAAAAAGCCATCAGTAATGGAGATGCAGAAATTTTTTACTCTTATGGGTGGATGTCCTAAATATAAATTCCTGGCACAGTGGATGAAACAAATGTTGAATTGGGATCTTTACACTAATCATGAGACCGATTCATTTGGTCTTGTCCATTCTATTGATGACAAAATAAATCTTGCACAAGAATGGAAGTAGTATATGGAAGAAACGAATGTTTGGATATCTTTCTATATTTGGAAAAATAAGAAACAGTCTGAAAATGTGTTGATGACTGATTCTTCTGCATCTTCTTCAGAACATTCATGGTCAGCACTTGATGGTAGTAGTATAGAGACAACTACTGCTTTTCCCCCTTTTAAAGGCATTGTGATAGGGGAAGCATAGAACTCTGCTAAAGCCATTCCTTTAGTTCAAAATGATGATAATGCCCATGGAATTGATAACAAAATCTAGAAAGCTAGTGAACAACTTAACTGGACTAACACTGCCATAACTGGGTTAGAAAGGAATGTGTCAAAAACAGTTTTCGTCAAAGAACAGATAAATAGATTTCAAGTTTCAATAAATGATGCAAATATTGTTTTAAATTCTGTACAGTATGATTCTTCGTTGATTAAAGTTTATTCAAAATAATCTCTAAAGAAAATTGAAGAAGTGGAGAATTGTATAATGAGTGAATCTGTCTCCACAAGAAATATTATTTCAAATCTATCTGAAAGGTTTGATAACTTGAATCTAAAAAAGACAGATAAGCCAATCCCAGCTTCCTTTCTACATAAAGGAAAGAGTATACATATCCAAAGTCCTGTTGATAAATTTCCACACCTCTTTCCCGAAGAAGCTGTCGAGTCCTCACAATAGTCTAAAGAAGAACCCCAAAGTTCAACAGGTGAAAAAATCACCATAGCCTCACTATTCCATGAGTCTGAGCCAGAAAATCAAGTACTCCCAGTTTATGAACCTCTTGAATTCTAGTATACTAGATATCAAGCCCCTGACTTAAATGGTATGGGAAAAATACCTCCAAGGAAAACATTCTTTCACAATAGTCATAAAGAATGGAATCTGGATTCTCACAATGGGACAAATCATACATATGCTAGATCAGATTATAACAGAATATAAAATGATGTGTGTAGGAGGCAAAACTGAGGTTGAATCTTGTAAAACCTTGATTCAACGTTTCACTGGCACTTTGGCCAGATGGTGGGAGTTGGAGTCATCTCCATCCATGATCGAAAAAATTGAAAAGGAAGTGTTGAAAGATGAAAATGGTGACATTGAGTTTCATCCTGATGGAACAACCATAAATAATATGATTGGTGCCCTGACTGCTATGATTCAAGAACATTTTTGTGGATCTGAGCCTGTAGTCTCAGATAATAATGAATTAATTTTGATGAACTTAAAGTGTAGAAATATTATTCAGTATGAATATTTTCATCGTGATTGGATGCAAAGAATATTTCTGGTCAAAGTTCCAAAGAATCTTCTGTGGAAACAAATTTATCTTGCAGCTCTCCCTTCAAATCTTCTTGATATCATCAAACTGCAAGAAGCCTTCCAATTGCCTTTAGAATTCTACCCCTAGGGTGAGATATATGCCATCATAACCAAAGTTCTAATAACTTTGTGTACTAGTTCAAATATGAACAAATCCATAGAAAAGCTGAATAGATTACCTGGTACAAATTCATTTTGCAATAACTATGGCATCACAGTAGATGATCCCCTAGTGACCCATAGAAAAACAAAGAAAAAGGCAAAGAAAACACAAAAAACAGATAAGTTCATCAGTACATATAATTTGTACAATAAGAAGAGAAGTGTCTCAAAAACTTCTCGACCACCCAAGCGACCCTCAAAATAGAAAAAGGGGTACTCTAAGTACATCCCTAAATCTCATTATTACCAACCTTCAGACATTGACCCAAGATCACAGAAAGTGGAAAGAATGAAAGAAATGGTCTGTTGGTTATGTGGCAAAACAGGACACACAGCTAATCTTTGTCCTGATGCTAAAGAATCCAAGAAAAATCGGGGAAGAAAATCACAATAGCTGGCCAAGGGAAAAACAATTGTGAGAACAGAAGAAAAATGTAGTAAGTGTGGCTCTCAATTTCATGACGTTGATCATTGCACTCGGCTTTTCATTCAACAAGCAGAAGAAGATTATTCTTCCAGTTCATAAACTAAATCTCCCTCTAATTCTTCAATAGAAGAATTAAATGCTTATTGTCAGTGTTAAGATTCCAAAAATTGTAGATGTGGCTATTCCTCTAGTGAATCTGAATTTTCATCTAACGAAACTGTTGCAGAATATTTCTCCCGGAAACTGAACGTCCTCATGTGCCAATCTGATGAAGATGAAATCAAGATTTTTTCACAGATCCATGCCATGGAAGAAGGAGATTTGAAATCTCGACTGCTGGAGACATTTATGCAGAACAATGGAGGTTCTTTCAGCACTCGTGCCAATAATAAGCCTATTTTTCTTGATGCTTCTTACGAACGCAATACCAAGGCCTATCAGCGACAACAACAACAGAGCAAAGTTCGTCCACTCACTTTGCGGGAGGTAAGTAAGGAAATACACATGTTAAAAACTGAAATTTCTGCTCTAAAATATCAAGTTTCAAGACTTAAAAAAGGGAAACAGGAAGAGGCACAACCTGTTTCAGGCCATAATACAAACTATACTTTGCATACTACCCCTGTTCATTCTTATGGATCTGATGTTGAAATTGCAGAAGGAAAGAAGAATCCTACTTTAGGATTCAAACAGATGAGGATACTTGCAATTGAATATCAACAGCATCATGTAAAGATAAATGTATGCATTAAGGTTGAAATGTTTTCCTTGACTGCATTATGAGATTCGGGAGCAGATGTTAATATTTTTGCAAAGAAAGTTATTCCCTCTAAATTCTGGGTTTCTGCTACCAGAAAAATAGTAGGGTTGGGAAAGAAAACCCCTGAGTATGAAGTTCCTAAAGCAGCTGTATGTTTTGATTCCCACTGCATCAAATTAAAATTTGCAGTAGGTGACATTCCTGTGGATTGCATATTAGGGAATGTCTTTTTAGTAGCTGTAGAGCCCCATGGATCTGTAAGATTGAAAAGGAAGAAAGCGAGGTATTTCATTACTGTACCTACATCAAATGGCAATGGGAAAAGAATTGGATTGCCTTATGTTTCTAATCCAAGAGTTTCTACAATGGTACAGGCAATGCAGGAACTCAAGAAAGCAGAAAAAACGCTGATAGAGCTCAAAGATTTGAAATGCACTATTCATGTTGAAGAACAGTTGAGCTCACCAGAAGTTCAGAGAAGAATCTCTGAAATCAAGAAGAAATTAGAAGAAGAATGTTACTCTGAAGAGCCAAATGCCTTTTGGCATAGAAAGTGGCATTGTGTCGAGCTGCCTTACAAAGAAAACTATACAGGTAGACCCTGCAAATCCAGGGCTATTCCAATGAACAAGGAATATAGACAACTCTGTGAAAAAGAGGTAAATCAGCTTTTAGATAGGAAGCTGATCAGAGAATCCAGCAGTCCTTGGAACTGCTATGGTTTCTATGTAAATAAAAGATCTGAACAGATAAGAGAGATATTTACACTAATCCTGAGGCCGATTCATTTGGTCTTGTCCATTCTGTTGATGAAAAAATAAATCTTGCACAAGAATGGAAGCAGTATATGGAAGAAAAGAATGTTTGGATATCTTTCAATGTTTCGAAAAATAAGAAACAGTCTGAAAATATGTTGATGACTTATTCTTCTGCATCTTCTTCATAACATTCATGGTCAACACTTGATGGTAGTAGTATAGAGACAACTACTACTTTTCCCCCTTTTAAAGGCATTGTGATAGGGGAAGCACAGAACTTTGCTAAAGCAATTCCTTTAGTTCAAAAGGATAATAATTCCCATGGAATTGATAACAGAATCCAGAAAGCTAGTGAACAGCTTAAGTGGACTAGCATTCCCATAACTGGGTTAGAAAGGAATGTGTCAAAAACGGTTTTTGTCAAAAAACAGATAGATAGAGTTCAAGTTTCACTAAATGATGTAAATAGTGTTTTAAATTCTGTACAGTATGATTCTTCATCGATTAAATCTTATTCAAAATAATCTCTGAATAAAATTGAAGAAGTGGAGAATTGTATAATGAGTGAATCTGTCTCCACAATAAATCTTATTTCAAATCTGTCTGACAATTTCGATAAGTTGAATCCGAAAAAGACAGATAAGCCAATCCTAGCTTCCTTTCTGCATAAAGGAAAGAGTGTACATATCCAAAGTCCTGTTGATAAATTTCCACACCTCTTTCCCAACGAAGTTGTTCAGTCCTCACAGTAGTCTAAAGCAGAACCTCAAAGTCCAACAGGCGAAAAAATCACCATAGCCTCACTTTTTCATGATTTTGTGCCAGAAACTCAGGTACTCCCAGTTTATAAACCTCTTGAACCCCAATATACTAGATATCAAGCCCCTGACTTGAATGGTATGGGAAAAATACCTCCAAGGGAAACATTCCTTGACAACAGTCATAAAGAATGGAATCTGGATTGTCTCA
This sequence comes from Pinus albicaulis, assembly GCA_034641835.2. Lineage (NCBI taxonomy): Eukaryota > Viridiplantae > Streptophyta > Pinopsida > Pinales > Pinaceae > Pinus > Pinus albicaulis. The sequence goes on along the minus strand of CM076583.1, from coordinate 211,251,789 downwards.
CAATGGGACAAATCAGACAGATGCTAGATCAGATGATAACAGAATATAAAATAATGTGTGTAGGCGGAAAAACTGAGGTTGAATCTTGTAAAACCTTGATTCAATGTTTCACCAGCACTTTGGCCAGATGGTGGGAGTTGGAGTCATCTCCAGCCATGATCGACAAAATGGAAAAGGAAGTGTTGAAAGATGAAAATGGTGACATTGAGTTTCATCCTGATGGAACACCCATCAAAAATATGATTGGTGCCCTAACTGCTATGATTCAAGAACATTTTTGTGGATCTGAGCCTGTTGTCTCAGATAAGAATGAATAATTTTTTATGAACATAAAGTGCAGAAATATTAACCAGTATGAAGATTTTCATCATGATTGGATGGAAAGAATATTTCTGGTCAAAGATTCAAATAATCTTCTGTGGAAACAAATTTATCTTGCAGCTCTGCCTTCAAAGCTTGTTGATATCATCAAAGTGCAAGAAGCCTTCCAATTTCCTTTAGAAGTCTACACTTGGGGTGATATATATGCCATCATAACCAAAGTTCTGATAACTTTGTGTACCAGTTCAAAGATGAACAAATCTATAGAAAAGCTGAAAAGATTTCCTAGTACAAAATCATTATGTAATAAATATGGCATCACAGTAGATGATCCCTTGGTGACCCATAGAAAAACAAAGAAAAATGCAAAGAAAACACAAAAAAGAGATAAGTTCATCAGTACATATAATTTGTACAATAAGAAGAGAAGTGTCTCAAAAACTTCTCGTCCACCAAAGTGGCCCTCAAAACACAGAAAGGGATACTCTAAGTACATCCCTAAAACTCTTATTACCAACCTTCAGAAATTCACCGAAGATCACAAAAAGCGGAAAGAATGAAACAAATCATCTGTTGGTTATGTGGCAAAACATGACACATAGCCAATCTTTGACCTGATGCTAAAGAATCCAAGAAAAATCGGGGAAGAAAATCACAACAGTTGGACAAGGGAAAAACAATTGTGAGAATAGAAGAAAAATGTAATAAGTGTGGCTCTCAATTTCATGATGCTGATCATTGCCCTTGGCTTTTCATTCAACAAGTAGAAGAAGATTATTCTTCCAGTTCAGAAACTGAATCTCCCTCTAATTCTTCAATAGAAGAATTAAATTCTTATTGTCAGCGTTCAGATTCCAAAAATTGTAAATGTGGTTGTTCTTCTAGTGAATCTGAATTTTCATCTGAAAAAATTGTTGCAGAAGATTTCTCCCAGAAACTAAAGGTCCTCATGGTCCAATCTGATGAAGATGAAATCAATATTTTTTCAGATATCCGCACCATGGAAGAAGGAGATTTGAAATCTCAACTGCTGGAGACATTTATGCAGAACAAAGGAGGTTCTTCCAGCACTCGTGCCAATAAGAAGCCTATTTTTCTTTATGCTTCTTAGGAATGCAATACCAAGGCCTATCAACGACAACAAAAATAGAGCAAATTTCGTCCACTCACTTTGGGGGAGGTGAGTAAGGAAATATATATGTTAAAAACTGAAATTTATGCTCTAAAATCTCAAGTTTCAAGACATGAAAAAGGGAAACAGGAAGAGGCACAACCTGTTTCAGGCCATAATACAAACTATAATTTTCATACTGCCCCTGTTCATTCTTATGGATCTGATGTTGAAATTGTAGAAGGAAAGAAGTATCCTACTTTAGGATTCAGAGAGATGAGGATACTTGCAATTGAATATCAAAAGCATCATGTAAAGATAAATGTTTTCATTAAAGGTGAAATGTTTTCCTTAACTGCATTATTAGACTCAGGAGCAGATGTTAATATTTTTGAAAAGAAAGTTATTCCCTCTAAATTATGGGTTTCTGCTACCAGAAAAATAGTAGGGTTGGGAAAGAAAACCCTTGAGTATGAAGTTCCTAAAGAAGTTGTATGTTTTTATTCCCACTGCATCAAATTAAAATTTGCAGTAGGTGACATCCCTGTGGATTGCATATTAGGGAATGTCTTTTTAGCAGCTGTAGAGCCCCATGGATCTGTAAGATTGAAAGGGAATAAAGCGGGGTATTTGATTACTGTACCTACATCAGATGTCAATGGGAAAAGAATTGAATTTCCTTATGTTTCGAATCCAAGAGTTTCTACAATGGTACAGGCAATGAAGGAACTCAAGAAAGAAGAAAACAAGCTGACAGAGCTCAAATATTTGAAATGCGCAATTCATGTTGAAGAAAAGTTGAGCTCACCAAAAGTTCAGAGAAGAATCTCTGAAATCAAGAAGAAATTAGAAGAAGAACGCTGCTCTGAAGAGCCAAATGCATTTTTGCATAGAAAGTAGCATTGTGTCGAGCTGCCTTACAAAGAAAACTATACAGGCAGACCCTGCGAATCTAGGGCGATTCCAATGAACAAGGAATATAGACAGCTCTGTCAAAAAGAGATAAATTAGATTTTAGACAAGAAGCTGATCAGAGAATCCAGCAGTCCTTGGAACTACTATGGTTTCTATGAAAATAAAAGATCTGAACAGATAAGAGGAATTCCTAGACTTGTAATTAATTATAAGCCTCTTAATTATGTATTAGTAGATGGTACCTATCCTATCCCACACAAAGGAGATTTATTGGGACGGATATCAGGTGCAAATATTTTTTCTAAGTTTGATTTGAAATCTGGCTTCTGGTAGGTGGCCATTTCAGAAAAGGATAATTTCAAAACTGCATTCAGTATTCCCACTGGTCACTATGAATGGAATGTCATGACATTCGGTTTAAAACATCCACCATCAAAGTTACAAAGAGTCATGGACTCTATTTTTAAACCTTATGCTGAATGGTTACTTGTATATATAGATGACATCCTAATATTTTCGAAGAATTTACAGGACCACTTCAAACATGTATAGATTTTCATGAATTTGGTCAAAAGGAATGGCCTGGTCCTCAGCAAAAAGAAGATGGAACTTTTCTAGACCAAGATCAAGTTTCTTGGGCACACAATCTAGAACGGCCAAATTGCTTTATAGAGCCATGCAATGGAATTTTTAGATAAGTTTCCAGATGTAATTTTGGATAAGACACAGTTGTACAGGTTCCTAGAATGTTTAAACTATGTGAGCAATTTCTATGAAGATTGGGCTGCTGATAGATCTCTGTTGAACCAGAGATTGAAAAAGGATCTGAAGCCTTGGACCAAGGAACACATAGAAGCTGTAAGACAAATAAAGGCCAAGGTAATAAATCTCCCTATATTTTATGTTTCTGATGATGAATCCTTTAAAATCGTTGAATAAGATGCTAGCGATATAGGTTGGGGAGGTGTATTAAAACAAAAACCAAGTGAGAAAGGTGATAAAGATAAAGAAAAAATAGTACAGTTCGGTTCCGGAACTTGGAATAAGCCAGAGAAAAATTATTCCACTATAGAAAAGGAGGTAAAAGCAGCCTGGAACTATATTAGTAAGTTCTCCTTATAATTGGTCAACAAGTTTTTCCTGTTGAGAACTGATGCAGCTACTCTGGGTAAAGTTCTTACAAAGAACATCAAAAGACCAGAGGAAGCAAAGTTTGCAATATGGAAAGCACTCTTTGCTAACTTTGATTTTAAAGTAGAAAATATTAAGGGTTTTAATAATCATATTCCAAACTTTATAAGCAGAGAATTTATCCAACATCAAGAACAGAAGGATGACCAGGAAGATCTTGTCATGGTCATTATGACAGAATGGGATCAAGCACTTGATGGTAGTAGTATAGAGACAACTACTACTTTTCCCCCTTTTAAAGGCATTGTGATAGGGGAAGAACATAACTCTGCTAAATCCATTCCTTTAGTTCAAAAGGATGATAATGCCCATGGAATTGATAACAGAATCCAGAAAGCTAGTGAACAACTTAACTGGACTAACACTACCATAACTGGGTTAGAAAGGAATGTGTCAAAAATAGTTTTTGTCAAAGAACAGATAGATAGAGTTCAAGTTTCAATAAGTGATGTAAATAGTGTTTTAAATTCTATACAGTATGATTCTTCGTTGATTAAAGCTTATTCAAAAGAATCTCTGAAGAAAATTGAAGAAGTGGAGAATTGTATCATGAGTGAATCTGTCTCCAGGAGAAATCTTATTTCAAATTTGTCTGACAAGTTCGATAAGTTGAATCCAAAAAAGACAGATAAGCCAATCCCATATTCCTTTCTGCATAAAGGAAAGAGTGTACATATCCAAAGTCCCATTGATAAATTTCCACACCTTTTTCCCAAATAAGTTGTCCAGTCCTCACAACAGTCTAAAGCAGAACCTCAAAGTCTAACAGGTGAAAAAATCACCATAGCCTCACTATTCCATGAGTTTGAACCAGAAACTTGGGTACTCCCATTTTATGAACCTCTTGAATCCCAGTATACTAGATATCAAGCCCCTGACTTGATTGGTATGGGAAAAATACCTCCAAGGGAAACATTCTTTGACAGCAGTGATAAAGAATGGAATCTGGATTGTCTCACAATGGGACAAATCAGACAGATGCTAGATCAGATGATAACATAATATAAATTGATATGTGTGGGAGGAAAAACTGAGGTTGAATCTTGTAAAACCTTGATTCAATGTTTCACTGGCACTTTGGCCATATGGTGGGAGTTGGAGTCATCTCGAGCCATCATCGACAAAATGGAAAAGGAAGTGTTTAAATATGAAAATGGTGACATTGAGTTTCATCCTGATGGTACACCCATCAATAATATGATTGGTGCCCTGACTGCTATGATTCAAGAACATTTTTCTGGATCTGAGACTGTAGTATCAAATCATAATGAATTAATTTTGATGAACTTAAAGTGCAGAAATATTAACCAGTATGAAGATTTTCATCGTGATTGGATGCCAAGAATATTTCTGGTCAAAGATTCAAAGAATCTTCTATGGAAACAAATTTATCTTGCAGCTCTGCCTTCAAAGCTTGTTGATGTCATGAAACGACAAGAAGCCTTCCAATTACCTTTAGAAGTCTATCCCTGGGGTGAGATATATGCCATCATAAAAAAAGTTCTGATAACTTTGTGTACCTGTTCAAAGATGAACAAAACTATAGAAAATCTGAATAGATTTCCTTGTACAAAATAATTCTGCAATAAATATGGCATCACAGTAGATGATCCCCTGGTGAGCCAAATAAAAACAAAGAAAAAGGAAAAGAAAACACAAAAAAGATATAAGTTCATCAGTACATATAATTTGTACAATAAGAAGAGAAGTGTCTCAAAAACTTCTCGGCCACCCAAGTGGCGTTCAAAATACAAAAATGGATACTCTAAGTACATCCCTAAAACTCATTATTACCAACCTTCAGACATTCACCCAAGATCACAGAAAGTGGAAAGAATGAAACAAATGATCTGTTGGTTATGTGGCGAAACAGGACACACATCCAATCTTTGTCCTAATGCTAAAGAATCCAAGAAAAATCAGGAAAGAAAATCACAACAGTTGGCCAAGGGAAAAACAATTGTGAAAACAGAAGAAAAATGTAGTAAGTTTTGCTCTCAATTTCATGATGTTGATCATTACTCTCTGCTTTCCATTCAACAAGCAGAAGAAGATTATTCTTCCAGTTCAGAAACTGAATCTCCCTCTAATTCTTCAATAGAAGAATTAAATGCTTATTTTTAGTGTTCAGATTCCGAAAATTGTAAATGTGGATGTTCTTCTAGTCAATCTGAATTCTCATGTGACGAAACTGTTGCAGAATATTTCTCCCAGAAACTAAACATCCTCATGGTCCAATCTGATGAAGATGAAATCAAGATTTTTTCACAGACTCTCGCCATGGAAGAAGGAGATTTTAAATCTCGACTGCTGGAGACATTTATGCAGAACAGTGGAGGTTCTTCCAACACTCGTGCCAATAACAAGCCTATTTTTCTTGATGCTTCTTACGAACGCAATACCAAGGCCTAACAGCAACAGCAACAACAAAGAAAATTTCGTCCATTCACTTTGGGGGAGGTGAGTAAGGAAATACGTATGTTAAAAACTGAAATTTCTGCTCTAAAATCTCAAGTTTCAAGACTTGAAAAGGGGAAATGGGAAGAGGCACAACCTGTTTCAGGCCATAATACAAACTATAATTTCCATACTACCCCTGTTCATTCTTATGGATCTGATGTTGAAATTGCAGAAGCAAAGAAGGATCCTACTTTAGGATTCAGAGAGATGATGATACTTGCAATTGAATATCAACAGCATCATCTAAAGATAAATTTATGCATTAAAGGTGAAATGTTTTCCTTAACTGCATTATTAGACTCAGGAGCATATGTTAATATTTTTGCAAAGAAAGCTATTCCCTCTAAATTCTGGGTTTCTGCTACCAAAAAAATAGTAGGGTTGGGAAAGAAAACCCTTGAGTATGAAGTTCCTAAAAGAGCTGTACGTTTTGATTCCCACTACATCAAATTAAAATTTGAAGTAGGTGACATCCCTGTGGATTGCATATTAGGGAATGTGTTTTTAGCATCTGTAGGGCCCATGGATCTGTAAGATTGAAAGGGAATAAAGCGAGGTATTTCATTACTGTACCTACCTCAGATGGCAATGGGAAAAGAATTGAATTTTCTTATGTTTCTAATCCAAGAGTTTCTATAATGGTATAGGCAATGTAGGAACTCAAGAAAGCAGAAAACAAGCTGACAGAGCTCAAAGGTTTGAAATGCACTATTCATGTTGAAGAAAATTTGAGCTCACCAGAATTTCAGAGAATAATCTCTGAAATCAAGAAGAAATTAGAAGAAGAATGCTACTCTGAAGAGCCCAATTCCTTTTGGCATAGAAAGCAGCATTGTGTCAAGCCACCTTACAAAGAAAAAAATACAAGCAGACCCTCCAAATCTAGGGCTACTCCAATGAACAAGGAATATATACAGCTCTGTGAAGAGGAGATAAATCAGCTCTTAGACAGGAAGCTGATCAGAGAATCCAGCAGTCCTTGGAACTGCTATGGTTTCTATGTAAATAAAAGATCTGAACAGATAAGAGGAATTCCTAGACTTGTAATTAATTATAAGCCTCTTAATTCTGTATTAGCAGATGATACCTATTCTGTCCCACACACAGGAGATTTATTGGGACGGATATCAGGTGCAAAGATTTTTTTCAAGTTTGATTTGAAATCTAGTTTCTGGCGGGTGGCCATTTCAGAAAAGGATAAGTTCAAAACTTCATTCAGTATTCCTGCTAGTCACTATGAATGGAATTTCATGCCATTCGGTTTAAAACATGCACCATCAAAGTTCCAAAGAGTCATGGACTCTATTTTTAAACCTTATGCTGAATGGTTACTTATATATATAGATTACATCCTAATATTTTCGAAGAATTTGCAAGATCACTTCAAACATGTACAGATTTTCATGAAGTTGGTCAAAAGGAATGGTCTGGTCCTCAGCAAAAAGAAGATTGAACTTTTCCAGACCAAGATCAAGTTTCTTGGGCACACAATCCAGAACGGCCAAATTGCTTTACAGAACCATGCAATGGAGTTTGCAGATAAGATTCCAGATGTGATTTATGATAAGACACAGCTGCAGAGGTTCCTCGGATGTTTAAACTATGTGAGAAATTTCTATGAAGATTGTGTTGTTGATACATCTCTGTTGAACCAGAGATTGAAAAAGGATCCAAAGCCTTGGACCAAGGAAAACACAGAAGTTGTAAGACAAATAAAGGCCAAGGTAAGAAATCTCCCTATATTGTATGTTGCTGATGATGAATCCTTTAAAATCGTTGAATCAAATGCCAACGATATAGGTTGGGGAGGTGTATTAAAACAAAAACCAAGTGAGAAATATGATAAAGATAAAGAAAAAATAGTATAGTCCGCCTCTGGAACTTGGAATAAGTCGAAGAAAAATTATTCCACCATATAAAAGGAGGTAAAAGTAGCCTAGAACTGTATTAGTAAGTTCTCCTTACACTTGGTTAACAAGTTTTTCCTGTTGAGAACTGATGCAGCTGCTCTAGGTAAGGTTCTTACAAAGAACATCAAAATACCAGAGGAAGCAAAGTTTGCAAGATGGCAAGCAATCTTTTCTAACTTTGATTTTAAAGTAGAACATATTAAGGGTTTTAATAATCATCTTCCAGACTCTCTCAACAGAGAATTTATCCAGCATCAAGAACAAAAGGATGACCAAGAAGATCTTTTCATGCTCATTGTGACAGAATGGGATCAAGCCCATCAGATAGAAATTTTAAGAACCATTCTTGATGACAAGGCATGACCAACATACAGAGATGAATGGAGGCCAACCTGGTAGCTTTGGTGTTGCAAAGCTGCCAGGTTGGCCGCCATTCATCTCTGTATGTTTCCCATGCCTTGTCATCAGGAATGGTTCTTAAAATTTCTCTCTGATGGTCTTGATCCCATTCTGTCACAATGACCATGACAAGATCTTCTTGGTCATCCTTCTGTTCTTGATGCTGGATAAATTCTCTGCTGATAAAGTATGGAAGATGATTATTAACACCCTTGATATGTTCTACTTTAAAATCATAGTTAGCAAAGAGTGCTTACCATCTTGCAAACTTTTCTTCCTCTGGCCTTTTGATGTTATTTGTAAGAACCTTACCCAGAGCAGCTGCATCAGTTGTCAACAGGAAAAACTTGTTGACCAAGTGTAAGGAGAACTTACTAATACAGTTCCCAGCTGCTTTTACCTCCTTTTCTATAGTGGAATAATTTTTCTCAAACTTATTCCAAGTTCCGTAAGTGAACTGTACTATTTTTTCTTTACCCTTATCATCTTTCTCACTTGGTTTTTCTTTTAATACACCTCCCCAACCTATATTGTTGGCATCTGATTCAATGATTTTAAAGGATTCATCATCAGCAACATACAATATATGGAGATTTCTTACCTTGGCCTTTATTTGTCTTACAACTTCTGTGTGTTCCTTGGTCCAAGGCTTCAGATCCTTTTTCAACCTCTGGTTCAACAGAGATCTATCAGCAGCACAATCTTCATAGAAATTTCTCACATAGTTTAAACATCTGAGGAACCTCTACAACTGTGTCTTATCCAAAATTAAATCTGGGAAATTATCTGCAAACTCCATTGCATGGCTCTGTAAAGCAATTTGGCCGTTCTGGATTGAGTGCCCAAGAAACTTGATCTTGGTCTGGAAAAGTTCCATCTTCTTTTTGCTGAGGACTGGACCATTCCTTTTGACAAACTTCATGAAAATCTGTACATGTTTGAAGTGGTCCTGCAAATTCTTCGAAAATATCAGGATGTCATCTATATATACAAGTACCCATTCAACATAATGTTTAAAAATATAGTCCATGACTCTTTGGAACTTTGATGGTGTATGTTCTAAACCGAATGACATGAAATTCCATTCATAGTGACCAGCAGGAGTACTAAATGTAGTTTTGAACTTATCCTTTTCTGAAATGGCCACCTGCCATAAACCAGATTTCAAATAAAACTTGGAAAAAATAATTGCACCTGATATCTATCCCAATAAATCTCCTTTGTGTGGGATAGGATAGGTATCATCTGCTAATATAGAATTAGGAGGATTATAATTAATTACAAGTTTAGGAATTCCTCTTATCTGTTTAGATCTTTTATTTACATAGAAACCACAGCAGTTCCAAGGACTGCTGGATTCTCTGATGAGCTTCCTGTCTAAAATCTGATTTATCTCTTTTTCATAGAGCTGTCTATATTCCTTGTTCATTGGAATAGCCCTAGATTTGCAGGGTCTGCTTGTATAGTTTTCTTTGTAAGGCAGCTCTACACAATGCTGTTTTCTATGCCAAAAGGCATTTGGCTCTTTAGAGCAGCATTCTTCTTCTAATTTCTTCTTGATTTCAGAGATTCTTCTCTGAACTTCTGTTAAGATCAACTGTTCTTCAACATGAATAGTGCATTTCAAATCTTTCAGCTCTGTCAGCTTGTTTTCCTCTTTCTTGAGTTCCTGCATTGCCTGTACCATTGTAGAAACTCGTGGATTAGAAACATAAGGCAATTCAATTCTTTTCCCATTCCCATATGATGTAGGTACAGTAATGAAATACCCCGCTTTATTCCCTTTCAATATGACAGATCCATGGGGCTCTACAGCTGCTAAAAAGACATTCCCTATTATGAAATCCAAATTAAACATCAAATTATACTTAATAAACCTATGGTTGTAAGACGGATTTATACCAAATCATGGAATGATACCACATTCCAAAGGTATAGATTCCCCGGCATAAAATTTCTTGAAGATCGAGCAAAGAAAAGTGCCAGTGGTTCTCGTGGGCTCCACTAATCAAAAGCCTCCCCCATGTATTGTCTCCCAGTGACAGGATTATAGTGACCAGATTTTCTCGAGGGCTTTTCCCGGTTAAGAAGCATCCTCACTGTACATAATCATTAATGTTTCCTCAGGGGACTTGTACTTAAAGGTATCCAAAGTGTACCACACACACTTTCCTCCTCCACTTCATAGACATAGGACGATCCAAATTGACTGGTTGTCCCCACTCTCTTCCTATATAAGGAGGGATAGGCTCATTCATTTAGCATTCGAAGTCAGTGAGTCTTAGAGTCATTTTGGTTTTGTTCGAGTCAGAGTCTGAGATCTCCCTGCTCTGCATATGCGAGTTTTATCTCGATCTTCTTGCAACACGGAGATCATCCTCAAGTCTCTTAGGTGATCAAAGAAGCCTGCGCATCAATGTGCTCGGCACTGGTGAGAACCTAAAGTGGCCTAATCATTAGATTAAGCCTATGTAAAGTCTGTGAGTTTTTATTTCTTAGACAGAGTCTGCATACAGCCAGGAAGCCTCCAGTAATCTATCTCATTTATTGAGAAGTTAAGTCTGGTAAATGTTGTTGCAATCGATCTATGGAAGGAAATTCTGAGTCCAGAAGTTCTGATGTAATATCATTTTCAAATCAATAAAGAGAAAATTTTTGATTCCGCATTCTGAATACTTGTCACTCTGAGCATTAATATTGTCTGCTAAGGTAGTATTTGTCTCTCTCATATTTATTCGAGGTTTGCCAGAGGTTTTCCAGAGGTTCACCAAACTACCGAGGAACACTAAGGCCATTGAAAGGAGAGGGGAGCCATAAGTGAAGGCCGTTAGTTGCGTGAACGTGGAAGTAGGTTCGTGTATGGGTTCGTGTACGAGAATCTGAGAGACAAAGACAAACAAGAGACTTAGCAAGGCTAGTCAACCTGAACTTGCTGTTGCAAGCTTCAATTTGAAGCCCCTTCGTAAAATTGGTATCAGAGCCAGTGCAGTTATCTGGTTCGCGAAAAAGGTCAGTATTCAGAAATACTCTCTTTAATCGAAAAAACAAATGGACCCTTTTAGAAAGTCTGTTTCATTCAGAGAATTAGAAGAGAAGGAAAAGGCTGAACAAGATCCATTTAAAAATATCTATGCCAGTTCATCTAGTAGAGTTTTAAATTCCTCAGAGTTATTATATGAAGAGGTTGAGCCTTCAGCTCAATGGGTTCTCCCTAAGATATCTACATCAGAAGTATATGAAGATCTAGGAGTTTGGAATTTAAAAGCTGAAACAAGAATATCTATTAAATAATCCATCATTTCTGTTGAAGAAAAATACGATTGTGTACAATATATCCCATTGTTATATCCTAAACAGCTTCAGGTAGAAGCCAGAAAGCTTGATACAAAATTCTTGCATTTGGGTTGTATCAGGGTGGGAATCAGTGCTCCTACACATAAGGGCATAGATACATATGTTTTAGCCACTGTAAGAGATCTTACACATAATAAATACACGGATTCACTAATTGGAGGAATAGTAGCCCCAATGTCAGATGGTTCTGTCTAGTTTGACTGCTATCCCAATTTCCCTATCTATGTCTTTGATGAAACGATAGCAGACATCCTTCAGCTTCAAATTCAAACCTCAGGGTTTGATATGAACAGAAAAAGGAATAATATTGCTATTCAGACCAGAGGGTGTTTCCATCATACCAACACCCTATATCCTGCAATCCTCCACACACCTAGTAGAGATTCTAAAACCAGTGTGGTAGTTCTTACAGATTCTAAATCTCAGAAAGTAGAACACCAGGCTATAAAATGGGAAGAACTCTGTTTTCCTGAACATTGGGTTGTCCCAAATCCAAAACCAATCTCTGCAAGAAATATAAATTCTGCCAATATTACACAAAATCAATCCTCCGCTACCTTGTCATTACCTAGAAGATCTACTATAGATAGGAGAAGGAGTGAAGAAGCCTGTCAAAGATCACCCATGTACAAAAATCCTGATATTGTAGATACTGCTTGTTCTTCTATTATTTCCAGTTCTTTTAAATATGTTAGTCTGTTTGAATTTTCTCAGTTAGTTAATTTCCATCCCCTGTATGTCTCATGTCCTCAGTGTCACAGTATTGTAAATTTGAGTCATCTTGCTTATATGGTCATCCATGAGAATCAGAACCCAATGACTGGTGAAGCTCCCATCTCTACCTCAGTCAGTCCTTGTCCAAATCCAAAATGTTCTGATATTCCTTTCCCACATGAATCAGAACATGTTCTCATGATGCATGAAATGCCCACACTTGAATAAGAAGACCCAAGATTGACAACAATATTTAGTAATATGAGACCTAAAAATATGCCAAGATATGTTCTACGATATCTTGAGCAGAAAAATGATTTAATTCCAGAATGCAGATTCAAATATCTGCCTGCTGATTGCAAAAATCCATCAGTAATGGAGATGCCGAAATTTTTACTCTTATGGATGGATGTACTAAATATAAAGTCCCAGCATAGTGGATGAAAAAAATGTTGAATTTGGATCTTTACACTAATCCTGAGGCCGATTCATTTGGTCTTGTCCATTCTGTTGATGACAAAATAAATCTTGCACAAGAATGGAAGCAGTATACGAAAGAAAAGAATGTTTGGATATCTTTCTATGTTTCAAAAAATAACAAACAGTCTGAAAATGTGTTGATGACTGATTCTTCTACATCTTCTTCAAAACATTCATGGTCAGCACTTGATGGTAGTAGTATAGAGACAACTACTAATTTTCCCCCTTTTAAAGGCATTGTGATAGGGGAAGCATAGAACTCTGCTAAAACCATTACTTTAGTTCAAAAGGATGATAATTCCCATGGATTTGATAACAGAATCCAGAAAGCTAGTGAACAGCTTAACTAGACTAACATTGCCATAACTGGGTTAGAAAGGAATGTGTCAAAAAACGTTTTTGTCAAAGAACGGATAGATAGAGTTCAAGTTTCAATAAATGATGTAAACAATGTTTTAAATTCTATACAGTATGATTCTTTGTTGATTAAAACTTATTCAAAAGAATCTCTGAAGAAAATTGAAGAAGTGGAGAATTGTATAATGAGTGAATCTAGCTCCACAAGAAATCTTATTTCAAATCTGTTTTAAAAGTTTGATAAGTTGAATCCAAAAAATACAGATAAGCCAATCCCAAATTCCTTTCTGCATAAAGGAAAGACTGTATATATCCAAAGTCCTGTTGATAAACTTCCACACCTTTTTCCCAAAGAAGTTGTCCAGTCCTCACAGCAGTCTAAAGCAGAACCTCAAAGGCCAACAGGCGAAAAAAACACCATAGCCTAACTATTCCATGATTCTGAGCCAGAAACTCAGGTACTCCCAGTTTATGAACCTCTTGAATCCCTGTTGACTAGATATCAAGCCCCTGACTTGAAAGGTATGGGAAAAATACCTCCAAGAGAAACATTCTTTGACAGCAGTCATAAAGAATGGAATGTGAATTGTCTCACAATGGGACAAATCAGACATATGCTTGAGCAGATGATAACAGAATATAAACTGTCGTGTGTAGGAGGCAAAACTAAGGTTGAATCTTGTAAAACCTTGAATCAATGTTTCACTGGCACTTTGGCCAGATGGTGGAAGTTGGAGTCATCTCCAGGCATGATCGAAAAAATGGAAAAGGAAGTGTTGAAAGATGAAAATGGTGACATTGAGTTTCATCCTGATGGAACACCCATCAATAATATGATTGGTGCCCTGAATGCTATGATTCAAGAACATTTTTGTGGATCTGAGCCTGTAGTATCAGATAAGAATGAATTAATTTTGATGAACTTAAAGTGCAGAAATATTAACCAGTATGAAGATTTTCATCGTGATTGGATGCAAATAATATTTCTGGTCAAATATTCAAAGAATCTTCTGTGGAAACAAATTTATCTTGCAGCTCTACCTTCAAAGCTTGTTGATATCATCAAAGTGCAAGAAGCCTTCTAATTGCCTTTAGAAGTCTACCCCTGGGGTGGGATATATCCCATAATAACCAAAGTTCTGATAACTTTGTGTACCAGTTCAAAGATGAACATATCTATAGAAAAGATGAATAGATTTCCTGGTACAAAATCATTCTGCAATAAATTTGGCATCATAGTAGATGATCCCCTGGTGACCCATAGAAAAACAAAGAAAAAGGTAAAGAAAACACAAAAAAGAGATAAGTTCATCAATACATATAATTTGTACAATAAGAAGAGAAGTGTCTCAAAAACTTCTCGACCACCCAAATGGCCCTCAAAACATTCCCTTGGAGGTATTTTTCCCACACCATTCAAGTCAGACACTTGATATCTAGTATACTAGGATTCAAGAGGTTCAGAAACTAGGAGTACCTGAGTTTATGGCTCAGACTCATGGAGTAGTGAGGCTATGGTTGATTTTTTGCCTGTTGGACTTTGAGGATCTGCTTTAGACTATTGTGAGGACTGGACAACTTCTTTGGGAAAGAGGTGTCGAAATTTATGAACAGGACTTTGGATATGTACACTCTTTCCTTTATGTAGAAAGGAAGCTGGGATTGGCTTATCTGTATTTTTCGGATTCAACTTATCAAACTTGTTAGACAGATTTGAAATAAGATTTCTTGTGGAGACAGATTCACTCATTATACAATTCTCCACTTCTTCAATTTTCTTCAGAGATTCTTTTGAAAAAGCTTTAGTCAACGAAGAATAATACTGTATAGAATTTAAGACACTATTTACATCATTTATTGAAACTTGAACTCTATCTATCTGTTTTTTGAAAAAAACTGTTTTTGACACATTCCTTTCTAACCCAGTTATATCAGTGTTAGTCCAGTTAAGTTGTTCACTAGCTTTTTGGATTATGTTATCAATTCCATGGGCATTATCATCCTTTTGAACTAAAGGAATGGCTTTAGCAGAGTTCTGTGCTTCCCCTATCACAATTCCTTTAAAAGGGGGAAAAGTAGTAGTTGTCTCTATACTACTACCATCAAGTGCTGACCATGAATGTTTTGAAGAAGATCCAGAAGAATCAGTCATCAACACATTTTCGGACGTTTTCTTATTTTTCCAAACATAGAAAGATATCCAAACATTTTTTTCTTCCATATGCTGCTTCCATTCTTGTGCAAGATTTATTTTGTCATCAACATAATGGACGAGACCAAATGAATCGGCCTCGGGATTAGTGTAAAGATCCCAATTAAACATTTTTTTCATCCACTGTGCTGGGACTTTATATTTAGGAAATCCATCCATAAGAGTAAAAAAATTCTGCATCTCCATTACTGATGGCTTTTTGCAATCAGCGGGAAAATCTTTGAATCTGCATTCTGGAATTAAATAATTTTTCTGCTCAAGATATCCTAGACCATATCTTGGCATATTTGCAGGTCTCATATTACTGAATATTTTTTTCAGTCTTGGGTATTCTTCTTCAAGTGTGGGCAGCACATGCATTATGAGAACAAGTTCTGATTCATGTGGGAAAGGAATATATAAACATTTTGGATTTGGACAACGACTGACTGAGGTAGAGACGGGAGCTTCGTCGGTCCTTGGGTTATGATTCTCATGGATGACCATATAAGCAAGATGACTCAAATTTACAAGACTGTGAAACTGAGGACATGAGACATCCAGGGGCTTGAAATTAAATAACTGAGCAAATTCAAATAGACTAACATGTTTACAAGAACTGGAAACAATATAATAACAAGCAGTATCTACAATATCGGGATTTTTGTACATGGGTGATCTTCGACGGGCTTCTTCAATCCTTCTCCTATCTATAGTAGATCTTCTGGGGAATGACAAGGTAGCAGAGAATTGATTTTCTATAATATTGGAAGAAGTTATATTTATTGCAGAGATTGGCTTTGGATTTGGAACAACCCAATGTTCAGGAAAAGTGAGTTCTTCCCATTTTATAGCCTGGTGTTCTACTTTCTGATTTTTAAAATCTGTAAGAACTACCACTATGGTTTTAGAATCTCTGCTGGGTGTGTGGAGGACTGAAAGATATAGGGTGTTGGTATGACAGAAACACCCTCTGGTCTGAATAGCAATATTATTCCTTTTTCAGTTCATATCAAACCCTGAGGTTTGAATTTGAAGTTGAAAGATGTCTGTTATCGTTTCATCAAAGACATAGATAGGAAAATTGGGATAGCAGTCAAACCAGACCAGACCATCTAACAGTGGGGCTAATATTCCTCCAATTATTGAATCAGTCTATTTATTATGTGTAAGATCTCTTACAGTGGCCAAAACATATGTATCTAAGCCCTTATGTGTAAGTGCACTGATTCCCACCCTGATACAACCCAAATGCAAGAATTTTATATCAAGCTTTCTGGCTTCTGCCAAATTCTGTTTACGATCTAACAATGGGATAGACTATAAACAATCAAAGTTTTCTTTGATAGAACTGATGGATTCTTTAATAGATATTGTTGTGGCAGCTTTTAAATTCCAAAATCCTAGATATGCATATACTTCTGATGTAGATATCTTAGGGAGAACCCATCAAGCTGAAGGCTCAGCCTCTTCATATAATAACTCTGAGGAATTTAAAACTCTACTAGATGAACTGGAAAACATATTTTTAAATGAATCTTGTTCAGCCTTTTCCTTCTATTCTAATTCTCTAAATGAAGCAAATTTTATAAAAGGGTCCATTTTTATTTTTGACTAAAGAGAGAGTATTTCTGAATACTGACCTTTTTCGTGAACTATATAACTGCACTGGCTCTGAAACCAATTTGATGCAGGGGCTTCAAATCAAATCTTGCAACAACAACTTTAGGATGACTGGCCTTGCTAAGTCTCTTCCTTTTCTTTGTCTCTCATATTCTCCTACACAAACCCATACACGAACCTACTTCCACGTTCACGCAACTAACGGCCTTCACTTACGACTCCCCTCACCTTTCAACGGCCTTGGCATACCTTGGTGGTTTGGCGAACCTCGAGTAAATATGAGAGAGACAAATACTACCTTAAAAGACAATATTAATGCTCAGAGTGACAAGTATTCAAAATGCGGAATCAAAACTTCTCTCTTTATTGATTTGAAAATGATATTACATCAAAACTTCTGGACTCAGAATTTCCTTCTAGAGATTGACTACAACAACATTTACCAGACTTAACTTCTCAATAAATGAGATAGCTTACTGGAGGCTTCCTGGCTGTATGCAGACTCTGTCTAAGAAATAAAAACTCACAGACTTTACACAGGGTTAATCTAATGATCAGGCCACTTTAGGTTCTCACCAGTGGCGAGCACACTGATGCCTAGGCTTCGCTGATCACCTAATAGACTTGAGGCTGATCTCCGTGTTGCAAGCAGGTCGAGATAAAACTTGCAGATGCAAAGTAGGGAGAACTCAGACTCTGACTCGAACAAAACCAAAATGACTCTAAGACTCACTGACTCTGAATGCCGAATGAATGAACCTAACCCTCCTTATATAGGAAGAGAGGGGGGACAACCAGTCAATTCAGATTGTCCTATGTCTATGACGTGGAGGAGGAATCATTGTTTTCGGGTAACACCGAAGTGGCATCCGCACAAAGATTCCTTTCTCCGAACTTCAGACATGTGAAACTGTGTGTGGTACACTGTGGATACCTTTAAGTACAAGGCCCAGGACGAAACATTAATTATTATGTACATGGAGGATGCTTTTTAACCGGGAAAAGCCCTCAAGAAAATATGGTTACTGTAATATCGTGACTGGGAGACAATACATGGTGGAGGCTTTTGATTAGTGGAGCCCACGAGAACCACTCGCACTTGTCTCTACTCGATCTTCAAGAGTTTTTATGATGGGGAATCTATACCTTTGGAAGGTGGTATCAGTTCATGATTTGGTATAAATCCATCTTACAATCATAGGTATATTAAGTATAATTTGATGTTTAATTTTAGTCATTACCAACCATTGATGATGTGTTTTCATATACATCTCTAAAATTGGATCATTTCCCATATAGATTGTTACAAACTGGTTGAGTTCTCTAACCTTTTGGAATGGCATATGAAAACATTCACATCTTCCAACTTCAATACACCAATTACACTTATTTTGGAAAAAGCACTCATATGCAACAGGATCCATTACAGTTGAATTCAATCCGTATTCCTTCCACCATTCTCTGAACCATTGGGATTGTTGGCATGATTGCATTAGGCCGATAGCTCCAAATTTTATTTTCTTGTAGTGGGTCTCGTTAGGACCATATTTGTTCATGAGATCCCACCATAATCTTTTGTACCCTGTAAAATCATATATTGTGTCCGGAAAAATAAAATCAGGATTATTACCTGGCCGTTGGTTGAATCGGGTCTAGGTCCATTCAGGATTTCTAGTCCTGCTGATGACTAGATACTTGTGATAGACTCGTGATCTATCACTTCCACTAGTGCATGTGACAGTAAGATCATAGAAGTCTTGTGATATAGATTCTTCTACTTCCCATTATGCTCGCATGCTACGAGAGTATACCATATCATGAATCCATCGGCTACCTTTGGGGTATACTCGTTGTTCGGGTACAACATGTTTTATATTTGTATGATTTTGAAGATTTGCATCAAGTACTTTGGTGTTGCAAAGCTACCAGGATAGCCTCCATTCATCTCTGTATGTTTCCCATGCCTTGTCATCAGGAATGGTTCTTAAAATTTCTCTCTGATGGGCTTCATCCCATTCTGTCACAATGACCATGACAAGATCTTCTTGGTCATCCTTCTGTTCTTGATGTTGGATAAATTCTCTGCTGAGAAAGTCTAGAAGATGATTATTAACACCCTTAATATGTTCTACTTTACAATCAAAGTTAGCAAAGAGTGCTTTCCATCTTGCAAAATTTTCTTCCTCTGGTCTTTTGATGTTCTTTGTAAGAACCTTACCCAGAGCAACTGCATTAGTTCTCAACAGGAAAAAAATGTTGACCAAGTGTAAGGAGAACTTACTAATACAGTTCCAGGCTGATTTTACCTCCTTTTCTATAGTGGAATAATTTTTCTCCGATTTATTGCATGTTCTAGAAGAAAATTGTACTATTTGTTCTTTATCTTTATCATCTTTCTCACTTGGTTTTTCTTTTAATACACCTCCCCAACCTATATGGCTGGCATCTAATTCAACGATTTTAAAGGATTCATCATCAGCAACATACAATATAGGGAGATTTCTTACCTTGGACTTTATTTGTCGTAAAGCTTCTGTGTGTTCCTTGGTCCAAGGCTTTAGATCCTTTTTCAATCTCTAGTTCAACAAAGATCTATCAACAACACAATCTTCATATAAATTGCTCACATCGTTTAAACATCTGAGGAACCTCTGCAATAGTGTCTTATCATAAATTACATCTGGAATCTTATCTGCAAACTCCATCTAATGGTTCTGTAGAGAAATTTGGCTGTTCTGGATTGTGTGCCCAAGAAACCTGATCTTGGTCTGGAAAAGTTCCATCTTCTTTTTGCTGAGGACCAGACCATCTCTTTTGACTAACTTCATGAAAATTTGTACATGTTTGAAGTGGTCCTGAAAATTCTTCGAAAATATCAGGATGTCATCTATATATACAAGTAACCATTCAGCATAAGGTTTAAAAATAGAGTCCATGACTCTTTGGAACTTTGATGGTACATGTTTTAAACCGAATGGCATGACATTCCATTCATAGTGACCAGCAGGAATACTGAATGCAGTTTTGAACTTATCCTTTTCTGAAATGGTCACCTGCCAAAAACCAAATTTCAAATCAAACTTGGAAAAAAAATTTGCACCTGATATCCGTCCCAATAAATCTCCTTTTTGTGGAATACGATAGGTATCATCTGCTAATACAAAATTAAGAGGCTTATAATTAATTACAATTCTAGAAATTCCTCTTATTTGTTCAGATCTTTTATTTACATAGAAACCATAGCAGTTCCAAGGATTGCTGGATTCTCTGAACAGCTTCCTGTCTAAAAGCTGATTTATCTCTTTTTCATAGAGCTGTCTATATTCCTTGTTCATTGGAATAGCCGTAGATTTTCAGGGTCTGCCTGTATAGTTTTCTTTGTAAGGCAGCTCGACACAATGCTGCTTGCTATCCCAAAAGGCATTTGGCTCTTCAGAGCAGCATTCTTCTTCTAATTTCTTCTTCATTTCAGAGATTATTCTCTGAAATTTTGGTGAGATCAACTGTTCTTCAACATAAATAGTGAATTTCTAATCTTCGAGCGTTGTCAGCTTGTTTTCAAATTTCTTGAGTTCCTACATTGCTTGTACCATTGTAGAAACTCTTGGATTAGAAACATAAGGCAATTAAATTATTTTCCCATTTCCATATGATGTAGGTACAGGAATTAAATACCCCTCTTTATTCCCTTTCAATCTTATAGATCCATGGGGCTCTAAAGCTGCAAAAAATACATTCCCTAATATGCAATCCACAGGGATGCCACCTACTGCAAATTTTAATTTGATGCAGTGGGAATCAAAACATACAAATGCTTTAGGAACTTCATACTCAAGGGTTTTCTTTCCCAACCCTACTATTTTTCTGGTAGCAAAAACCCAAATTTAGAGGGAATAGCTTTCTTTGCAAAAATATCAACATCTGTGCCTGAGTCTAATAATGTAGTTAAGGAAAAAATTTCACCTTTCATGCATACATTTATCTTTACATGATGCTGTTGATATTCAATTGCAAGTATCCTCATCTCTCTGAATCCTAAAGTAGGATTCTTCTTTCCTCCTACAATTTCAACATCAGATCCATAAGAATGAAAAGGGGCAGTATGCAAAGTATATTTTGTATTATGGCCCGAAATAGGTTGTGCCTCTTCCTGTTTCCCTTTTTCAAATCTTGAAACTTGAGATTTTAGAGCAGAAATTTCAGTTTTTAACATATGTAAATGGTTTCTATGTAAATAAAATATTTAAACAGATAAGAGGAATTCCTAGACTTGTAATTAATTATAAGCCTCTTAATTCTGTAGTAGCAGATGATACCTATCCTATCCCACACAAAGGAGATTTATTGGGATGGATATCAGGTGCAAATATTTTTTTCAAGTTTGATTTGAAATCTGGTTTTACGGCAGGTGGCCATTTCAGAAAAGGATAAGTTCAAAACTGCGTTTAGTATTCCATTTGGTCACAATGAATGGAATTTCATGTGATTCGGTTTAAAACATGCACCATCAAAGTTCCAAAGAGTCATGGAATCTATTTTTAAACCTTATGCTGAATAGTGAAGAAGGCAAAGAAGACACAAAAAAGAGATAAGTTCATCAGTACATATAATTTGTACAATAAGAAGAGAAGTGTCTCAAAAACTTCTCGGCCACCCAAGTGGCCCTCGAAACACATAAAGGGATACTCTAAGTACATCCCTAAAAATCATTATTACCAACCTTCATACATTCACCCAAGATCACAGAAAGTGGAAAGAATGAAACAAATGGTCTGTTGGTTATGTGGAAAAATAGGACACACCCAATCTTTGTCCTGATGCTAAAGAATCCAAGAAAAATCGGGGAAGAAAATCACAAAAGTTGGCCAAGGGAAAAACAATTGTGAAAACAGAAGAAAAATGTAGTAAGTGTGGCTCTCAATTTCATGATGCTGATCATTGCCCTCGACTTTTCATTCAACAAGTAGAAGAGGATTATTCTTCCAGTTCAGAAACTGAATCTCCCTCTAATTATTCAATAGAAGAATTAAATGCTTATTGTCGGTGTTCAGATTCCGAAAATTGTAAATGTGGCTGTTCTTCTAGTGAATCTGAATTTTCATCTGACGAAACTGTTGCAGAAGATTTCTCCCAGAAACTAAAGGTCCTCATGGCCCAATATGATGAAGATGAAATCAAGATTTTTTCACAGATCCACGGCATGGAAGAAGGAGATTTGAAATCTCGACTGCTGGAGACATTTATGCAAAACAGTGGAGGTTCTTCCAGCACTCGTGCCGATAAAAAGACTATTTTTCTTTATGGTTCTTACGAACACAATACCAAGGCCTATCAGCGACAACAAAAGCAAAGAAAATTTCGTCCACTCACTTTGGGGGAGGTGATTAAGGAAATACATATGTTAAAAACTGAAATTTCTGCTCTAAAATCTCAAGTTTCAAGTCTTGAAAGAGGGAAACAGGAAGAGACACAACCTGTTTCAGGCCATAATACAAACTATATTTTGCATACTGCCCCTGTTCATTCTTATGGATCTGATGTTGAAATTGCAGAATGAAAGAAGGATCCTACTTAAGGATTCAAAGAGATGAGGATACTTGCAATTGAATATCAACAACATCATGTAAAGATAAATGTATGCATTAAAGGTGAAATGTTTTCCTTAACTGCATTATGAGACTCAAGAGCAGATGTTAATATTTTTGCAAAGAAAGAAATTCCCTATAAATTCTGGGTTTTTGCTACCAGAAAAATAGTAGGGTTGGGAAAGAAAACCGTTGAGTATGAAGTTCCTAAAGCAGCTGTATGTTTTGATTCACACTGCATCAAATTAAAATTTGGAGTAGGTGACATCCCTGTGGATTGCATATTAGGGAATGTCTTTTTAGCAGTTGTAGAGCCCCATGGATCTGTAAGTTGGAAAGGGAATAAATTGGGGTATTTCATTCTGTACCTACATCAGATGGCAATGGCAAAAGAATTAAATTGCCTTATGTTTCTAATCCGAGCGTTTCTACAATGGTACAGGCAATGTAGGAACTCAAGAAAGTAGAAAACAAGCCGACAGAGCTCAAAGATTTGAAATGCGCTATTCATGTTGAAGAAAAGTTGAGCTCACCAGAATTTCAGAGAAGAATCTCTGAAATCAAGAAGAAATTAGAAGAAGAATGCTGCTCTGAAGAGTCAAATGCCTTTTGGCATAGAACGCAGCATTGTGTCGAGCTACCTTACAAAGAAAACTATACAGGCAGACCATGCAAATCCAGGGCTATTCCAATGAACAAGGAATATAGACAGCTCTATGAAAAAGAGATAAATCAGCCTTTAGACAGGAAGTTGATCAAAGAATCCAGCATTCCTTGGAACTGCTATGGTTTCTATGTAAATAAAAGATATGAACATATAAGAGGAATTCCTAGACTTGTAATTAATTATAAGCCTATTAATTCTGTATTAGCACATGATACCTATCCTATCCCACACAAAGGAGATTTATTAGGACTGATATCAAGTGCAAAGATTTTTTCCAAGTTTGATTTGAAATCTGGTTTTACGGAAGGTGGCCATTTCAGAAAAGCATAAGTTCAAAACTGCATTCAGTATTCCTGTTGTTCACTATGAATGGAATGTCATGCCATTTGGTTTAAAACATTCACCATCAAAGTTCCACAGAGTCATGGACACTATTTTTAAACCTTATGATGAATGGTTACTTGTATATATAGATGACATCCTGATATTTTCGAAGAATTTGCAGGACCACTTCAAACATGTATAGATTTTCATGAAGTTGGTCAAAAGGAATGGTCTGGTCCTCACCAAAAAGAAGATGGAACTTTTCCAAACCAAGATCAAGTTTCTTGGGCACATAATCCAGAACGGCCAAATTTCTTTATAGAGCCATGCAATGGAGTTTGCAGATAAGTTTCCAGATGTAATTTTGGATAAGACACAGTTGCAAAGGTTCCTCGGATGTGTAAACTATGTGAGAAATTTCTATGAATATTGTGATGCTGATAGATCTCTGTTGAACCAGAGATTGAAAAAGGACCCGAAGCCTTGGACCAAGGAACACACAGAAGCTGTAAGAAAAATAAAGGCCAAGGTAAGAAATCTCCCTATATTGTATGCTGCTGATGATGGATCCTTTAAAATCGTTGAATCAGATACCAATGATATAGGTTGGGGAGGTGTATTAAAACAAAAACAAAGTGAGAAATATGATAAAGATAAAGAACAAATAGTATAGTTCACTTCTGGAACTTGTAAAAAGTCGGAGAAAAATTTTTCCACTATATAAAAGGAGGTAAAAGCAGCCTAGAATTGTATTAGTAAGTTCTCCTTACACTTGGTCAACAAGTTTTTCCTGTTGAGAACTGATGCAGCTGCTCTGGGTAAGGTTCTTACAAAGAACATCAAAAGACTAGATGAAGCAAATTTTGCAAGATGGCAAGCATTCTTTGGTAAATTTGATTTTAAATTAGAACATATTAAGGGTGTTAATAATCATCTTCTAGACTTTCTCAGCAGAGAATTTATCCAGCATCAAGAACAGAAGGATGACCAAGAATATCTTGTCATGGTCATTGTGACAGAATGGGATCAAGCCCATCAGAGAGAAATTTTAAGAACCATTCCAGATGACAAGGCATGGGGATTGTACAGAGATGAATGGAGGCCAACCTGGCAGCTTCGCAACACCAAAGTACTTGATGAAAATCTTCAAAATCATACAGATATACAACATTTTGTACCTAAATGACGAGTATACCCCAAAGGTAGCCGATGGATTCATGATACAGTATACTCCCGTAGCATGGGAGCATCATGGGAAGCAGAAGAATCTCTATCACAAGACTTCTGTGATCTTACTGTCACATGCACTGGTGGAAGTGATAGATCACGAGTCTATCACAAGTATCTAGTCATCATTAGGACTAGAAATCTTGAATGGACCTGGACCCGATTCAATCAATGGCCAGATAATAATCTTGATTTTATTTTTCCTGACACAATCTATGATTTTGCAGGGTACAAAAGATTATGGTGGGATCTCATGAGAAAATATGGTCCTAACGAGACCCACTACATGAAAATAAAATTTGGAGCTATTGACCTAATGCAATCATGCCAACAATCCCAATGGTTCATAGAATGGTGGAAGGACTACGGATTGAATTCAACTACAATGGATCATGTTGCGTATGAGTCCTTTTTCCAAAATAAGTGTAATTGGTGCATTGGAGTTGGAAGATGTGAATGTTTTCATATTCCATTCCAAAAGGTTACAGAACTCAACCAGTTTGGAACAATCTACATGGGAAATGATCCAATTTTAGATATGTATATGAAAACACATCATCAATGGTTGGTAATGACTAAAATTAAACATCAAATTATACTTAATAAACCTATGATTTTAAGACAGATTTATACCAAAGCATGGAATGATACCACCTTCCAAAGGTATAGATTCCCCGTCATAAAAATTCTTGAAGATCCAGCAGAGACAAGTGCCAGTGGTTGTCGTGGGCTCCACTAATCAAAAGCCTCCACCATGTATTGTCTCCTAGTCATAGGATTACAGTGACCTGATTTTCTCAAGGGCTTTTCCCAGTTAAAAATAATCCTCAATGTAAATAATAATTAATGTTTCCTTGTGGGCCTTGTACTTAAAGGTATCCATAGTGTACCACACACACTTTCACATGTCTGAAGTCCGAAGAAAGGAATCTCTGTGCGGATGTCACTTCGGTGTTACCCGAAAAAAATGACTCCTCCTCCACATCATAGACATAGGATAATCCGAATAGACTGGTTATCCCCCCTCTCTTCCTATATAAGGAGGGTTAGGCTCATTCATTCGGCATTCGGAGTTAGTGATTCTTAGAGTCATTTTGGTTTTGTTCGAGTCATAGTCTGAGTTCTCCCTGCTCTGCATCTGCAATTTTTATCTCGATCTGCTTGCAACACAGAGATCAACCTCAAGTCTATTAGGTGATCAGAGAATCCTGCGCATTAGTGTGCTCAACACTGGTGAGAACCTAAAGTGGCATGATCACTAGATTAAGCCTGTGTAAATTCTGTGAGTTTTTATTTCTTAGACAGAGTCTGCATACAGCCAGGAAGCCTCTAGTAAGATATCTAATTTATTGAGTAGTGAAGTCTGGTAAATGTTGTTGCAGTCGATCTCTGGAAGGAAATTCTGAGTCCAGAAGTTCTCATGTAATATCATTTTCAAATCAATAAAAAGAGAAGTTTTGATTCTGCATTCTGAATACTTGTCACTTTGAGCATTAATATTGTTTGCTAAGGTAGTATTTGTCTCTCTCATAGTTATTCGAGGTTCACCATAGGTTCGCCAGAGGTTCGCCAAACCACCGAGGGACCCCCAAGCTGTTGAAAGGCGAGGTGAGCCGTAAGTGAAGGTCATTAGTTGCTTGAACGTGGAAGTAGGTTCGTGTATGGGTTCGTGTAGGATAATCTGAGAGACAAAGACAAAGAAGAGGCTTAGCAAGGCCAGTCAACCTCAAGTTGATGTTGCAAGCTTCGATTCGAAGCCCCTGTGTAAAATTGGTATCAGAGCGAGTGCAGTTATCTGGTTCGCGAAAAAGGTCAGTATTCAGAAATACTCTCTCATTAATCGGAAATAAAAATGGACCCTTTTAGAAAATATGTTTCATTCAGAGAATTATAAGGGAAGGAAAAGGCTGAACAAGATTCTTTTAAAATTATGTTTTCCAGTTCATCTAGTAGAGTTTTAAATTCCTCAGAGTTATTATATGAAGAGGCTGAGCCTTCATCTCGATGGGTTCTCCCTAAGATATCTGCATAAGAAGTATATGTAGATCTAGGAGTTTGGAATTTAAAAGCTGGAACAAGAATATCTATTAAATAATCCATCAGTTCTATCGAAGAAAACTCTGATTGTGTACAGTCTATCCCATTGCTAGATCCTAAATAGCTTCAGGCAGAAGCCAGAAAGCTTGATACAAAATTCTTGCATTTGGGTTGTATCAGGGTGGGAATCAGTGCTCTTACACATAAGGGCTTAGATACATATGTTTTAGCCATTGTAAGAGAACTTACACATAATAAATACACTGATTCACTAATTGGAGGAATAGTAGCCCCACTGTCAGATGGTCCGGTCTAGTTTGACTTCTATCCCAATTTCACTATCTATGTCTTTGATGAAACGATAGCAGACATCCTTTAGCTTCAAATTCAAACCTCAGGGTTTGATATGAACATAAAAAGGAATAATATTGCTATTCAGACTAGAGGGTGTTTTTGTCATACCAACACCCTATATCCTACAGTCCTCCACACACCCAGTAGAGATTCTAAAACCAGTGTGGTAGTTCTTACAGATTCTAAAAATAAAAAAGTAGAACACCAGGCTATAAAATGGGAAGAACTCACTTTTATTGAACATTGGGTTGTCCCAAATCCAAATCCAATCTCTGCAACAAATATAACTTCTGCCAATATTACAGAAAATCAATCCTCTACTACCTTGTCATTCCCCAGAAGATCTATTATAGATAGGAGAAGGATTGAAGAAGCCTGTCGAAGATCACCCATGTACAAAAATCCTGATATTGTAGATACTGCTTGTTCTTCTATTGTTTCTGGTTCTTGTAAACATGTTAGTCTGTTTGAATTTTCTCATTTAGTTAATTTCCAGCCCCTGGATGTCTCATGTCCTCAGTGTCACAGTCTTGTAAATTTGAGTCATCTTGCTTATATGGTCATCCATGAGAATCATAACCCAAGGACCGGTGAAGCTCCTGTCTCTACCTCAGTTAGTCCTTGTCCAAATCCAAAATGTTCTGATATTCCTTTCCCACATGAATCATAACATGTTCTCAAGATGCATGTGCTTCCCACACTTGAAGAAGAAGACCCAAGACTGACAACAATATTCAGTAATATGAGACCTACAAGTATTCCAAGATATGGTCTAGGATATCTTGAGCAGAAAAATGATTTAATTCCAGAATGCAGATTCAAAGATCTTCCTGCTCATTGCAAAAGGCCATCAATAATGGAGATGCAGAAATTTTTTACTCTTATGGATGGATGTCCTAAATATAAAGTCCCAGCACAGTGGATGAAACAAATGTTGAATTGGGATCTTTACACTAATACTGAGGCCGATTCATTTGGTCTTGTCCATTCTGTTGATGACAAAATAAATCTTGCACAAGAATGGAAGCAGTATATGGAAGAAAAGAATGTTTGGATATCTTTCTATGTTTAGAAAGAGAAGAAATAGTCCAAAAATGTGTTGATTACTGATTCTTCAGCATCTTCTTCAAAACATTCATGGTCAGCACTTGATGGTAGTAGTATAGAGACAACTACTACTTTTCCCCCTTTTAAAGGCATTTTGATAGGGAAAGCATAGAACTCTACTAAAGCCATTCCTTTAGTTCAAAAGGATGATAATTCACATGGAATTGATAATAGAATCCAGAAAGCTAGTGAACAGCTTAACTAGACTAACACTGCCATAACTGGGTTAGAAAGGAATGTGTCAAAAACAATTTTTTTTCAGAGAACAGATAGATAGAGTTCAAGTTTCAATAAATGATGTAAATAGTGTTTTAAATGCTGTACAGTATTATTATTTGTTGATTAAAGATTATTCAAAAGAATCTTTGAAGAAAATTGAAGAAGTGGAGAATTGTATAATGAGTGAATCTGTCTCCATAAGAAATCATATTTCAAATCTGTCTGACAAGTTCGATAAGTTGAATTCAAAAAAGATAGATAAGCCAATCCCAGCTTCCCTTCTGCATAAAGGAAATAGAGTACATATCCAAAGTCCTGTTCATAAATTTCCACACCTCTTTCCCAAATAAGTTGTCCAGTCCTCACAACAGTCTAAAGCAGAACCTCAAAGTCCAACAGGTGAAAAAATCACCATAGCCTCACTATTCCATGAGTCTGAGCCAAAAAATCAGGTACTCCCAGTTTATGAACCTCTTGAATCCCATTATACTAGATATCAAGCCCCTGACTTGAATGGTGTGGGAAAAATACCTCCAAGGGAAACATTCTTTGACAGAAGTGATAAAGAATGGAATATGGATTGTCTCACAATGGGACAAATCAGACAGATGCTAGATCATATGATAACAGAATATAAACTGATGTGTGTAGGAGAAAAAAATGAGGTTGAATCTTGTAAAACCTTGATTCAATGTTTCATTGGCACTTTTTCCAGATGGTGGGAGTTTGTGTCATCTCCAGCCATGATCGACAAAATGGAAAAGGAAGTGCTGAAAGATGAAAATGGTGACATTGAGTTTCATCCTGATGGAACACCCATCAATAATATGATTGGTGCCCTGAATGCTATGATTCAAGAATGTTTTTGTGGATCTGAGCCTGTAGTATCAGATAAGAATGAATTAATTTTGATGAACTTAAAGATATCCAAACATTCTTTTCTTCCATATACTGCTTCCATTCTTGTGCAAGATTTATTTTGTCATCAACAGAATGGACAAGACCAAATGAATCAGCCTTAGGATTATTGTAAAGATCTCAATTCAACATTTGTTTCATCCACTTTGATGGGACTTTATATTTAGGACATCCATCCATAAGAGTAAAAAATTTATACATCTCCATTATTGATGGCTTTTTGCAATCAACAGGCAGATCTTTGAATCTGCATTCTGGAATTAAATAATTTTTCTGCTCAAGATATCCTAGACCATATCTTGGCATATTTGGAGGTCTCATATTATTGAATATTGTTGTTATTCTTGGGTATTCTTATTCAAGTGTGGGCAGCGCATGCATCATGAGAACATGTTTTGATTCATGTGGGAAAGGAATATCAAAACATTTTAGATTTGGACAAGGACTGACTGAGGTAGAGACAGGAGCTTCACCGGTCATTGGGTTATGATTCTCATGGATGACCATATAAGAAAGATGACTCAAATTTACAAGACTGTGACACTGAGGACATGAGACGTCCAGGGGATGGAAATTAACTTACTGAGAAAATTCAAACAGACTAACATGTTTACAAGAACTGGAAACAATACAAGAACAAGCAGTATCTAAAATATCTGGATTTTTCTAGATGGGTGATCTTAGAGATGCTTCTTCCATCCTTCTCCTATCTATAGTATATCTTCTAGGGAATGACAAGGTAGTAGTGGATTGATTTTCTGTAATATTGGAAAAATTTATATTTCTTGCATAGATTGGCTTTGGATTTGGGACAACCCAATGTTTAGGAAAAGTGAGTTCTTCCCATTTTATAGCCTGGTGTTATACTTTCTGATTTTTAGAATCTGTAAGAACTACCACACTGGTTTTAGAATCTCTGCTAGGTGTGTGGAGGACTGCAGGATATAGGGTGTTGGTATGACAGAAACACCCTCCGGTCTGAATAGAAATATTATTCATTTTTCTATTCATATCAAACCCTGAGGTTTGAATTTGAAGTTGAAGGATGTCTGCTATCATTTCATCAAAAACATAAGTAGGGAAATTAAGATAGCAGTCAAACTAGACCAGACCATCTGACAGTGGGGATATTATTCCTCCAATTAGTGAATCAGTGTATTTATTATGTGTAAGATCTCTTACAGTGGCTAAAACATATGTATCTAAGCCCTTATGTGTAAGAGCACTAATTTCAACCCTGATACAACCCATATGCAATAATTTTGTATCAAGCTTTCTTGCTTCTGCTTGAAGCTGTTGAGGATCTAACAACGAGATAGACTGTACACAATCAGAGTTTTCTTTGATAGAACTAATGGATTATTTAATATATATTCTTGTTTCATGTTTTAAATTCCAAACTCCTAGATCTACATATACTTCTGGTGCAGATATCTTAGGGAGAACCCATCGAGCTGAAGGCTCAACCTCTTCATATAATAACTCTGAGGAATTTAAAACTCTATTAGATGAACTCGCAAAAATATTTTTAAACGGATCTTGTTCAACCTTTTCCTTCTCTTCTAATTCTCTAAATGAAACAAATTTTCTAAAAGGGTCCATTTTTATTTTCGATTAAAGAGAGAGTATTTCTTAATACTAACCTTTTTCACAAACCAGATAACTACACTGGCTCTGATACCAATTTTATGCAGGGGCTTCAAATCGAAGATTGCAATAGCAACTTCAGGCTGACTGGCCTTGCTAAGTCTATTCTTTGTCTTTGTCTCTCAGATTCTCCTACACGAACCCATACATGAACCTAATTCCACGTTCACGCAGCTAACGACCTTCACTTACGGCCTCACCAATGGCTCGGGCGTCTCGTGGTTTTCCGCGAACTCCGTGGTTAACCCCCGAAAAAATACAGAGACAAATACACCAGAAGACAAATATTACCAAAGTTTCACATATTTCATAGTGACAAGTATTCAAAATGCAGAATCAAAACTTCTCTCTTTATTGATTTGAAAATGATATTACATCAGAACTTCTGGACTCAGAATTTCCTTCCAAAGATTGACTGCAACAGTATTTACCAGACTTGACTTATCAATAAATGAGATAGCTTACTAGAGGTTTCCTACCTGTATGCAGACTCTGTCTAAGAAGTAAAAACTCACAAAATTTACACAGGCTTAATCTAATGATCAAGCCACTTTAGGTTCTCACCAGTGCTGAGCTTACTGATGTGCAGGCTTCTCTGATCACCTAATAGACTTGAGGCTGATGTTCGTGTTGCAAGAAGATTGAGATAAAACTCACAGATGCGGAGCAGGGAGAACTCAGACTCTGAATCGAACAAAACCAAAATGACTCTAAGATTCACTGACTCCGAATATTGAATGAATGAGCCTAACCCTCCTTATATAGGAAGAGAGGGGGGACAACCAGCCAATTCAGATCGTCCTATGTCTACGACGTGGAGGAGGAATCATTATTTTTTGGTAAGACCGAAGTGACATCCGCACAAAGATTCCTTTCTCCGGACTTTGTACATGTGAAAGTGTGTGTGGTACACTGTGGATACCTTTACGTACAAGGACCAGGAGGACACATTAATTATTATGTACGTTGAGGATGCTTTTTAACCGGGAAAAGCCCTCGAGAAAATATGGTCACTGTAATCCCATGACTAGGAGACAATACATGGCGAAGGCTTTTGATTAGTGGAGCCCTCGAGAACCATTAGCACTTGTCTCTGCTGGATCTTCAAGAATTTTTATGCCGAGGAATCTATACCTTTGGAAGGTGGTATGATTCCATGCTTTGGTATAAATCCGTCTTACAATCATAGGTTTATTAAGTATAATTTGATGTTTAATTTTAGTCATTACCAACCATTGATGATGTGTTTTCATGTACATCTCTAAAATTGGATCATTTCCCATGTAGATTGTTCCAAACTGGTTGAGTTCTCTAACCTTTTGGAATGGCATATGAAAACATTCACATCTTCCAACTTCAATACACAAATTACAC
The DNA here is from genome assembly GCA_034641835.2 of Pinus albicaulis. Classification (NCBI taxonomy): domain Eukaryota; kingdom Viridiplantae; phylum Streptophyta; class Pinopsida; order Pinales; family Pinaceae; genus Pinus; species Pinus albicaulis. The sequence continues at coordinate 211,219,304 of CM076583.1, read as the reverse complement.
CTATTTTGGAAAAAGGAATCATATGCAAGAGGATCCATTGCAGTTGAATTCAATCCGTAGTCCTTCCACCATTCTCTGAACCATTGGGATTGTTGGCATGATTGCATTAGGCCGATAGCTCCAAATTTGATTTTCATGTAGTGGGTCTCATTAGGACCATATTTTTTCATGAGATCCCACCATAATATTTTGTACCCTACAAAATCATATATTTTGTCAGGAAAAATAAAATCAGGATTATTACCTGGCCATTGATTGAATCGGGTCCAGGTCCATTCGAGATTTCTAGTCCTGCTGATGACTAGATACTTGTGATAGATACGTGATCTATCACTTCCACTAGTGCATGTGACAGTAAGATCATAGAAGTCTTGTGATAGAGATTTTTCTACTTCCCATGATTATCACATGCTATGGGAGTATACCATATCATGAATCCATCGGCTGCCTTTGGGGTATACTCGTCGTTCGGGTACAAGATGTTGTATATCTGTATGATTTTGAAGATTTGCATCAAGTACTTTGGTGTTGCGAAGCTGCCAAGTTGGCCTCCATTCATCTCTGTATGTTTCCCATGCCTTGTCATCAAGAATGGTTCTTAAAATTTCTCTCTGATGGGCTTGATCCCATTCTGTCACAATGACCATGACAAGATCTTCTTGGTCATCCTTCTGTTCTTGATGCTGGATAAATTATCTGCTGAGAAAGTCTGGAAGATGATTATTAACACCCTTAATATGTTCTACTTTAAAATCAAATTTAGAAAAGAGTGCTTGCCATCTTGCAAACTTTGCTTCCTCTGGTCTTTTGATGTTCTTTGTAAGAACCTTACCTAGAGCAGCTGCATCAGTTCTCAACAGGAAAAACTTGTTGACCAAGTGTAAGGAGAACTTACTAAGATAGTTCCAGACTGTCTTTACCTCCTTTTCTATAATGGAATAATTTTTCTCTGACTTATTCCAAGTTCCGGAAGCGAATTGTACTATTTTTTGTTTATCTTTATCATCTTTCTCACTTGGTTTTTGTTTTAATACACCTCCCCAACCTATATCGCTAGCATCTAATTCAACGATTTTAAAGGATTCATCATCAACAACATACAATATAGGGATATTTCTTACCTTGGCCTTTATTTGTCTTACAGCCTCTTTGTTTTCTTGGTCCAAGGCTTCGGATCCTTTTTCAATCTTTGGTTCAACAGAGATCTATCAGCAGCACAATCTTTATAGAAATTTCTCACATATTTTAAACATCTGAGGAACCTCTGCAACTGTGTCTTATCCAAAATTACATCTGGAAACTTATCTGCAAACTCCATTACGTGGCTCTGTAAAGAAATTTGGATGTTCTAGATTGTGTGCCCAATAAACTTGATCTTGGTTTGGAAAAGTTCCATCTTCTTTTTGTTGAGGACCAGACCATTCATTTTGACCAACTTCATGAAAATCTATACATGTTTGAAGTGGTCCTGCAAATTCTTAGAAAATATCAGGATGTCATCTATATATACAAGTAACCATTCAGCATAAGGTTTAAAAATAGAGTCCATGACTCTTTGCAACTTTGATGGTGCATGTTTTTAACCAAATGGCATGACATTCCATTCATAGTGACCAGAGGGAATACTGAATGCAGTTTTGAAATTATCCTTTTCTGAAATGGCCACCTGCCAAAAACCAAATTTAGAATCAAACTTGGAAAAAATCTTTGCACCTGATATCCGTCCCAATAAATCTCCTTTGTGTGGGATAGGATAGGTATCATCTACTAATACAGAATTAAGAGGCTTATAATTAATTACAATTTTAGGAATTCCTCTTATCTGCTCAGATATTTTATTTACATAGAAACCATAGTAGTTCCAAGGACTTCTAGATTCTCTAATTAGCTTTCGGTCTAACAGCTGATTTATCTCCTTTTCATAGAGCTGTCTATATTCCTTGTTCATTGGAATAGCCCTGGATTTGCTAGGTCTTCCTGTATAGTCTTCTTTGTAAGGTAACTCGACACAATGCTGCTTTCTATGCCAAAAGGCATTTGGCTGTTCAGAGCAGCATTCTGCTTCTAATTTCTTCTTCGTTTCAGAGATTCTTCTCTGAAATTTTGCTAAGCTCAACTATTCTTCAACATGAATAGTGCATTTCAAATCTTTGAGCTCTGTTAGCTTGTTTTCTGCTTTCTTGAGTTCATGCATTGCCTGTTCCATTGTAGAAACTCTTGGATTAGAAACATAAGGCAATTCAATTCTTTTTCCATTGCCATCTGATGTAGGTACAGTAATGAAATACCTTGCTTTATTCCTTTTCAATCTTACAGATCCATGGGGCTCTACAACTGCTAAAAATACATTCCCTAATATGCAATCCACAGGGATGTCACCTACTACAAATTTTAATTTGATGCAGTGGGAATCAAAACATACAGCTGATTTACTTCATACTTAAGGGTTTTGTTTCCCAACCCTACTATTTTTCTGGTAGCAGAAACCCAGAATTTAGAGGGAATAGCTTTCTTTGCAAAAATATTAACATCTGCTCCTGAGTCTAATAATGCAGTTAAGGAAAACATTTCACCTTTAATGTATACATTTATCTTTACATGATGTTGTTGATATTCAATTGAAAGTATCCTCATCTCTCTGAATCCTAAAGTAGGATCCTTCTTTCCTTCTGCAATTTCAACATCAAATCCATAATAATGAACAGGGGTAGTATGCAATGTATAGTTTGTATTATGGCCTGAAACAGGTTGTGCCTCTTCCTGTTTCCCTTTTTCAAGTCTTGAAACTTGAGATTTGAGAGTAGAAATTTAATTTTTTAACATATTTATTTCCTTACTCACCTCCCTCAAAGTGAGTGGATGAACTTTGCTCTGTTGTTGTTGTCGCTGATAGGCCTTGGTATTGTGTTCGTAAGAAGCATCAAGAAAAATAGGCTTCTTATTGGCACGAGTGTTGGAAGAACCTCCATTGTTCTGCATAAATGTCTCCAGCAGTCGAGATTTCAAATCTCCTTCTTCCATGACGTGGATCTGTGAAAAAATATTGATTTCATCTTCATGAGACTCGGCCATGAGGACCTTTAGTTTCTCGAAGAAATCTTCTGCAACAGTTTCGTCAGATGAACATTCAGATTCACTAGAAGAACAGCCACATTTACAATTTTCGGAATCTGAACACTGACAATAAGCATTTAATTCTTCTATTGAAGAATTAGAGGGAGATTCAGTTTCTGAGCTGGAAGAATAATCTTCTTCTTCTTGTTGAATGAAAAGCCGAGGGAAATGATCAGCATCATGAAATTGAGAGCCACACTTACTACATTTTTCTTCTGTTTTCACAATTGTTTTTCCCTTGGCCAACTGTTGTGATTTTTTTCCCCGATTTTTCTTGGATTCTTTAGCATCAGGACAAATATTGGCTGTGTGTCTTGTTTTCCCACATAACCAACAGACCATTTGTTTCATTCTTTCCACTTTCTATGATCTTGGGTGAATGTCTGAAGGTTGGTAATAATGAGTTTTAGGGATGTACTTAGAGTATCCATTTTTTTGTTTTGAGGGTCGCTTAGGTGGCCGGGAAGTTTTTGAGACACTTCTCTTCTTATTGTACAAATTATATGTACTGATGAACTTATCTCTTTTTTGTGTTTTCTTTACCTTTTTTTTTTTTTTTCTATGGGTCACCAGGGGATCATCTACTGTGATGCCATATTTATTGCAGAATGATTTTGTAACAGGAAATCTATTCACCTTTTCAATATATTTGTTCATATTTGAACTGGTACACAAAGTTATCAGAACTTCGGTTATGACGGCATATATCTCACCCCAGGGGTAGACTTCTAAAGGCAATTGGAAGGCTTCTTTCAGTTTGATAATATCAACAAGCTTTGAAGACAGAGTTTCAAGATAAATATGTTTCCACAGAAGATTCTTTGAATCTTTGACCAGAAATATTCTTTGCATCCAATCACGATGAAAATCTTCATACTGGTTAATATTTCTGCACTTTAAGTTCATCAAAATTCATTCATTCTTATCTAAGACTACAGGCTCAGATCCACAAAAATGTTCTTGAATCATAGCAGTCAGGGCGCCAATCATATTATTTATGGGTGTTCCATCAGGATGAAACTCAATGTCACCATTTTCATCTTTCAGCACTTCCTTTTCCATTTTGTCGATCATGGCTGGAGATGACTCCAACTCCCACCATCTGGCCAAAGTGCCAGTGAAACATTGAATCAAGGTTTTACAAGATTCAAGCTTAGTTTTTCCTCCTACACACATCAGTTTATATTATATTACCATCTGATATAGCATCTGTCTGATTTGTCCCATTGTGAGACAATCCAGATTCCATTCTTTATGACTGTTGTCAAAGAATGTTTCCCTTGGAGGTATTTTTCCCATACAATTCAAGTTAGGGGCTTGATATCTAGTATACTGGGATTCAAGAGGTTTATAAACTGGGAGTACCTGGGTTTATGGCTCAGACTCATGGAATAGTGAGGCTATGGTGATTTTTTCGCTTGTTGGACTTTGAGATTCTGCTTTAGACTGCTGTGAGGACTGGACAACTTCTTTGGGAAAGAGGTGTGGAAATTTATCAACAAGAATTTGGATATGTACACTCTTTCCTTTATGCAGAAAGGAATTTTGGATTGGCTTATCTGTATTTTTCAGATTCAAATTATCAAACTTGTCAGACAAATTTGAAATAAGATTTCTTGTGGAGACATATTCACTCATTATACAATTCTCCACTTCTTCAATTTTCTTTAGAGATTCTTTTGAATAAGCTTTAATCAACAAAGAATCATACTGTACAGAATTTAAAACACTATTTACAACATTTATTGAAACTTGAACTCTATCTATCTGTTTTTTGACAAAAACTATTTTTGACACATTCCTTTCTAACCTAGTTATGGCAGTATTAGTCCAGTTAAGCTGTTCACTAGCTTTCTGGATTTTGTTATCAATTCCATGGGCAATATCATCCTTTTGAACTAAAGGAATGGCTTTAGTAGAGTTCTGTGCTTCCCCTATCACAATGCCTTTAAAAGGGGGAAAATTAGTACTTGTCTTTATATAAGTGTTGACCATGAATGTTTTGAAGAAAATGCAAAAGAATCAGTCATCAACACATTTTCGGACTGTTTCTTATTTTTCCAAACATAGAAATATATCCAAACATTATTTTCTTCCATATAATGCTTCCGTTATTGTACAAGATATATTTTGTCATCAACATAATGGACAAGACCAAATGAATCGGCCTTGGGATTAGTGTAAGGATCCCAATTCAACATTTGTTTCAACTACTATGCTGGGACTTTATATTTAGGACATCCATCCATAAGAGTAAACAATTTCTGCATCTCCATTACTGATGGCTTTTTCCAATCACTGATGGCTTTTTCCAATCAGTAGGGAGATCTTTGAATCTGCATTCTGGAATTAAATCATTTTTCTACTCAAGATATCCTAGACCATATATTGGCATATTTGCAGGTCTCACATTACTGAATATTGTTGTCAGTCTTGGGTCTTCTTCTTCAAGTGTGGGCAACACATGCATCATGAGAACATGTTCTGATTCATGTGGGAATGTAAAATTAGAACATTTTGGATTTGGATAAGGACTAACTGAGGTAGAGACGGGAGCTTCGTCGGTCCTTGGGTTATGATTCTCATGGATGACCATATAAGCAAGATGACTCAAATTTACAAGACTGTGACACTGAGGACATGAGACATCCAGGGGCTGGAAATTAACAAACTGAGAAAATTCAAACAGACTAACATGTTTACAAGAACTGGAAACAATAGAAGAACAAGTAATATCTACAATATTGGGATTTTTGTACATGGGTGATCTTCGACATACTTCTCCAATCCTTCTCCTATCTAGAGTAGATCTTCTGGGGAATGAAAAGGTAGCAGAGGATTGATTTTCTGTAATATTGGCAGAAGTTATATTTCTTGCAGAGATTGGTTTTGGATTTGGGACAACCCAATGTTCAGGAGAAGTGAGTTCTTCCCATTTGATAGCCTAGTGTTCTACTTTCTAATTTTTAGAATCTATAAGAACTACCACACTGGTTTTAGAATCTCTGCTGGGTTTGTGGAGGACTGCAAGATATAGGGTGTTGGTATGAAGAAAACCCTCTAGTCTGAATAGCAATATTATTCCTTTTTCCGTTCATATCAAACCCTGAGGTTTGAATTTGAAGCTAAAGGATGTCTTCTATCATTTCATCAAAGACATAGATAGGGAAATTGGGATAGCAGTCAAACCAGACCGGACCATCTGACAGTGGGGCTACTATTCCTCCAATTAGTAAATCAGTGTATTTATTATGTGTAAGATCTCTTACAGTGACTAAAACATATGTATCTAGGACCTTATGTGTAAGATCATTGATTCCCACCCTGATACAACCCAAATGAAAGAATTTTGTATCAAGCTTTCTGGCTTCTGCCTAAAGCTATTTAGGATCTAACAACGGGATAGACTATACACAATCAGAGTTTTATTCGATAGAACTGATGGATTCTTTAATAGATATTCTTGTTGCAGCTTTTAAATTCCAAAATCCTAGATCTGCATATACTTCTGGTGCAGATATCTTAGGGAGAATCCATCGAGCTGAAGGCTCAGCCTCTTCATATAATAACTCTGAGGAATTTAAAACTCTACTAGATGAACTGGCAAACATATTTTTAAATGGATCTTGTTCAACCTTTTCCTTCTCTTCTAATTCTCTGAATGAAACATATTTTCTAAAAGGGTCCATTTTTCTTTTCGATTAAAGAGAGAGTATTTCTTAATACTGACCTTTTTCGTAAACTAGATAGCTGCACTGGCTCTGATACCAATTTTACGCAGGGCTTCAAATCGAACCTTGCAACAGTAACTTCAGGGTGACTGGATTTTCTAAGTCTATTCTTTGTCTTTGTCTCTCAGATTCTCCTACACAAACCCATACACGAACCTACTTCCACTTTCACGCAACTAACGGTCTTCACTTACGGCTCCCCTCCGCTTTCAACAGCCTTGACATCCCTCAGTGGTTTGGCGAACCTCTAGCGAACCTCGAATAAATATGAGAGAGACAAATACTACCTTAGCAGACAATATTAATGCTCAGAGTGACAAGTATTCAAAATGCGAAATCAAAAATTCTCTCTTTATTGATTTGAAAATGATATTACATCAGAACTTCTAGACTCAGAATTTCCTTCCAGAGATCGAATGCAACAAAATTTACCAGACTTAACTTCTCAATAAATGAGATAGCTTACTGGAGGCTTCCCGGCTGTATGCAGACTCTATCTAAGAAATAAAAACTCACAGACTTTACACAGGCTTAATCTAATGATCAAGCCACTTTAGGTTCTCACCAGTGCTAAGCACACTGATGTGCAGGCTTCTCTGATCACCTAATAGACTTGAGGCTGATCTCCGTGTTGCAAGAAGATCGAGATAAAACTCGCCGATGTAGATCAGGGAGAACTCAGACTCTGACTCGAACAAAACCAAAATGACTCTAAGACTCGCTGACTCCGAATGTCGAATGAATGAGCCTAACCCTCCTTATATAGGAAGAGAGGGGGGAAAACCATTCAATTCGGATCGTCCTATGTCTATGACGTGGAGGAGGAATCATTATTTTTGGGTAACACCAAAGTGACATCCACATAGATATTCCTTTATCCAGACTTCAGACATGTGAAAGTGTGTGTGGTACACTGTGGATACCTTTAAGTACAAGGCCCATGACGAAACATTAATTATTATGTACGTTGAGGATGATTTTTAACCGAGAAAATCCCTCAAGAAAATCCAGTCACTATAATCCCGTGACTGGGAGACAATACATGGTGGAGGCTTTTGATTAGTGGAGCCCATGAGAACCACTAGCACTTGTCTCTGCTAGATCTTCAAGAATTTTTATGCCGGGGAATCTATACTTTAGGAAGGTGGTATGATTCCATGCTTTGGTATAAATCCGTCTTACAATCATAGGTTTATTAAGTATAATTTGATGTTTAATTTTAGTCATTACCAACCATTGATGATGTGTTTTCATATACATCTCTAAAATTGGATCATTTCCCATGTAGATTGTTCCAAACTGGTTGAGTTCTCTAACCTTTTGGAATGGTATATGAAAACATTCACATCTTCCAACTTCAATACACAAATTACACTTATTTTGGAAAAAGGACTCATATGCAACAGGATCCATTGCAGTTGAATTCAATCTGTAGTCCTTCCACCATTCTCTAAAACATTGGGATTGTTGGCATGATTGAATTAGGTCGATAGCTCCAAATTTGATTTTCATGTAGTGGGTCTCGTTAAAACCATCTTTGTTCATGAGATCCCACCATAATATTTTGTACCCTACAAAGTCATATATTGTGTCAGGAAAAACAAAATCAGGATTATTACCTGGCCATTGATTGAATCGGGTCCAGGTCCATTCGGGATTTCTAGTCCTGCTGATGACTAGATACTTGTGATAGACGCGTGATCTATCACTTCCACTAGTGCATGTGACAGTAAGATCATAGAAGTCTTGTGATAGAGATTCTTCTACTTCTCATGATTATCGCATGCTATGGGAGTATACCATATCATGAATCCATTGACTTCCTTTGGGGTATACTCGTCGTTCGGGTACAAGATGTTCTATATCTGTATGATTTTGAAGATTTGCATCAAGTACTTTGGTGTTGCGAAGCTGCCAGGTTGGACTCCATTCATCTCCGTATGTTTCCCATGCCTTGTCATCAGGAATGGTTCTTAAAATTTCTCTCTGATGGGCTTGATCCCATTCTGTCACAATGACCATGACAAGATCTTCTTCGTCATCCTTCTGTTCTTGATGCTGGAAATTATCTGCTAAGAAAGTCTGGAAGATGATTATTAACACCCTTAATATGTTCTACTTTAAAATCAAAGTTAGCAAAGAGTGCTTGCCATCTTGCAAACTTTACTTCCTCTGGTCTTTTCATGTTCTTTGTAAGAAGCTTACCCAGAGCAACTGCATCAGTTCTCAATAGGAAAAACTTGTTGACCAAGTGTGAGGAGAAATTACTAATACAGTTCCAGGCTGCTTTTACCTCCTTTTCTATAGTGGAATAATTTTTCTCTGACTTATTCCATGTTCCGAAAGTGAACTGTACTATTTTTTCTTTATCTTTATCATCTTTCTCAGTTGGTTTTTGTTTTAATACACCTCCCCAACCTATATCCCTGGCATCTAATTAACGATTTTAAAGGATTCATCATCAACAACATACTATATAGGGAGATTTCTTACCTTGGCCTTTATTTGTCTTACAGCTTCTGTGTGTTCCTTCGTCCAAGGCTTCAGATCCTTTTTCAATGTCTGGTTCAGTAGAGATCTATCAGTAACACAATCTTCATAGAAATTGCTCACATAGTTTAAACATCCGAGGAACCTCTGCAACTGTGACTTATCCAAAATTACATCTGGAAACTTATCTGCAACCTCCATTGCATGGCTCTGTAAAGAAATTTGGCCATTCTGTATTGTGTGCCCAAGAAACTTGATCTTGGTCTGGAAAATTTCCATCTTCTTTTTGTTGAGGACCAGACCATTCCTTTTGACCAACTTCATGAAAATCTGTACATGTTTGAAGTGGTCCTGCAAATTCTTCGAAAATATCAGGATGTCATCTATATATACAAGTAACCATTCAACATAAGGTTTAAAAATAGAGTCCATGACTCTTTGCAATTTTGATGGTGCATGTTTTATACCGAATGGCACAACATTCCATTCATGGTGACCAGCAGGAATATTGAATGCAGTTTTGAACTTATCCTTTTCTGAAATGGCCACCTGCCGAAAACTAGATTTCAAATCAAACGTGGAAAAAATCTTTGCACCTGATATCCATCCCAATAAATCTCATTTTTGTGTGATAGGATAGGTATCATCTGCTAACACATAATTAAGAGGCTTATAATTAATTACAAGTCTAGGAATTCCTCTTATCTGTTCAGATCTTTTATTTACATAGAAACCATAGCAGTTCCAAGGACTGCTGGATTCTTTCATCAGCTTCCTGTGTAAAAGATGATTTATCTCTTTTTCACAGAGATGTCTATATTCCTTGTTCATTGGAATAGCCCTGGATTTGCAGGGTCTGCCTGTATAGTTTTCTTTGTAAGGCAGCTCGACACAATGCTGCTTTCTATGCGAAAAGGCATTTCGTTCTTCAGAGCAGCATTCTTCTTCTAATTTCTTCTTGATTTCATAGATTCTTCTCTGAACTTCTGCTGAGCTCAACTTTTCTTCAACATGAATAGTGCATTTCAAATCTTTGAGATCTATCAGCTTGTTTTCTTCTTTCTCGAGTTCCTGCATTTCCTGTACCATTATAGAAACTCTTGGATTAGAAACATAAGGCAATTCAATTATTTTCCCATTTCCATCTGATGTAGGTACAGTAATGAAATACCCCGCATTATTCCCTTTCAATATTACAAATCCATGCGGCTCCACAGCTGCTAAAAATACATTCCCTAATATGCAATCCATAGGGATGTCACCTACTGCAAATTTTAATTTGATGCGGTGGGAATCAAAACATACATCTGCTTTAGGAACTTCATACTCAAGGGTTTTCTTTCCCAACCCTATTGTTTTTCTGGTAGCAGAAACCCAGAATTTAGAGGGAATATCTTTCTTCGCAAAAATATTAACATCTGCTCCTGAGTCTAATAATACAGTTAAGGAAAACATTTCACCTTTAATGCATACATTTATCTTTACATGATGTTGTTGATATTCAATTGCAAGTATCCTCATCTCTCTGAATCCTAAAGTGGGATCCTTCTTTCCTTCTGCAATTTAAACATCAGATCCATAAGAATGAACAGGGGCAGTATGCAAAGTATAGTTTGTATTATGGCCTGAAACAGGTTGTGCCTCTTCCTGTTTCCCTTTTTCAAATCTTGAAACTTGAGGTTTGAGAGCAGAAATTTCAGTTTTTAACATATGTATTTCCTTACTCACCTCCCCCAAAGTGAGTGGACGAAATTTTCTCTGTTGTTTTTGTCGCTGATAGGCCTTGGTATTGCGTTCTTAAGAAGCATCAAGAAAAATAAGCTTCTTATTGGCACGAGTGCTGGAAGAACCTCCACTGTTCTGTATAAATGTCTCCAGCAGTCGAGATTTAAAATCTCCTTCTTCCATGGCGTGGATCTCTGAAAAAATCTTGATTTCATCTTCATCAGATTGGGCCATTAGGACCTTTAGTTTCTGGGAGAAATCTTCTGCAATAGTTTCGTCTGATGAAAATTCAGATTCACTAGAAGAAGAGTCACATTTACAATTTTCAGAGTTTGAACACTGACAATAAGCATTTAATTCTTCTATTGAAGAATTATAGGGAGATTCAGTTTCTGTGCTGGAAGAATAATCTTCTTCTGCTTGTTGAATGAAAATCTGAGGGCAATGATCAGCATCATGAAATTGAGAGCCACACTTACTACATTTTTCTTCTGTTTTCACAATTGTTTTTCCCTTGGCCAACTGTTGTGATTTTCTTCCCCGATTTTTCTTGGATTCTTTAGCATCAGGACAAATATTGGTTGTGTGTCCTGTTTTTCCACATAACCAACAGACCATTTGTTTCATTCTTTCCACTTTCTGTGATCTTGGGTGAATGTCTAAAGGTTGGTAACAATGAGTTTTAGGGATGTACTTAGAGTATCCATTTTTGTGTTTTGAGGGCCGCTTGGGTGGCCGAGAAGTTTTTGAGACACTTCTCTTCTTATTGTACAAATTATATGTACTGATGAACTTATCTCTTTTTTGTGTTTTCTTTGCCTCTTTCTTTGTTTTTCTATGGGTCACCAGGGGATCATCCACTGTGATGCCATATTTATTGCAGAATGATTTTGTACTAGGAAATCTATTCAACTTTTCTATAGATTTATTCATCTTTGAACTGGTACACAAAGTTATCAGAACTTTGGTTATGATGGCATATATCTCACCCCAGGGGTAGACCTCTAAAGGCAATTGGAAGGCTTCTTGCAGTTTGATGATATCAACAAGCTTTGAAGGTAGAGCTGCAAGATAAATATGTTTCCACAGAAGATTGTTTGAATCTTTGTCCAGAAATATTCTTTGCATCCAATCACGATGAAAATTTTCATATTGGTTAATATTTCTGCACTTTAAGTTCATCAAAATTAATTCATTCTTATCTGAGACTACAGGCTCAGATCCACAAAAATGTTCTTGAATCATAGCAGTCAGGGCACCAATCATATTATTTATGGGTGTTCCATTAGGATGAAACTCAATGTCACCATTTTCATCTTTCAACACTTCCTTTTCCATTTTTTCGATCATGGATGGAGATGACTCCAACTCCCACCATCTGGCCAAAGTGCCAGTGAAACATTGAATCAAGGTTTTACAAGATTCAAGCTCAATTTTTCCTCCTACACACATCAATTTATATTCTTTTATCATCTGATCTAGCATCTGTCTGATTTTTCCCATTGTGAGACAATCCAGATTCCATTCTTTATGATTGCTGTCAAAGAATGTTTCCCTTGGAGGTATTTTTCCCATACCATTCAAATTAGGGGCTTGATATCTAGTATATTGGGATTCAAGAGGTTCATAAACTGGGGGTACGTGAGTTTCTAGCTCAGACTCATGGAATAGTGAGGCTATGGTGATTTTTTCGCCTGTTGGACTTTGAGGTTCTGCTTTAGACTGCTATGAGGACTGGACAACTTCTTTGTGAAAGAGGTGTGGAAATTTATCAATAGGAATTTGGATGTGTACACTCTTTCCTTTATGCATAAAGGAAGCTGGGATTGGCTTATCTATCTTTTTTTAATTCAACTTATCGAACTTGTCAGACAAATTTCAAATAAGATTTCTTGTGGAGATAGATTCACTCATTATACAATTCTCCACTTCTTCAATTTTCTTCAGAGATTCTTTTGAATAAGCTTTAATCAACAAAGAAGCATACTGTATAGAATTTAGAACACTATTTACATCATTTATTGAAACTTGAACTCTATCTATCTATTTTTTGACAAAAACTATTTTTGACACATTCCTTTCCAACCCAATTATGGTAGTGTTAGTCCAGTTAAGCTGTTCACTAGCTCTCTGGATTCTGTTATCAATTCCATGGGCATCATCATCCTTTTGAACTAAAGGAATGGCTTTAGCAGAGTTCTGTGCTTCCCCTATCACAATGCCTTTAAAAGGGAGAACAATAGTAGTTGTCTTTATACTACTATCATCAAGTGCTGACCATGAATGTTTTGAAGAAGATGCAGAAGAATCAGTCATCAACACATTTTCAGATTGTTTCTTATTTTTCCAAACATATAAATATATCCAAACATTATTTTCTTCCATATACTGCTTACATTCTTTTGCAAGATCTATTTTTTCATCAACATAGTAGACAAGACCAAATGAGTCGGCCTTAGGATTAGTGTAAAGATCCCAATTCAACATTTGTTTCATTCATTGTGCTGGGACTTTATATTTAGGACATCCATCCATAAGAGTAAAAAAATTCTGCATCTCCATTACTGATGGCGTTTTTCAATCAGCAGGGAGATCTTTGAATTTGCATTCTGGAATTAAATCATTTTTCTTCTCAAGATATCCTAGATCATATCTTGGAATATTTGCAGGTCTCATATTACTAAATATTGTTGTCAATCTTGGGTCTTCTTCTTCAAGTGTGGGTAGCGCATGCATCATGAGAACATGTTCTGATTCATGTGGGAAAGGAACATATAAAATTTTTGGATTTGGACAACGGGAGCTTCACCGGTCCTTGGGTTATGATTCTCATGGATGACCATATAAGAAAGATGACTCAAATTTACAAGACTATGACACTGAGGACATGAGACATCCAGGGGCTGGAAATTAAATAACTGAGCAAATTCAAACAGACTAACATGTTTACAAGAACTGGAAACAATATAAGAACAAACAATATCTACAATATCGGGATTTTTGTACATGGGTGATCTTCGACAGGCTTCTTCAATCCTTCTCTTATCTATAGTAGATATTTTAGGGAATGACAAGGTAGTAGAGGATTAATTTTCTGTAATATTGGTAGAAGTTATATTTCTTACAGTGATTGGCTTTGGATTTGGGACAACCCAATGTTCAGGAAAAGTGAGTTCTTCCCATTTTATAGCCTGGTGTTCTACTTTCTGATTTTTAGAGTCTGTAAGAACTACCACACTGGTTTTAGAATCTCTACTGGGTGTGTGGAGGACTACAAGATATAGGGTGCTAGTATGACAGAAACACCCTCTGGTCTGAATAGCAATATTATTCCTTTTTCTTTTCATATCAAACCCTAAGGTTTGAATTTGAAGCTGAAGGATGTCTTCTATCGTTTCATCAAAGACATAGATAGGGAAATTGGGATAGCAGTCAAACCAGACTGGACCATCTGACAGTGGGGCTACTATTCCTCCAATTAGTGAATCAGTGTATTTATTATGTGTAATATCTCTTATAGTGGCTAAAACATATGTATCTAAGCCCTTATGTGTAAGAGCACTGATTCCCACCCTGATACAACCCAAGTGCAAGAATTTTGTATTAGGATTTCTAGCTTCTGCCTGAAGCTGTTTAGGATCTAACAACGGGATAGACTGTACACAATCAAATTTTTCTTCGATAGAACTGATGGATTCTTTAATAGCTATTCTTGTTGCAACTTTTAAATTCCAAACTCCTAGATCTGCATATACTTCTGATGCAGATATCTTAGGGAGAACCCATCGAGCTGACGGCTCAACCTCTTCATATAATAACTGTGAGGAATTTAAAACTCTACTAGATGAACTGGCAAACATATTTTTAAACGCATCTTGTTCAACCTTTTCCTTCTCTTCTAATTCTCTGAATGAAACATATTTTCTAAAGGGTCTATTTTTCTTTTCGATTAAAGAGAGAGTATTCCTGAATACTGACCTTTTTCGCGAACCAGATAACTGCGCTTGCTCTGATACCAATTTTAAGAAAGGGCTTAAAATCGAAGCCTTCAACAACAACTTCATGCTGAATTTCTTTCTAAGTCTCTTCTTTGTCTCTCAGATTCTCCTACTCGAACCCATACACGAACCCACTTCCACGTTCACCAAGGTGCTCCATACTCATGTTGCAAGGGGCAACACCCTATAATTCTATTAGTTGCTATAAATACACCCCTTTTATCTAAATCCTTTGCACTTGCATTATAATATACAATGGTAGGTTCATACAAATTAGTGTGCTATCATACCACGAGAAATTTTATGAAGGTTGTTTAACATAAAATAAGATTTCATTTCGCTTCTTTCACAAAAAGAAAAACACTTCAACATGAACAACAATTAAAGAAGAATGAAACTCTATGGCATATGGAGTATGTTTTCCTAAAAATATTGCATTCCATATAATACCAACAAGGGTCACTAGCAACATAAAGACATGCCAAGGGCCATCTAGATTTGGCTAGGGAAAAAACTAGAACACACTTTTTAGGGTTCTAACTCATCTACAGTGGGAGCACCATGTGTTCTAAACTCTCATGTATATTAATATTCTACTTACAGGAACACCCCCCATCGTTAGTGATTATACAAAAAATACTCTCTATGGCCTTACCATCAACTTTCATAGGGTTCACCACCGGGAGACATCGGTTTTTTTTTTGACAAAATAGTTTGTTCAAATAACCATCAAGATAAGGTTAAAATAAAGCCATGTGGAATATATTAGCCTCATGTTTCATGAACATTATAGAACAACCCCATTTTCAATCTGACCACCAATATTTAGGTGATTGAGTTATTAACATAAAAATGAGATCAATTGAATCAATTTATAAACTTGTTACAAGATACTACTATTAGAGTTAGCTAACATGTATGTAAGCTTGAACCACTACCATGGAAACTAAACCCTTGGATTCTAATTTAGGTACACAAAAACATTTATTTGAAATGAATAATGCTCAATGATATTAGTGGAAATAAAGTGATATTAGTTTATCTAAAATTAAGTGAAAGCCATGGTGGCAATTGATTTCTCCAAAATTCTAGTGCAAAGTGATAATATGAAAAAAATTCCAATAAACGTTTCACCAAAACATCAGTTTTGAGAGTGTCCAAATTAAATAAAAAAATAACCGAAAACCTACTAAATTAATGGAAAGTATCTCATACTTCTATCAAGATAGAACTTTTTCAATTTGTATAGGATATATATATTTCCCATAATGAAATGCATTTTCTTCCATAATTTTTAATCGAAATGTAATTAAATTCAGTTTCACATTATTGGAATGATGAATTTTGTCTATATGTTTTATGGATTTATTATCTGGCCAACATCATTTCTAGATAACCCAACCTAAAATGCTAGGTAACTAATACCTCGGGGTCACATCAAAAACCAAAGTGATCGAGGGAAAAGAAAAATTGCTCAGGCAAAAGCTTAAATCTTCATCTCAATTCGGTCATTTAAATTCCATCCCTCAGAAAAACACCATCCCTGGAAAAATGTCGACAGATTTTCCTCTACTTGCAAGAGACTGGTGTGGCAACTACTCGTAGGGGTTCTGTCGCTATAATGCACCCAAAAACACTGGCTACTCATCCAAGGTTGAGCCAGCTTTGGCATGAGCTTCCCTATTTAAATGTCATTCAGTCGAGTAAGGTAACCTAGAAAATAAAGGGAGGGCAAGATATATTCATGAGGGTTTCTGATGGGTAAACTCAATAACCTTCCTACGATTTCTAATGCTAATATGTTGTACCGTCCCACATAAGATCTCTCTCCACCACCACACATTGAAGCTAGCTCTTTACAGGGAAATTTCCAATAAAGTCCCACAATTCTTATTTATTAAGGGGGTCAGGGAAATAAATGGTAAAAATAAACTTCTTCAGTTGGTCATCTGTGAATGTTCATCACTCGAGCTCGAAATAATCAAGCGAAGACTTATCATCGTCATCTTCAATGGATCCCTTGCTTCTCATCCCGAATTTTCATTATAGGGCTCTTAGAGTACCCCTCATGCACCCGAAGGTGCCCTCTTTTTCACTACACTCAGCCATGACTGTCTTCTCCCTTGTCTTGGCCACCTATTTCTTGGTGGTCTCCGGCTTCATCTACGATGTCATCATCGAGCCATCGAGCTTTGGCAGCGCACAGGATCTTGTCACAGGAACATAAAACCGATGGTATTCCTCTCCGGAAGAGTGAACAGGAAATATATTATCGAAGGGATTTCATCAGGGTTTATGTTCTTGCTTGGCGGGGTGAGGATAATTTTGCTGGACTTGGCCCTGGACAAGCACAGAGCGAGGGTCAAGGTCTCTTTTGTGGTGGCCAGGGTTTCTTCTTTGGTGATCACTTATATCATGAGTAAGCTAATCGTTCCCATCAAAATTCCATCTTGTTTACGTTAATCGAGGTTATAAATAGCGAATCTAGAAGTTTTAGGTGCATTGCTAGTTTAGTGCAATGAAAAAAACCATTTGTCAATGGCCAAAGCCATGAGTAGTACAACCTCCAAACTAATCTTTCAGTGACAAAAACCACTTTGATACCAAGCATCAAAACTGTTCTGTCCACACAACCTCGAATGAGAACTAATATATATACCAATCTGTTCATAATAAGTCCAATCTGGTAGTAAATAAAAATCAACAACTCACCTTTGTGACCTAAATATTTACATAAAAAGTCAAATATCTGACAAAATGTTCAAAAAAGGATGGAGAAATATAATTTTTAGTCTGATACAGAGGAAAAAAATGGAGCATCAGATATCTATAAAAGAGTCGCGTTGGAAAATTTGGACTATCCCATTCATATGTTCCGTGACCTGCAGGAACCTCTATCATTCTAAAAATTCTTCTAGATTTATGGCTAAATTATGGGAAAAACTGACTGGAAAACATAAATGTGAAAGGGAATGTCGACATTGTGTGGATCCAGGTATTTCTTGGCCTAAATGAATATAAGTTATGACAAATCAAATACTAGGCAGACTTCCTAGAAAACAGTATAAATATGACCACCAAAATAACAGTAGTGATGTAGGAGTGGGGACTTCTTTGAATGTCATCCTTTACAATTGCAGGAATAAATTTCCCCTTGATTCTATTTTGAGTAATGGAAGCTCGAAATATTTCCGTAACAACTATTAACCTTTGCCCTTTTTCAGGGATTTTCCCAACTCTGACACATAAAATTTTCTCATAAAAAATTTGAGCCTATGTTCTATTGTTTTTTATTTCATCGACCCCTACAAAAAAGAGAGAGAAAGAAATTAAACACCAAAACCTGCTGGTCCTTGTGGATTTCATCATTTTAGTTAGTTGCAGGCTCAATGAAACAACAATGGAGAATATTACTAAGATGGTTTCTGCCAATTTGTTTAGGAGTCTAACATCAATACCTACACCAACACTACCTTCTATTGAGGGCCTTGATCAAGAAGAGGAGGTGACAGCCTTGGAGCCTGCCTGGTCACATTTGCAGTTAGTCTATGATTTCCTCCTCAGGTTCGTAGAATCTCCTAAGATTGATGCAAAAGTGGCCAAGAGATATATTGATCATTCATTTGTTCTGATGTTAATGGATCTCTTTGATTCTGAGGACCCGAGAGAGAGAATGTCTAAAAACAATTTTTCACCGTATTTATGGAAAATTCATGGTGGCCCTTCATTTGTAAGGCAATCCACAAATTATTTTACAGATTTATATTTGATACTGATATATTTAATATCATGAACTTCAGCTAGATTAAGTCTATCCTTTTCAATCAACGCCACAAGGAACCTAGAGAAAATTTAGAGATAGATCTGTGCACTCATTTATGAGGGGGGATTTCTTCTCATGTCATCCTTTAGAATTATGGGAATAAATTTCCCCTTGCTTATATTTTGAGTAATGGAAGCTTGAAATCTTTCAATAACAACTCTGACAAAAAAATTTCTCATACTAGTGCACAAGCAGAGTAGGTGAGCAAAGTGATATAATCCTCCCAATTTTCCCTTAAGCCATTTCAATGAAATCTAGTTGTGTGCGAGAAGAGTAGGTGAGAAAAGTGCTACAATCCTCCCAATTGTTTCCTAACATGGCTATATTAATCGTTTTTGGTCTCTCGCACCCTAATTGTCCGAACAAAATCATGACACAGCAAACGAATAAATCTGAAAGCCACTATATACATTTATGATCTAGATTTTTATAACTAATTACACTAAAAAAATTCGTTCCATTATACGGTATCTTTCTTTCTAGAGCTAAATACAAAGGTAGCATTGTACATCACAGAGCCTCATTTTCTTCATGATAAATATGGCGAAGGTAAATTTCACAGGGTTGGAGAATTCTCTTGGAATTTTTCTGTAAGTTTTTAAACCTTTTGTTTCGAGAACTTCAAAATTGATATTTGGTTATGAAGAGAGAATCCTTTGTTCCTTATATATAAAAATTGTTAGGCCCATTTAGTAGATATATTTTTAGTCCCTACCTATGACAGTGACTATTGTTTTCAAATTTCACTATTAATCTTGTCCATACAAAAAATTGAACACATAAAAATTTGATAAGTGCTAAGTTTCTGCAATTTTTATATTTTTTAAGATTGAAATGAGAATTTTCTATATTATTATTGGATCATAGCCCTAGAAATTACTCATTTAAAAGAACCCAGAAAATATAAATTTCTTGGGCACATGACATTTTTTAGCCTTCTTCTGTGACTGTTGGTTTCAAAACAAACTATTCAGCTATGGATTGAAAAAAAAACTATGGAGATAGAGGAGTGAAATTATTGGGAGGGAAAAAAAGGAGCATAAATAATCTTAGCATATTACTGGATGGTCAATTGGAGGATTCCTTAGCTTAAGCATAGTTAAGCTAATCATTCTACATTTTCCTCCATGCAGGTCAGCAAAAACTAGGATGAACATTTACAAAAATGTAAGTGTCATTCTCACATCCCAGTTTCTTTGCCAAAAGTGTTGTAGGATAATATCTGCCTTTAATCTTAATATTTCTTATTTTATTTCTTAAAGGCTATAGCTTTAAGAGATTGTATAAGCTAGTAATTCGGCATTTTCCTCCTAGTCCTTGAGACAATACTGACTAGTATTCCATCTCCATTCTTGGTGTTTACTGGTGCTCTAAAATATTACATTGACTTTATGATATACTGGGGATTTACAATTGTAATTCAGATCTTCTTGTCCTTCTTTATGTATTGTCCATCTGTGCAGTGATTTTTTTTCTCCAACTGATAAATTGCTTCTTCCAAAAGTTAAAAAAGAAAAGAAAATATGACTGTAAACTTTCCATTCAAGTATAATTTTTTATTTCCTTGGAAACTATGTAGGTGCTTGATAAGGATGGTGGCTTTCTTCCAAAAGGTAACCTGGAAAGTGGTGCAAGATGGTAAGTGGAATTGGGTCGTAAAACTATGGGGTGCCCTATCATAGTGGAGAATATGAGTTAGCCCCAAGAATCTCTTATAGAGGTCAGTTAAATTGTTAGATTAACAAGGTTTTTATATGCACTCAATAATTCAATTTTGTTATTTTGAGACATGGTTTAAATTTGTCATCTTATCTTCTGTTGGTTTTCACCAATTTTATAGATGCTTTTTGAGGAGCGAGGGCTCTTCCTTGAAATGGCTGACATCATTTGAGGCTTGGGGTTTATGATTTTTAAGGGAGTCATGGAAGCTCATAGTGACAAGATCTGGGTTTGCTTTGTTGTTGAGATAATGCCATGGTTTCAAAAACCTTTCATTCCATGTAAAGCTTCCTTTTTTGTTTGTGTTTGGTTGCTTGAATAGACCATAGACTTCAAGAATTGGAATTGTGATTTATAATGAGAACATGGTATGCAATTTATTTGAAGGCTACATGTGTTTCTAGAGACCAAACAAATTGCATGGTTGATGCTTAATAACTATAACTTGGGGATTGTTCTTGGGAATTTGATTGTGTAGGGTTGTAGACCATAATATATTCTAGCTATAAACCTCTATATTTCATCATATGTGCTCTATATTCTAGCATATCAAATTATGAAGGCACCATAGCCTTATTTTTCATGTTGTGAAATTTGGCAGTTTCAAAATATTTTTGCACAGTAGTGGCTTCCTGGATTGGAAGTGAAACTATAACGATGTAAAAATATCAATAATGTTCTAATAACCGCACAGAAATTTGAAAATCACAATTTTGATCTTTAGTGAGCCCTAGACATGCATGCTATTAAAGACTACTTGCACTTAGCAAGATACAGGAAAATCAACGAAACTATTTTGGTAGACTTAGTACTATCACTTGAATTTGTACATTAGAATTATGGAAGTGTAGGAAGATGCACAAGGAGAAGTAATATAGCACTATATTTTATGAATTTTCCATAGGTACATCTGCAGGAGACTGTGTGCAATCCGATCAGGTTGTAAGTTGTAACACAGATTTTAACTTGAGAAATTAAAATTTTCCACTTGGCATGCAATTTTGACACCTTGGGGTGCATTCTAAGTATGGAATATGATGTTCCATGGCATATAGGATAGTCCCATTTCCATATCATCCATTAGGTTTTCTATTTATGTACATGGCATGCAGTTTTTAATGCAAGTGGACATTTTCGCACTAAAAATAATAGGTAGAAAGCATAGTAGTAATAAGGAGACACATGACCTTGGAGATGCACTGGAGCTTAGGACCCTTGGAGTATTGTTGGACCTTGGGGAATAGTGCTCATGCCATGGAGGGATTGCTTGTTAATCACAGTCAACATTGATGCTGACACATGTCACGTAGAGTAGAGTGCTTCACATGGGTGTACCTACTTGTGTCTTGCAAGTTTGCTTGTAATGGAGTAGGTCCACTAAAGCCCCTTTACCTCTCATATAAAAAGAGGAAGGAGCGAGTTTTTATTATAGTCAATCATGCACTTGTGCATATTCCTTTCAAGCTTGGGTTAGGAATGTAAGAGCAATGCTACTGTCTCTCTCTCTCGGTGACAATATATCTGAGTTGATGTGTATATTGGTGACAATATATCTGAGTTGTGCTTTTCTCTATCTTCTTTACAAGGATTCCTTGAAATATAAACAGATTGGTGAACATAAGTAAATAATCTGAACTGTAGAAAAAAATATGATATGAATATGCTATCAATTGAGGTTCTAATACCAATGATTTGAGCCAACCCAAAATTCTGCTATTATAACTGAAATTTGAAATCCAAAAATTCCAGAACTAGATCTGAAATATAAAAAATAGAGCAGAACAAAAAACCAAACTGTTACAAGTCGAACAGTAGTCATGAGACTACTTAAGTCCTCCACTTGAATCTTGTATCTTTATCTGCATATGTTTTAGAGAGAAACCATCAGTGTTTTTCTCCAGGGACTTTATTGGCTCAAAAACCAGTCAGTATTTATAGTCAAGCTCAATAATAGTGAAATAACCCATTCTCCACAAACATTTTCTGTTGTTTGGGACTAGGTGCTCTTTTATCAAACAAATCTAACAGTGTTTTCAATAACATTGTCAAATTATAAATGTTGAAACTATGTGGCTATAGTCATGTTTCATGATGGTTTCCTACTTTATTTAAGAAATAGGCACTTGTTTAGGAAACATCTGGATGGATGAGAGTTAATGGAATTATTTCTAGTTGCTCCAATTTTCTTGATGACGGGAAAGAGAAATGAAAATTGGAAAGAACTTTAGAAGATTTCCTTGAAAAAATGGAGTTGTTGACCAATGCACATAGTGGATCAACACGTTGAAGAAAAAAAATCTAGAATATTTCCTACAAATAGAACACATAGTGGGTCATCATGTTGGATAAAATATAAATATTCTTGAAATAAAAATAGCATGAATTTTACATTGATGGACTTGGACATTGGAGGTGGTTTACCGTTTGCTGCTAGACCTTTTTTGGATGTTTGAAAGAAATTCCTCCTCAAAGTGTTGGATTAGTATGGAGCTAGGAGACTTCATATTG
The DNA here is from genome assembly GCA_034641835.2 of Pinus albicaulis. Classification (NCBI taxonomy): domain Eukaryota; kingdom Viridiplantae; phylum Streptophyta; class Pinopsida; order Pinales; family Pinaceae; genus Pinus; species Pinus albicaulis. The sequence continues at coordinate 211,196,196 of CM076583.1, read as the reverse complement.
TTGATGCATGAAGGGATTTTTTGTGCTTGGAGTAGAGTTGGGTATTTCACCATGACAAAAACATCCCAAAATCAACATTATCACACACAATCCCTTAACATGTGAACTCTTGGGTTGAGGGAGTGGATATTTAGGTGTGGAAGTCCTTGAGGTGACACATTACCTTGGATATGCATTGTCCTTAAGGAGATACATGACCTAGGAGATGCATTAGAGCTTAGGACCTTCGGAGGATTGCTGGACCTTGGAGAGTAGTTCTCATGCCATGGAGGGCTTTCTTATTAATCACTATCACCTTTGATGCTGACACATTTCACGTAGAGTAGAGTGCTTCACATGGGTGGACCTACTTGTGTCTTGCAAGTTTTCTTGTATTGGACTAGTTCCACTAAAGCCCATTTACCTCTCATATAAAAAGAGGAAGGAGTGAGTTGCTATTATAGTCGATCATGCACTTGTGCATATTCCTTTCAAACTTGGGTTATGGATGTAAGAGCAATGCTACTCTCTCTCTCTTGGTGACAATATATCTAAGTTGATGTGTATGTTGGTGACAATATATCTAAGTTGTGCTTTTCTCTATTTTCCTTACAAGGATTCCTTGAAAGATAAGGAGATTGGTGAACATAAGTAACTAATCAGAACTGTAGCGAAAAATATGATATGAATCTGCTATTAATTGAGGTTCTAATACCAATGATGTGAGCCAACCTAGAATTCTTCTATTATAACTGAAATTTGAAATCCAAAAATTCCGAAACTAGATCTGATATATAAAAAATAAAGCAGACCAAAAAACTAAACAGTTACAAGTCGAGCGGTAGTCATGAAACTACTTAAGTCCTCCACTTGAATATTGTATCTTTATCTGCATATGTTTTAGAGCGAAATCATCACCGTTTTTCTCCAGTGACTTTATTGGCTCAAAAACCTGTCAGTGTTTATAAGCAAGCTAAATGATAGTGAAACAAGCCATTCTCCACGAACATTTTCTGTTGTTTGGGAGTAGGTGCTCTTTTGTGAAACAAATCTAACAGTGTTTTCAATAACATTTTTAGATTATAGCTACTGAAACTATGTGGCCATAGTCATTTTTCATGATGGTTTCCTACTTTCTTTTAGAAATAGGCACTTGTTTTGGAAACAACTGGATGGACGAAAGTTAATGGAATTCTTCCTAGGTTGCTCCAATTTTCTTGATGACAGTAAGAGAAATGAAAATTGGAAAGAAATTTAGAATATTTCCTTGACTACATGGAGTTTTTTACCAATGCACATAGACGTTCAATGCATTGAAGAAGAAAAATCTAGAAGATTCCCTACAAATAGTGCACATAGTGGGTCATCATGTTTGATAAAATATAAATATTCTTGAAATAATAATAGCATGAATTTTACATTGATGGACTTGGACATTAGAGGTGGTTTACCATTTTCTACTAGACCCTTTTTGGATGTTTGAAAGACATTCTTCCTCAAAGTGTTGGATTAGTGTGGAGCTTGGTGACTTCATGTTGTTGATGCATGAAGGGAGTTTGTGTGCTTGGAGTAGAGTTGGGTATTTCACCATGACAAAAGCATCCCAAAATCAACATGAGCACACAAAATCCCTAGACATGTGAACTCCTGGGTTGAGGGAGTGGAAATGTAGGTGTGGGAGTCCTTAAGGTGACAGATTACCTTGGATGTGCATTGTCCTTAAGGAGACACATGACCTTGGAGATGCATTGTAGCTTAGGACCTTTGGAGGATTGTTGGACCTTGCGGAGCAGTGCTCATGCCATGGAGGGCTTTCTTATTAATCACTGTCACCTTTGATGTTGACACATGTCATGTAGAGTAGAGTGCTTCACATGGGTGGACCTGCTTGTGTCTTGCAAGTTTTCTTGTAGTGGACAAGGTCCACTAAAGCCCCTTTACCTCTCATATAAAAAGAGGAAGGAGTGAGTTGCTATTATAGTCGATCATGCACTTGTTCATATTCCTTTCAAGCTTGGGTTTGGGATGTAAGAGAATTTATATTCTCTCTCTCTGTGACAATATATATGATTTGATGTGTATGTTGGTGACAATATATCTGAGTCATTCTTTGCTCTATCTTCCTTACAAGGATTCCTTGAAAGATAAAAAAATTGGTGAACATAAGTAACTAATCTAAACTATAGCGAAAAATCTGATATGAATCTTCTATTAATTAAGGTTCTAATACCAATGATGTGAGCCAACCCATAAGTATGCTATTATAACTAAAATTTGAAATCCAAAAATTCCGAAACTAGATCTGAAATATAGAAAATAAAGCAGACCAAAAAACCAAGTAGTTACAAGTCAAGTGGTAGTCTTGAAACTACTTAAGTCCTCCACTCGAATCTTGTATATTTATCTGCATATGTTTTAGAGAGAAACCATCACTGTTTTTGTTTAGTAAATTTATTGGCTCAAAAACCTGTCAGTGTTTACAATCAAGCTCAACAATAGTGAAACAAGCCATTCTCGACGAACATTTTTTGTTGTTTGGGAATAGGTGCTCTTTTATGAAACACATCTAACAATGTTTTCAATAACATTTTCATAATATAGCTACTGAAACTATGTGGCTATATTCATGTTTCATGATGGTTTCCTACTTTCTTTAAGCAATAGGCACTTTTTTAGGAAACAACTGGATGGACGACAGTTAATGGAATCCTAGTTAGTTGCTCCAATTTTCTTGATGACAGGAAAGAGAAATGAAACATGGAAATAACTTTAGAAAAGTTCCTTGACTAAATGGAGTTGTTGACCAATGCACATAGTGGATCAACACGTTGAAGTAGAAAAATCCAGAAGATTCCCTACAAATAGTGCACATAGTGGGTCATCATGTTGGATAAAATATAAATATTCTTGAAATAATAATAGCATGAATTTTACATTGATGGACTTGGACATTGGAGGTGGTTTACCGTTTGCTTCTAGAACTTGTTTGGATGTTTGAAATACATTCTTCCTTGAAGTGTTGGATTAGTATGGAGCTTGGTGACTTCATGTTGTTGATGCATGAAGGGAGTTTGTGTGCTTGGAGTAGAGTTGGGTATTTCACCATGAAAAAAACATCCCAAAATCAACATGAGCACATAGAATCCCATCACATGTGAACTCTTGGGTTGAGGGAGTGGATATGTAGGTGTGGGAGTTATTAAGGTGACACATTACCTTGGATACGCATTGTCCTTAAGGAGACACATGACCTTGGAGATGCATTGGAGCTTAAGACCTTTGGAGGATTGTTGGACCTTGGGGAGGAGTGTTCATGCCATGGAGGGCTTGCTGGTTAATAGCTATCACCTTTGATGATGACACATGTCACGTAGAGTAGAGTGCTCCACATGGGTGGACCTACTTGTGTCTTGCAAGTTTTATTGTAGTGGACTAGGTCCACTAAAGCCCCTTTACCTCTCATATAAAAAGGGGAAGGAGTGAATTGTTATTATAGTCGATCATGCACTTGTGCATATTCCTTTCAAGATTGGGTTGGGATGTAAGGGCAGTGATACTCTCTCTTTCTGTGTGAAAATATATTTGAGTTGATGTGTATGTTGGTGACAATATATATGAGTTGTGATTTTCTATATCTTCCTTAAAAGTATTCCTTGAAAGATAAACAGATTGGTGAACATAAGTAACTAATCTGAACTGTAGAGAAAAATCTAATATGAATCTACTATTAATTGAGGTTCTAATAACAATGATGTGAGCCAACCCAAAAGTCTACTATTATAACTGAAATTTGAAATCCAAAAATTCCTGAACTAGATCTGAAATATAAAAAATAAAGCATACCAAAAAACCAAACAGTTACAAGTCGAGCGGTAGTCACAAAACTACTTAATTCCTCCACTCGAATCTTGTATCTTTATCTGCATATGTTTTAGAGAGAAACCATCACCATTTTTCTCTAGGGACTTTATTGGCTCAAAAACCTGTTAGAATTTACAGTCAAGCTCAACGATAGTGAAACAACCCATTCTCCACGAACATTTTCTATTGTTTGGGACTAGGTGCTCTTTTATCAAAAAAATCTAGTAGTGTTTTCAATAACATTGTCAGATTATAGCTACTAAAACTATGTGGCTATAGTCATGTTTCATGATGGTTTCCTAATTTATTTAAGCAATAAGCACTTGTTTAGGAAACAACTGGATGGAAGACAGTTAATAGAATCCTAGTTAGTTGCTCCAATTTGCTTGATGACAGGAAAGAGAAAGGAAACTTGGAAATTAATTTAGAAGAGTTCCTTGACTAATAGAGTTGTTTACCAATGCACATAGTGGATCAACATGTTGAAGCATAAAAATCTAGAAGATTCCCTAAAAATAATGCACATAGTGGGTCATCATGTTGGATAAAATATAAATATTCTTGAAATAATAATAGCATGAATTTTACATTGATGGACTTGGACATTGGAGGTGGTTTACCATTTGTTGCTAGACCTTGTTTGGATGTTTGAAAGAAATTATTCCTCGAAGTGTTGGATTAGTATGGAGCTTGGTGACTTCATGTTTTTTATGCCTGAAGGGAGTTTGTGTACTTGGAGTAGAGTTGGGTATTTCACCATGATAAAAACATCCCAAAATCAATATGAGCACACAAAATCCCTTGACATGTGAACTCTTAGGTTGAGCGAGTGGATATGTAGGTGTGGGAGTCCTTACGGTGACACATTACCTTGGATATGCATTGTCCTTAAGGAGACACATGACCCGGGAGATGCATTGGAGCTCAAGACCTTTGGAATATTGTTGGACCTTGGGGAGTAGTGCTCAAGCCATGGAGGCATTGCTTGTTAATCACTGTCACCTTTGATGCTGACACATGTCACATATAGTAGATTGCTTCACATGGCTGGACCTGAATGTGTCTTTCAAGTTTGCTTGTAGTGGAGTAGGTTCAATTTTTATTGTAAATCCCCTTTACCTCTCATATAAATAGAGGAAGGAGTAAGTTGTTATTATAGTCAATCATGCTCTTGTGCATATTCCTTTTCATACTTGGGTTAGGGATGTAAGAGTAGTGCTACTCTCTCTCTCTCTCATTCAATATTATTTTTACTTTATGTGTTTTTGTCTTAAAGTGTTAGGATTTGTTGGAACATTCACCCGAAAACTTCATATATATAAAGAATAAATGAAACCCATTAACACAATCACAACCTATCATATAATACTCCATGCATTCAAAAACCATAGATAGGGAAAACCAAGAGAAACCCTAGCTCCACCAAATATTCTCCAACAAACTAAAATAACCATGAGAAAATCCTCCATGTCAGACTATCTTTGGTGGAGCCACTGTAAACCCTAAGCTATTTTGGAATTGTGTTATTTCAGATTGGACTTCTAGCTTACCACTGCCTTGCATACCTTGTCACTCCCATAAATTATGATATTTTAAATATTTGAATTCCATATTTTCACAAATACAATGTCCTCAATAAGATGGTTGAACACTTCCATATTCATAGTTGGATCATATTCCAAGAATATATATATTTTTTGTACTAATCAACAATTGTCTCACGAAGAGAAATCACGTCACAAGTAGTAATATATGCACATGGTTCTTCACCTCCCAATGCGATAATTTCAATCCCTTCCTATTCCCCATGGGTGAAGCCTGTGAGAACAAAATCTTGACTAAAGGTGTGAAACTCCTCGCTGGCAACTACTAGTCCCAAGCCTGTTGGGCATTTGTGTATTCTTCCCATATCTAGATGTTCTTTTTACATTTTTTAGCAAACTTATTTAGCTATTTTTCCTTTTCTACCAAGGGAGTCACTGTGTTGGGGGGTGCTCAAGGAGATATGACATGGTAGGATGGCAGGGTGGTTAATGAATTGTGTCCATTTAGCTTTAAAACATGTTTCTCCTAGAATATTTTGATAATAATGGCTCTTTGTTCATGAGGAGTCACATCTGGAATTTCATTGCAAGGGAGCATTTTTCCTAGCTTTGTTCTTTCCAGTTACATCCTCCCCGTTCTGTACTTCATGGATAATTTTGTTTGCAGTTTTTGTGGCTCCCATGATAAATATCTGGTGCACTCATCACACACAAGAACTTATGGTCTGTTGTGGACAAAATCTATGAAATTCAGCACAACAAACTATTCAACTACATCTTCTGTGGATTAGGACATGTGTACAATTCAACCTAAAAAGGTGGTGTGATGGGTGCAGCTGCAATGGATGAAACTTGTAAAGCCTAAGGTGTGGACAATTCAACCTAAAAATGTAGTGTGATGGGTATAGCTGCAGTGGTTGTAAAGCCTCAAGAGTTGTCTACGGGTTGCCGTGACTCATGAGGGATGAATTCACATTTTGTTCCCATTTATTTCTAGAATTCCCTCATTAAGTACTGGTTTAAGACTCAGTACTATGTTCTCTAGTGATAAAACTCAACTCAGAAAGTTGTATATGATATCTCCTTGTCCTTGATGCAAGTATTTTAACTCCGAACCTTGTACCTTTTCCCTGACTCAAAATTTCTCTAATATGATATAAAATGTTAAGTCATGTTGAAGATGGAATTTATTACTATAATTTTTAAAATTTAGAACAATATCTTCATAGTTGCAATATGATTTTATACAATATTTTTGTAATAATATCTTCATAATTGCAATCTGATTTTTTGCAAGGTTTTTGTAATAATATCTTCATAGTTGCAATCAGATTTTCTGTAATATTTTTGTAATAATATCTTCATAGTTGCAATATGATTTTCTGCAAGATTTATGTTGAAATATGACCTTGGTAATTTTACTGTCTTTTCATATGTTTGAGAGAATAAGTAAAATGGTTTAAATTCTGAAACAGCCAATCAACAATTTTTCCATATCTGTAAATATAATAGTTGGTTAACGAGAACCTTATCATTTTCTTTCTTGGATTCATATTTTTCGTCTTTTCAATGATTAAATTAGTAAGGAATTAATAATTTAATTATGTTTTTCATTGTTGGCTCATGTTATTTGGGACATGTAGGTCACATTATACCATCATACTCAGAATAAATCTTGAATGATGAAGTGGCTGAGAAAGCCTTTTAAAGGTTCAAGTCACAAAGTGTCAGATGGACATTACGTAGGGGTGCAGAGATGATAATGTGATTTGGCATGTGTCCTCTAATGCCACAGTAATACCTATTTCATCAAAGTGTATTGTATTTTAAACTTCAATATTCTATCTGTTAGCTCTAAGAAAGTTAACGTCATGCTACTGTTTAATTTGAAACTGTATTTTAGTGGAAAAAATCACTATTTTTTGGTGGAATAGTTCATAATTTATTCTGATCTTTTTTTGCAAGTGTACTAGTCAAGATGATAAATTTGTGGTTTACTTCAGAGGGTTCTCAGTTCTTTCCAGATACAATTTTCATCATTTGCTTTGAATACTTCTCTAGTGCTTTGCCTTCATATTTTATCCCCTGCAAAATTTCTCCTAAGGTCCATGTTGTTATGTTTATTCGTTGTTTTTGTGGAAACTTTTTCCTGAGGTTCTGCAAGGTAAACCCAAATGTAAAAAATACTATTTTAAATATTGATATTTTTTCAAGACATTGTTGTGTGATACTTGAATTTCATAATTCTAGATTTCTATTTCGTTATTTATATCAATATAAAAGAACAGGTTCATGGATTGTTCATATTTCTCAAACTTTGGAGTTATTCCTTTCCTGTTTCATGTTCCTCAATATTGTTATGTTGTGATCCAAATTTCTAGTTGTGCTTTCAAGTTATTCTCCTACATAGTATATGCTTTGATAGATTATATCAAAATTCTTACCAATACGATAACATTGATTGTTGTATGTGGACATTTTTTTTCAGGATGGTCCATTACAGAATCAAGATGAGGAGCTAGATCATGCAATTTCACTTTCTCTTTCTGAAGAACTAACCAAACTAGATGGTATATGATGGCAATTTCATTTTTTATAGTTACTTTTAGTTTAATTATATCATTTAGCTCAATGCTTTTCATATATTCAACTAATTTTTTTTTTCTTAACAAGACTTTGTCGTTTCCATGTTTTAGTGAAACTATTTATGGTTTGATACTCTCATACAACCTTTATCAAGTTACATGCACCCTCATTAGAAAAAAACAATATAATTTTGCTTGACATGGCTATCTTTCTTTGTCATTGTTGACTTAAGAAAGTATTTTAGCTAAGAAACTAGTTTCAAGGTTATGGCATAACTTGTCATATAAATTGAACAGAAGTTATATCCAAAATGTTAACTTGTAAACTACTTAGCTGGTTTTAGGCTTTCCATTTAAAATCTACTTTAGTTTTAACTTTGAACGAGTTGTTCCATAGAATTGAATAAAGAGATTTTGGTGTAAGGATTAAAAATTAGCCCATAAGGCCTCTCAGTTATTCATTTATTTTATCTGAATATAAAATTTACTATTAAATTAGAAAAATTTGGCACATATACGTCAAAGATCAAGATCATACTTTGTAGAGTGTCGTAGAATAAAAATGGGATCAAGGACACTCAATTCTTTTAGTTTTTCTAGTTCTTATTCATTTGGTGTATCTTTGCACCTTTAGGGGAAAGTGCTAGTTTAAATTCTAAAATTATTTAAAGGGTGATAGCTAAATGGAAGAGCACCTGCCTTACAAGCAGGAGGTTGGTCGTTTGATTCCATCGTGCCCTAATATTCATATGGAATGACGAAGTTCAGTTTTTGGTGACGGATGCTGTTTTGACCATCACCAATGAGCTTATGGTGACATTTTTCGACCCTCACCAAAATATGAAATGGTGACGGTCAACGAATGCCACCATATATATGCATCAATAGTGACGACCATTAAAGGTCCGTCACCATAAATCGTTGTTGTTTATACGAAATGGTGAGGGTCATTGTTTGTCATTATATTCATTATTCATGACAGACCTTGATGTCACCACTAATTTTATGGTGACGGTCAATGAACATCGCCATATATATGCACCAATAGTGACAGCCATGAAAGGTCTATCACAAAAAATCGTTGTTGTTCATATGAAATGGTGACGGTCACTATCTGTCATTATAATTAATATTCGTGACAGACCTTGAATGTCATCACAACACATACTTTCAGTGATGCCACCTTTGGTGACAGAGGCTATTTTCCGTCACCATTTCTCATATGAAATGGTGACGGTCACTATCTGTCACTATAAATCATTATCAGTGACGGACCTTGAATGTCACCACAACATCTATACTTTCTGCGATGCCACCTCTAGTGATGTTTAGTGTTTGGTGACAAAGACTCTTTTTACCCTCACCAATGAGCTTATGGTGACCATTTTTGCCCCTCGCCAATGTGCCTTTTTCTTGTAGTGTCACTAGGTAAATTAGGTAGTTTCACCTCATTTCTCCAACCAAACAGTTTCAATTTCATATTTTGTAGCATGATTTCATATTGACCCACAATTTTATAGTTCACATTGTCCCTTTCCCTTCACATTACATATTTCTCCCTTCACTTCCCTTCTTTCCCTAACATTACCAATGTCGTTTTATAACATATATCCTACATGTTTTACATTGATAAACACAATTTTTAGTTGGGGGTGTGTGACAAGATCATTGAGGTGAAAATGGAATAACTAATCATATCAGGGCAAGATAATTGGTCGGATTTCATACAGAATGATGAACCATATATGAAAGTAATTGGATAATACACGACTAGACATCAGATAAGAGGGTGACACATGTAATAACACATTAATGGAGAATTATCACAATGTAATTTAAGGAGAAAATACGGCAGTAAAGATCCTTAAAAACGGAGTTGTTGAAGAATTTTTCAGTGGTTATTTCAAATTGGATAAGCTACAGAAATAATAAGTAATTTAGAAAGCCTAGGAGCTACATAAAATATATTATACTAAACTATTTGGACACCATTGGGAGATGATATAAACAAAAATTCATCTATTGAGGAATATCCAACTTAACAAGGATAGAAAACTGAAATCCATATTGGATAATAATATATAAAATTGTATAAGATACATTAATAGAATGATTATTACAATGTCACGTGACTATATACTTGTGCATATTGACTAGTGATCATGGTTGATAGGTCATGTCCCTAAGTTATACCATTTGCCTTAAATTATGATGTGACATATTATTTATTGTTATTATTTAATTTTATATGTCCATTAACAAGGGAGATTTAAACAAAGGGAAACTGTAAATACAACCCAAGGAAAGAAAAATTCCATAGTTACCAAAATCTTTAGGGATGTTAGTTGCTTAGAGTTATTTGGATGTATTCAAGCCATGCAATGACACCATATTTGTGCAATCTGCAAGCAATAAAACAACTACAATTATAGAGTTGGAGCTCAAGGTCACAAAGGAAAGCATTTCTATCCTTCTCAATTTTCCCAGAAGAGAATGGTTGTTCAATAACAAGGAAAAGGCCACAGTGGCCAACTGAGAAACCCTAGATGAAGGGAAAAATTGTGGACAATACTAGAAAAGTAGTAAAGATGTCATATTTCCTGACATCTTGGGATAAGGTAGTTTTATACATGGTCAAAATTGTGACTTATTAAGGCAAGCACTATCTCGAATTCATTTTCCATTTTAAATTAGTATCATTTTTAAAGAAAAATTTCAAAACCATTTTCCAATATTTCTTGATTAAGTTACTACGAAAAATGGTTGCTGAGATCCAATAGGTAAATTGATAAGTATTTCCCACCATATGCTAATTAAACTCTTGGTCAAATATGCCACCTGCAGAGGAAACCGACATAGGTATCTTGGGAGGAATTCACTATAACTATAATAAATGAAAGAAAAAATCAGAGTGTTGAGGAGAGAGTTGCAAAAATGCATGCTAAAGAAAACCTTAGACCAAGGCACAAGACACTACCACAAAAAAAAAAGGAGACCAGATTTTGTTGTCATAGATTTGGTTAAATGGTCCCAAACAAAATTGTTCAAGAATAAAGAACTCTGGTGAAAGGAAAATAGAAAAGGGGGAGGGAGAAAATAATACCATGATAGCGAATATTATAGAATCCCAAGGGCATTCCCCAAATCTGCAACATAATTTGGGGCAGAAATCGTTAAAGAAATCCAAGGAAATGCTACATATTTATTGACATCTAATATAAAAGAATGGAATTATTGAATAAATCAAGATGAATGGAACAATGTGTTGTGTAATTACTAATACGGGTAATTCCTATTTACATGTGACGAGTAATGGAAAAATCAGATGCTGAATGTCGGGTGTCATTACCTTCTCTAGCACGTTCCTGAAAACTTTGTAATATTATGAAGAGGTATATAAAACCCTTGAAAGACATCAAAATACTATTGCATTCTTTAACGAAAACTATGTTATATCACACGTAGCCCAGGAAAGCACACTTCCTTAGCTCAAAGAAGATAATAAGAGATGGGAGAAATACGATGAAGAAATTAAAGAGAAAATCGCAGAAATATGAAAACTTTGAGGAAATAAATGAATACACACGTGATTATTCTTCCTTAATGTTTTCCTATAGGCCATATACCAAAGTGTATGCCTTATATTTTAAGGAGAAATGGTTCAAATTTTTCTAGAGAGGAATGCTTAAAATATACCAATTGTTATTGTGGATGAACCGACTATATTATGTATATTTCATAGGCATTCCTGAGAAGAAAAGCTTAGAATGTAGTTTATATTTACACAATTATTTCCTGCCTAAGCTCAGAAGATGGACTCTTCATCCTTTTATGGAGGATGGTATTTTAAGGCATTTATCTTTACTATGCATAATGAAATTCAAATGTTAGAAGATTTGTGAGCCCATAACAATTACAAATCCAAGGTCGAGTTGCGTGTCTAAGCAGAGATCATACCACATCAGAGACTATATATGAGCATTACTGATACAATTCACATTCTCATATCCAATAGGGAATGGAATAAAAAAAATTACTAAATAATTTCAAAGCCTTTTTTGATACTTGAAGTTACCATGCTATGAATTCCAAAATTAGAAGGAATGAACTTACATAAAAATTGAAGAGAAGGGAAACCAACTCAATTCCAAATCTCAAACCAACTATATCCAAGACTCACCTTTACACTAGATTTGTAATGCATCTTGAAATACATTGGATAGGACTTGGGTTGATATTTCCCTTGTTATGCTCTCCAATTTTGAACTGGAAGAGAATTGGTTGAATAAATGGAAAAAGTGAATGTGAACAATTGGATTAAATCGAGTCAATCATGGGATATCATAAAAGAAAATGCACAAACCCAAGTGAAATTTATGGTTTCAATTAAATTAGATAAGAATGACATGGATAACTTTATTGCACACGGGTGTACAATTCCTTCAGTTTGGGGGTGATGGTGAACCTCATAAATGTCTTAGCTTTCCCATATTCCACTAACATTTTCGTGAGTATAAAAAAAACCTAACACATCTAGTTTTCTAGATTTATTAGCCACCTTATTATAGAAATTAATTGGATTTAAATAAGAAAATTAATGTGTGTGACACTCTCTATGAATATTTTGAATGAAATTTCTTAGTTCTCGCCAATTATGATATGTTTAACGTTACCAATGTTCATCAACATTTTTTGTAGAATTAACACCTACCACAAAATTCTTTACAGAGTGATTAAATATGGTTACAGAATCTCCATAATAATTTCCTTAAGGTAGTTACAAAATTCTTATTAATTCTACAACACGCCAATTCTAGGGCGGAATTCCCAAACAAAAGCAAACTTGACACATGGCACCCATATTATATGGCAACATATTCCCCACAATATCAACTCACCAACTAAAAGTATAATATGCTAATTCGACTAGTTGTTAGTTTTCATTTCCAAGAAGTTATTAGGTTATTATATAGAATTTGGTTTTAGGAAGTTTCTAGGTTATACCTTGGAATTCCATTTAGGAATTTATCAGGTTATACCTGGGAATTTATTTTAGGAATTTTTTAGGGTAATTTGGGATTCTATTGGAATTTGAAAGAACCCAACAACCTTACTTCATAACTAAGTCTTTTTTTAACACATTTAGGGTTAAAGGTAGAGATAAGAGAGATATAGAAAATTAAAGCGTACTCTATAATTTCTAGATGATGCATTCAAAGCCTAGATATTTTATTCCATTACAACTCCATGCATAGAATTTCTATGTGATGTATTCAACACCTTGACCTTCAGAATAAGGGCCCACTTAGGATGTGCAACTCAAAGCAGTATATTCCCATTGCATGGTTTGAGTTATGTCTTATATGGTTTCATTTATTTGTGTAGTTGTAGTTGGTGTGTGTATTTTCATTTTCTGTAGCAGCAATCATTCGATTAAGATTTTGTGACATCATTTTTGGAATGATTCACTTTATTTAAATTTATGCACTTAGAGTGCAACTCCTAGTTGTTCTAAAATTTTAATCCATCAGTTGATAGTTAATTGAGTTATTTTTTGTTCAAGTTAAATAATATTTGCATAAACCAGTGTCAGGAATTTATAGAATAATATTAGTGTTCTCCCAAAGGCACAAGCCTTGTAGTTACATATACAATGGAAGGCATCTCAAAGCTTACATGCCTCGGTTGAATACTAATGTCCTGATGATTTGCATTAATGTTTTCACTTCTTCACACAAGATCCATACACATTTTAATGGATTGAAGCTAACAATAGGATAAATCACACTCTTGATTATAACATCACCCAAACTCATTCCTCACATTTAACAAAAAACACCAAATCATAAAATGGAACTAACTTCAAAGGATTATTACTTTAGACAACATTCACACTTCTAAATTGCACTAAACAATCGAAAAGTTATATACATTTAAAAAATCAACATTTTCAATTTTATTTTGTGAATTCAGGTAAACCATAAAGCTACAATACATGTGCTATTTAAATATCAACAATTATAAAAAGCACCTGCCCCAATCACCCAACAGTGGTCCTGCACCAGCAAATTTGGCTTCTTTGTCATCTTTTGTAAGTCCATACGTCATTATTTCAGTCCCAAAAATAAACACACAAGCATGAAGTTTCCCTTTTGTTCCACTTTCCAGTGATGCTACAACATCATTGTGACAAAAAAGCTTCACATGTTCTCGAAAAATACTTCTAAAATTATGACAAAATTTAGACTAAAGTCGAGACTCCAAATTTAACCAAAATGAGAATACATCGAATCTTATAGGACTATGAGGAATACTACAATGAAAATTAAAGGAATAAGTAAATGCAATTGTAGTTCCATTCCTAGATTATGTTTTATCGACTAACAATGGATTCCTTGATTGAAGTATTTGACATACAAAAACACATCCCTCCATTGAAACCTTCGAATAAACAAGGAACATGAAGGGGAGGAGGCAGGAAGAGGAGAAGAAGTACAAGTAGGTCTAGTACTATATTTATTTCTCATTGAATGATGGTCCATGGAACGATGCCCCACTTCTCCATTGAAATTCTAATGTAATGGCCTCTTTGAGTTCTCATTGTTTCCTACAACATCCCCTGGCTCCTTTAAAACATTCACAATTGGAGAATATGGATATTGAGTGAATTTAGGTTCTGTGCATGCCATAACTAGACCCATTCCCATCTTCAATACCTCTAGTTTTCCATACAACTCGACTTCACAAACCTACCATGCCAAAATTAAAAAACATGTTCATGGTTAGAAAATTATTTTAGAAATCCAATCATATGAGATTTGTTGTGGGGAAGGGAAGAAAATATTGGTATAGTGGCATAAGAACCCAATTTATTGAGTGGCCTTACCTTTCGTAGTTATAGTATTCAAGAGTAAGAGTTTTTTGTGCTTTGTTAAAGTAAAATGAAGAATGGAATCCCTCAAAATCATCCACTTAGGTCACATGGAAGAGCCCCTCTAAGATTTTTTGAAACAACTTCTCAAATAGCATAAGAACATAAGAAGAATTAGTCCATGCCCATTTGTTGAAGCAGTAGTGAGGAGATCGATTTTCTACTAATAGGATTGATTCTCTAAGGAAGTTGTTATCCCTCAAGGTTAAACCTCATGAAAAAAATTATTTTTGATGTGTTCTTTATCTACATTATTATTGCACAATCCTGGTTTGTTTTCGCCCCTCCAATAGTGTAATAAGGCCTCACACCTCACTATTGTTGAAGCGATAGAGGGAATTATTGGCAAGAAGAATAGGTAGTGGCTTAATGAGTGATTAGCTTAATATTCTTCCTTCTACAACATCATTGTAAAAAGACACAATATATCTAGTTTCATCCTTACACAAATTCCAATGAAACCAACAACACCTATTGTAACCCCATTGAAAGCCATTACCAACCATACATTGAATTTGTTATACTTCTTAACTTATGTTATGAAACTGAAAGCCAATCCTTGATATAATAACAATTTTGTATTTAAACATATCGAAATTTTCATTCGAAAAACCTTCAAAATTAATCTCAACATTACATAAAATCCTTGGATAACCTCACACATATTTTATGAGAATAACATGAAGTGACCCTAAATGCATATTTCCACTACATTCAAAATAATGACACTAGAATTGAAATGTAATAAATGAAGTCAACATTTGGGATGAGCTTTACCTTAGGGTCGGGTAGGACAACGTCTCGATGAATACTTGTTATCCAATGCAACAACGACATTCAAAACATACATTGAAAGTGACAATTGAAACATACAATGAAACTTTGGGATGTTGAAGCTCCCACCAAATTAGTAAGTAAGTGACTAGATGGAAATTTCAAATGAAAAATAAAACAAACTTATGATCACTAAAAAAATTGGAGGGAAGGAAAAAAATATGGCTTGGTTATAGCTTCACCAATACCATATGTTAATAGTAAAAAACAACCAATTTCATAAGTCCAATTGTTTATTCCACGATGATACACAGCTCTTCTCATTCTATGTATATTTATATATTGAATTCTTAAAAACTAAATTAGAGTGAAAATGTGACGGTCATGATAGTCATTTAGAAGCACACTCTAATATATATATATATATATATATATATATATATATATATATATATATATATATATATATATATATATATATATATATATATATATATATATTATTTTTTCTATTTATGACAAGGATATTAACTTTGTTAATATGTATTATGGTTAATCATTTTAATAGAAACTTCTTTGTTCATTTAGTAGTGATCGTATAAAATAGTTATAAGTTTAGAATTATATATGGATTCATGGACCCCTTTAAGGGCGATCGTTGAATCCATTTACCTAAATTTTAACATTGAAAATGAGGGTCTCTAAATTTTAACACTGTAGATGGACTTAAAGACCCCTTTGTCTCTAGATTTAACACTTCAGATGGTTTCAAATAAGGGGGTATGTGAATCCATATGTAGTGTTAAACTTTAGAGACAAAAGGGTATTCAAAATTTTAACACTATAGGTTGATTCAAAGACCCCTTTGTCTCTAAATTGTAACACTACAGACGGATTCAATGACACCTGTAGTTAAATGTAACACTTCAATATCAAAATTGCAATTTTCCATTTCTAGAGTGACACAATTAAAAATTACTAACATAAATGACTAATTCATATACTTTTTGTACTTATTATTTGGTCATATTTTTATTCTTTGACTATAATAATCATTTACGTTAATAATTATTAATTTTGTCACTTATTATCTGGTCATATATTTTAATCCCATACTAAATTAGTCATTTAAGTTAGTCATTTTTAGTTTAGTCACGTATTATCTAGTCATATATTCTATCCCTAGACTAAATTAGACATTTAAGTTAGTCATTTTTAGTTCGGTCACTTAAAATTGCTCAAATTTAGTAGTAATCCATTTGAAATAATTGTGGTGACTAACATTTTTAGTCACCTAGTCACTAATTTTATCATTTTCTAAAAGTGGATAAAGGTACTGAAATTTTATTATTATTATTATTATTATGAATTGAGAAATTGTGTTCATGATGTAAAATTTATTTCATTGGGAACCCAATTCAATATGTACGAAAATGAACCGAATGTTGGGGGGGAGACCGCCAAGATCTGAGAAATTGTAACGCAAGGTACAAAAAAAATAGAGTCGGTAAATAAAACCACAAAGATTTTTTTTTATTCAAATAGAGAATAATTGTAAAAGCTACATTTTGATGGACAAGTTTTCCTTTTACAAAATGTGACTTGTTACTTATAGTGTTTTTTAGTTACAATACCACAGGTAAATTCCATGGGTGGGTAAATAACATGGGTGAATGAATACCATGTGTAGATGCCACTTACAATACCATGGGTGGATAAATACCTTGCGTGGACGAATACCATCGTTACATAACCAGTTACAATACCCTAGGTAGATTACATGGGTGGATGAATACCATGGGTTGATAAATACCACAGGTGAATGAATACCATGGGTAGATGCCACTTTCCATTTGGATCACTCCTCCCTCATTAAGAATAAGTGGTCCCCATTGCATGAATTTACCTCTTGAGAATAATGTGTTGAATATGAATATCCAATAAAGAGAATTTTTTAATGTGGTTAACGCATAACCGTGAGGAACGAAGATCCGATGATAGAGCTAATATGTATTTCTTGTGACCAACTGTGATACTGACAATGTGTGGCCTAGAAAATGGATTTTGATGAAGTGTGGGTTTGTGGATTACCCATAACCATGACAAAAAAGGATCAATTGATAGAGATACCTTGTAAATATTGTGACCAATTGTGATACTAACAGTGTGCGGCCTAGCAAATAGACTTCGATGACACAGATTTTGTGTGGTTGACCCATAACCATGATGTTGATTGTTGATGACGTAGCAGGTGCCTACATAGCTTGGGTAGGGAGGGAATGTCTCCAAATAAATCAACCCATATTTTTTTATGATGAAATTGATGAATGTGAAATAAGTGCCTACTAAAGCGGGGTGGGAGGACACGTCTCCAAAGGGAACCTACTTTGAATGCTGCTCTAGATATAAAAGCTAATTTAAAATGGGTAGAACTTGGTCAATATAACTCAAAATATTTATTATAACCTAGATTTGTAAATATAATGACCATTCTTCATCTTCTCGTGTGTTTGAAATCACTATCTAGACACTTTATAAACTTAGATTCACGTTGCAACTCTCTCAACGTCACAAAAGTTCTGAAAAAAATGACTGATTTAAAATCAGTGATATCTCCCTCATATGAAATCCGATTCGACCAATGGTGTTTTTGAAATTGGGTGATTTTTCAAGAGGAGTTTAGATATGTAATCAATTTTTTGAAATTCGAAACAAAAACTACAAAAATGATAGGATATCTAGATTACATGAATTATCGTCAAAACAATTTCTACAACACAACTGATTTTAAATCAATGATATCTCCCTCATCTATACTGTAATTTGACTGATTTCTTTGTTTTAATTTTGGTATTTTTTGCAAGGAATTCAAAACTATTATTTTTGTTTGTAAATTTCACACCAAAACATTTATATATGATCTGCAAACTCACCACCCAAAAAATTCCTGCAAAAAAAGTGAAAAACAAATTAGCCTCGCTTTACCCAAGAAAATGCTCTGTGGAGGTTGGATCACATGCATGACATTTTTTGAAGATTGTTTCAAAACTTTGAAAATGAAATATGTGCCAAAACCTCATTCCCATGGAGTCATAACCTGAATTTGATACCACTGATCCAGATCTTCGGGGGGGGGGAGACCCCCATGGTCTGAGAAATTTTAATGCAAAAAAAGAAGAAGAAAGTAGATAAAACCACAAAGAATATTTTTTAATTTAGATAGAGAAGAATTGTAAAATATACATTATGATGGACAATTTGTCCTTTTAAAAAATGTGACTTGTTACTTATAGTATTTTTTAGTTACAATACCATGGGTAAATTCCATGGGTGGGTAAATACCATGGGTAGATTCCACTTACAATACCATCGGTGGATAGATACCATCGATTAATGTCACTTAAAATTCCATGGGTAGATTCCATAAGTGGATGAATACCATGGGTGAATGATTACCATCGGTATCTACAACTTTCCATTTCGATCATAAAAAAATGTTTATCACTTCGCAAAGTTATCTGACTTTGCATTATTTCAAAGAATTAAAATATTAAATATTAAATCATGATTTTAAAAGTGTTTAAATATTAATATTAACTTGTATTCTCAAAATTAATACAGAATTTCCCTGATCAGGGTACGAGTTGACATTTTGCAACCATCAAAATTTGTTCCATGGACATCATTTCAAAAATAAAGGATGGTGGGAGGTCATGTTATCACCCTCACACACCTTCCTTCAACTGCAAGGTAAAAATGTGAATGCATGATACTAATAGTGACAAGAGAGTATGAAGGGACATCTCCTTGTTAGGGTTTTATGCTATGAGCTATAAATTATTAGGAGGTATTTCTATTGGAATGGTTACAAGTTTTCTAGAAGGCTTTGGGACACACATGAAGGCTTGTCATGAGGTCTACCATCCTAGAGCAAACGATATCACCCTCATTCCTTTGGTTGAAGATAGTAGGTATGTTCTCTCATACGTGTTTCTCTTATTCCCTTATCCCTTTGATTCAATTATATCAGATATTTTTTTGGAGAAGATTCTCCGAGATTATGTATTTGTTTATAAGGGCAATATTTCATGAAATTTGGGAGGAAAGTGTTGTCTTTTATAATGGGTTTTCTTAATATTCTATAATTTTCTATGTCTATCATGGAATTTTACTTTCTCATATGGGCATGTATGTGAGGCCAAAGCACTGGATTTCAGTATGTGTTTCCTTCATGGATTTCTTTGTCTATTATCTTGTTTTTTCAAGGTACCTACTGCCATATAAGTGAAGGGGTGTCCTACGAAAGGATACACCCAAAGGGATTATGTGTTTTCCCGCAAGATGGATTGGGGAGCCATTCATTGATTTTCTCAGTCTTTATCGACATACCTATCACATATTCATGGGAAAACATTTGGTTTATTTCTTTACCACTCACAGTTATATGGAATGTTTATATGGTATACTTACAAGTTTAAATTCTCAGTTTCTGCACCTGAACCTTAAGTTGTTCAATAGCCTCGAGCTAGAGGTATTGGCTTTCTATTTCAGGGTTTCATATCATTTCGTTTTTTGGCTGAATTTCAACATGGCGCGTCCTTCCTCTAGCAAAGGCACCTAGACAAGTGGAAGTTGGAGGAGTAATCAAAGTGTTGTTAAGTGACTAGGAAGAATCCAACCCCAACCACGTCTAACTCGATGTCGGGGACATAAATCTACTTCAAGCTTCATTCTAGAATTAGCTCAGGCATACCATACTTGCATGCAACCTTAGATTTTCCAGTTAATCTATGGTTGGTAAGCAGATTTAAACTAATAGGAATCTTGTACAAACTTGGATATGGAATAATGGAAAAACCTAGTGATGGATCGTGGACACTCTATAAGTCGGTCCTATAAATACAAAAAAATTGTCTACCTTTTCTGGTTGATGAAGAAAATAGTGGCTAGAGCCTTGGTGACTCCTTCAGGTGGCCTTCCAAGACAATCCTGGACTACAGAAAATCCATAAGGATTTTTAACTGATACAATTCCATATTCAACAACAAAATTCCTACCTTAGTCACATAGAGAAACATATTCCATGGCTCCCTTGGATGAAATTACCCAGTTTGAGTGTGAAAGACCCAAAACCGTTGGACTCTTCAAATGATTAATAGCATGTTTTTCATAGTTTGGATTCTAATTTTTACTCTATATAGATGAAGACTTTATAGAATTTGATATTTTCTCTTCATTATATAGATACTAGGATAATTAAGGAGAATCAGTTATATATATCTTTGATAGAAAATCTCAAACTATCATGTTTTTGGATGGCATATAATTCGGTTACGTTGCCAACAGACCTAGTTTCAAAATGGGTAGGTTGAAGAAACCTAACCATATGAATATGGATGTATACTGCCTCTTTTTGATGAAAATGAACGTAAAAGGTCTTGCCAATCTTGTAAAAAAAATTAATACCAAATGTAAAGATTTGAATCTTTCATTATGATTTTGAAAGCATTAAAATATTAATATTGATGTATAAACTGTTACTGGTTGATTTAATTGACATAAAGGGAGATTCTATTTAAATTCTTAACCACAAAAAATCTAATGTTCATAATTATTAATAATATAATGTTCATATTTTTTTCAAATAGTCTAATGTCAATATGATTCTAGTGCGGAGTGCATAAGTAGAGTCCGCAGTTTTATTGTATGAAAAATCGTTGTGGCTCTTCTTATCTCCAAATATGGATTTTATAGGAAATTGTAGAGGCTTAAATTATGCAATGGAATAACCCTCAAGCATAAGCACAAATGTCATCAAACACCTTTGAAAAACAGACTACGATTTCTGCACTTCAAAAAAATCAATTTCTTTTGCACAAAAAAACTTGCTAATAAACTAATAAAATGTTGTGCTCTTTGTAGAGTCAAAGCCTTGTTTATAGTTATATTTTGGTAAATAGGAATATTCTTGGAACTTTTGATTAATTACATTATGTGTAGGAAGGTTTCAATATTTCATCATGCAGATCGTTGTACTCTACAAAATGAAATCTTCCCATACAAGGAAAGTTGCTTGTGAAAATCCCTACCCCTAGTTAATTCGTTAAAGTTTACATAGTGTAACACAAGGATAATTTAAATCAGAAATGTGTAAAATTGATATTAACTTTCATTTCAAAATACAACAAAAAACTTCGCTCTGAACAAATTTCAAAATATGAAGAGGGTGAACATTATTTATGTTTCATATCAAAATGAATTATTCTCAAGTTTCATGTTATTGGAATATATGTATGATAGGCATAATTTATATTCAAAGCATAAGTCTGTAGCTTTAAGAAATACAATAAAACTAAAAAAACAATATCTAGTTTCAAATTTCAATCATCTTAACTATGATTAAAATAAATATACAAAATAAAAATGCATAGAAGACCAAATGCTAAGCATTAATAACTATGATTCTTGACATGAATCTCTTGTATCAATAATGGAAATTCTAAATGGCTCGGTTCATTGGATCATTCACTATTCTATTATAGCTTCTTCTCTTTAAGTGCCTACTTTTGCATCTAACAAATGTGAATCCGTGAATTGTAATATGAAAAAGATAAATACAAAAGAAAACAAGTAACTACACTCAACAAGTAGATTATGTGACATTAGTGAAATTAAAAAATCACAATGATTTAAAACTAGTAAACATAAAACAAATATACAAATATTTAAGGAAATTTACATTTTTTTAAAGAACATAGGTTAATTGTTTGACAATCAACTTCCTTTCGAATGCATAGCCTCTTGAACCGATGTATTTAAATTTTCCTGAATAAATTATTTCATTGGTCCCACTGTGATATCTAGCCTCACATGCTGGTTGAATAATTTATTTTTGATCTCCTTCGCCTCCTCTTGTAAGTAGGCATTTAACACATATTTCCTTCCATTAATACTAACAAATCCAACTAGCCATTTGTCAATTTATTATGGAGCAAAATCAATTATAAGATGAAATTAGCGTGGAATTGACTATTTTCTCTTTTCCAATTCAAATTTTAGCACATAATTTGTAATCATTTTATAATTTCATATAGAATAAGGGTCGTTTATATATTGAACAATTTTCATCACTTCTCCTATTATATATGCTCTTACATTCATAAATAATGTTTTATATTGTACAAAATATTGTCGACCATCCAACGTTGAGTTTCCTCATTAGATTCACATTTTTAAGTTTTTTATTTTTCTTGTCGAGATCAAACAAAAATTGAAGCATTTGACTAAAATAAATTCATTTTTAATGAAATTATTGTCTTCAGTTACATTACTTCTAACCAAATCGACTAAATGAGTTGATGTCCTAGTGAACCATAGCAGAACAGAAACTACCAACCTTGCATGTTTAATGGTTTTTAATATTTAGCATATGTTATCAACTATATAAAATTTGACTGTATTATCCAATTGTATAGCTCCAATATATCCATGAGATGTGCTAGTAGTGGGAATTAGATATTAATTAGTCATTATTGCAATTACAATCATTAAAAAAGTACCCAAATTTAAATAATTTTCCATTATCTCTATTATTTCTTTCGGTACGAGGTTCTTTGGATCGTGTTTCTCAATAGAGACTACAAGCACATTCCCATTTTCTTCATGATATTTCAAAACATCAATGTTTACAATTCCAGAGATATGGAGATTCATTTTTGTTGTATCAATGGATTTTTTAACCTGCATCCTTACTTTTTCAATTTTCAATATTTGAATCACCTTGTTATAGATTTCATTTTGAAAAGTGACAAAAAGATCATCAAAAAATAGAAAATTCTATGGAAATTTGCTCCATTATTTTCTAATTTTCATTCAAGGCGCTACTAACCTAATGTTGATCGGATAAATCAATCTTACAGACAAGATCAATCTCCCTAGTACCAAAAGGTAATGTAGCAAAAAAAAGCCATTTAAACCTATCTTTCTATAGACATATGTGATTTACAAAATAATATTATAAAGGTGTTAAGGTCTTACCGTAGATCCAATGCTTGTTCGAAGTATTTGTCCCTTGATCACTTGAAGGAGTTATCTTTAAAGACCTGCAATCACAAACAAGAAAACATTAAATAGCACCTATATAGTAAATATTATAATTCATGCCTATCATGGTGATCAAGGAATCCATGAAATAAACAGTTAATTAACAGCTTATTGAGAAAAATAAATTCATCTATATTAACTTTGAATAAAGAAAACCTTACACCATTAGCCTTGATGTTGAACAGGCCTTCCCGAGGTCTGAAGCAGGAATCTCCTCTACTCTAACAAGCCTTGCACTATTCCAACCGATACAAATAGAGGTATGTGATCTCTCCTCACAAAATCTCAGTTAAATGAGTCTGAATCCCAACAGCACTTAACCTCAAATAAGTATAAAGCTTGAACTCCCCTTGAGGATACCCAATGCCTCTTTTTATAGTGAAAAAGAGGAGGTTTCAGTTCCAGCTATGAAGGGATAGAATCCTCCTTCAAAGGGATAAGCTCCTCGCATCAAGGGGTTAGCTTCTTAAGGTAAGGATACATGAACCTCAAAAGAGCGGTTTTGCCACCACAAGATTCTTTCTAGAGGCTTATAGAATTTACTGAAAGTGATATTTTTGAGTTTACTTGTGCCTTTTTAATCTTTTACAGGGGTATGCACCCATAACACAGAGAAATTACATTCAGGTATGCAGGAATCATGAACATTAGGTGTAGGACCGCAAGCGAGACAAAGAGAAAGTGTGATACCAGAGTTAAAGAGATTTTTAAGAACTTTTCTATTATTTTCAAGGCTTGACATGAAGAACTGATGTGTTAGACTTGCAAAGGAGGAAGTATGAGTGATAATGAGCTCATACTGATAGCAAAATTCCAAGATGAAAATTTTCAGTGCAACAGATTGCCCCCTAAAGTGCAAAGTCTGGAATAGATGAAGATGAAGTCTACCATATATGAAGAGTGAAGTACTTTGTCATTTCAAGGATCATCCTGTGGAAACCCCAATCGAAACCTGTAAAATCATTCAACGTAATATATATATATATATATGTAAACATATCATCGCTGAGGTAGGCATTCCCATACTCAGATCAAAATGAACTAGAAAACCGACTTAAATTGTTCTAATACAGGAATGATTTTCAATACATCAACAGTATAGACATGTGTAGACACAGTATGGATGCAGCCATATTTTTATGAATATTCCACTGTATAAATGATGACAAAATTCCTTGCAGCCTGGATGGTAGAAACTAGATCCAGTGTCTTGATTCCCGCTTCTCAAACTAGTACGATTCTATCCATGTGAATGAATGTGTCGAAGTTGAACATGGTAGAAACCACATGATTACCAGTCAATAAAGTAGATTGTTAACAAGTGTGAGAGTAACCACCAGTAATGTCAATGGCTCTCAAAGTACTTAGTACAATCCATGAAATGTGAATGAATGAGCTGAAGTCGAACATGTCACAGAATCATTCGATCAAAGGTCAATGATGCAACCTGTCATCAAAGGCGAGCAACTTGTCGTTGAGGCATGCAGATTTCAAGGTACGAACAATTTATAGATCTACTTCCTAGATAATGAGCTATTGTCGATAGGAAGTTATCCGTCGTAGGTAAGCCCACAACAGGAAATCATAGATCAAGTTTGAAGAAATATGTTGGCAAGGACTGACTCAGGGATGGTCAAAATGGATGACAAATATTTTGCAGATGAATGGTTTATTTGAACTGTGCTCTTGAACACATAATGACACTGCAGGTGGCTTGGTGACAACTGACCCAAAGCTAATACCCAGAAACCAGCTGAAGGCTTTCAATATGGTTTGATTAACTATTAGGAAAAATATTTTCCCAACCCAGGTGAACAAAAGTGTCGTGTTCAAGAGTGGTTAATGGTTTTTCGAATAATCAAAATACAACAAACAGGTTCATTTTCCTCTCTTTTCCCCCAAAATTTCTGGCAAATACCTCTTTATTTTTGACAAGCTTGAGGAGGATAACATTTGCTTGTTTATAAGCTCATCCTTCGGATGAGTTCAACTTCGTTTAAGATTCGAACCCTAAGAAGGAGTGGTTCGTTCCTATTTTGAAATTGAATAGGTCCCTTACTATTAAATTTTAATGAGTCCAGTATAGGAAAAACTCAGTGTTTTTGCAATTTTAGGGAGACAGAGGAAAAAACTTAAGAAGACTCCATGGGGGTAATTTTTCATAAATTTAGTCTCTTGAGCCCAAAAAAGGATAAAATAATGTGGGAGAGAACTCTATTGACCATAATTAGTCAACATATACCTTTTTCGTAAATAGTCCATCTCGGTCCATAAAAGGGGTAAACTTATACTGAAAGGAAAATCATTCATTTATTTTAACGAGTTCGAATAATCAAGTGACAATCTTTTCAATTTTCGAGAGTCTGAAAAGAGCTTAAAAGAGAACTCCAAGTTTTCGCTTTTTCGTAAGTTTTAACGAGTACGAAAAAAGGGATAAAAATGTAATCATGGTTTTCTCTTTTTCGTAAATTTTAAAGAGTTCAAAAAGCTCATAAAAGTATGCTCTTTGTTGAAAAACGATCAATTTTCCCAAAAAGTCCAATTTCTGCACAAAAAATGGAAACATTACACATACCTGTTTAAGATAAATAAAAATGTTTTCAAAATTACCTTTTTAAAGTGAAAAATAAAAAAATAAAAAATTCATTTATTCAAAAAAACTTATAAAAAGGACTTTCCTAACTTCATTTTTACCATTTTAGTTCAGAGTGAAAAGTGGGAGCTTTTAGGTAAAAAAGTTCTTGCGAAGATTCTGGAAAATCCTTCTGACGAACTTGAGAACCGTTAGCTCCAGGTAATCCACAACCTCCTTATCTTGCATTTCATCTATTTACATTTTGTTTTTAGGCTTTATATTTCATTTTTAAGGGAAAAATAGGTTTAAAAAATCGCCTACGAGGGTTCGTAGGTGCAACATGTGGGCCCCATGGACCCCGAATTTTTTCTACATAGAAAAAAGCCTTGGGTCCACACCTATTCCACAACACCCATGCGTACCTATGCACTGTGTATGAAAATAGAGTGCGGACCCCGCGCAACTAAATTTCAAACTTAAATTTCTCCAATTCCGCCCAAAAATTTTCAAACCAGATTGTTCTAATATGCATTTTTATGCATTGTAGGATATACAAGATGCTAATTTGGAGAGAATGTGAGCATGAAGACATATATGATGCCGCAATGCTTCATTTTCCTAAAATTCAGGCATTAAGAGCATGTGGTTTGTATAAATTCTGGGCCATTCAGGGCATGAGGGCACAGGTAGACCTCATGACGTGGCTGGTGAATAGATGCAATGTACAGGACCAGTGTTTTATTATTGGTGGCCACCAGCTCGAAATTGAGCTGGAGGATATCTATTTTTTTACTGGTTTTTCCAAGAGGGGCGAACAAATTTCTTTGTTTGGGACTAGGCCAGGTGGCCAGTCTTTCGCTAGTCTTCGACTAGAGTTCTGTAATGATCAGGAAGACCCCCGGGACAAACATATTTACATAAAAACTATCATCCGTCCCAAGCTTAAATTTATTTCATTTACTCTCACCATACTGTGTGGGAGTGTAGCGTTGCATGTGGCTACTGGTTCTCAAATTCACATTGCTGTAGACTATTTTCGAGGCACCATTTTCAATTGGTGCGAAGCTGTGTTGGCCAATGTAAAAGGCCAACTAACTAGAGCAAAGAATGGAAAAATAAAAAAATTTGGATATGGATCCATTGTAGTCACTTTTTCTCTAGAGAGGATCCCCATGTTAGCTCCGCAGAACATTCCTGTTGATGCTGGTCGACCTCGAGAACCTAGGATGGTTCGTTGGGTTGCTTTGATGGCCCATCATGCTACTGAGGGCATCAAGGTTGTTCGATTTCCTTCTACATATTTTCATTGGCTGGAACACCAACTTTTTGTTATATAGGACTTTCCATATGTCAGGATATATTTCCATGGCGACCAAGATATGGCTCTGCCAGCAGGGGAACAGTGGGATGAATCAGGTAAAAATCATTTTCTCAACAATTTCTAAGTTCTAATTTTTTTTTCTATTTTAATTGTCCCAAAACTAATAATCAAAACTTTAAATGTAGATCTGGGCACACGACGACCAGCCCATCTCCAGCCTTATGAGAGGAGGCATCCAACTACTGCAGCACCAACCCCAGAGGGCCAATCAGCAGATATCCTGTCTGATTTGGAGCATCACCTGGAGCGCCTGACTCTAAACATTCCAAAGACCGACATAGATGATATTCTTCTCAGATTATAGAGATATGTGATTGGTGTCTCAGGACCTTTTAGGAGGTTCCTATGTAGGGTGGCCCGGGCAGTGGTCTCTTATTGTGATCATCATCAAGGATAGGATGATCGTTTTGTAGACTCATATCATTTTTTATCTTTTGTATTATCATTTTTTCCGATCATAAGGTGTTTTTCATCCTATGATTGAAGACAATGTATATTTGAAACAAACTTTTATGCTATGATATATCATTATTACCGGCTATCTGTGTACATGTTTATTGAATGTTATTTAATTTACTGTTTTGATTATTGCAAATGTCTATTTATCATACTAGAAGCAACTGCATCTGCTAATGTATTTAAATGTCTTGGGATATGTTGATATTCAATGTAATCAAATTCACGTTCCAAGAGATGAACTCTTAAAAATAACCGTAGTAGCACTAGATTTCTAATGGCATAAACCCTGTTAAGCTGTAATACAACAAGTTCAGAATCCAACCTAATAGCAAAACTCTGAATTCCAAATGATATGGATTCAGATAATAACTCAATCACTGCACTATACTCTGCAATGTTATTCATTGTTTGATCGAGGCTTACCCCATGCATGGATACTAACTCATCAGAGGGTGAATAGATAACCTAAGTTGCGGAAGAAATGTTCTGTGTACTACGACAAGCACCATCAGCAAAACCATTGTAGGTTTAAAGAGATGTTGACATCTGCAATATCAAGAGTAAAACTCAAATAAGCAGGAATAATGATAAGAACACACTCTTAAACTAGGCACGCTTTTCTAATCTAAGACACACCAACAGTAAAGAAACTAATCTAATCAAAAATATCCACGCCTAAATTAAGCATAATATATCTTCAGATAAAGCCCATTTCTAGGTTTATCTAAAGGGACACCGTCGAAATCTATCAGCTCATAGGCCCCTTTTGCCAGCTTTCACTTAAAAATGAAAGGATCATGCCACATAGGCACAAATTTTCCAGCCCCTAGCTTATCATTGGCTTGATCGTATACTAGAAATAGGTCTCCTTCTGAAAAATTATGAGGTGTAACATTTCTATCGTACTGAGCCTTTATTCGTTTGACATGAGCTTCGTTTGCTAATATAGCATTTCATCGATTCTCATCTACCTGAGCCAAGTACAAAAAACTCTTCTCCTCTTCAGACGTAGCTGGGAGTAATTCTATGGCTAATTTCAATTATGGAATTTCGCATTCAATAGGAAACATAGCTTCCAAATCGTAAACCAATTGAAAGGGAGTGAAACCAGTTGATGTTTTTACTGAGGTCCAATATTCCCAAAGTGCTGAAAACAACATGGAATGCTAATTCGACTTATGAATACCAATAATTTGTTTGATCATAGTAACTAAAACTTTATTGATAGCTTCAACTAGACCATTAGCCTGTGGGTAATATGGAGTAGAAATATCGTGGCGCAGGCCAAGTTGATCTCTCAGTTCATTCATCATGATATTTCGAAAATGACTTCCATGATCTGTAATAATGGCTTGAGGAACACTAAATATAGCAATTATATGATTGAACACGGAAGTTGCAGCAGTCTTGCCGTCTTCCGAAAATGTAGGCATCGCCTTGACCCAATTAGTAAAATAATCTACCGCTAGGATAATATAGGCATGCCCCCCGGCCGAGTGAGGGTTACATGTAATAAATTCAATACCCCACTTTGCAAAAGGACCGATAGCAATTATAGGGTGAAGAAGAGTGGGTGGTGCACACATTTTACGATCAAAGACCTAACAATTGTGGCATTTCTGGACTGAATAAATACAATCTTTGAATAATGATGGTTAGAAATAACCAGCGCGCAATATCTTTTGGGCTGTGGCATACCCAGACATATGACCACCACATGCTCCAGAATGGCATTCATTGAGAACCTTCTCAGCTTCTTCATGAGTAATACAATGTCGGAAAATAGAATCCTCTCCACAACAATAGATTGTATCACCAATAATATTGTATTGTTGGGATTGGAAACGTATTTTCCGTCGCTAATATCATGAGATTTCAGGCCGAAAAGATTGGGTTTGGAGATAAAAAATAATATCCCCATACCAAGGATCAAGGGTACTGATAAGAAACAACGATTCATCAGCAATGGTCTGCTCCAGCACAATTTCAGTATTAGTAGAGGGGAAATCACACATCAGTTCGGCAAAAACCAAAGATTTCTTTGCCTTGGATTTTTAAAGTTCCAAGTCAAATTCCTGCAGGATAACTATCCATTTGGAATACTTGCCCCATAGCAATTGTTTGGTCAATATGTACATCATAGGGTTATAGTTATAAATTACGGTGGTTTTGCATAATAAGATGTAGTGTCAAAATCGTTGGACAACTTGAACAACTGCCAAGGCCAATTTCTCCACATGTGTGTATTTAATCTCAGTCGAATGTAGATTCCGAATAAGATAATAAATCACATGTTCATTGTTGAATTCATCTTCCTGAAATAAATCCATCCCAATGGTGGAATGAGAGGCAGCGAGGTACAAAAAGTAGTTCTGGTTGTAATTGGGAGGATGCAGTAATGGTGCATGGGTAAACGCGTGTTTGAGTGCATCAAAAGATTGATTAGCGATCTCATCCCAAAAGAATGGCACGTTTTTCTTTAACAACCTGGTAAAACTCTTTGTTAACTCGATGTAGTTAGGAATGAAACGACGTAAAAAATTTGTTTTCCCTTGCAAAATTTGGAGTTGGCGCAAAGTCGAAGGAGGAGGTACATTGACAATAGCTTCGACCTTTGACGGATCGATGCAAATGCCTTCTTCTGAAATAATAAATCCCAGTAAGCGACCCGATTCTACACAAAAAACACATTTTTGTGGATTCATCCGAATTCGATAATGCCTACATCTCATAAATATAGCTCCTAAATGAGTGAGATGATCGGCCCTACGCAATGAATGAGAAGGTAAATCATCGAGATAAGGCTGCACAATGTGCTTAATGTCATGAAATGCGTAGGATATAGCGCTTTGAAAATTTTCCCCAGCGTTCTTCAATCGAAAGGGTAGTTTGCAATAAGCAAATGTTCCCCACGGACAAATGAAATTTGTTTTAGGCTGATCAATAGGGAGTATGTTTATTTGATTGTAACCGAAAAAACCATCCATAAAGGAAAACATTTCACTGCCGGCACAATCATCAATTATTTGATCGATATAGGGGGTTGGATAATTGTCTTTAGGACAAGCTCAATTAATATCCCTGTAGTCGATACATACTCTTATCGTTCCTTGTTTTTTGTTAACAGGAACAATATTCGATACCCAATCGGTTAAAGGAATTGGATAAATGAAACTTGCACAAAGTAATTTATCAACTTCGGCTTTGATAGCAGTAGCTTTTCTTGGATGTATCTGACGTAAACGTTGAAGGATAGGTTTGGCATCCAGGTAAGTCTTGATTTCATGTACAACAATTGACAGATCGATTCCTGGCATTTCCTCATATGACCAAGAAAACACGTCACAGAATTCTTGAAATAGGGCTTTATAAGTTTGGATTTCATCGTCTGTACAATAAGCACCTATATGAATGTTTTCAATTATTCCTGGCTTAACTAAAATGTCAATTGGAATCGTTCGAGAGATATTTTCCAAATTTAACTCAGAATCAGGATTTTCCAATGAATTCTGCGGTTCTTTGACATATTCAACAGTAAAAATAGAAGTGAAATCATTTTTAAATGATCCAGCTCAGGTAAAAATGAAGATCGATGATGAAGATCTTCCCATGGTAAATCGTCAACAGACAAAAGTTCACGAATCTGCTCATCAGTATGAACAGGATCGGGAAATGTTGTTGCAGCCGAGCTAGATATAGAAAGTGATTCCTCATGGATCCCATTCATTGGATCAGTTTCAGTTGAAGAAGGATTGGAAAGCGACTCTACAGCCTGATATGAAATTTCAAAGGGACTCAAAGGCATTGCGCCATCAAATGAATCCAGCTCGGAGTCGAAAGGTATGATCCAAGGATCATCAAACGTAATGGTATTCGATGAAATCATATGAATATTTGCAATAGAAGGCAATACGTTAGGAGGAGGAAAGGAAAATGTTCCTAGTAAACCAGAATCTTTAATCAAACCTACCCCAAAATCCTTGTAAGGGATAGTCGTTTTACCGACGTGCTGGATAGTTTCTGTAGAGGCTAGATCAGATGAAAAATAAGTTAATTGGTTTATTGTAATGATCTTTCCTTGATGTGGAAAATTAATAAGCCGAAAGACCGATGAAACAACAACAGTCATAGCATAAGGCCAACTACGACCCAGGAGATGGTTGTAATCTAGAGGGGCATCAGCCACTTCCACATCTAGATTTATGGTTTTACCTTTGACCCCTATAGGTAAATCCTACAAAATACCGAAAAGATGGAACCCTCGGCCATCAAAAGCCTTCAGAATTGTCAGAGACTGATTGAGTGTAGGATAACCATGTGATTTACAACAATGGATCAACATAATACACGTAGAAGCCCCTTCATCAATCATAGTCCAAAATATCGGTCTGTTTTTTACTAATATTGGAATGTGTAAAGCCATTTGATGAGGTAGGTAGAGTGTACTATTCTCTAAATCAAAGATTATTAGGTTCGATTCTTGAATATCGATAGATCCTATAGCATACAAAATTAATTTACGCTGTGCTGGGCATGATTGCAGCACTTCCAAAGCCAACATTGCTGAAGGGGAAATAGCTAAGTCCTCAACAATGTTGTAATTCTGAGCAGCTGTTGCATGTGGATTGAAAGCTGATTTACGAAGTACACCTTTAGCAGGTTGTCGAACTCTCGACTATAAGGCTGCCATCAACTCACTATTCATATGGTGAAGCCCGGTAGAGGCTCGACTAAAAGGCCGCCATCGACTCACTATTCATATGGTGAGGAAATAAGGAAGGACCGCTACGAGTTGATAAGGTCAATCCTTCTTAAATGCATATATTATATATGTCATTATGCAATTTTGAGAGATCGATCCTAAATGATATAGGTAATTACACTTTAGAAGATAATGTAGATATTATATATGTCATTATGCTATTTTGAGAGATGGACCGTGATCCCTCCCTTAAACCAACAATTTCTTCTTGCCTGAGAAACACCTGCCCCTACTAGATAGAAGGAAGGAAGGGCATCCTTCCTGAGCGAGGCCTTAGCAGGTCATCACTCCCCCTACTATATCTAATATAAGGTAGCTATTCAGACACATAACAGAATCGAGCACCCATACCATAAGGGGGACAGAAGAAGAAAGAGAGGGGGAAAAGAAAAAAATTGATTGATTCGTCGTATCTCTGGGAAAACCGGGTTGTTTGCTGAGACTAAATTTATATCATTTTCGGTCGCCCGGAAGCTTTATGATTGACTCCCTGAAGCAAGTGAGTTTGTGACCTTCCCACACCCCCGGTTGATTGAAATATCTTCCCGGTTCGAGCATGCTATCTAGAATCTAGTCTCCAAATCCAATTACTGGTGATGTTATTATCCCCTCCCGGTAGTGAGATTGTTCTCAACTACCAACGACTAGCTATCCCTCGGTCCAGTGGAAGAGAATATCTTGCCTGGCGGTGAAGGCCCTAACTTCCTACCAGGGGTGAAGGTGAGGTAGATGTCATTAAGTTGGTTGGAAAGACAAGATCCTATAGACGGGGTGTGGGCAAGCCTGCCCTTCCCGAACAAGCTTCCCTAAAACATTAGTTTTCAATAGTTGGCTTGGCCATAAAAATCCAAACCTACCTTTTTCTGATATCCAGACAAGCCAAAGCTAGGGTGAAACAAGATCAGATTGAACTAGCGACTCTCCGTTGGGTAAAACTATTCTCTGGCAGGGGTGTAAAGGGAGGCCCATGGTGTGGGAAGGAAACATAATTGAGCTAAATCAAGCTGCTCGGCTTGTATTCTGGGAGATAGAGAACTATTCTAGTTTGTTGGGGATGGGCTAGACAATAAATCAGTTCAAGTAACACCCACTTCTAGTAGACCAGGTATTGTCTTAGCTCCGATGGAACTCAACGAGGAGAATTACCTAGCCGCCAGCCAAGCAGAGTGACGTTGTGTTTAGATCCGTCCTTCTGTAATGCTGTAGATGAAAGAGAGATGAGTGCGATTGATATGTTAGTTGGTGTTGTTGCCATCTATCCCCATTAATTCAGCTATTAGTACTGGGTGTGCTTCACCCTGTCTGAACAATGAATGCCTCATTCAAGAAGAGATCAATAATATAAAGCCATGCATATGTAGGGGTAAGAAGCTTGCTGGTTACATGGTTTGACCCTACCTTTCAATATAAAGATACATATTATTTGATACATATACCTATCTAGTTTTTGTATTTCACACATGCCAGGTAGGCATCAGTGAATAAAGACATGGTCAGTCGACATGAGACTGATGAGCACGCTCATCACTAAATCTACATGCTTTTGATTATATCACAGCTAATAAATAGTCAGACATTCCATAGTTACTGATGGAGTACGACTGGACACAAGTAATATTATGTAATCATAGGCATAGATACATCCATCACAGCTATAGATATCTCTAGATATACAGATTGTATCTTCTATCATCTCGATTTTATGTCAAGCGAGGAAGGGCCGGGCCATTGAAACTAGATCTCCCAGAGCTAGCCGAATGCACACGCAAACCAAGACTCCCATCACAAGCAGAAGACACATACCCAGGCCCATCGGAACTCAGCGGATCCCACCAAAAATATCAGCCCAGAAGCAAGCATAGTTTGAATAGGTCCTCCCACGATAAAGCATAGGAAAGAGGTACGTCCAAGGAGCACATTGTTATATAAAGGACTCCCTTAAGCGTTATATAAAAGAGCCCCTTTTTCAAAGTAAGGGGAATAAGTAGCGCTGATAGAAATAGAATAGGCTAGTAGTGAAAACTACACTTGCCTGAATATGATTGGTACCAGACTATTCCGGCCAAGCCTTAGGATAAAATTTAGTAATTAGAACCCACTGGCTAGGAAGAGACATACTTAGACTTTTAGTGTTTGCTAACAGCCTTCTTTACCCACCTTAAAACACCTTCTTATTACCCTACTTATCACCTCTTGTTTCAGCCAGGAAGGAATCAGGGGTACAACACTTATTATATTAACCCTTTACCCTACTACCTTACCTTATCAATTTGTCTTTGTACTACTATGAACTTCTTGGTGCCATGTTCCCACCGAGGAGCCTTGCCAATACGATTCAGTCATTAGAAACCACTACATTGATAGGAATAGACAGACCCTACCTTCCTTTCAGTTAATGCCTGCTACCTACCTACATAGTTACCCACACCTTAATAACTAGATCTCCTTATACCACTTGCTTAATGAATTTCTTAGTGCTTGGGTACTGCTATTTACCTTTCCGGGCGAGATGATCCAAGTTTACCCTGAACCTTTTTAACTAACTTAACACACTACCTAACCCACCTAAAGAACTAGACCTGTTAGCGATGGCGGCCTTTAGTCGAGTGTTTGGAAAGCTCACCCTAGACCACTTACTTCATGAATGTTTAGGAGGTACTGCTATACAGTACTTCTATTTTTGGGACGGGAATTCAACAGAGCATGGGTGTTCAACTACACACTTGCTTACAAAATCGTACTTGGGTACCATGGTACCTACTATTTAGACTCTGCCTACTCGCCTTAACTTTTACCACTATCAACCCACTTAACTAACTTCCTTCTAT
Source organism: Pinus albicaulis (assembly GCA_034641835.2). Taxonomy (NCBI): domain Eukaryota; kingdom Viridiplantae; phylum Streptophyta; class Pinopsida; order Pinales; family Pinaceae; genus Pinus; species Pinus albicaulis. Next base: position 211,160,414 of record CM076583.1, on the reverse strand, counting down.
TTTCTCCCTCACTTACCTGCTTACTGATGCACCAACCTAGTGCTTCAGGAAGGAATCTTTATGGAAGGGAGGGACCAACACTCTTGAGCGGGACAGGCAACCCAGGAAGCCATTAGAACTTCCCACCACGCTTACCACAACACCACTGGATACACTCCTGAAACCTCTTCTTACACGCCCAACAATTAGTATTTTAATTGTTTTTTAGATACGTAATTACGATCTGGGAAAGTGACCACCTTCTTCTACTCGTACTTTGGGCAAGCACACTAGGAACTTGTACTTCTTAGGTCGGACGAGATTACCTTACTGAACTACTTTAACTCAAAGATTTGAGCTAGTTCCCTAAAGCCAAATTCAAGTTATCGACCCAGTAGAAGGAATAATAAGTAAGAGCACAAGGGCATATGCTCCAAGCTATCGAGATGGGATAAAGGTATTTTCCCAATGAAGATGGTAAATTCGTGAGTGCAAGGGTGGTGTCGTCACTCATTAGTGAATTGAACCAGTTTTCAGAGTGTTTGAACTATTACAATTACCAGTTCAAGGAAATTTCTAATACACCACCTTTCTGCACTGAAATTACCCCTTTGACAAGGACGGAGGGCTCACCCGAGGGTAGGCCCCCCCACCCAACAAGTCACTTAGGACCTTCTCACTACCCCATTTCCCATCTTGCATACGCCACCTTTTCTCTAGTGAATTTACCATATGAGTAAGACTAGGTGAACGTAGGATATCTCGAAGGGCAAGGCACGTGCTATTAATAGTGAGTGGTCTTGCCCATGAATAGGGAACACAGGGCAAGGCCCGGAGCCCAGCTAACTTATATTTATATAGTATCGGCGAAAGAAAGTAAGACACTAGAATGAATAGTGCCCCTATTTTGGTAGGTTGAACTTCCACCTTTGAGTTAGTAATACTTGAAAAAAGACTTGGATAGACCATATTTACATTAGTAGTGGTATAATTAGTATATTAGTAATAGGAAAGGTTCTAATTTAGTTAATTCCACTTTGGTAAAGAAAATTTTCCCTTCTCACATTAGCCTAGACATGGGACCTCACTAGGATGTATAGCGCTTAGGTGGGTTCCTTACATCCACGTTCCTCTTTGGTCTCTAGCCTTTGTTTTATATTTTTATTCACTTTGACCCCTTGGGGAATCAATTTGGGGCATTTCCTAACCTCATGGATCCAGTTCGGGGTGTAAACCCCATGGTTGGTTCTCAGGGAAGTCCCTAAGTAAAGTAAGCAATTGTTATTATTGAAAAGGGAAGTTGTTCCCAAGCAAGGTGTCTATAGCGGTTGTTTGTTGTTATCAGGGAAGAATTCATTAAAACAAGAATATCCTTCCAACAATAGTTTTAGCTCCCCCAAAAGGGTTGAAGCACATGTATGTCTAAGGATAAAGAAGTTCTAGGGTGAGAGTAATCCAGCCGAACTCTCGACAACAGGCCCGAAGGGACTCAGCTGAGGTTACGAGGTCGAGGAGAGGTAACATGTGAGGAGAGGCCCACCATTGACTCACTATTCATATGGTGAGGGACTCACTCATTCATCTAGGTGAGGGAATCACTATTAATATAGTGAGGGTGAGGGTGAGGGTGAGCCAGCCGAAATCTCGACAACAGGCCGCCATCATGCCGCCGGCAGGGCTCGACCAACAGGAGAGGAATGAAACTAAGAAATGAAATAGGTAAGGCTTCGCTCTATTATTGGCACTGACAACGATAGAGAAGAAGGGGAAAGGAAGGTGATGGGTGGCCTGCCCTCCTGGGTAACACAGTCTCAGCCTCTTCTACCAGTTTCCACTTCCGCCACTTCCGCAATGCTATATAAGGATCCGGAATTCCCTCTGTGAGTTAACGGCGACTTGATTGAATTAATAAATTACCTTAATGGCTCTTGATAAAGTATGCCTGATAATAACTCCCTGGTTTAGGTTCGATGGGAATAATATAAAAGGCCTTTTAAATCCTTATTTCTTTATCAAGTCAATATTCAAGTGACTCCCTTCTCGAGAAGGTAATTATGAGAATGAATACTTTCTTAATGAGGTAAGTCCAAGAAAGACTCCTTAATTGATCAGGTCAGTATTCAAGTGACTCCCTCAATATACGGATTCAGGACCTTTTCCCTTCATGGATGTCTCTCCTTAAAGGGTCGAAAAACGCTCCGATAGCTCTTTCGACGACTTTGATTTGACACATAATCTATCCTTTCCTTAAGGAACAAGAAATCAAATAGTAAGTCTTTACTCCTCTCCCATCCACAAAGAAATGAACTAATAAGATCGGTTATTCAGGAGAAAAGAAGTAAAGAAGGTAGGCTTTTCTTTCCTATTGGCGAGGAAGGAAGGACCACCAATAATGAAGTGTTGAAACCTGATATAGTGTGTGTATAACTAAAATGATGTAGGTAAAGAACTGAGAACACGGACAGTCACTGCGGGCTACCAGAAAAGTAAAAGCTCTAGGTTACTGTAGTCGAGTGACGGTCCTCATACAAACACGCTGAGGTAGGTCAAGCTTTCTGTTGACGTCTTTCCTTCTTTTTAAACTATGACATCATTTTATGAAACAATAGAGTAAGAGCTAAGTATAAGAGTTCTAGTTGTAGTTCCTAAGGTAGATCCTTTCCTAGCCAATTTGTGTTTATCGATCTCTATCGTAGTAAGTGGGGTTTTTTATTGGTTGAACCCCCTTCTATAATGGGTTTGGTGCTGGGGTAAGGGGTGTAGGTGTAAAAGCTGAGGTTTGGTTGCTGGTTTTCTAGGGGTTTGGAAAGATGATCCATCAATTGTTTTAGAATATATAGTGAGCCGTAGTTCTCCGTATCTCTGGGCCATGTCTGATAGGTGGGGTTGGTAGCTATTCGGGCTACTATACGAACTATTTGAAAAAAGTGAATTTTCAGGCTATAGATTCCTGAGGCCTTTAAGGTCTTGATAACAGGGCATGCCTTGGACGTGGAATTCTTATGAGGGAAGTGGATCACTTTTGGAGATAAGGAAGGGATCTCTGTTTTTAGTCAAGAAATTAATACAGGTGCCTAGTATGCTTATTGTTCTATTCTAATGGGGCTTTCCTTGGAAACCACTCCTTGAATACCTTCTTTCAGTCAGCTTTGCTTCCTCTTGGTATTCCTGACCTCAAGCAGCAACACCTATTGAATTTCCAATTTCACTACGGTTAGACCAGCCCATTCCTCCATTTCAAAGAAGGTGGAGACGAGTGAATTGTTTGAATCACTTGGTTTACACTATAAAGATACCACTAAACTTCATTAGGGAATATATGGGGGAGGAGGTAAAGGAAGGAGTGGTGGAGCTCATCCAAATGCTCATGTAGATCCCTCCAAGAAGCTAGAGATGCACCCTCCAGCTACGACTCCCCAAATTACCATTAAGCCTGAAGGGACGACTGACATTTTTCACCTTATAAAAATAGAACTACTAGCAACCATGGGCAACACAACATGGCAGCTCGAGTAAGATAATAATAATAACCCCCTCTAATCCCTTACAACTTCAAGTCTTTGGAATCAATGTTGTACAACCCCCAAAGGTTGTCAACATAGAAGAAGAAGAAGAAACAAACCCACTAGAGATAGAGGCCCCAGTCGTAATGGATCCATAGAAGACTAAGCAGGGGAAGAAGACTCTAAACATGGAACCTACAGGAAGTGGAGCGCAAGAAGAAGCCCCCCAGCCAATTCTAGCAAAGATACCATCCTAGGATACAACAACACCATTTGATAAGATGGACACCACGACTAGAGGAGATGAATAGGATCCAAATAAGCGTCACCCAAAAAAGGAAACAAGAGATGAATCCACTCAAAATCCGCTACTGGAGGAAACACAAGACGAAGAGATGCAAGAGGCAGTGATAGAGCAATAAAGACATTCAAAGTCAATTGTGTCGCTTACATTGACGATACCAGAAGGTCCAACTATAGGAGTAGGTATTCCATTGGACTAGTATATAGCCATGCAGTCGATTGAAAGGTTGGCGCAGGATAGGCAATAGCAATATGAACTAATGCGAGCCTATCAACAGAACTTCAACATCATGCAATGCATCACTGCCAATGTACAGTAGCAGATCTAGAATGCTATGATCTAGTTAGGTGAAAGCATGGAGTATGAGGCTCAAAGTCACCCAAGCCCAAGTGTAATTTGAGAATAGCCCTTGGCTTGTATGGATCTTGGAGCACCACTTTTTGTAGAGCACTCCCCTTCACCGACACATGTTGGGGCATTGTCACATTTATTGCTTCTTTGAGTGGCCATCCCATTACTTAATGTAGTTGGTTGAGTATTTTGGTGACCTTGCACATGGTTTTAGTATGAATTTCTCCCTTGCCTCATGGATCCATGCTCTTCACACACATCTTGAGGTCACCATATGTTGTATTTGTTGTAACAATTAGTGGATCGTTGCTTGCACACATATCGATGAGATTCAATTTTGGAGGGGCATCCTAGATTTATCTTCCTTGGTTGTTGCATCTTCCAGTTGTGTTTCTCTAAGAATAAGTATCTTATTCCATTTCCTAATGATTATTTTTTGTTAGTAGTTGACTGATGATAAGTAATGATTCCTTGGTTGAGTTCTAGTGAGAGCTAGGTGTAGTGATAGTATCAGTTAAGGAGAAGTGAAGAAGAAGATCGAATCCTAATATGTAGTGATTACTAAGTCTGGATTGGGTTTCTCAATCTGTAGTGGATCAGAAATAGGAGGAGGTGTAGTTGATGTGTTTGAATTAGAAAATTCTGCTTCTTTAACACCAACAAGACTTTTACTACCATAATCTTGTGATCGCGTCGCAATCCTGACATGAGACATCATCAGAATAGGTTCTTCTGAGGCATTCAAGGTGGAACCAATCATCTTACTATATTGAGTGGGAAAAGGATCCTTCAAGACAACAGGTTGTTGAGAACCTTTAATGAATTTTGAAGCCTCTGCTCGATGTGGGCATTCTTTAGTAAAATGATCCTCGTCAAAGATGAAACAAGGATAGTGAGGTTTTCATTTTTCGTCATTAGATTCATTTTTATCAGTTTTGTCTTTTAAATTTTTTTTTTTTATTCTTCCCATTCTTTTTACCACCAGATTTAGATTTGGCTGTAGATGTCTCTACGACATGAACATTGGCAGAAATTTCAGCGAAAGACTCTCCTTTCGGGGAATCAGGTAAAGTTATTATAGGAGAAGAATTCTTCGAAGATTTCTTTTTGCTTTTAGTATTAACTGTACCAATCATACCATCAATGGCATGCGACCCTAAAGGAGTTGTAGTTATTTGACATTGTTTTGGAAGATAGGGGAATTTTTTATGTAAAGTACCTGACTGCGTGTAGATGAGGTCAAGGTACTGAGCTTGAGCAATGACTTGCTCCTCAGTAACAACTCCTGACTTAGCTACATATTCAGTTATTTTGGGTAATAATGATTTAACAAACCGTTCCGCCAAAATTTGATCCGGAATGTAAACTTTCACTAAACGCCTTCTACGTCGCCATTCGTGAATATGATCAGAAATATATGTGGACGTGGATTGCTTTAGCGAAGTCAATAGTTCTGTGCCATTGTCGTATCTGACAGGCAACTGAAAATGAGTTAAGAAAGCAGTTGATAACTAAATGAAATTATTAAAAGATCCTCGTGGTAACTCAATGTACCATTTGGCGGCAAGACCAATAAGAGTTCGTTGAAAAAGACGTAAGTGAATTAAATCATCAATTATCGAATTAGACGTGCACCAGAGGTGATAAGTCATAACGTGATTTGATGGATCCTCTCCTGACTTACCCTCGAATTTCGGTATATCACTGGGCAACTTATAAGGCATTGGTGACCAGTACGGATGATATAAAATTGGATCATTTGTAAGGCGTGTCAAATCAGGTAAATCCAAAGTTGCAATAAATGGTAACTGACAGTTAGGGTCGTGAAAACCTTGAGTAACAAGAGTAGTTTCGGGATGAGGCTACCCAGGATAATTGGGAATCAGATTTGCATTAGGAATGGTATAACCCCTAGGGAAACCAACATTAACCAGACCAAACTGTGGTTGTTGAGGTTGTTGATAAGTATAGCCAGGGTACGGTTGATACTGAGAAACTGGGTTTTGTGAAATGGGACCAAATTGATACTATCCCTGGTACAATTGATACGTGAATTGCAGTTGAATTGTGACAATCATACTTGTACCAGCTTGTCTTGTAGGTATCTGGACTGAATTCTGAATTGTAGGTCATGACTGGGGTACAGAGACTTGAGGGATATGCATGGATGCAGGGATAGAAGAAACCAGAGCTACAGATACTCCAAAAACAGGTGTTATAATTTGAACAGATGTTGAAGTATTTGTAGCAGTTTGAGGCAGAGTCTGAGGTGTACTAGGCCCAGACTGCTGAACAGAACCAGGTGCAGGGATTTGAACAGTAGGTTGGACAGGTTGCTGTGTTGGACCAAAAACCAAAGGCTGTCCAGGTTGAGTATACAATTGCACATTAGGTTGCATAGTCTATTGAATTTGGGATGGATCCCACACCATTTTTATTCCGGGGTATTGTCCCGTAGAAGGTTGAATGTAAGGACCATAGCCTGGTTGAACGTAGGGTTGATAATTAAGAGGTAAATTTCTAGCTCCTTGTACAAATGATTGACGAGAAGGTGGTTGGAAGCCTTGAGTTGGGTACTAACCTTGAGGTTGATAACCCTGAGGCACGTACTGAATCTGGGGTTGATAAGGACCTTGAGGAATATACTGAGTCTGGGGTTGACCTTGGGGTATGTATTGTCCTAAAGGTTGATAACCTTACCTAGAGGTTGCCCCCCAGGTGGTAACTGACTGCCTTGAGGTTGCCCCCTAGGTGGTAACTGACTACCTTGAGGTTTCCCCCCAGGCAGTAACTGACTACCTTGAGGTTGCCCCCCAGGCAGTAACTGATTTCCCTGGAATTTTCCCCCAGGCAGTAACTGACTACCTTGAGGTTGAGGATTCGAAATATTGCTAGACATCATAAAGAGTTTCTCTGCATTCAACATTTCAGTTTTAATTCCATTAAGACCAGATGATAATAATTTTTCAATCGGTCGAGGAGCTGCTCCTGATAAAGTACCAAAGAGAGCTTGATACCCTGAAGGAACAGAAGGACCACAGTGTAAAAATGCTTCCGGTGTTTGGAAAAACATTGATGAATCTCTTGCCATGATAGATGAAGGATAATAACCTCTGGGCGTAGGATGAAATGGACTTCGAGGTGGAGAAAAAGAAAGACCCGAATTTTCTAAAAAAATTGTCAAAGATAGATACCAAGCATCGCTCCTAATAGGGTTGTACAAAATGGATTCACACTCCCTAATATTCAAAGACTGAGGGGATTTGGGAAGAGATATCTCTTTGTCTGGACTGGCAAGTTCTTCAATGGAAATGAGGCCAGATGGAAGATCTTCAGTAACAATATTTCTTACCCTAGGTGAGCCAGGATTGCTAGAAGTTGGAGTAATAAATCCTGAGGATGTTTCCAAAACAGAATGTTTAGTGTCAGGTTCGGAAATTTCAGGTTCTTCAGCTAGTTCACTGAAAGGATAAATACTACCAGTAACTTTGGAAACTGAAATTGGTTCTTGAATGTGTTCTGTCTTGGGTATTTTATGATCGAAATGAACAACTATAGATGAACTTCCAATTTTTTTTTATCTAATTCTACCGCTACTAGATGATACTAGAGCATGTAGCCCTTCAAGATGACTTGGTGTAGATTTAGGGGGCTTCTCTTGAAGTCTTCGGGATTGTCTCGGTAATTCTGCCACGATTAGATATTAATAAATTACACGCAAACAAAGAAAAATTCAATAAAAACACCTAAAGTCTCTAAAGAAACAAACAACTGAAGCACACACCTAAAAATATAAGAGTTCAAACCACACACAAACAGTAACTTCCCATACTAAAAACATTAGTTGGTGATGAAATCCAACTTAGTATAAATTTAATACAGAAAGGGTAGTTGGAACAGTTACCCCGACAACCTACTTAATGAAACATACTGGCACAAGTTTCTTCAGAAAACCATCTCGCGTGAAGAGAACCCCCCAGAGATTCCAAGTGAGTCTAGTCGACGTCTACTCCAGGTACAGTGAGATCTTTCCTTCACTGTCACCTTAGGAAATAATCTTAAGCTTATGGACACTAAGGTTACCAACAGTAACAAATACAACTGGGGGAACAGTCTACGATCTGATTCCACACGCAAGGGAAGAGAAACTAAGCTCAATCCCCTTGAAGGCTCCTCGACATGGTCAATCCGAAGTTTACCAACAAGTGACCCCGGGCTCCTCGACAATGGTTAATCTGAGGTTTAAAATTTGTAATGCATGCAAATCTTCTATCTTTCCCAATGAAACAAAATTGATTGTCTCAAAGGTTTGGACACGATCTTGTGATTAACTCCGTTAAGAAAAGCTTCCCAGATTGTACCAATTACAATTGGATTTATTTCCTACCACAATCTTTATCTACTTATTTTTTTTTACTATCTTGGAGACTTACTTACTCCCTACTCCAAGATACTAGCCTAAGCTATATTGGTGATAAAAGCCCTAGGAATAAAAAATATTATTAGATGAATTTTAATTAAGTGTTGTTTTTATGGGTTGTTCTTTAATTCAATAGGTATGGAAATGAAACTTTGATGGTGTGAAGACTTGACTTCCAAAAACACAAAAAAAATCACCTAAAAATGATAATCAATTCGTTTTTTTTTCAATGAAATTCTAGCTAAAGAAAGAGTTCGAGAATGCAATTCTTTTTAAGAGACAATTATTTCTTTGAACATGAAGAATAAATGGAAGAAAATATTTTTTTCTTTTTAATAAGAACTCAAAATGAGACAAATAGTCAATGCTCACAATAAATCCCTTTCACTTTCAAGACTCGAAACTACAAAAAACAACTTTCTTTCAAAACAGATCTACAAATTCTAAAAGCACTCAAAACTACGAAAAGCTAATTTTGAGATCTACAAGCTTTGAAAATATAATTGAATAAAAGCTTTGATTTTTTAGAATTTTTTACTTAGTTGTTCAGTAAACTAAGGATTCATTTGTCCAAAATAACAAACAATTTAAAAAACATCCAGATATGTTTCCTTTTATAAAAAATGAAATTTAAAACTTGCAACAAAGTTTGTTCAAAGATTTGCAAAGAGACAACTAGATCCATTTGTCAAAAAAGGATGGATTTCACATCCAATTCAGACTCATAAAGAAGACAAAAAGACCAGTGTGGTCTGAGGTATTTCAAACTTCCAATCTTTGAGTCACTACAGAGACCAAGTGAAAACCAATCCAAGTATGCAACACTTCTAGAAAATCACCCAAAACACAAATACTGTTGGAACTCACTCACAATAGGCTTTTGACAGGAACAATACAAATCTGGGCAGATACTAGAAACCCTAAATCAAATTAAACATAAAATAGAAGAAGAAATCTAGAGTTTTTCAAAAAAATTAACAGGGTCCGCAAGCCCCAGAAGTAACAAGTGCGGTCCCGCACTGGTTACTTCAGGAAAGTGCGAAACTACCCACACTGTGCAAAAGGAAAAAGTGCGGTCCCCAGAAAAGTTCAAGAAAAACACAAAATATTTCAAAAATTTTAAAAGCAAAGTAAACCTAATCTACCGAAGCAAGTACCCATCAATCGAAAACCAGAAAATTCATTTTCTCAAGTAAAAATCAAGGAAAACCAAAAACAAGAATCCTTCCCTAGTGGAGTCGCCAATTTGTTGACCGGATAAATCAACCTTGTGGACAAGATCGATCTCCCTAGTACCAAAAGGTAATCTAGAAACAAACAGCCAAATAAACCTATCTTTCTCTAGACATATGTGATTTACAAAAGAATACTATAAGGGTGTTAAGGTCTTACCATAGATCCAATGCTTGTTCGAAGTAGTTGTCCCTCGATCACTTGAAGGAGTTATATTTAAAGACCTGTAGTCACAAACAAGAAAACATTAAATAGCACCTATATAGTAAATATTATAAATCATGCCTATCATGGTGATCAAGGAATCCATGAAATAAACAGTTAATTACCATCTTATTGAGAAAAATAAATTCATCTATATTAACTTTGAATAAAGAAAACCTTACAACCTTAGCCTTGATGTTGAACTGGCCTTCCCGGGGTCTGAAGAAGGAATCTCCTCTACTCTGACAAGCCTTGCACTCTTCCATCCGAGACAGATAGAGGTATGCGATCTCTCCTCACAAAATCTCAGTTAAATGAGTCTGAATCCCAACAACACTTAACCTCAAATAATTCTAAAGCTTGAAATCCCCTTGAGGCTACCCAATCCCTCTTTTTATAGTGCAAAAGAGGAGGTTTCAGTTCCAACTATGAAGGGATAGAATACCCCTTCAAATGGATAAGCTCCTCACATCAAGGGGTTAGCTCCTTAAGGTAAGGGATACATGAACCTCAAAAGAGCGGTTCTGCCATTGCAAGATTCTTTCAAGAGGCTTCTAGAATTTACTAAAAGTGAGTTTTTTTAGTTTACTTGCACCTTTTTAATCTTTTACAAGGGTCCGCACCAATAACATAGAGAAAATACGTTCAGGTATGCAGGAGTCATGAACAGTAAGTGCGGGACTACAGCCAAGATAAAGAGAAAGTGTGATACCAGAGTTACAGAGATTTTTGAGAACTTTTCTCTTATTTTCAAGGCTTGACATGAAGAACTGATGTGTTAGACTTGCAAAGGAGGAAGTATGAGTGATAATGAGCTCATACTGATAGCAGAATGCCAAGATGACAATTTTTAGTTCAACACCTAATTATGTAGCGGAGTTTCAATATCATCATTGAAATATTCTTGACTCCTCCTTGTTTTCAAGGTACTTTTTCATTTTTCCAATTGAGGCTCCTTGCCATCTCTGAGGCTCCTTGTTATAAATATTGCAACTTTGGTATATTTTCATTTTCTTTTGCTCAATATGATGCCAAAGAATTTTCAAATATGTAAACAGAAGATTGCACAAATTTTCTGCTTCTTTGTTTACACCTTATTTCCCTTCTAATACTTGATTCATGAGTAATTTATCTAATAGACATTACTCCTTCTTCATTATTTCTTGCAACATTATGACTCTTTTCGCTTTCACTTGCAATTTTTTTCAACAAGCTCTCACATTTGATGGTACCTATATGTTTGAAAACTAGTACTCCTATATCAATGTCTCGTGAGCCTTCATATTATTTTAAATTAAATCAATGAAAATAATTGGAAAAATCTACAAGTTGGCTTCTATTATTTAGGGGTACTCGCCCAATGGTAAATGGAAAAGAAATAATGTGTTTCTTATTTTTCTATTCAAATTTAACCTACCAATTGTAGTATTTTTTATATAAATCGGAAAAAAATACCTATCCATAAAAATTCTTGAAAGTAATAGTGGCTTATGTAGAAACCCAAAAATTAAATAACCATATTATTTTCTCATTATTAATGTATCCCATTACCCTACAGGAAAAATTATACTTTTCCATATATCCAATGGGGCTCTCATTCAAATTTCATACAAATAACCTGCTTTGCAAAATATCTCGAATTACAAGAAACATTTAAATACATTTTTTTCTTCCACAATATGGGATAGAAAAAATATATTAGTTCTTTGTTAAAATTCAAATTAGGGTGATGTGGTAACTTAAAAAAAATAGGACTTCAAACAAGGGTTGTTATTAGATATGCCATCATCAGGAACCTATCGCTGTTGTAAAAATATAATAATTGAAAACATAGTTCATTTGAAATAAGATCAGCCAAATCGAATACACGTTTTTTTATATGAATAGCGAAACACGTAGAGGGTAAAATTTCACACAATGGCTATATTTTCTTGCCCCATTAAACATGTATACATCCAACAAAGCTCTCTGAATGGTTCTCTAAAAAAAATGATATCTTAGAAAGTTAATATCAAAAGGAACCTAAGAAACTTGCGAAGGAAACTCGTCTAATATTTCCAAGCGGCCTTCCTAGGACTCCAAAAAACTATTTATGTTTACAAATATAACCGCATATCTAGAATCGATAGCTTCAATATCCACCTACATGTCTACTAACTCACATAAATTCCAGTATCTTTGGTTGATAGCCTATTTTGTTGTTAAATTAAAGTTCTATATGCATAAATAAATCATTTTTCTGAAACCAAAAATATTTGGAGCACATGCAACATTTGATAATTCGGTAGAACAAATATTTTCATTGTTCTTCTCCTACACAAACATATTCAAATATTTTTGATATGTAGTCGACCACTAAAATATCTTATCAATAAGTGCAAGTGAGCTAAAAGTATCAATGAAAATAACTTCTTTCCTTCCCCTTGAAGCCATTTCTACTACGATATTTAAAATTTTTATGTGAAACAATAATGTTTTCAATGCACTATAGGTATAGATCAGCGATATAATAAAAATCTATCACATATTACTACTTTTCTTGTGAAATCCCTTCTATAGGACACTTCCAATATATAATAATTTAGTATAGAAAATTTTTCATTTACGAGAAATAACATAAATAATTGGTATAATCTAAACATGCCACAATGTTCGCGAAAAAACCACAAAAATTTCGACATGATTTTTCGAAAACCGGGAACTACTTTTTAATAAATCGAATAACAGTCATCAAACTACATCATTTTCGATATCATTTTAATTGCTGATAGTGCTAAATTTTCTATATTTTTCTATTTTTGATACTTGTTACTATTTTGCGTGTGAAATTGCTTTGATAAAATAAATAGAAATTAAAAACAACAAAGAAAAAATTTATGAGAAATAGAAGAAATGGTTTTAAAGCAAATCTCAAAATTCGTAAACTGGTTACATGGATGTAAGAAACAAATTAAATGTGAATATTTTCTAATAATGATAGCTAATGATAGCTATTTAATTACAGGTTGTCAGCAATTGCATCCACTATTATGTCAATGCTAGTTTAGAGGTAATATTATATATATTACCAATTACATGTTAATCCATTCATTTCGCTAAAAGGTACCAAACCATTGATGACATTATGTTGTGTATGATAATGACGAAACTGCACTTCACACAATGAAATTGTTTTTTTTTCACTTCTTCTTATTCTTATTTCTTCTCCATCTACATAATGCATTCTCATAATTCAACCTCTTTTCCATATACATTATACACCTCCCACACTGATTAAAATTACCAAGAAAATTTCAGCTACAACATTATTATTAATTCTTTTTTTGCAATTGGTAAAATTTATTATTGCCATTTAATTAATAAAGCTCACAATGAATCGTGTTTCTATATATAGCATAATTATATAAATAATTAATGTCACAGATGCATTTGTTCCTTGCATAGCCTCTGCACACGCACAACCAATTCCACACAACTAGTTCTGCATTTAGTAATGCTTTACAAATACTCATTCACAATTGAGTACTATAACATTTATGACTTACAATACAATATTTAAAATGGGTTTTACAGAAGAAAAATATTTCCACTATAAAACAAGTTTCTATCTTCAGTAGACTTATTATTGTATATGTCTATAATCAAATTACTTACAAAAATTAGTATACAATTAACCATCTCAAAATGAAATATGGAAGTTTTTCACAATGCTTTAAAAAAAATCCCATAGTTAAATGTATAGTAATTATTATTTATTATTATCATCATATGTTTTTGTGCAGAGATTTCACTCCATTTACCTTCCCCTTCATATTAAATAATCTTATCCTAATACCTATAGAATGAAAAATATTTAAATGAAACACTTGTGTGTACTTATGCTTTCTAGTAGGAAAACCTTCAATAGTTATCAACATAGTTAAAGCAAGTGTAATTATATTCAAATTCAAATGCTAGTCACAAAAAAATGCAATAGATACAACTTCACATGTAAAACATTATCTACGAATTATTAAAACAACTAGTAAAAAGTTTTAGTATTGGAGCATAGTAAATAGAGACGCATTTTAAATATTATTCCTTAAAAAAAATTAGCTAATATATAAAAGTAGAAAGAAAATATTGGAAAAAAGTTGTTCAATTATTTTTTTCTGTATAATGTTTGAGAACCCAGGTCCATATAACATCCCATCTCAAAAGGTTATGTCACAATTGTTTACTTAATTAGTAAACATATTAAGAGGTAGAAAAAACAATAATACATATTCAAATAATTTATGATTACAGATCCATGGTCCAAGAATATACTTTGTTGCATAAAGAATTTATGAAGATGATAATACTTAATCACAAAGCTAAATGAATTTTTCATGATGACAGCTATGATTGCAATCTCATCAACTGTAATATCCCAAATTCATTTGCAATAGATAACAAGGAACTACATTCAAGAACTAGACTATCCCATTATAACACACACATAAAATAATAGTAAAATTATTTGATGAAAAAAAAATTGTTCCAATGTATTAAAAAACTTACAATATGAAAAATTAGATTCTAATATTATTCATCCCTAATTTATTTCTTGTAATTAGGCTTCCTGTAAAAATTCCTTCACTTTAGATTTTCATCGAAGCAATGGTAATTTCATACTTAACAGGTTCATTAAATATCTTCTCCTCAATTTCTTTTTCTTCTTCTTGAAATTGCAAAAACGAGCCAAATTACTCTTCAATGACACGAGAAAAAGTAATTATCCATTTGTTAATTTTTTCTGCACTAAAATTATTTATATCATCAAACTTTTTTAGCTGTGATTATTTCCACTTCTCCAAATCAACCATCATCTTCTCCTTTGCTATTAATCTAGATTAATATTTAATACAGACACTGTTTAAATCTTAAACAATTGCACCACATTTAGATACACATATTCTCTTCAATCTTCTATGTCTCCACACTCATAAATAATGTTTTCTAATGTTTAAATTTTCCCATACCATGCAACCTTGATCTGCCTTATCTAATTAGCAGCAGGTAGCCCTTATTTATCTCATTCCAGTTTGGAAAATGAATCAAGTGTATAACTAAAAGTTAATAGGTCATTGTCCACGAATTCCATGTCTCAATAGGTAGCCATTATTTATCTCATTCTATTTTGGAAAAAGAATCAAGCTTATGACTAAAAGTTAATAGGTCATTTTCCAAGAATTCCATGTCTCCCTCCAGCTCACTTTTGACTAATTTGGCAGAAGACCTAGTTCTGTACTTTAAATTCCATAGATGAAAAGTAACTTGCCATGAATATTCAATAATCTGCAATATTTCTAATATAATATTAATGATATATGATTTTATTACACATAGAATATTGGCAAGCTTCTCAAATATATTAAATATTCTAGGAGTAGAAACTGTTAATGACGGTTTTCCTATTGCTAGTGGAGCCTTAAACAAAGGTTTGTGTTCATAGCATCTTATATCTCTTTTATTTTTTCCTTCATATTTTTATTTTAAGCATGTCATCAACCAACATAATTCGCAAGTGCTTCAGTACCAAATTGATGCAATTTCATCATCCCGAGAATTAAAACCAAAGATAGATCGACATTCAATTATTACAAATAAAGAAACTTTCTATTATAAAGTCACATCCTTTCACTATTCAATATCTTATTATTCGTGTCATAATTTTCACCCTACAATGTGACAAAAAAGTGACCAAAAGTAATGTCCTCTTTAACAATTTCCTCCATTTTTCTCTGATTTTTTCCAAACAAGTACTAACCCAATTAGATAGTATAATGCTATAAAATTTCATGTCCACCTCTTCTTAAATGATCTATGTTTTAGGCTCACTCTTGGATCTAAATGATTCAACCGTGTGCACTCTTTCTAAAGTTACACTATGGGGAGGCCCTTCATCATCCCCACCTAATATCCTATCAATAACTATTTTTTCACTTTCAATAGTTATTTTTCTTCTTTTTTCTAACAGATGGATTCACACAAGTAATGCATGTGTAATATTTATATTTCTCCATATGGTTTGCACCTCTTTTCTTAGATCTTTCTCCCATCGTTATGATCTCTTTTTCTACAATTATTTTAGCATCTACTAGTGGTTTTTGATATTTTCTTGATACACTATGACTTTCATCACTCTTCTCTCTAATTCTTGAAATAAGCTCTCATATCTCCTAGACTCAAGGTGTTCCATGAAAATTGCTGCTCTATCAAAGCCTTTAATAGCTTCAACTTCGCTTAATTTGAAAGCATCTAAATACTCTGCAAAAATGAGAGCATGAGTTGTATTCTTCACAATCACTTTTCCAATAGTAAATGGAATAGAAAAAAATTACCTTTTTTTTGTTCAAATATAGATAAAAAATGATAATATTTCCTATAGAATTCAGCAACAAAATACCTATCTAGAACAAACATTGGAAAAATAAATGGCCTATCTTCAAAACCATAAAATAATATAACTATATTCCTTTCGCTTTCTTCATATTCCCCATTGTGACGTAGGAAAGCCTTAGAATCTACAAATATTTTAGAATTCTCTTGTTCAGTTACGATGCAATACACTTACCTCACAAACACATCCTGAATTTAAAAAAAAAAATTTGAGAAGCTTCATGCTTCCACAATATAGGATACCAAAACTGCATTGGTTCCTCACAAAACTTTAGTATAGGATTACATGGAAACCCATAAAATTCATGCCTTGACACGATAAGTGTTATCAGATATGAAATCATAAGGAAAACATTGTTCTTAGATAATATTTGTAACATAAAATATAATAACTCGAAATGACATAAGCATAATCACTCATAAAATTACTTTTGTATGTCTAATAAAGCATATAGAAAGTGCATTTTGGGACATGTGATGTACTTTCTAGCCCTACTACATGGGAAAAGAGACAATAGAAATCCATAATTGGTTAGTTAAAAAAAGAAATATATACAAGAAAAGGATCGAAAGGAACCTCAAAACTTTCCGAAATGACTTCATTGATAATTTCAATTCCATGCCCTTCTAGCTCCAGGAAATTATACAAAACAAACAATTCAAAATGGTTGTTTGATTCTAGTAACTTGAATAAAAAATTGAATACATTGGGATTCATAGAAACTGTTATCACTCCTATATTACATTCCCTCTTTCTGAAAAAAAAAAAAAAAAAAAAAAAAAAAAATCATCTTCACAGAGATAAACAATTTCTCTGAAATCAAATACCTCTAGAACACACCCAGCATACGCTAATCTGGTACTCCTTGTTACACGTTTTCCCTTCCTTTATGTGATTCACATATCTCTCATAATTTTTCGACTAGTCAAAGCTATCATTGATCTCAAAAAATGAGTTAATTGTATCACTACAAATATCCTTCTTCCCTCGCCTCCTACTCATTTTTCATTTGCACAGGGGAAAAACTCTATCAATGAATAGTTTTTTCAAATCCAACTTCACTTTACAATTATCTGTTTTCTTCACAAAAACTAATTGTTACTATTACTCATGTGAAAAAAAGGTACACACAAATTTTAAATAAATAACAATTAAATATATCAAAGACAAGTTTTATGGATAGTAATAGGAAAAAAATTTGAAATTCTAAAATCATCTTGGGCATTTACTTTGCACTTTTCTCTCACTTAAATATTATTGATATATGTGTCATTTTACGATATGAAATAACATATATTTTCTATTGAACCAATAAGTTAATCCACATGGAAAAAGATCATCATTCTTTTTGTTTGTTTAATAAAAACGTGACAAAAAAAGGGGATGAATAATTATTTTCAATGGTGAAAATTCATTTAGCATCATAAAAAACCCCATCGAAAAATTTACAGATACAGTCAAAATTCACTGCAAACCTTTTTTTTGTTTTTCCTTTTTCTCGTTGATTTATTTTCTTAATAAAAATATGACAACACTACGATTTATGCTAAATAATTAATCGTTAGTTAGTTATGTTAGTTTATAATTAGTTTATATTCCGTTTAACTGTTTCTATATGTGGACATATATATATATATATATATATATATATATATATATATATATATATATATATATATATATATATATATATAATAAATGAATCGATGTGCTCTCAGCAATTGGTTTTCCGTTTTTCTCTATTCTGATGTATAAATTTGGCATGGTATCAGAGACTTGGGGTTCTTCTTGGTCAAGAGGAACTAATTGCTGGAGATTTTGTTGCTGTGTGCATGAAGAGTATTGAAAGAAGTTTTGTTGTTGCACTGAAGTTTGCTGCCACGTAAGTGTGTTGTTACATGAGTTTGTTTGCTGCCTTTTCAAGATTTGTTTGCTGCCAGAAGAGAGGTGATTTTTTTGCTACTGACAAAATCGTGCAGATCTGATCTCTTCCTGTTTTCTGCTACATAAAGAGGATGACAGATCAGTAAAAATTCACCCACTTGCATATGCATATTTGTGAGGTTTTGGGCACCTTGTACAAAGTTACACATGGATATTGTATTGTACTAATGGTACTATTGTGTTTTGTTGTCCATGTTGCTGAGTCTCTCTGGCAATTGGAGTTTAATGCTCTTAAATTTAGGATCTAAGATGAATGATTTTGCTGCATTCTTTGGATTTCATTTTTTCCAGTTGATCTTGTTCCGAAATAAGTTTCATAGTTTGAATTTACACAAAAGGAACTCTTGGTAGAGTACTTATGCATCCTTTGAACTTGTCTAGAAGGGTGTTTTACATTTCTACTAAATATGCGTGGAAGCACTGGAAAGAAATAATTGGAAGTATGAAATTGCAATAACATGTCGTAGAGTTGTCCTTGAGATTTCACTTATCAAAACTCTGAGATAAACCTCTAAATTTTCTCTTTCTATTGTATTTCTAAAGTAAAATTATGAGGGTAGAGGCTCTTTTTTTCTGCTTCTGGTAGAGGGGAAAAGAGAGTGACATTTTTTTTTTGTGAAAGGTGTCACATTTATGAATGTTTTAAACATGGCTTCGACAAGTCAGTTCACAATCCCTACGCCATTATTTATTGGAAAGAACTATGATTTTTGGAGTCTTAAAATGCAAGCATGCTTACAAGGTTTAGATTGTTTGGAATCAATAGAATTGGGATTCACATAACCTAATGCAAATATAATTGTGGGAATGAGTGTTGCTCAAAGATAACAATTTGATGTCCTCAACCAGAAAGAAGGTAGAGCGAATTCATGCATTTTAAATTCCTTAGATGACTCTATTTTTCCTAAAACAGCTACTTCTAAGACTGTTAAATCAATATGGGATATACTTAAGGTTGCTTATCAAAGTAATGATAAAGTAAAGATGGTAAAATTACAGACTCTTATAACACAATTTGAAACACTTAAAATGACCAAATTAGAAATAGTTGATCATTTCATGAATAAAGTTATGGGTGTTGTTAGTGAGCTTGAGATGAATGGTGAAGAACTAGAAGATCAAAGAATTGTTGAAAAAGTTCTTAGATGTTTTCCTATAAAATTTGACATGATAGTTACTGCCTTTGAGTCGAGATAGTTAACAAAATTGTCTGTGGAAGAATTAACTAGTTCTTTTTTGGCTTATGAAGAAAGAATTAATTTAGATGATAGTATTTTAGAACATGCTTTCAAATCTAAAGCATCTATGGATATAGGTAGAGACAAAGGTTTTCATGGCAAGAGAGGAAAAGGAAGAGGACAGTAAGGGTATGATGATAGATCACAAGTAACTCAAACACATTTAGAGCCGTCTCAAACTAATCCTGGTCGTAGGTGGATAGATAACTCGAAAATTCAATGTCACTATTCCAAAAAATATGGCCATTATAAATCTTAATGTCGAAAATTACAGTATGTTTTAAGTAAAAAAAAAAGCCAATGTCACAAAAAAAATGAATGTGAAACATCATATGCTTTATTTCTGGCATGCTAAGTGATTGTGAAAGTACCTAATAAAGATGTTTGGTTGGTATAAAACAAATTTATTAATCATATGATTGGTCATAGTTATTTGTTTTCACATCTTGATACATCTTTCAGTTCCTCTATTGGTTTGGGTGATGATCACCAGGTTAAAGATTCAAGAAATGGTGTTGTGCCTGTCTTAACGAAACAAAATGTTGTGAAGTATATCTATGATTTTTATTATGTACCCAATTTCAAGAATAACTAGTTGAGTCTTGCACAATTATATGCACATGGTTGTGATGTTAGTTTTCATAGCACTACTTGCATGATTTCTAGTCAACATAAGTCTCTTGTTGCAAAGATTCCTATTACAAAGAACATCTTGTATCAATTAAAATTGAAAAGTGAGAATTTTTATGCACATAATGTTTCAACGCCAAATGACATTCACTTGCGGCATTTGTGATATGTTCATTTACCTATTAAAGGTATGAGTTTATTGCAAAGACAGACTATGGTGAAAGGTTTCTCTACTTTGTCTGACCATATCTCTTCTTGTACAAGTTGTATAATGGGTAACCATAAGCGAGATATTTTTTCTAGACCTCTTATAGAGCCAAAGAAAAACTAGGGTAGTGCATACAGATTTGTGTGGTCCAACGCAAGCAAAATCAGTTGCTGGGAGTCTCTATTTTCTTACATTTATTTATGACTTTAGCAGGAAAATTTGGGTGTATTTCATCAAATAACAATCTGAAACATTTTCTTAGTTCAAGGAGTTCAAAGTTGAAGCTGAATAACAGAGTGGAAATTTTATTAAAGTTCTCAGATCTGATAAAGCAAGTGAGTATGATTTTAACGAATTCATTAATTTTTGTAAAAAACATGGTATTAAAAAATAGACAACATATAGTTATACTCCACAACAGAAAGGAATCACAGAAAGAAAGAATCAGACAATTATGAATATGGTTTGAAGTTTCCTCAAAACACGAAATTTTTCTAAATATTTATGGGCTGAAGCAGTTGCATGTTTGGTATATATTTTGAATAGATCAAAAACTTCTAGTGTTCAAAGTTTTGTACCTAAAGAAGCATGGAGTGGAAAAAAGGTAAATTTTTCCCACTTTCCTGTATTTGGTTGTATTTCTTTCGCTCATATTCCAGAAAAATTAAGAAAAAATATTGATGATAGGAGTGAAAATTATATCTTCCTAGGGTATAGTGATCAATCTAAAGCATACATATTGTTTAATCCTATAACCTAGAATTTTATCGTAAGTCAAGATGTGAAATTTTTGGAACATAAATCTTGGATTGAAATGGAGAAAAATACTTTTCCTGATCCTTTTATCATGTTAGAAGAACATCAAGAACCTAAAGCAATCACTCCAAGATTATAGCTTCAAGACAAAACTAGTAGTAGTTCATCAAGAAGTAGCAGTTCATCATCTTTAAATGTGTCTGATTTTGATAATCCTAAAATGAGAAGATTAAGTGATATTTATGCAAGAGTTGATGTTGATGATATTGTAAATTTTTCATTTCTTTCATTTCAACCTACTTCTTTTAAAGAGGCTATAAAGGACAAATAATGGGTAGATATAATGAATAATGAAACCGATGCTATTGAAAGAAATAAAACTTGTGATTTGGTTGACATACACGATGAAAAACAAAAGTTAGGTGTCAAATGGGTTTTTAAAACTAAGTTAAATGAGAGAGGTGAAGTTGGTAAACACAAAGCAAGGTTAGTAGCCAATTTTTTTTCACAACAACCCAACATAGATTATGGTGAAACATTTGCACCTGTAGCAAGAATTGATATTTTTTGATTTGCATTAGCTATTGCAGCACAAAACAAGTGGCCAATTTACCAAATGGATGTAAAGTCTGTGTTTTTTAATGGTATTTTGAATGAAGAAGTGTATGTTGATCAGCCACCTGGTTTCGAAATCAAAAATAAAAAACATAAGGTGTAGAGGTTGAAGAAAGAACTGTATCTCTTGAAGCAAGCTACGAGAGTTTAGTACAGCCGAATAGACCATTACTTACTGAATAATGGTTTTCGAAGGAGTGACCATGAACCCACTTTGTATATAAAAAATGATCATCAAGGTAATATGATGGTACTATGTCTTTATGTTGATGACATAATTTATACATGTAACATGCAGTTAGATGAATCTAAAGCTACTATGAACAATGAATTTGAAATGAAAGATCTTGAATTAATGAGATATTTATTATGTATCGAAGTGAAACAAACACACGTTGGGATTTTTATGAGTCAACAGAAGTATGCTACTAACATTTTGTTAAAGTTTAATATGGAAAGGTGTAAATCGATGGATACTCCTATTGAAGTTGGTACAAAGTTAAGTAAATATGATGCGGGTACTATTGTTAATACGACATTATATAAGGAAATTGCTGGTGGTATTATGTATCTAACTGCTAGTAGACGTGATATAGCATTTGCATCTAGTTATATTTCCAGGTTTATAGAATCTCCTAAAGAATGTCATTGGAAAGATGGTAAAAGGGTGTTAAGATACATTACATGTACATATACTTATGGTTCATCATATGCAACCTCTACAGACAGTAAGCTTGTTGGTTATATAGATAGTGATTATCAAGGATGCATTGATGATCAAAAAAGCACTTCTGACCATGCTTTTCTATTTGGCAGAAACTTAATCTCATGGTCATCCAAAAAGTAGACCATAGTTGTGTTATATTCAACAGAGACCGAGTACATTACAACGAATTAAAAATAATTTCAAGAAGTGTGGCTAAAGAAGCTTCTCTTTGAATTCAGATATATAGAAAATTAACTTATTTAAATCATTTATGAAAACACTTCCATTATTTCCTTATCGAATAATAATGTCTATCATCAAAAGAAAAAACATATCGACACTCGTTTTCACTTCATTCGTGAACTCATAAAAATGGTGATATTTTTCTCAAATTTTGTGATTCCAAGGATCAATTAGTGGATATCTTCACAAAACTGCTAGGAAACATTAATTTTGGATTTCAATTTCAAAATTTAGGCATAAAAAATATAACCCTCAAAATTAAGGGGGAGCGTTAAATAATTAATCGTTAGTTGGTTATGTTAGTTTAGAATTAGTTTCTAGTCCATTTAAGTGTTGAATCTGTAACTGACCATATATATATATATATATATATATATAATAAAAGAATTGGTGTGCTCTCAATAATTGGTTTTCTATTTTTTTTTGTTCTCTTCTTTAAATTTGGCAATGTCCACCTCTTTGATACCCAAGATCATGAAAATTGACCAATGTAACCTTGCATTACAAAAAATCGTTGCCATATTTTATCAGTAACATGCTCAAATTTATTTGATTTTTTTGGTTAATTGTGAAGACCTGTAAAGCTATCAATAATGTCATATTCTAACAAGGTAACAAAGTCAACTTGAAAAAAATGGAAATTTATACTTTAATTTTAGAATTTTTGGCATTTTGTTTTTTTTTAATTATGCTTAAAACTTTAAAGGTTAAATATTTTTGGTGACCCGTAGATTGTTGATGGTGTTGAATCCACATCCACCATTATATATATATATATATATTCAAACACTCCCAGGATAGGATTTTTTCATGAGATCCCATAGAGAATTTCATTATCCATGTGGAATTGTAGACTTCGTAGACAATACCATCAATAATATATACAAATAGTAAAGTTTGCAAGGACATTCACAAATTTATATTGTTTCAACACTTATTCAACTACTCTCTATAACAAATATAATTCACAACTAGTCCCACTACTTTGTAAAATCAAACCAAATTTGATTTACGAATAACTTGACATAGCCATTTCTTGCAAAATTTGACACACATTTAAAATTTAGTGCAAACCTTATTCCACCAAGAAACATTTAATGTTAAACTCATTGATTTTTACAAACACAAAAATTATTTATTTAGTAAAAGTTAAAAATCATAAAGCTATCAGTAATAGCCACAAAATAGTACAATTACCTTCTATGATGAATCGACTTGATAGTTTATTCCCACCACTTTCTAAAACTAAGCCAAATTTGATTTATGAATAACTTGACACACTCATTTCTTGTAGTACTGCAGAGAAAATCTTGTAGAGTATTACAGAGCTAAGAAAATCTTGCAAAGTATTGGAAAGTATTATAAAGAAAAGCCTGACAAATGAAAAACTTTTAGTATTTCCAAATACAAATAAGAAATTGGTAAAGGTAAAAGGGTTTAGAAGCTTCCAATATTGTATAGCTTCTGTATTTCTACACTATTGTTATCATCCAATCTCAACTTCGCACATAACATTTTATTTAAGGAAACAAAAGCTCAAACAATAATCCAAGCTCTTACAAAAAATTTGCAAAGGTAACACACTACACAGTCCATTATTTTATCCGTCACTAAAAATAACATTTTTCTCCTCACTATACTAGCAATTTCAAAAATTTGTAGTCTTGTTTCGCTATAAATTATCACCTGGCACTATTTGATGTTTGAAACACGCTACAAATATAAAAACCCCTTCCAGGTTGTTCATTGTCTTGATGTTTTTCCTAGAATTCATAGAAAACAGAGCTGCAGGTAAATATAATTCATATCAACATTTAATTTACCAATTACATGCCTTCTCATGCATTCAAAAAACTACACAAGAACCAAAACGTCAAATCTAGAAACATGATTTTCGTACACTTTCAACACGACAAAAATACATATGTATGGAACTACAAACAAAATCCATTTATGTGCAAAAATATCTCATGCATAACCACCTCAAGGCTCAACAATGCCCTTCCATCAGTCATTGAAATTTGAAACTGAAATTAATAAACATGGGTCTCAGAGTTCTCTGCACACAATACCTATAAACAACACAACTGATTATGTGCCAAAATCTCTCAAACTTTCATTAGATGCACTTCCCAATTCTGCAAAATCTATTAATAATAAAGCTAATATGAAGGTATATTACAATTAAAATATCCATCTACACTTCTCTCATTCTGTACAAATTCCGTGCATGTATTTTTTCTTCACATAAATTCAGCACATGCATAACTTCATCTGCACAACTACTTCCACACTCAATAACGCCCTCAATCATTTACATTCGAAATTGATATTAATTAGTGATCATATGTTCTGAAATACGTTCCCAAATACAAATTTAAAAAGTTATTTTCATATTTACTATCTTATTAAAATTTAAGAAAAAAAAATTCATATGATATGTACATGCAAACCACCTCTCCACAAATTATCCACTCAATAACCCCCTTTTACCAGTCATTGACATTCAAAACTATGCACACAATACCTTTGAATAGCTAGCTTCACACAATTAACTTCCTGCAACTACTTTTGTAGTTGTGAAAACATTTCTTAAATAATAATTATAAAAGAAAAAGTCTTCAACACATTCATTTTACCTTAAAACACTTTTTCTTCATACGGATTGAAAACATAATTTATTTAGTTCCATTTTCTATGCAAAGGATGCCATTTTTCCTACACATACTCTCTCCTTCATAGAATAAACATTTTTCACAATGTCCCAAACACCCACTATGCTAAGGACCCTGAATCTCTCACACCTACTCTATCCTCCAGACAAGGAAATATAATATTATTAAGTCGACATTTTTTCATCCTTTCCTCATGGTGCCTATGCAACCAACCTACAATGACATCAATTCACACATCATTAAACATAGAAATAACATAACAATTTCCTACAACCACATCATTATATATCTTCACAAAACCACCTTTGTACATCTACTTCCGTAGTTACGAAAAATGTTCCTAAATAATAATTAAAAAAAATAAAGCCTTACATACATTCATTTTACTGAAAAGAACTTTTCTTCCCACGGATTGAAAACATGGTTTATTTAGCACTCACGTCTATGAAAAATACCCATATTCTCTTACACATACTTCATCCTTTACATAGTAAACATTATTCACAACAAAATTCCACCAATTACAACAATTTTCATTAGTATCGCTTCAAACAACATGAGTTCACCTGCACATACTTTCTCTTCCACACCAGAAAAACTAATAATATTAATTCAATTTTTTTTTAGCACCCCACTCCCACCCCCCTCCCCTTGCCTATGAAAACAACATGCAATCGCATCATTGGACATAGTACTAACATAATAGTGTCCTGTAACCACATCAATTATAACATCATTTAGCATAGCACTAACATAACAGTGACATTGTCAATCCACTCAGACCACTCACAAAATTATTTTTATTTTTATTTCAAAATGATTTATCAACTATTGAAAAATAATGAAAATAAAAGCCTTTTCCACCAAGGGAATTATATCCCATGAGAGCTTCATTAGCCAATCAGAAAATATAAATAACATTTACTGAAAATTTGAAATTTTTTTTCTAATTTATGCAAAAATAGAAATATTAATCATTTTCTCAAAATTTTGGTTCAAATTGCAAAAATTCAAGAAAAATGTATAGTCAAGACAAATTGGCCACGAAGCACTTTTTATAGTCACTGAGAGACAAAAACTAATAAGTTTATTGAAAATAAATGTTCTAAAAAAAACTATATAAATATATTTCAAATATTTAATTGTATTTGTTTTAATTGTATGATGTGAGAGGAGAGGTTCATCCGAGATTCGTCGGAGGTTCGCCAAGAGTATAGGGACGTCATATCGTTAAGGAAAAGAGGTTGTGGAAGAGCATTTTGCGAGACGACTCAGAGGTTCATGTATGGGTTTATGTAGGAGTTCATGTATCACGACAGAAAAAACAAAAAAGCTTAAAGTAGCACATCAAGCTTCATTACTCCATTTGAGGAAGCCCCTGCTCCAAATTGAATCCTGTACACAAACCAATTAATGCTTTAGCTATATTACAATTAATTTCTCCCCATGTATAAGTCTCAAAATATTTGGAAAATAATTCCTGGTACTAAATATACTCCATGAATTTGGAAGGGAGTGCTACCAAATATATTTGTTTCCATAAAGAATTTTGGCTTTCTTTAACTTCATATATCCTCTGTTTCCAAACTCTTTGGAAATATTCATACTTGGACATATTTTTGCATTTAAGGTTCATAAGAACCATTTCATTCTTGTTGGCCATTTCTACTATTGTCCCACACCATTTTTCTAAAATAAAACATGTTAATGCTCCAATCATATTGTTTTGAGGTGTAACATCTTCATTGTCAACTATATCACCTCCTTCATCTTTTACCACTTGTTCTTCCATTTTATGAATAACGACAAGAGAGGATTCCACCTCCCACCACCTTTGCAATGTTTCTGTAAAACACTGTATAAGTGTCTTGCAGGATTTAACCTTTGATTTCGCCCTCATACACGTATTATGTGTACATTCGATCTATCATTTGTATAATTTGTCCCGCACTTAACCCATCAATATTTCATTCTTTATAGGCTCCTGATTGGAAATTATAAGTGTCAGTCATATTTCCTTTGCCATTAAGATATGGTGTTGGGTATCTAGTGAACTGGCTAGACAAGGGCTCATAGATAGGAAACAGATGATGTCTTGAAGTCTTAGGGTTTTCTTCAAAAGTTTCTTCGGGGAAAAGAAGAGAAAGTAATCCAATAGGTTGGGGCTTCTATTCTTTAGGAAACAAAAATGAAAATTTCTCTGCTAGTTTCTTTAGGTGCTAAATAGGTATTTGGTGGCTAAACAACATGTACTTTGGAATTTCCTTGTCTTGAGGAGTAATCATTAGTTTTTCAAATTTTTCTTAAAGCTCTTGTATAATAATTTTTGAAGTATGTGTTTCAAACCTCATTCTTTCTTTTACACCTCTAGCGGATTCTTTTAGAAATCCTCTCAATAATGAAACATAAAATTGTACATCATTAAAACTTTTATTTACACGTTTTACAACTACTTCTAAGGAATTAAAACATTATTTTTGTTCTTGGGTCTTTACAGCATTCATTTCTATCTATTTTAAGGAATTTTTTGTCGAATTTATTTTCTCACCATCCTTTTGAATTCAGCCATCAAGGCCAAGTGCAGAATGATCTTTAAGAAAAAGAGGAATATTTTTTCCAAAACTTCCTACTTCTCCTAGTAGGATTCCCTTCTAGGGAGGAAAAGTAGAAGTAGTTTCAAGCCTCGTACCATCACAAGGGGTGCATGAATGTTTTTGTGCAGATGAATTTATCCATCTACCATATGTACAGTAGGTGTATCTTTTAGATTTTTCCAAGCATAGAATGAGATGCAAGAATTTGACACTTCCATGTAATCTTTCCATTATGAATAAAGCATAATTTTCTGTTCTGAAGTTGTACTGAGATTAAATTCTTGGGCCTAAAGATATGTATATGGATCCCAATTCAACATATTTTTCATGCACTGAGCATTAACTTTGTGCTTTGGACACCCTTCCATGATATCAGATAATTTATATATTTCTGGCTTAGATGGCTTCTTACAGTCTGTCGGAGTAGGATTTTCAAATCTAGAAGTCGGAATCAGACTATCAAGCTGCTTTAGATATCACAATCCATATTTTATTATGTCATGTGGGCGCATTTTACTGAATATTTCAGTGAGGTGAGGATATTATTTTTCTAGAGAAGGAAATTCAGGAATAACCATTACCATGTCATGAGGAAACGGTATGTTTATACATTTTGGATTTGGACAGGAATGGACTGAAGTGGATGGGGAAGCTTCTCCTGTTTGTGTATTATTATTTTGGTGACTGACAAGGTCAACAAGAGATTCTAAACATACAAGATGCTTGCAACATGGAAACTTGACTTCAAAAGAAGGAAAATGAAGTAATTGAGCTAGTTCAAACAAATCTGCATGAATTCATGATGGAGAAGTATTTACAAATTATGATGATGAAAGTCAACTATCAGCAAGCTCGACACAAGACTCTAAAGACTTATGGCCAAAGTATTTTTGCAAAGAATCAGTATCATGGAGTTGCTTAAGATCAATGGTAGAGCTTCTTGGAAATGATAACACAATTGATGAGGGATTTTCTTCGATTTGAGTTGTATTTATACTCTATATTTTGGGTGTGTTTGGTAGATCTACCACCTAATTCTTAGGAAATCTAAGATCTTTCCATTTTATAGCTTGATGCTAAATATTTTGGTTATGAGCACTGTAATTACCAATGTGTTGTACTTAGATTCTTTTCTTAGTGTATGAAGCACAACAGGATAGAGGGTATTGGTGTGTCTAAAACATCCTCTGGTATGGACAGAAATATTTTTTTATTTTATTCATACCAAAACCAAATTTTTTTATTTGCAACTAAAGTATCTCTTTAATATGTTCATCATACACAACTGAAAAGATTGGACAAAAATCAAACTAGACAGGGCCATTGGATAGTGGAGCAACAATCCCACCAATAATGAAATCAGTGTATTTATAATGAGAAAGGTCTCTGATGGTTGCTAGGCCATATGTGTTCAATCCTATGTGGGTCATATGATTGATAATCACCATTATACAACCAAGATGTAT
Source organism: Pinus albicaulis (assembly GCA_034641835.2). Lineage (NCBI taxonomy): Eukaryota > Viridiplantae > Streptophyta > Pinopsida > Pinales > Pinaceae > Pinus > Pinus albicaulis. Next base: position 211,130,921 of record CM076583.1, on the reverse strand, counting down.
ATACAATGTGCCATTTCCTTTGGTTTCTTCTTGTAACTTTTTGGGGTTTAAAAGGGATATTGTATGAATAGACTCAACATTTTCTTGGATTTGGCTAACATATTCCTTTACTGTAAATTGAATTATGGCCTTTAAATGAAAAACAACCAAAGGATATAATGAAATCTGGAGAATCAAATTTTTCCACATGGCAAGCATTTTTTTCAAACTTTGATTTCCATGAAGAACACATCAAAGGGTCAAGAAATTTCTTACCAGATTTCTGAAGCAGAGAAAACTTACACCAAACAGAAAATTTGTGGGACATTGTTACAGAATGGGATCCTAGTGCACAAATTGAATCCTACAGAAATATCCCTGATAATACTTTTCGGTTTGATTACATCAGATAGTGGAATCCAACTTGGAAATTGAGGAATACTAAAGTCCTTCATACAAATCTACAACCACATACTAATATCGAACATTTAGTACTAGAACGAAGAGTGTATCCTGATTCCATCTGATGGATACATGACATTATTTACAATAATTCCATAATCTATTATCATCTGGCTAAAGAAGAATTAACAGAAGGCTTCCATGATTTGCAAATAATTTGGAACGAAGGAAGCTCAAAATATAATAATTTTCATAAGTATTACATGATCAACAGAACAAGAGATATTAATTTTCCTGACAGGTTGATGTGGCCACATCATAACCCTAACCTTATTTTTGCTGACACCAGATATAATTTCACAGATTCCAAAAAATTATGGTGGGATGTATTATGCAGAGAAAAAACTAGTGAAACACACTATACATTAATTAAATTTGGACCCACTTTCATCACATAACTCCTTCATCAACCCTAATGGCTCCAAGAATGGTTTTCATGGTTTGGATTAAATAAAAATGATATTGATCCAAGGGAGTTCACATTTGACTTTGAAAAATAATGTATAGAGCATATGGATTTTCATGAAACTCCTTGTTTTGTCCTTAGAGATATTGATCAATATTCTGGAAATAAGATCATTGCCTATTTCATGAAGCATCATCATCAATGGGCCATCATGAAAAAAATTAAACACCAAGTTGTGTTAGGAAAACCCATGATTGTAAGACACATCTATACTAAATAATGGGACACATCAGACCTATTCACTATTTGATTCCCAAGCATAAACCATTTGGGAACATGTCAAAATGATCTTGCAACAAGAACAATGGCATACCACCAATCCTAATTAAGTCTAGTCACTTGATAATGAGAGTGACCATTTTCCGTGGGATTTCTATCAAAATATACACTATGTAAAATACTTTGTATCATAGGATCCTAAAAATTGTCTTTATATAATCATTTCTCTCGGATTTCGATAAATATCCACTGTGTAGATTTTCCGTAAACTTTTTCTTTTCGGATGAATCTTGAGAATCAGAGCACTTCTTCGAATTTTGGTGTGATTTGATCCACATCTCAAGAATGTCAAATATTTGTACAATAAATTTTGTCAGCGTGATTGTATAGGGTTGTTCCCCTTTAATTCATGTATAGGGAGAAGGGAAGAAGTCATTTGGGCGTTGACATTTTAGAGAGGCTAGAGCTTTATCTTTGTTTTGAGTCTAAGATTATCTTCCTGCTCTACATCTGTGAACATCTTATCAACCTACTTGCAACATGAATAAGTTCTCAAATAGAGTGGAGTCAGAAGTTTGGAAGCTTGTGCATCAAGGTCTAAAAACCTTGGTGAGAACCTAAAATGGCTGAAATTCCATAGGGTTTGATTCTATATATTGCGTGTGTTGGTAAATTTACGTAAGTTAAAAAAGAAAAATTCTGTAAAGAGCCATGTAGCCTCTAGGTATTATCTTTTCTGAAGATAACATATCCAGAAAATTCCCTTACACTCAATCTCTAGAAATATCTGAAAATAATTTTTTCTCTATCATTGTAAAATCCATTTATGAAATAATAAAAGAAAAATTATCAGTGTTAAAACTTTCCACAGAAGTTATGAATATTGAATGTCTTCTATAAGCTTTAAAATTTCCTCTGACGGAATAATGAATATTGTTGTGATACTTTAAGCTTCTTCTTTTCTCTTGTGATACACGAACCTCTGATTCTTCTCTCAAAAATCTCTTACATGACCTATATGCCTTAACGAGCTAGCATCCCTTCACTCTCGGTGAACCTCTAGAAAATTGCGCATGAACCTCTCCTCTCACAAAATTTTAAAATCTTATACCAGACATTCAATATTCATAACTTATGGGTAAATATTTAACACTCAAAACTTCTCTTTTATTATTTCAGAAATCGATTTTACAATGATAGTGAAAAACTTATTTTCAAATATTTCAAGAGAGTGACTGTAAGGGAATTTACTGGATATGTTATCTTGAGACAAGATGAGATCCATAGGCTACCTGGCCCTTTACAGACTTTGTATTTTTGAACTTCTAGAAATTTCTTAGCACACATAATATATAGACTCAAACCCTATGGAGGTTCATCCACTTTAATTTCTCACCAAGGTTTTTAGGCATTGATTTCTAGGCTTGAGAACTTGTGACTCCACTCTATATGAGAACTTCTTCATTTTGAAATAAGGTTGAACAGATGTTCGCAGATGTAGAGTAGGAAGATAATCTCAGACTCAAAACCAAGACAAAGCTCTGGACTCTCTAAAATGTCATTGCGAAAATGAATTCTGCCCTTCTCCTTATATAGGAATGAAAGGGGGCCAACCCTAGACAATCATGCCAACAAAATTTATTCTACAAATATTTGGCATGGTCTTGAGATGTGAATCATATCACACCAAAATTCGGAGAAGTTCTCTAAGTCTCAAGATTCATCTAAAAAGAAAAATTTTATGGAAAAGCTCTACAATGGATATTTATCATAATCCCATGGAAACGATTATATAAAGAGGATTTTTAGAATCCTATGGTACAAAGTATTTTACAAAATGGAGTTTTTACAGAAACCCTAGGGAAAATGGTAACACTCATTGTCGAGCGACTAGACTTAATGGATTGCTAGTATGTCATTTTCCTTGTTGGAATATAATTTTGACATATTCCCAAAAGGTTTATTCTTGGGAATAAGAGAGTTAATAGGCCTGATTTGTCCCATGCTTTAGTATAGATGCGTCTTACAATCATGGGTTTTCCTAATATGACTTGGTGTTTAATTTTTGTCATGATGGCCCATTGATGATGATGCTTCATGAAATAGCCAAGGATCTTATTGTCAGAATATTCATAAAGATCTGAGGACTAAACAATGAGTTTCATGAAAATCCATATGCTCTGTACATTCCTTTTCAAAGTCAAATGTGAACTTCCTTGGATCCATAGCAATTTTATTTAATCCAAACCACTACTACCATTCTTGGACCCATTGGTGTTGATGAAGGATATATGTGATTAAAGTGTGTCCAAATTTGATTAATGTGTAGTGGGTTTCACTCGTTCTTTCTTTACATAGTACATCCCACCATAAATTTTTGTAGCCTATGAAATTATATATGGTGTTAGGAGAAATAAGGTTATGGTTATGACATGGACACATCAACCTGTCGGGAAAATCAGGGTCCCTTGTTCTTTTGATCACATAATACTTATGAAAATTATTAGATTTTGAGCTTCCTTCATTCCAAATTATTTGGAAATCATGGAAGAATTATGTTAATGCTTCTTCAGCTAGATTAGAAGAGAGTATGGATTTTTTTTAAGTCTTGTCGTGTATCCATCAACTGGACTTAGGATACACTCTTCGTTCGGGTATTAAATGTTGGATATCAGTATGTAGTTGTATATTTGCATCAAGGACTTTAGTATTCCTTAATTTCCAAGTTGGCTTCCACTGGATGATGTAATAAAACCAACAAGTATTATCAGGGATATTTTTGTAAGCTTCAATTTATGCATTAGGATCCCATTCTGTAACAATGACCAACGCATTTTCTATTTGCTGTAAATGTTTTCTACTTAAGAAATCTAGCAATAAATTTCTTGGCCCTTTGATGTGTTCTACTTGGAAATAAAATTTTGAAAAAAGTGCTTGCCATCTACAAAACTTTGGTTCTCCATATTTCTTTATCTCCTTTACCAATACTTTCTTTAGTTCCGAAGCATCAGTTCTAAGCAAAAAAGTTTCATGCAAAAGATGTATATCGAACTTGTTGATACAATTCCAGGCAGCCTTTACCTCATTCTCAATTGTAGAATAATTATTTTCAAAAGGACTCCATGTTCCTTAAGCAGAATGGATTACTTTTTCATTTCCATATTTGTGTTGTTTTAATATTCCACCCCAACCCAGATTATTGGCATTAGATTCAACAATTTTAAACAAATTTTCATCTGCTAGGTATAAGATAGGTAATTTTTTTACTTTGGCTTTTATATTTACGACTGCAATAGTGTGTGCCTTTGTCCGTGGATTTGGCTCTTTTATTTCAATATTTGATTCAACAAGCTTCTATCGCTTGTACAAACTTTATAAAAGTTACTGAAATAATTTAAACATCCCAAAAATCTTTGTAACTTTGTTTTGTCAGTAATTCTATCGGTGATTTTATCAGCAAATTCCAAGGCATGTTTTTGAAGAGTGATTTGTCCATTTTCAATGGTGTGAACTAGAAATTCTATTTTTGTTATGAAAAATTATAACTTCTTTTTACTCAAAACCAATCCATTATTCTTCACAACCTTTAGAATCTATGTACATGTTTGAAGTGTTCTTCAGTACTTTTGGAAAAGATTAGGACGTCATCAATGTACACTATTAACAATCAAAATAGGGTTTGATGACTTCATCCATTACCTTACGAAATTTTGATGGATCATGCTTCAAACCAAATGACATAACATTCCACTCATAATGTCCTTAAGGGACACTAAATACGGTTTTGAATTTGTCTTCTTCTTTGATGGCAACCTTCCAAAATCAAGACTTCATGTCAAATTTAGAAAACATTTTTGCTCTTTCTATTATGCTTATCAAGCTATCCTTATGGGGAATTGCGTAGATGTCATCTGCTAAAAATGCATTTAGGGGTCTGTAGTTTATGACTAATCTAGGAATCCCGCTAATTGATTAAGAATTCTTATTAACATAGAAACCATAACAATTCAAGGGATTGTTGGATTCTCTAATGAGATTGCACTGCAGAAGGCCAGAAATCTCTTTTTGAAAAAATTTTATGTATTCATTATTCATCGGGATTTCTATAATTTTGCATTGCTTACCCTCGTATTCCTCTTTGTAGGGAAATTATAATTTATATCGTGTCCTATGCTATAAAGCATTAGGATCTTCTCCACAACACTTTTCTTCTAGTCATTTCTTTAGTTCTGCAATTTTTGGCATAATCTTGGGGGATTGAAGTTGTTCTTCAATCCTTAGAGAAGATTTAAATTTTTTAGTTATTCTATCTTTCTTTGTTTAAGACTTACATCTTGCATGGCCTGGACCATAGTAGAATATCTTGGTGTTGAGACATATGGAAATTAATAGTCTGAAAATATCCTCTGTCACTAGGAACATAAATACATTATCCAGCTCAATCATCAGGCAATATAGTTGAACCATGTGGTTCTACAATAGCAAGAAAAATATTTCCTAGTATACAATCAACAGGAATATTACCAACTACAACTTTCAAGTTGATACATTGTTTTTCAAAATAAATTGTAGATATAGAAAATTCAGATTTGAATTCTTGGGCTCCTAGTCCCACAAATTCTCTATGTGTTGATGCCTAGTATTTTGATGGGATCGGGTTTTTATTCAGAACATTAATATCTGATCCTCAATCCATTAATGTTCTTAGAGGAAATATTTTTCCCTCAATCTTGACATCTAACAACACACGGTGTTGTTGATATTGTATGGTCATTATCTTCATACTTCCAAAGGCTAGTAAGTCTTCATGTTTCTTTTAATAGATCTCGACATTGGGATTTTTTAATCATTCTAAATCTTGTGTTGTGTTCCCTTTTTCTAAGGTTGAGACTTTTTTCTTCTATTCTGCTACCTCTTTCTTTAGACTATGGATTTCTTGGCTAAATTCAGCTAGAGTCATGGGTATAGGTTTCGAATACCCTTGGTTTCTATGTAGTGACTTTGTATTTTTCTCATAAGAAGCATCTAAAAATAAAGGTTTGGATGAAGTATAATTAAAGGTACTTCCCTGAATTTTGTGCATAGTCTACAGAAATTTTTTGAGGAGATTTTATTTCATTTCTCCTTCTTCTAGCATCTTGATACTAACCAGGACCTTTGCTTCTTCATCATTAATAGTGTTGTCCATACACACCTTTTTATTTAAGGCAACTTTATTGTTTCTGGTTCTTCAACTTTTGAACTAGAGTGAGAAATGTCCTTATAACGACTACAATGAAAATATTTTGAACCTGTGCAATCACATTCTATGATATATGAATTGAATTTTTAATCTAAGTATCCAGTATCTATGTCTGTGGTCATTTCTTATTGTTGAAGATGAACTGCAACAATTTTGTTTCATCAGGTGCACTTCTTCTTTGAAAGAGATGTTAGGGAAATTTTCTATCCGATAGAGTTTTGATCTGCACTTTGTACACTGGAATGAGACTATATGTTCCCTTTTTCTAGCATGTTCTTCAAAATTCTTGCCTCTGTTGGCCCCTGATTCTTTAGCTTTTGCACATATTTTTGCAGTATGTCCCTGTTGTCCACAAAGCCAACATGTAATCATGCTATTCTTTTTGGATTTCAGATGAATATCGATGGGCTGAAAATAGTGTGATCGTGTCACTACTCTATAATATCCCTTTTGGTAGTGCTTTCTGATCTTCATAGGGTGTTCCTTGTGATTTTTTTTTTATTTTTCTTCTGGTTTTTTCTATGCTTCCTTTTTTGTACAAGAGGATCATCAATGGATAACCCATGTTTATTGAAAATTGATTTGTTGTTAGGAAGCCTTGACAATTTATGTAATGACTTTTTTACTTTCAATCCTATACACAGACCAATTAATTCTTTAGAAATATTACAATAAATTTCTCCCTGTGTATAAGTCTCAAAATATTGGGAAAATATTTCTTGGTGCTGAATATACTCCACGAATTTGGAAGGGAATGTTGCCAAATATATTTGTTTCCATAAATAATTTTCCCTTTGTTTAACTTCGTATATCCTCTATGTCAAATCTCTGTGGAAATATTCATACTCAGACATATTTTTGCATTTAAGGTTCATAAGAGCCATTTCATGCTTGTTTTCCATTTCCACTGTTGTCGCACACCAGTGTTATAAAATAAAAGATGTTAATGCTCCAATCATATTGTTTTGAGGTGTACCATCTTCATTGTGAACTATATCACCTCCTTCATCTTTTACCACTTGTTCTTCCATTTTTTGAATAAGGGCAGGGGAGGATTCCACCTCCCACCACCTTTGAAATGTTCCTGTAAAACATTGTATGAGTGTCTTGCAGGATTCAACCTCTGATTTTTCTCTCATACACATAAGTTTGTATTATGTGTACATTTGATCTATCATTTTTCTAATTTTTCATACACTTAACCCATTAATATTATATTCTTTATAGGCTCTTGATTGGAAAGTATAAGTGTCAGGCATCTTTCCTTTTCCGTTAATATCTGGTATTGGGTATCTGGTGAACTGGCTAGGCAAGGGCTCATAGATAAGAAATAGATGATGGCTTGAAGTCTCAAGGTTTCTTCAGAAGTTTCTTCAGGGAAAATAAGAGAAATTTCTCCAGAAGGCTAGGGCTTCTATTCTTTAGGAAACAAAAATGAAAATTTCTCTACTAGTTTCTTTGGGTGTTGAATAGGTATTTAGTGTCTAAACAACATGGACTTTGGAATTTCCTTTCCTTTAGGAGTAATCATTAGTTTTTCAAATTTGTCTTAAAGGCCTTTTATAAGAATTTGTGAAGTCTTTGATTCAAACTTCATTCTTTATTTTACACCTTAGGGAGATTCTCTTAAAAATCCTCTCAAGACTGAAACCGAAAATTTGACATCATTCAAACTTTGATTTACACTTTTTATTTCTATGTCTAAGGAATTAAAACAGTTTTTTTTTCTTGGGTCTTCACAGCATTGATTTCTAGCCCTTTTAAGGCAGCGTCTCTCTAATTTATTTTCTAACTAGCCTTTTGAATTGTGCCATCAATGCTAAGGGCAGAATCATCTTTAAGAACAAGAGGAATAGCTTTTACAGAATCTCTTTCTTCTCCTAGCAGGATTCCCTTTTAGGGAGGAAAAGTAGAAGTATTTTCAAGCTTAGTACAATCACAAGCTGTCAAGAAATGTTTTTGTGCAAATCAACTTTCTGCATCTTCCATATGTATAGTAGGTGGATGTTTTAGCTTTTTCTAAGCATAGAATGAGATCCAAGAATTTAACACTTCCGTTTAATCTTTCCATTCTAAATAAAGTGAAACCTTATGTTCCGAAGTTGTACTTAAATTAAATTATCGGGCCTCAGGATGTGTATACAGATCCCAATTCAACATATTTTTCATCCACTGACCATAAATTTTGTTCTTTGGACACCCTTCCATGATATCAAATAATTTATATATTTCTGGCTTAAATGGCTTCTTACAGTCTGAGGGAGTACGATTTTCAAATATGGAAGATGGGATCAGACTGTAAAGCTTCTCTAGATATCCCAATCCATATTTTCGCATGCAAGGTGGGTGCATTTTACTGAACATTTTAGTAAGGCGGGGATCTTCATTTTCTAGAGAAGGAAAATCATGAATAACCATTACAATGTCATGAGGAAACGATATGTATGTAGATTTTGGATTTGGACAGGAATGTACTGCAGTGGATGGGGTAGCTTCTCCTATTTGTATATTATGTTTATGGTGAGTAACAAGGTCAACAAGAGATTCTAAATATACAATATGCTTACAAGCTGGACACTTTACTTCTAAAGAAGGAAAATGAAGTAATTGAGCTATTTCAAACAAATATGCATGAATGCATGATGGAAAAGTATTTACAAATGATGATGATGAAGGTCAACTGTCAGCAATGTCGACACGAGACTCTGAAGACTTATGGCCAAAGTATTTTTGCAAAGAATCAATATCATGGAGTCATTTAAGATCAATGGCATACCTTCTTGGAAAAAATAACACAACTCATGAGGGGTTTTCTTGGGCTTGAGTTGTAGTTATACTCTGTATTTTGGGTGCGTTTGGTAGATCTACCACCCAATTCTCAGGAAACATCTTCCCATTTTATAGTTTGATGCTCAATATTTTGGTTATGGGAATTTGTAATTACTAATGTGATGGAATTATATTCTTTGCTTGGAGTATGAAGGAAAATAGGATAGAGGGTGTTGGTGTGTCTAAAACATCCTCTAGTATGGATAGAAATATTTTTTCTTCTTTTCTTCATTTCAAAACTAGATGTTTTGATTTTCAACTGAAGGATTTCTTTAATATGCTCATCATACACATATACTGAAAAGTTTGGATGACAATCAAACCAGAAAGGGGCATTTGGTAGTGGAGCAACAATATTACCAATAATGGAATCAATGTATTTATTATGATAAAGGTCTCTGATGGTTGCTAGGAAATATATGTTCAACCCTCTCTAGGTCAAAGCATTGATACCCACCCTTATACAACCAAGATGTAGATAAGATGTGCCATGTATTTTGGATTATTCTTGTAACTTTTTGGGGTTTGAAAGGGATATGGTATGAATAAATCAACATTTTATTAGATTTGGCTGACATATTCCTTCACTGTAACCCGAATTATGGTTGTAATATTGCCAATTAGCTTTCAGCTAGCTGGAATATTAAATTTTGTTTTTTCTTCTTAGTTAGAAGAATAAGAGGGTAGGGAGACCCATAAATCTCTTTAGTAGGAATAAAATCACTCCTAATGTGAATAAGGAGCATCAAATTGGCTGGATAAAGAACCCTTATATGTGAATAGGTGATGAAGCATGTGGATGGGGTCAATTTTGACCAAATCAACAATGTTGGTATGGAGGGAGTGGATAATCAATGAGATACAATGCAATTTTTGGAGGAGGATTCTTTGCACGGAAGTAACATCTTTAATGAGTGGGGCCAGGAGTGAGGAACCTCACTAAACATATAAGGAAGGGGATGGAAGCCATGGAAAGCATGTTGATAATTATCATGTTTTGAGTCTGTTATGACTTCTTTCTCTCTTCAGATGTTTAGCAGAGTCTGTTGTGCTTTTAGCACAAGGGTGTTCCCGAGCGGGAATCCCACCGTCATCCTCGGGGGACTTCGAGTGCCCACTCAGGATAGGTTATTTATTTTCATTTCCACATTCCGACATCATTCCTTGCTTCATCTTTCTTATACAGTGCAATTTCCTCCACGGTTGTGTTGTGTTGCAGGGTAGAAGTAGTGGAGGGTTTGATATGGACACTTTCTATGTTTGTTTTTCAATGGAGGAAGAATTCTTTCCACCAAGAGGCCAGAAAGGGAGGTCCTTGAGCATTATTTTAGCATTTGGAACCAATAAAAGTCATTACCATCCCCTACAACATAGTTTCAGTCATAGACTGCGGTGTTTCAGAGAGCAGTTGCAGGGGTGGTTTCAGTACATCATTTGGGGAGTTATATTTTCGGTGACGGGATCAACCTTTAACTTGGAGAATATATTGGGAGGAGGATACATTCTCTATACATAATTTCATCCACCTCTTCAAGCTATCTTGTTGTCGTGAATCTTCATCCCTAGGGCTATACTTCACCATCTTTATTTTGTGTATTTTCTAGAAACCCTTTCTAGGTTGTCTTGGAAAAGTGTATGAGGGCCTTGATCTTCATTCCCAACATCTTTTGAGCATTGTATTATTAGATCCATATATTTATATTTTCCAATTATATTTATACTCATTGGGATTGCACTGTATTAGTTCTCCGGCAATTTGTGTAGCAGCTATATTCCATATTTTGGTGCTTTTTAGCATTGGAGGCTTCTCTTGCCTAGCTTGAGGGATTTTTTTCTCCAAGATATTGTACTTATTTTTTGTTGTTATACTTAATAAAATGGATCAATTATTGGCTCATGTTTGATGTATTTATATTTACTGCTATTTTCCATTATTGTGTTCAGTATTTCGTCTTTTCCTATCTTGGAATATTACAGTGGTATCAAAGCATAATCTTGGCTCAACCTGTGAGTTTTAGCCAATATGTCATCAGAAGAAGGAGAGCCTCTCACAGACAGAGAGAAGAGGTATCTCAAAATAAACTAGATATATGATTATACAAATGATACAGAGGACAAGGAAAAAAATCCCATATCAGGAGAAGAGGATGACAAGGAGTTCCCTTGCTTCTTCTTCAAACCATGCAAGATATTGCAAGAGAAATCAAGGAGATGAGGATGGATAGACACAATAATCCCCTAAAGGATTTATACATGGAGAAGGCTCTAGCATTTCACATCATTGGCATGATCAACAAGTGAAGCACCAGATTTCCCAATGCTCCATTATGCCTACATTCTTGGCAGTGGAAAATGGAGGGTTTCAAGAACAAGAAAATCTTGAAGACTATTTTCTTAAGTATGAGTCTCAATCTTAGATATTCAAGGATAATTTGAGCTTTCAGGAGTTTTTCCATATCAAGAAAAATAAGAGACCCCGGCATCACAATAGAGGTGAAGGATTCATACAAAACAATGATCTTCACTGGACTGTGGATAGATTCTTCTTGCCTTCTTTTGATGGGTCATCCAAATGCACAACCAAATCTTGGGTAGAGAAGCTAGACATCTACTTCCATTTGAACCAAGTACCAGAGATGGAAGCCATCAAAATAGTAGTGTTGCACCTTGAGGGTGAGTCACATGATTGGTGGTTTCATGGTATTTCTACATTGGGGCATGCCAATGTGACTGCATATTCAGAGTTCACCAGAAGGTTGGTGGAGAGGTTTGATCGAAGAGACCCAGAGGCACCTTTCATTAAGATTGCTAAGCTCAAACAATCAGGTAATCTAGAAACTTAAATTTCTGAATTTCTAAAACTTTTTTTTATGGTTCATGATTTATCTACAACTAGGAGGATCTATATTTAAATTGATGGGTTAGCAGAGCCTCTACATGGGTTGGTTAAATCAACCAAACCAACTACCCTTAAATATGTTTTTGAAAGTTTAGAGATCTACAAGATGTTTTAGTAAAGGAAAAGGCACCAATTCATCAAAATCCCACTTTTCCATCAAGGGGAAAAGATGTGAAGGCTCCTCCTTCAAAGGAGAGCCAAAAAAATGTACCTCTTAGTGATGATGTATGAAGAGACTTTAGGAGAACGAAGCTTTGCTTCACACGCCAAGAATCATGGGCACCCGGACATAGATGTGTTGCAGGGAAGGCATACTATAAAGATTTATTTTCTGATTATGAAGATGAGGAAGAAGACGAAACAAGAGGAGGTCACATTTCTAGGATAGCAGGAGAGGATCCACCACCACCAGGAGGTGGGAATGGATCATTTGATCTAGTTGGAGGGGCCCTTGCATCATTGAGGGGAGTACCCTAATACTTGAACTTGATAGCTCAACGTTCCATTCTGGATTAGAGGGTATCAATGTTGATTAATAGTGGGGCTACCCAAAACTTTATTGATCCACAATTAGTGTAGAGGAGGGTAATACCCACTGATGACTTTGAGGGATTTTCAATTTTTGTCCCAGGAGCTAGAACCATGTAATGCATGCAGTATGTTCTAGCATTATCTATCACCATGGAGACATCTACCTTGAATAATCACTTCTTTTTGGTTGACATCCCTGACACCAACGTGATATTGGGTGTGTAGTGGCTAATTACTTTCGGGAAGGTCACCACAAATTAGGAGACCTTATAGATGGAGTGGACAGATGAAAAGAGTGGTAAGCATCAAGTGATTAGGGGCATGCATACTTACCCTTCTAAGATAGCCTCCACATAGAAAACATAGCTGGATTTGCGCAGTGGAAGCAAGGACCTAATAGTCCATTCAATTGTGTAGCTGACTTTGGCCCATGACATATTACTGTTTAGAGTAATTCCACCAGGGAGGCCACCAGAGTAGTTGTTGATGAGAGATGTCTCACAACACGTTGCACCATTCATATATCCAGGAGGGGTGAGAACCTTGGAAGGACTTGGCACAATGCATAGAGTCTTGGGTAGGCTCAAGTAGGAGGAAGATATTCTTCCAATATCAGTATTACCAACTCTTAGCAACCATCTTGCACTGAGAGAAGATGTTTCAAGACTGGATAATGTCACCATCATGGTGCAAGAAGACCACTCCATGGTTTGGGAGAACCAGAAGATGCTTCCACGTAGGGAGGAATCTTCCACTTATGGTAGAGGATGGTGGTTACTCATGCATACATTGGAGAAACTTAGAAGGTTTTGGATGGGTGATAGCTCCCCATGGAAGGCTAACCTCCAAAAGCATCAACCTTTACTTGAGTAGGAGCAGCTATAGGAGGAGCAGCAGAGGTGGGATAGAAGCATCCTAGATATGACTTTGGCATGGGAGATTTCAAAGTAGAGGAAAACAACATGACATGTGCTTTACATTGTAGAGCAGCAAGGCTATCATTATGGATTATAGATCCTTATTGGAGATCCCAACTGTTGGTGGAATATGCTAAGGATCTCTTCTCATGCAGGATACTTGATGGCCAGTTGTTAGATGGGAGATATGGAGTGAGAGATGGGGCATCTATTGTCATAATATGATCTTCTTGACTATAGCTTATAAGCTCAAGGAGAACCTTCTATGTGCAACATATGAGGTTTTTCTCTCCGGCCACACTGATTTCATGAGAGCATACCCTACTATCATGGAGAGATTCACTTGGAAAGGCTTCAAAGAGGAGATGCACCATCATATTAGGATATGCATGGGTTTTTTGGAGATTGGGGAGAGGCACGAATTCTTGGAAGAGTTGTCACATCCATGTCCTTATCCGATGTGAATGAGGGGAGACCCATATATGAGCCACTTCACTACCTTGCTCAAAGTATATGGTAAGGATTATTTTTTTGTGCATAATGATATACTAGAAGAGTACCTACATTCCTTTAATGTTCATGTACAACTCATTGCTATAAAAGGGGTCACTCTTTCTTATAGACTTCATGGTCCACTTCGGGCCATAAGTAGTGATGATGATGGCCACTCCTTAAGATTTTTTGGGGAGATGGTACCTTATACAGGGTGTGCTAAATTTACACCACACATCATTCACCTTCTCTAGGTATGTCAGAGGATTGTGGCAAGAAGCAAGTGGTTGGGAAACCACTCATCATACGATATTCAAAGGCAGTTAGGAGTGATACTGTGTTGGTTCCACTTGTCGGACTATTATTCTCCTCCAGTATTCATATGAGAGCAAGTGTATCCTTGGTTTTGATCCCATATATAGATGATGTTTTTGTCATTATTGTTGGCATGAATGGAGGGATGGTAAATGGATTGGAATTTCCCATTGGGAATGATATTACCCACACTTCTTATGCCTCCTGCTTCAGGGATAACATGGGCCAACATATGTTTTTTGTAGTAGATCTCTTGTTTCCTTATGGGGTGGGACATTTTGTTGATTTGAGCATTTTGGAGGAGCATCTCAGGGATTGATTTATTGGAGGACACTTGGTTCATAGAGGGAGCTCATCATTGGGAGGTGTCAAAAGGGGAGGAGGAGAATTTTTGCAGCACTCACCTTTATAGTTTCTTGAGGACAAGCAAAATTTTGGAGGGGAGGACTGTGATATTCCCAATTAGCTTTTAGCTAGTTGGAATATTACTTTTTTTTTTTTTCTTCTTAGTTAGAAGAATAAGAGGGTAGGGAGACCCATAAATCTCCTTAGTTTGAATAAAATGACTCCTAATGTGAATAAGGAGCATAAAAGTGGGTAGATAAAGCACCCTTAGGTGTGAATAGGAGATGAAGCATGTGGATGGAGTCAAGTTTGACCAAATCAACAGTGTTGGTATGGAGGGAGTGGATAATCAATGAGAGACGACGCAGTTTTGGAGGAGGAATCTTTGCATCAAAGAAGAATATTTAATGACTGGGGCCAGGGGTGAGGAAGCTCACCAAGCATATAAGGAAGGGGATGGCATTCATGGAAAAAATGTTTATTATTATTATGTTCTGAGTATATTATAAATTCTTTCTCTCTTCAGCTATTTAGCGGAGATTGTTGTGTTGTTTATCACAAGGGTGTTCCCAAGAAAGAATCCCATCCTTATCCTTGGGGGACTTCGAGTTCCCACTCAAGAGAGGTTATTGAGTTTCATTTCCACATTCATATAGCTTCATCTTTCTTCTACAGCACAATTTCTTCTAGGGTTGTGCTGTGTTGCAGGGTAGAAGTAGTGAGGTTTTGACAGGGCCACTTTCTGTGTTTGTTTTTCAATGGAGGAAGCATTATTTCCACCAAAAGGCCAGCAAGGGAGTTCCTTGAGCATTATTGCAGCATTTGGCACCAGGCTAAGTCCTTACCATCCCCTATAGCACAGTTTCAGTCATAGATTGCGCTATTTCAGAGAGAAATTGCAGGGGTGGTTTTAGTACATCATTTGGGGAGTTAGATTATGGTGACGAGATCAACCTTTCACTTGGAGAATCTATTTGGAGGAGGCTAAATTCTCTCTACATCAGTTTAGCCACCTCTTCCAACTATCCAGTTGTAGGGACTCTTTAGCCCTAGGGCTGTATTTCACCATTTGTATTTTGTGTATTTTCCGGAAACCCTTTCTGGGATGTCTTCGAAAAGTGTATGAGGGCCTTTATCTTCATTGCTAGCATATTTTGAGCATTGTATTACCATATCCATATATTTATATTTTCCTGATGCAGTTATACTCATTGGGACTATGCTGTATTAGTTCTTCGGAATTTTGTTTAGCAACTATATTACATATTTTGGTGCTTTTTACCATTGGAGGCTTCTCTTGCCTAGCTTAAGGAATTTATTCTCCAAGATATTATACTTATTTGTTGTCATTATACTTAATATAATGGATCAATTATTCGCTCCTATTTGATGTATTGATATTTACTGCTATTTTCCATTATTGTGTTCAATATTGTTGCTTTTTCTATTTTGGAATATTGCAATGGCCTTTAAGTGAAAAACATACAAATCAAAATATACATCGGATGGAATTATGGAAGGAAAATCCCAATAGGATATAGGATGACTTTCAACTAGTTCTAGATCTGCAAAATTTATTTCTGAAGTTAAAGCTGAATTAAATAAATTTTCCATATTAGAATTTTCTTTTGTGTACTCTTCTTATGAAATTCTCTAAAAGATACAGGTCTTCTTCCTAGTTCCATTTTTATATAAGAAGTTTTAGAATATACCCAGTTGAACAAGACATTATTGGCTTTGATATTATAGCATAATGTTTATGATTCGTTTACCCCATTAATCTTTTATTAGAGATGTGATTTTCATTTGTTTAGTTTTGATGATAGGTTAAATCTAATTGATTTGAGAAATATTTTCCAACTTGACCCATATTCAATTGATGTGAGATTAAAATATATATTTAAAATAGATGGTTTATTTATAGTTTATATATGAATTGTAAAAAGTATTTATACATTTGTAATTTTTTAAGTAATAAATAACAATATAATAATGATTTGCACATTTCCGTGGTAGGAACCATGATTTATTTTTCTCTCTAAGATTTAGAAATTGAGCCTACCCAAAATTAATCAAATTTTCTAACTAATAGAATTGAAATTAAATTTCTTTAACTAATAATAATATATTTTTTGATTATATGTTATTTAATTATAATTTTTTAAGTAATAAATAGAAAAAAAATAATGATTTGCAAATTTTGGTGGTAGGAAGCAAGATTTATTTTTTCTTTTTACTTAGATTTAGATATTGACCCTAGTTAAACTTAATCAAATTTTTTAACTAATGAAATTGAAATTGAGATTATTTAAATAATAATAAAATATTTTTTTCATTATGTCTTAAGGTGTTATTCTTTGAAACCAACTCCCCTAATTTCCACTATGTACAACTTTGAAATGTTGGATTAAATGTTAGACGATTGAAGATCTATGTGTCCTGAGATTGATAACTAGAAAAAATAATTAACATACCTTAATCATTAGAGAAAAATACATACAAGCCTTCCTTCATGTGAAGTCTAAATCCTTGAATCCTCCAAACTCGCAAAGCTTTAGGAGAGGTAGAGGCCAAATATCCCGAGCGACAGGTTCCACACCTCGAGTGTGTTGCGAGAAGTACACAAGATATAGCATTGGGAGAACTCGACGTCCAATATCACGAATTCTTCTTCGACTACCAAAACAATGCACAAGAGGGTGGGTGGGCTTCTCCACCTTGGACCTGGGCTTCTCCACTTGGGACCTCCTTTCCTCCTACTCATGGAGGCTCTCCGCCAGCTACATGTAGGCCAGGCTAATGGGAGTCACAAAGGTATCATCTGCCCATGTACAAGTTTGTGAAGGGGAGAAAAAATGACACGATTACCCTTCACGAATCATGGATCCATAAAGGGTTGTGTTGACCATCCTACGGTTCATATTGATTCACAAGTACCCATTGGTTCACCCAAATTCACAAGTACCCATCACAAATGGCGGATAAAAACAAATGAATTTTCTGACCATCCCACAATTCATCCTGGTTCACAAATACAATTTACAAATGACAAATGAGACTAGGTTTTTTCTAACAATATTATATCCATCATCTTTGGTTCAAGAAATATTGTTTCAGTAGGTAATAAAATAATAGAAACTAGAACAAGAAATTATGACAACCATTCTTTGCCGACAATAACCTCTAGGAATTCTTCAATATTCTTATGGGAAAATCCGCCTTCCATCATTTCCTCCCTTGATAATGTCTTCCACCGCAGAGTGTTTTCTGTTAGGTAAATGACAACATCAGTTTCCATAATCATCTTCATAAATTTCACGACTTCCTCCTTCCTCACTACTATGTCTGCCAATATTTTATGTAATATTAATCCCACCTTCCATTTCTCTGCGATGTATTTGTAAGAACCGCCAAAACAGGGACACCCAGGGTGAGGGTGAGGATTTTCAGCATCGATTTCCATCCATAGTGCATCATGCATCATAAATTTAGCTACAGAGGCATGAAAGAACCCATCAATCTGAGAAAACCAATGGAAAACTAGCCTTTTCTCGCAAGTTTCATCCGATAAATGCTATGGCAACTATTCTTCACTTTTGGGTGGATGAATAACCCATATGAAAGAGTATCCACTCGGCTTCAACCCAAGGGCTATTTCATGAATTTTTTCTTTTGAAAAAACCCTAAAGCTTCCAAAGGACACATGCACAATGCTTGTAGATTCCTTCGTATTCAACCAATCCATGCACTCTGCGACTTTCCAAAAATTCCCACCATACTTTGTGTCTCTGGGATTCTTTCCATCCAAGAAATATTAGGGTAAAAGCAGACCAATACGCGAATCAGAGCTATACTTTTCACTAAGTTTATTTCTTTTCATTCAATCTCCTAAAACTAATTTTCATAAAAAATGAGATCAAGTTGTCTCCTTTATATAGTGGATTATGCCTCTAAATTAGGCTGACTTGGTGGATGAGACCTAAATTACCTAATTTCTAGAAGAAATTAATTTTTTGTCTTGATAGATAAATCCCAAGAAGGTTCTTTTACATGATCATAAGGACAAGGACTCTTGAAATAAACCCTAGAAGCCTACAATTGAGGCTTTGACCTAAAAAGGATTGCCCAAGCATGAAACCCATGCTTTAATAAGTCAATTTATTTTACAATAAAATTTATTTTTCTTTATTTTTACAAATACATTAAATTATGACTCAAATACAATTATCAATACCAACACTAGCTACATTTTTCAACAATCCCTCTTAACTAGTGATGTATTTACGATTACACATATACAAAGGTACAAGGAAGATCTAAAAATGATATGGTATTTGAAGAGTCACAACACACATAGTGTTATATATTAGATGCTTGACAAGGGTACTCTAATTGGGTGGGACTAAGGTGTACTCAATGTATGGACCTTTGCATATGCATATAGATATGCAAGTACATATATAGAAGTTGAATTTCATAATACGCTTACAATTTTTCATATGTTTGATTTGTGTATATGCACGCTTCCATATATTTATGCATATATCGAATATATGCATATACAGAAGCCATATTCCTTATATATACGCTCCCATATCTATGTGTATATATGTGAATGATGTGCACATATAGAAGTTACACATATATGGAAGCCATCTTCCATATATGTACACTTACATATATACATGCATAACAAAAGCTACACATATAAAAAAACCATATTTTGTATATGTGCACCTTATTGTATGCCCCCCCCACCCCCCACACACACAGATATATATAAGTCATGACTTTTTTATATGCACATAGATATGGAAACATGCATATTCAAAAGATGGATTTTGTATACTCACAAGTTTTGTATATTCGCAACTTCTATACATGCATATACAGAGGATGTCTTCCATATAAATGTGTAGCTTACATTTTTTTTCCACACCCTAAGTGAAGAAATGAATCTCTAAAAACAACCTTAGCTTAAACACACTAAATTCCTCACAAGGGCCACAAGATAATTTATAGTTCAGGTTAGGAACACAAGATAATCTATGTTCATGTATCAAAAGTTACACATATAAGGAAATAATATTTTTTATATGCATGCTTCCATATATATGTTCATATACATAAATCATCTTTTGTATATGCGCATATATGTGGATGTGATGAGTTTTGTATATGCCCAACTTCTATATATGGACATAGGTCTGGAGGCATGTATATATGGAAAATGTATTATATATATATATATATACAAAAGTTGCACATATATCGAAAATGAGTTCCATATATATGTACATGTATAGAAGTTGCACATAGACGAAATCCATATTTCGTATATGCACGATTCCATATATATTTACATATATAAAAGTTGTGCATATACATAAAACACTTCCATATATATGTGCATATAAAATATGAACATATATGGAACTCGTCTTCTGTATATGACAACTTCTATATATGCACATATATATGGAACTCATTTTCCATATATGCGCAACTTTTGTAAATATATATATATATATATATATATATATATATATATATATATATATATAATCCATTTTCCATATATGCACACTTTCATATCTATGTGCATGTACAGAAGTCAGGCATATACAAAATTCATCATTTCCACATATATGTGCATATACATAATATTTTTTTTGTATATGTGCAACTTCTCTATATGAACGTATGTATGGAACTGTGCATATATGGAAGATGCTTTCTGTATATTCGTAACTTCTATATATGCACAAATTTTGTATATACACATATATTATCTTGTGGTCCTAATGTGTACTATAAATTATCTTGTGTCCCTTGTGAGGAATTTAGTGTGTTTAAGTTAAGGTTGTTTTTAGAGAGTCATTTATTTACTTAGGGTGTGCAAAAAAAATGTAAGATTAACATTTATATGAAATTAATCTTCCGTATATGCATGCTTCCATATGTATGTGGATGTATAGAATTTGTGCATATACAAAATTTGAGAATATACACAATCCATCTTCCATATATGCATGTTTCCATATGTATTTACATATAAAGAAGAGATCGCTTACATATATATATATATATGTGTGTGTGTGTGTGTGTGTGTGTGTGTGTGTGTATACAAAATATGAATTTTGTATATGCATAGATATTTTATATGCATGTATATATGGAAGTTTGCATATATGTAATATGGTTTCTCTATATGCATAACTTCTGTGTATGCACATTTTCCATATATTCACATAGATATGAAAACATAAATATATAGAAGATGGCTTCCACATATGCACAACTTATTTATATGCACAAAGATATGGAATCCTGCATATACAAAAATAGGACGTATGGAGAAGTCTAAATTCATTTATGAAAGTCGACTTCTATATATGGTATTGCATATCTATATGCATATACAAAGGTTGACACATGGAATATTGTTTTTATATAGATATAGAATCTATCTTTCACATATGTGCATATACATAAGATGACTTCTATATATGCATTTATATATAGAAGCATCCATATGCGGAATGGCTTCCATATGTGCGCAACTTATGTATATGCGCTTAGATATGGAAGCATAAATATATGGAGGATGGCTTCCATCTATGCACAACTTCTGTATATGAGCATAGATATAGAAGCTTTCATATGTGTAGATCAGACATATGTAGATGTCCAAGTGTATTTATGAAATTCAACTTCTATATATGTATCTGAATATATTTATCCTCTTTTGTATATGCACAATTCCTTATATATGTGCCTATATAGAAGTTGTGCATATACAGAACATGGGTTCTGTATATATGAATATTTTGTATGCACTTATATATGGAAGCATGCATATATGGAGTATGAATTTCATATATGGAGTATGACTTGGATACAGGTTCAAGAATAGGCCTCCCCATCCTTTCACATTTACCTACATATGGGAGTAGTTAAGGTGATCCATGTGAAATCTCTATTAGCCTCGACCCGAGAGGGAGGAAAATATCGATGGTGAACTCTCCATTAGCCTCGACCTGAGCGGGAGGCAAAGATCGATGACGAACTATGGAAAACATTGTATGCAATCATGTATAGTCTCGTATCATTGCGTGTTATTGGTATTTTGTAAGCACGAGTAGGAAGCGCCAAAGGTTCATTGTTTGGGAAAGGTTGTGACCCCATCGCTAGCGCTCCCTCCCCAGCCTTTGGGTTGTAAATTGATATTTTTATCCTTTGGCGTATGTCATTCAAAGTCTTCGTGAGCAAAAAAAATGTGGCTTCTGGAGGTTCATGCTATTCATTTGTTTTGGTGTGTGTGGGAGGATCCTTCTCTTTGTTATTGGTACTATATGAGCTAGAGAAGGAATCATCGAAGGCTCATGTTTGGGAAAGGTAGCGACCCTAATGGTGATTCTCCATCCTCGACTTATGGGTTTGTAATTTGATTACTTTCTTCTTTGGTGTGTGAGATTTAGAGTATGTGTGCGAGTGGAGCATGGCTTCCATATGTTCAAGATATTTAGTGGTCTCGGTGTGTGTGGGAGGATTCTTCTCTGTGTTTTTTAGAAAAATGGATTGCCCCCTGCACATCTCCTCGCTGAGATTTTCTAAAATTTTGAGGTCTCTGCATCAGGGGTCATTGGGGAAAGGCTTTTGGGAAGGTTTTTTTATTTTCATCAAGTGACAAAGGGAGGGTGGTGGAGTATGGGCTCAGCCCCATCCCGTTGGATGGAACTTGTGGATCTGGTTGTGTCGAGTCTTATCGACAAGGGAAGGGTGAAACTTGGATGCCATAGTGTCCATTTTTATCCACACCAATTGTGTTTCTCAAGCCAACATTGGTTTTGTAAGAATGCACCCAGGTCTATGTCATGATCAATCCTCCTCCCTAGTGAATCCCAGCTCTGCTGAACAGGGGGATCGAGAGTCTTAATTACAAACGATCATAATGGAAGTGGAGAAAACCAAGGAGGGCCAAGGTGGAAATATCACTGGGTGTTTGAGGTGGGCAATGTTTGGAGTATGTGACGATCATGGTTGTGGTGGCTGAGTGGCTAGGTGTGGGGGTCGCACACCACATATTCAACAATGGGCCGGGGCGAGGAGAGGTGGCCGCACGGGCCAATGAGGGAATGAAAGGTGTGTGGTGCATGGTTCGAGGTAAGTTAGTCATTATTGTATGGATAATTGCAGGGAATTGATCCAATCACTGCTAGAGCGGCTGGAAACAACAGACAATATCCATCGGGAAGAACATGTTGAAATCAAAGCTACTTTGAACAAAATGCACTACTATCAGTTCCATGTCCAAGGACGCATTGTGGTGATCTGGTTAGGACATAACCTACTAACTGATTAGGTAGAGAATATGGAGTCTTGTATGACTCACTTTGAAGAGCATGTCCAATGCTCTCTCTTCTGTTTGCCTCCTCCTAGAACACCCCCGAAAAACCCAACTTCAATTACGTCAGACGACTAGCATGGTTACATGTGTTATCCTTGTTTTATGTGTTTTATGGTGTTTTTGGCCTCCTAGGTTGTGGAAAGTGTCTTTAGTTTCCTTTTTGTGCCTTTATCACCAGCTACTTACGGTAGTTAGAAAACCTAGTTGAGGTGAGACTACCTGCGTTTTGCTAATGATATACTTATTTTTTGATGAATGAATATATAACTCACTTACAAAAAAAATTAATTTCTTTATTTCTTTATTTTTAATGTCTTTGAAAAATAATAATAATGATAATGTTAGTTTAATTTTAAGATGGTGGCTAAATTAGATATTAAATTAATATATGATATTTTTTCATATAAATTTTATAAAGGTATATATATTTTAATCCTCTTTGTACTTTAACCTATAACATTTTACCATAGAAACACATACTCATAAAATTGGTTTTATATATATTTTAGATTTCTCTCCTTTATATGTATACTTTGTTAATATGAAATTGAGATTTATAATTCCTCCATTCCACATACAAAACAAATATATGTAAAATAAACAATTCAATAATGTGAAACCTTTCCAAACTATAAATGAATATCATATACTTAGTAGGTACTCTTTCAAATCAAGAGTGAGGAGCGTTTACTTATTGTGTTAAATTAAAAATGGGGTAAATGTTTACTTACTCATCATTAAATAAAATTAAAGCATATTATCAAAATTATTAACAATGTTAACGTTCAAGTGATGGAAAAATTATCACATAAATTAAATAACTCACTTTCATTTAAACTAGATATTTCAATTTAAAAAAAAAATATTATAATTTATTTATTTATTTTTGTAAGTCGAAGTTTTTTCATTAATCAAAAATCATATACAAATATGTAAAAATTCATGTGGTCTCGGCCCGACCAAGTTTATTGACCAATGTTATTACCATGCTACATACAAAAATAAAAATTCCCAACGGAGAGATCCACAACCTTATGGACCTTACATACCATATAAAAAAAGAACTAGAAAGACATTGGTTACCATAATCAATCATGAGAAGTGATTGAAGAAGGATTATATAGCCCCATTCCTAGAAGAGGGGGAGGAAACTATAGGAAGTTGACATATTGTTGCTCAAAGTGAGAAAACCGAGCTTCCAGCTTTTCGATCTTCTTAGTCAATGGATTCTACCCACATCATACAACCAATATTATTTCATGGACATGGCATTGAAAATAAAGGATTCTCTCCAGGTTGGCCATAAATTCCTCATGTTCCTCCCTCTGGACCGTATCATGAGATTCCAACATGGCTATTACAGATTGGACCATCGCCTCGAGCATCGTTGTTTTCCCAAAACTCTTACAGGATGCACGTCCAACTAACCCCACACCACCCGAATTGAATTTTCCACCCCTGTGTGCTCTAGAATCGGCCACAACCCATTACCCTACACCCGCCACTTGATCCATAGCTGCTCTGATCTAGGATCCTGCTACCCTTTCCAACCATAGCACTAGTCGAAGACCTTCACCCACCATGTGGTCCATGGCCCCTATGCCCAAAGTCACACATAATTCTGACACCTTGGCTACTATTATCACCATCTGCTCTCATAGTGCCACCACAAACTCCATCTTACAGAATTGAACCTTGCCCAAGACAAGACACTTCTGAATTCACCTGAACAGGGGCATGCAGGCAACATGGACTTACCTTCATGCTAGTGGGCATGTCAAAAATCAAACCTGTGAGGCTAATCCAATCCACACAAAGGACCACCTAATCAAACCCAACACCACACACACAGAAAATAAGCAGAACAATCAACCACCCTCCACTAGAAACCCAAAATTGTATAAAACAAGTAGAGAAGGCAAGATAAACTAGCGCCACTGGTCACCTCGACCCAAAATCACCACAAAACAATCACAAATACAAGATAGAACTTATAGACAACCCCTTTCTTGTAAAATCAAGAAGGATACCTCTGAAATGCACACAAGAAGAACTCAAAGTTCAGGCTCCAAGAAACCTGACCAACGCCAAAGTGACTGGGCTTCATCAAAGAGAATTCTTCTATCAACGACCCTTGGAAGGAAAATCCATGAAATGCGTATGCCAGAGAGCCAAAAAAACATCACCACTAAAACCTCAGCCTCAGAAAAACCACCACCACTAGAAGCCCAGGTGCCACTTATAAAAGCAACAAGAAGAAATAGAATTTTAGGCTCCAAAAAACTCAATCGGCACAAAGGCCACTGGGCTTCACAGAAGGGAATTATTCTATCAGTGTCCCTAGGAAGGAAAGGCTAGGATATGTGTATGCAAGAGAGCCAAAAAAACACCATCACTAAAACCTTCGTCCAAGAAAAACCACCACCACTAGAGGCTCGGGTGCCACTAATAAAATAAATAGAGACCTTACATAGAAAAAAGAAGAACCACCACCTAGAATTCCAAATATATAATCCACATAGGCCCAAAACATCAATGCCGAGAACCAGTCAGATATTCAAACAACATACCCTCAGACTAAGGAATGAAAGGGAAAGTTTCACCCAAATAAATAGGGAAAGATTTGATACCTTATTTTTCCCACAGGAGGATCGATTAACATAATACCACGATCGTACCCACACGGTCGTTAGAAATGAGAACACAGGTAAACTTGTATCCCTCATTGAGCCAAGAAATGCCCAAACTACTCCATGCACCATACTAACAACCATAACATTGAAGACATTGATCCTCGATATGGTCTTATTCCTTTGCGCACAAGTGAAGGAAGATATTTCACAAATTCAAATTTAGATTAATTAACCATATCATGATTAAAAGGTTTACTTCCTATCCTCCTCCACTCATACCTTATTGCAAATGTCATTCTTCACATGACGCATGGTTCCAAGTGTTTGACACCCTCATCAGGGATAATTATTTTAGTTTATAAATATAATTACTTCTTAATTTATTTATAAAAAAGTTTCCAGATAATCAAATTCACTTTTAATTAGCATTTTTTTATTTCACATTTAAATCTGTATATTAATAAAAACTTCATAACCTTACTCTTTAAAGTTATATTACATATTTAAATTACCAAGAAATAAGAAATAAATATTCATTTCTAAAATCAAATATAAATAGGCAAGCTCATGCAATATATCAATTACAAAAGTCATAAAAACATTTACAAGAAAAGAGTTCTTATTTTATTAAAATATAATGAATTATCTTAATCTTGAAACTAGGAAAGGTACAAGGGTTTTACATAGGTTGATTCTAATACATATAACATGCAGTCGAATGTTTATTTATATATCATAAATAAAAGCTAAATATATTCATTTTTAGGATGTGGTTATAGAGAGTCATGTTCAAAATCCATGATACCTATGATGTAGCGGGGAACGGACACCTTAAATTAAATTTGATTTAAACAAGCCATTTTCTCCATGAAATTTTACATTATTCTTGATTCTATCATATTAATAAATATGATCAAATTTACATTCAATTATGTATTTTTATATATTTCCTTTAGGTGTGTAAGGGATTTTCTTAGGTAGAATTATATAAAATGTTTAATTGAAAAATTAAATGGGCTTAATTTTTATTTTTTTTCAACTAATTTACAGCTATATCATAACCTAACCTCTTTTTAATATAAAATAAAATATCTAAATTTTTGGTCAAGTTTGTATATAAATTCCAGCTTTGGGGATTCGTAGGATAACTCCAACAAAAAATTTATTTAACAAATTATGATAAATTCCCACCTTAAATATGTAGGACAAATGCCGTGATGTAACCTCCAAGTCTACATGTTTAATATGTAGGATGTTCCATATACATGTATCACATAGAATACATCCCTTCTATGTTACGTTCCATAAAGAGAAAGTTTGGATAAGCCTCTCTTACTGTGTGTTCTTACTAATGCTCGTAGCACTGAAGGTGACTCAGTGCTCAAAGAGTAGAGAATGATATGAGATTCAACTAATTTCATAAATGATGTGCAATTAAATATTCTTTATATGAACATATCTTCCATATATACTCAATTTCCATGTATTAACAGCTTGTGTATGCACAAATTCCGTATATGCACATATATGGAAGTTGCATCTATAAAAAAAATATGCACATATACAAAATATGTGCATATATCGAATAGTTGCAATACAGAAGATGCGCATATATAAAATTTGTATGACTTCCTTATATGCACATCTTTCGTATATGTGCATATATTTCATGTATGCATAACTATTTTATATGTGCATATCTTCATATATGCACAGTTTCAATATATGCACAAATTTTGGATACATGTGTATATTCTATATATGTGCATATCTTTAGTATATGCACAACTTTCTTATATGTTTATTTATTCCATAAATGCACATACATGTGGACAACTTTAACCTTTGTATATACACAACTTCTATAAATGTGCATATATTTTGTATGTGCACAACTTCTATATGTACACATATATGAAAGTTGCACACATATGGAAGATATGCACATAATATATGAAAGATATGTGATATAGAAGATATACATATAAAGAAGTTTTATGACTTCCATATATGTTCATGTATTCCACATATGTGCATGTTTTTCATATTCACATATCTTCTATATATGCATATATATGGAATCTTCACATATATAGAGGATGCACATATATGGAATATATAAGCATATACGGAAGTTGTGCATATACATAAGATGTGTGCATATAAAGAAGTTGTTCATATATGGAAGGTATCGTATATGCATATTAAGGAAGTTGTACATTTTTTTTGTATATGTGCATATATGGAAGATATGCGCATATAAAAAATTTGTGTAGAAATTTAGCCTCTGTATAGAAATAGATTCCATATATGTGCATGTTATGTATATGCACATATATTTCGTTTTTATATATGCACATCTTCTATATATGTGCATATATTTAGTATATGTGAAAAGATATCTTTAGTATATACACATATACAAAAATTGTCCATAATTATGGGAATTGTGCCTATACAGTGGCTAACGTTGCGCATAAATTATGTATAAGTGCATCTTCCACATATGTGCAACTTCTATATATGTGCATCTATTGCATATGCGCAACTTCCATATATGTGCATATATAGAAGTTGTGCATATACAAAAGTTATGCACAAATTCAACCTCTATATATATGTAGCCTCCATATATGTACAACTTCAACCTCTGTATATATGCAGAATTTTCACATTCTATAGATGACTCTTCGTCCTCCACTTTTCATTACATTTTTGATATATTGAAATTACATAGTCCACAAATGATGTGGAAAATGAGACTCATATACATATTGACATGAAACCTTGACAAGACATTACATGACATTGATGACATGGATTGCATGACGATATGACAATATCAAGTAATTCTTTATGTTGTTTTCTTCTTCAAATATTGTACATGTTCTTCTTACTCCATAAGGCTTGAAGGTAGAGAGTCTTCAATGTGATTTTGATCTCTATTTTTTGTCGCAATTGGGTGTCCCTTTCTCTTGTCTGATTGATCAACTTTTTTTTGCAGCTACAACGGTGTATTATAGCAGGGTTTCCTTCTTCATCTCCTCTGTCATCATCTTTTCATAATATGATATAGCACATGCAACCAAAATACATTCATAACAAGAATAAATCGGCCCGATAAAGCCCTAGTGTAACATGCTTCATGACAACCATTAACTGAACTAGAAATAAGTGATAGGCTGAGAGACTAGCTCAAGGATTGTGCAGTTGCATATATGAAGAGGTTAGTGGCTAGGAATAAGCCTTCAGACTGCGCAATGCATAGTTCAGGTTGGACAGGGTAAGAGAACTATGTAGTTTAGGGGCTTAGGGATCCATGATGGAGGCTTGAGGCTTGAGGATCCCATTGCGTAGTTATTAAGGGACAATGGCCAATTACTTGTGTAGTTCAAGAGGTCAAGGTTGAGGCTTGTTACATGAGACTGCATAGTGCACAAGAGAAGGTGATTGAAAGGTAGGGACCATGTAGTTTTGGAGCTCAAGGGTTAGGGATGAGCACTGAGACTACACAATGCGCGGTTTTGGAAGGCATGATCCAAGAAGAAATGTGTGAGATTGAGGGATATTACACATTGTGGAGTTCAAAAAGGCTAATTGAGATCAGGTTGCTTGGGAATGTACTTTTCCAGATTTGGCTGTGTGTGATCGGTAAAGATAAAGTGAACAAAAAACACTTGAGCCTGATCACACACTTATAATAGTTGATGACACAACATTGTTCATTGAGAATACATGAACAACATACTTTCCTCAATGCAATGACATTGCGACAACCTTCCCCAAGTGTGACACTATAGGTATAGGTAAACTTTGAAATGACAATGACGTATATAGAGAGTTTGAAGTTTTGCACAAATTATGTACATGTGCAACTTCTATATATGCACATATATGGAAATTTTATATATACAATAGATGTAGATATACAGAAGTTACGCATATACATAATTTATGCACAACTTCAGCCACTGTATATGCACAATATCCATATATATGCGCCTATACTAAAGATTTTTTTTTGTATATACTAAAGATATACGCATATACAAAAAATGTGCTTATATGGAAGCTAAATATATGTGCATATATGGAAGTTATGCCTATACAAAGGCTAAAGTTCTACAAAACTTCCGTATATGTGCACATATTTTTATATGTCCATCTTCCGTATATGCACAACTTCTTTATATGCACATATCTTCTATATATGTGCAACTTCAATACATGCACATATCTTCTATATATGTGCAACTTTTGTATATGAACATATACGGAAGTTTCACATATACAAAAATAATGTGCAACTTCCTTAATATGCATATGCGACAACCTCTATATATGCACAACTTCTATATATGCACACATATTTGTTAAATGCGCAACTTTTGTATATGCATAAAGCTTCCATATATGCATATCTTCCATATATGCGCAACTTATGTGTATGCACATATATAGAAGATATGAACATATATGTATAATATGTGCATATGAAAAAGCTACGCATATATGCAAGACATGTGCATAAACGAAAGATGTGCATATACGAAAGTCACACAACTTCTATATACTCACATATTTTGTATCACATATATTTTGTATATGCGCATATCTTCCATATATGCGTAAATTTTGTATATATGTATATACAGAAGTTTTTCACATATAGAAGATATACAAATATACAGAAGTTGTTTTATATGGAGGTTGATGTTATGCACATGTATGTGCATATACAAAAGTTGTGCATATACAAAATTTTAACATATATGAATGTTGTGTATATACGGAAGTGTTACATATAGGAAAGATATGTGCATATACGAAATTTGTTCATATATGAAAGATATGTAAATATATGAAACATGTGCATATAAGGAAGTCACACAATTTTTTTATATGTGCATCTCTTGTATCACATATATTCCATATATGCACAGCTTATATATATGCGCATATGCTTTGTATAGGTGCAACTTCCATATATGTGCATATACGGAAGTTGTGCATACAGAAGTTGTGCATACACAAAAATTGCATATATATATGGAAGATATGTGCATATATGGAAGATATACACATATACAAATATTGTGCATATATGAAATATTTACTTTCACATCGTGTATGAAATTAGTTGAGTCACATATCTGTCTCTACTTTTTGAACACTCAATCGCTTTCAATGCTAGGGGCATTACTAAGAACACACGATAAGAGAGGCCTATCAAAACTTTCCCTTTGTGACTCTTAACATAGAAGGAATGTCTTCCATGTGTGACATGTAGATGAAACATCCTACATATTAACCATGTGGATGTGGTGTTGATATCATGAAATTGATTAAGAGTCTTATGCAATACGTGTTTGTTCAGGGAATAAAAAAGGCTTACTTGGTCCTAGGTGATGGTCATCATGTTGTAATCCAATTCCAAATTGGAGTGATTTGCTCACTATACATATAAGAATGAAGTGAAATGGCGAGAAGAATTATCTCTTTCAAATTACACCTCACCAATATCAAGTAATAGACATATGAATGAAAAATACTTCAATGCACATTACTAATAATTTCCAATGGAAAATATTACCATGAACATTACAAATGCACTGCCATGATGAATGTGTATATGTTGGTCTAGTAATAAAATGTCATACATTGAAGAATGATATGACACCCTTGTTCAACTGCATATTTGGCTTTCCTACACTTAATTTCAAGAAAGGTTTTATGAATAAAAACAAGTTGAAAATGATTGAAAAAACATAGCTCGTAATAAATCAAAACAACTAAATAACAGTAATCAAATTAAGACCTTTTAAATTGAACATTTAACGTTGCAATTTACTAATTTTATAATAATCTTAGCATAGTTTGTAGAAAATAACATTAACCAAGAAATCAATTTTAACTTAGTGTTACAATATTTTTCCATTTTCAAAATGTAATTTATTTTATATTTGATTAATAACGTAAATGTGAGATGTCAAATCCTAAAAATCCGTGCATTCCAAAATCATTATAATTGCTATTCAATTGTCAATTAATAACTCTAATACAAATTCAATTCACATAAACAAATATAACTATGAAGTTTTCAGTTACCTGAAATAGTGACTATAATCTGAGATTACATTCCAACCTTATATTCCACGAATACAAAACCGAAAATAAATATATATATATATATATATATATATATATATATATAATCAAAATATAACAAAATATATATATATATATAATTACGTGCTTGATCTTGTCGGTAGTTACATGGTTGTCTCACAGATTAATCCATGCGTGTACAGTGAATGACTCATTAAATCAGTTATTATAAAATTCAATATTCAAAAATAAAATATAAAACAAAATTGAGTTATATTAATAGTTTTCATAATTTTAAATATGTATTTGAATTATTTTTACATTAAAATTTATTTATAATTATGTTCTTAATGTAAAAATAATAATTCTGGTTTATAGCTTGCACATGGTTTTCGATCTATGGTTTTGGACTCATGACTTTGGTTACACATGGTATTGTCTTTATAGTATTTTTTTTTAAACAATTTAAATATAAGATATTTTTCACAAAATAAATATAATGGAAAATAATAATTAGGATTTATAGGTTTCACATGGTTTCAGTTTTACATGGTACTTTTCTTGTTTTTTTGCATAGACTATATCAATAAAGGATGACTATCACAAACAAAAAAAAGATAGTGAAATGTAGATGACATTGGAATGGAGCGGAAGTTTGATGTATATTGTATTATTAATAAAAAAAATTGTTGATCTTTTTTCATGGTTTTCCATGTAAAATTTGTGTTCTTTTAGTAAATTATTACTGATTTAAGATTTATTTTAATTTATTTATTGATTGGTGTTCAAAATAAACAATATTGAGAACATTTCTAAACATGGTTCCAGTTTCACAATTTTTTTAAATATATTTATCTTTTGGCTTTTTAGATAATTAAATAGTTTGAATTTATCTATTTAAAGCTGATATAAAATCGTGTTTTGTTTTGTTTTTTTGTGGTAATGCTTAATAGAGACATTGAATTATTTTATTTATAGCTTATTCCAAAATAATTTCTAGTTATATATATATATATATATATATATTAAATATTACATATCAACTTTATATCAAACATAAAAATAAAATAAACATTTCTTTGGTATTTAACTTGAGATGGAAAAAATAAAGGAATTCAATCACCACTAACAAAGGTGAGTTCTAGCAAAGGTTTACTAATGGGGAGAGAGGCCTATTCACTTAGACTATGAGAGAGGAGGCCAAGGCTAGGGGAACCAACCACAGAAATATTGAACTTGTCCTAAAAACCATAGGAAGAAAAACTACCCATGAAAGAATGATGACCTGAGATTATACAACACATATTGATAGTATTATATAAATCAATATTATTTTATATAACTAATTATATATATTTCTATTAAAAATTATATATATATATATATATATATATATATAATTTTTAAAACATATGAATTATTATTAAATTAGTAAATTATTATTATTATGAATTATTATTATAAATTAGTAAATTATTACTGATTTAAGATTTATTTTAATTTATTTATTGATTGGTGTTCAAAATAAACAATATTGAGAACATTTCTAAACATGGTTCCAGTTTCACTATTTTTTTAAATACATTTATCTTTTGGTTTTTTAGATAATTAAATAGTTTGAATTTATCTATTTAAAGTTGATATAAAATTTTGTTTTGTTTTTTTTTTTTTTGTAGTAATGCTTAATAGAAACATTGAATTATTTTATTTATAACTTATTCCAAAATAATTTTTAGTTATTAATATATATATATATATATATATATATATATATATATATATATATATATTACATATCAACTTTATATCAAACATAAAAATAAAATAAACATTTATTTGGTATTTAACTTGAGATGGAAAAAAGAGAGTTCAATCACCACTAACAAAGGTGAGTTCTAGCAAAGGTTTACTAATCGGGAGAGAGGCCTATTCACTTAGACTATGAGAGAGGAGGCCAAGGCTAGGGGAACCAACCACAGAAATATTGAACTTGTCGTAAAAACCATAGGAAGAAAAAATACCCATGAAAGAATGATGGCCTGAGATTATACAACACATATTGATAGTATTATATAAATCAATATTATTTTATATAACTAATTAATTTATATCATATTTCATTTAGATATGAAGTGATCACAATCGTTATATATATTTCTATTAAAATTTATATATATATATAATTTAAAACATATGAATTATTATTTATATTTTAATATTTATTAGAAAAGGTTGAGTGATGTTGCTTGGTGTTTACTAGTTTTTTTAATTTTTTATTAGTTTTTTATTTTTTTAAATTTAACATGTATAAAGTAAAGATATTTTGTATTTGTTTTCACATCATGTTATATTTTACTTATTGAATATTTATATCCTCTCTCTTTAATGTACAAATATGTTCATGATGGTGTTGTGTTGAGAGTAATTAAAATGAAATTGTATTTGATCATTTCTACTTCTCAATTATTCTCATTGTTAATATGTATTCTATGATTTATTTATTTATACTTTTTGTCACATAAGGATTTGGACATACAAAGAATATTTGTCTCATGAAAATAGAAAGGTTTTTAACTTAAAATACATAGAAAAAGGATACAAATAGTTTGAGTAAAACTAAGACAAGGAACTAGAAAAAGTATATAATAATTTTTAAAATTGATAATCCAGCTAAGAATAACATCAAGGATACATAGACCAACTTAATCTATACAACTAAATTGATAGATCGAAATGATTATATTCTTGGGATTAGAATGAACTAAAACCTTAAGCACCACACTATCTATCACAATGGCTAGTGTACTAATCCTTCTACTTTGAAAAATTTAAACAAAATATAAATAATGAACAAACATTGTTAAACATAAATGTGATAGAAACAAGGTTATACAAAGTAGCTTCCTTCTTCATATGCCCATAAATCAGAAAATAAATTCTAATTTTCTAGAAGAAATAGTAGGGAGACAAAAGGATAAGGTACCAAATGCAAATTACAAGTCTCAAAAACATAAACACTCTCACCAATTCCCTCCTTATTTATAGCCCTTGCATAATCAATCCATAATTGCAATTGATTTCCATTCTTATACCCCTACAATAATTACTCCTACAAATTTGGCACAAATGTTTACTAAATATTTTAGCCACTACAAATTTGGCACAAATGTTTACTAAATATTTTAGTCAAATCCAAGAGAAGGTGTCCAATGTAAAAAGGGTTGACAACCATCCTCAAAACCCTCCTCTAAAACTAATATGATATAGGATCCTATACAAACATTAATTACTAAAATGATGCATGTGATCAACCATTAAAGAATGTTATATATGATATTTTACTCATATTTTTATGAATTCACATCAGTTTAAAAAGGTGACTAATTTAATTTATTTCTCTAATGTCTTCATTATAATTGAGAAATCTCCTAAAAAAAATTAATATCCTAAAATACAAACTCCAAATTAATATTAAATTGTGTCATATACTATGATATTCTAATAAATATATTCTAATAACAATGAATGGAAAATAAATCAATATACTATACTATGTGAATATATTTTATTTATCTTTTTAAAATTAAAATTAATATATATATATATATATATATATATATATATATATATATATATATATATATATATACATAATTAGGTTATGTAATATTAAATACAAATTAATATATTTAAATTCTATATTTTAATATATAAATTACATTAAATAAATCTACAATAGAATATATATTTATATTATATATATATATATATATATATATATAGATATAGATATAGATATATATATGCCTCGATTCTCCTATAAAATTATTTTAGGTCATTTAACGTTGTTTACCTATACTTACAGTCGAATCTTATGGAAACTGACTTCGTAGGTTTCCATCACGTTCAAGGTAAGGCAAGGTCTTGTAATTTCATCCATTATTGCTCTTCCCTTCTTCAAGAGGAATCATATCTATTTGGACATGGTGATTTTTAATTAAGATATATATTTTTTTTTAACTATGGTAAATCAAATACTTTCTGAAATGTTCTTGACGATTCAATTACAAAGAACTGAAACACACATTATGTAGAGCATTCAATCTTCACAAGGACAAAAATGTGTAATTTTAGAACTTGGAACATCCATTATACATATTACATACCATTCGTCCCACAAAAATCCATTTTGAAAGTTACTTTAATTAAAAAAATATAGTGATGAAATAGGACACTCCTACTTAGCAAACAATATTTCTCCTCAATCTTCCATTTTTTGCACAACGACAACTTACAACACTAAATTCAAAATCCTTCCGCCAATAACGGAGATAATTTCACTTGCTATCTAAGCTTTACTGAAGGCTTTCCGCCTAGAGATTAAGAGAAATCTAAGGAAATGAAAACCTATATACAACAATGAATATTTATATTTTAGTAGCATTTGACATTCCAATCAATCATTCTTTATGCCATGCTTAAAGGAATTTATTATTTTCTCAATACCTGGTATCTGTGTGTTCGGCACTGTAAGAGAAGTTTAAGCTCCATCATGAGGATATGCTTATTACCAAATAAGTACTTTAACTGCATATAGACATGATTGCAGGTTTGAAAATAAGAAGAAACTGGAAACCTCCTCAGAAAGAAAACTCCCTATCCATTAAAAAAAAACTTGTTGGGAAGGAAAACTCCTATTCCTTAAAATACACTCAATGGAATCAGACACCAACCTAGATTTGAGCTGGATACCGCACTTTTTAAAGTTAAAATAGAGTTTGCACAAGCAAATAGTTGGATAATAGCTCTCGGTTAAACTCCATCAGGTCCGGGATAAAATTTGAGTTCCTTGCTCGAAAAAATAGTAAGAATGAATAAGTCAGTTAGCAAAATAAAGTTGCCATGAAATATATATGGAACACAGAAACAATTTCCATGAAATACGTATGGAACGCAGAAAAAACATGTAAACTCTTACCATAACAACTGTTGTCCTAAAATAACAATAGTGTTGTCCTAAAATAACAATAGAGTCGTATCGTATTAATTTTCTTTGTATTCCACCACTCCATCAGCATTGTCCATCTTTGTAGAATTGCAAAAGCACACAACATTCTAAAAATTTGCTTCAACTTGATCATCCATAATTTTCGGTTAGTTGGACCCCCTGATTGGGTTGTCAACTGGCGAGGCTAGAGACACGTCACCCTGATTAGATGTGGATGTGGGTATGTGGTGAAGGCACGCAGTGGCATTTGTGTAAGGTTGGGGATGATGTGCAGATGACTCCATCATCATTTAATTATGATAGCATTAAAGCATAATGTAGAACAACATGATGAGTGAGGTGGGTTGTCAGGGAGGAGTCAAGATGTATGCCACCATGTTAGATGGGAGAGGGTTTTTAACAAGTTTTTGTTCATTGTTTGCAATTTTATTATTCTCTTCATGTTCGTCATTCTCTACATGTTTGGTTAGTGCCGCGAGCAGTATCCCTGTGAACAGACCTTACGATGTCGTAGGGGCTTCACAACCTGCAACATTGAATTTGTATGTCTCCAATTCTCCATACGCCATAGCGATGAAACGAGTATTTACATACTTCTCTATCCGAAGAAAGCTTCTAGTTTTCCTTGATTTTATTTATATGGTTCGTTAATCTGTAATTTGCTGCATGAATTTGGTTAGCAATATTATGAATAATGAAGACGATGCAGGCCATATGAGTCGACACGCTCTGGTAGGAGTTCTGGTAGGTTTAAATAGGAAGGTTTTCAATTGGTTTATGTTTGGGTATAATACATCTTGCATGTTTAGTTTGCTTCCGTCGTGGAGATGTATGGACCTATCGGCTTTTTGAATGGATACGAATGTGCCCTATTTTAATTTTTATGTTAGCCATTTTGGGTACCCTATTCCTCTCTCGCCCTCCAATTTCCAACACCATATGTGGAAAGTTGCGTGCATGGCTTCTAATGATGTTAATGTTAGGGGTGCATCAGTTCATGGTGGGAATATGAGTTTGCGGTGTGAGTCGGTCAGTGATGTAGCCAATGTCACCTATTATTTTTTAACTACTTTCTTTAAGTGTCATATTGTCATTACTTTTGTAAGGGGTGCCTGGGTCATAGGTAAAGAGGGAAATTGGAATATGGGTGGTAATGTTATAGTTTGGGTGTTGTCTCTCGCCTTTGGGTCTACCCTCGCTTATGGGATGACTTATGTTCTGAAACCAGCTCCAAAAAGAGAAGAAAAGAGATATCAAAGCCTTAGAAATAAGTCACTTTGAGGGGGAAACCTCCAATACATTACATGAATGAACAATTCTTGTATGATTCAAATTACAAAACCTCCATTCTATATATAGGAGTCCATGGGGCCACAATGTAATCCTAGTCGACCTAACAATAATAATTTAAGGGCACAATAATAACAATATGGGGGTTACAAGGGTACAATAATATCAATAAGGGGGTTACACTAGCAACAATAAGCGACTATAATAGTAATATTGGGACCTAACATGCCCCTCTCATTCAAAAAAGTGTTGTCCTCAATGCTTGAGTAGTTCTAGGTGCTTCTGTATAAAATTCTCATCCTCCCATGTAGAATCTTCAGTGGGTAAGTCCTTCCACTTGATGAGATGCTATGAAATTGATCAATTTTGTAACTATCGAGTTCTTGTTTCCGTGACCGCTTCAGGTTCCAATATGATTTTTCCTTCCTCATCAAGTTCTGGCAATTTGTTTGAACCGGAAAATTTTCACCTATAACCTTCCTTAAGCATGAAACATGGAAAGTTGGATGAACTCGTGAAGAAGCAAGAAGCTCCAATTTGTATGCCATAGTACCAATATTTTGCAACACCTTGTAAGGACCATAGTACTTTTGCAATAATTTATTATCCTTCTTAGCTTGCTTGAGGGACATTTGGTTGTATGGTTGTAGCTTTAAAAACACCCTATCTCCTACATCAAAACTTCTCTCCCTATGATGTTTATCTGCTTGTTGTTTCGTTCGATTTTGTGCCAAATTCAAGTGTCCTTTAATAGTTGGAGAACTTCTTGTTGATGCTTGATGCGATCTTCCACTGCTTGAACCTTCAAATTTTCTCTTAAATATGATGTGATCGATGGTGGATGATATCCATAAAGTGCCATAAATGGGGTCATTTTTGCTGCAGTATGGAAGGAAGTGTTATACCACCATTCGGCTAGAGGTAACCACTTGACCCATTGTGTTTGTTTATTAGATACAAAACAACGAAGATATCCTTCCAAACATTTATTTACTATCTTAGTTTGACCATCGGATTGAGGATGATAAGATGAGCTATCAGCTAACTGAGTACCCAAATAAGAAAATAACTTCATTCAAAAATTTCCAGTACAAAAGGCATCTTTGTCACTCACAATAACCCTTGGGTTTCCATGTAGCTTTTGAATTATGTCCATAAATGTAGTAACAAATGTACTTGCTTTAAATGGATGAGATAATGCACAAAAGTGTGCATACCTGGTAATTCTATCAACTACCACTATGATGACACTCTTTCCTTCGGACTTAGGTAAACCTGTGATAAAATCCATTGAAATATCCTCCCAATGTTGACTTGGAATGGATAAAGGTTGTAGAAGACCCAGGGTCTTAATTGTCTCAACTTTATTCTGCTGGAAAACCAAACATTCTGCCACAAACTTTTGAATATCAGATTTAAGGCCATCCCAAAAAAAAAAATTCTTCACCCTATGGTAAGTTTTTAAAAATCCTGAGTGTCCTCCTAAAGGAGAAGTGTAAAATTCCAAAAGAATATTTTGTTTTAGTTGGGAATTCTTACAAAGATATAAGCGATCTTTGTACCATAAGGAATCATTTTTTCAACTACATGTATCAGATGCACTAGGATCTTGCTGCAACTTTTGAATGAGTGTCCACACTTCTTCATCCTTCTTCCATTCATCTCTTGCTTCAGTTATCCAATCTAATTGGATAATAGAAATGACGCAAAGAAATGCTTCCACCTCTTCATTATTTCTTAACAGTGCATCTGCAACAACATTTTCTTCGCTTTTCTATATATTATTTCAAAGTCATAACCTAACATCTTTGTGACCCATTTTGTTTCTCTTCTGAAGATAGTCTTTGTTCCAAAAAGTGTTTAAGACTATCATGATCAATTTTTACCTTGAAGTGTCTTCCCATTAGGTAAGTTCTCCATTTCTTTAGTGCATGCAGTATTTCTAACATTTCCTTCTCATAGATAGGTTTTTGTAAATACTTTCCTTTGATTGGATGACTTTAAAAAGCAATGGGTCTTCCTTATTGCCTTAAAATAGCACCAATTCCATTTCCTAAGGCATCAAATTCCACAATAAAGGTTTTTGTGAAGTTTGGCGTAGCTAAGACTAGTGCTAGGCACATTGCCTCTTTAAGATGTTCAAAGTCTCTAGTTGCTTTAGGAGTCCATGAAAATGCATCTTTCTTCAATTATGTTGTTAGAGGTGCTTCTATTCTCCCATAATTCTTAAAAAACTTTCGATAATACCCTGTTAACCTGAGAAATCCTCGCAACTGCTTTATGGTTGTGGGGACTTTCCATTCCTTAATGGCTTTAATTTTGTTAGGGTCTACCTTAACACCCTCATGAGATACAATATGACCCATATATTCCACCCCTTGTACTCCAAAGAAAAATTTGGATGTTTTTGCATATAATTGTTTCTCCTGTAATAGTTTGAGCACCCTGTCAACATGTTGAACATGATCCTTCCAAGACCTGATGTAGATTAGTATATCATCAAAAAATACTAGCACAAATTTTCTAAGTAAGGGTTTGAAAATGGAATTCATCAACCATTGAAATGTAGAAGGTGCATTGGTAAGGCCAAAAGGCATGACCAAAAATTCATAATGACCCTCATGAGTTCAAATGTTGTTTTCTAATAATATTCTCTACCTTCATTCTCACTCACATGATACCCCTAACGAAGATCCAATTCTAAGAAAATAAATTGCTCCATGTAATTCATCCAATAATTCATCAATCATAACAATGGGAAATTTATCTTTAATAGTGAGCTTATTTAGCTCCCTATAATCCGTAAAACATGCTTTACGATCCATCCCCATTGTACCAATACTACGCTGTGAGCAGAATGAACTTCACTAGGTTGAATTATGCATGCCTCTAACATTACATGCCTCTAACATTTCCGCAATCATACGCTCAATTTCGCCTCTTCGGGACATAAGGATATCTATAAGGCCTGATAAGTTCTGAGGAAATCCCCTCGAATCAAATGAATAGCATGATCATGATCACGAATAGGTGGGAGCTGGAGTTTCAAAAACCTTGGAATGATTGTCCAAGACTTTTTGGAGATCTACAAAAATAGATGATTTTGATGTTGGAACTTCTAGTGAGCATAATTTTGAAATTATGCCTCGTTGTTATTTATTTAGAAGCTTTTTCATGACATTAAAGCTTATTATATTTCCCAGCTTCCCTGCAATACCCCGTAATTCGACTTCCTTTCCTTCTGAAAAAAAAATTCAAGAAACGTTCTTGAAAATTAAAAGCTACCATCCCCAAAGATTGTAACCATTGTACTCCTAGTACAACATCAGCACCTCCCATAGGAATGGAAAGCATTGGACTATTCAATACATATTCCCCCCTTGTTACACCATTTTTTGGTCATATAACCTATTATTATTAGATGGACCCAAGTACACCATGTAAGACCAATTTTACCCTAAGTAAAATTTCTTTCACTATGTAAAATAACTTAATAAAACACATTTATTAAGTTGTTTATGGTCTAAATAGGAAACCCTACAAATAAATATTAAACAAAACTATATTTGTTTGATTTTCCTTATGGAATAATTAATTAAACAATAATTTAATTATTATTCCGGGTCATATTTAACCCAAAACAAGGAAATTAATTAGATAAATCCTTATTTATCTTATTATTTTCTAGGAATAATTATCTAAACCT
The DNA here is from genome assembly GCA_034641835.2 of Pinus albicaulis. Taxonomy (NCBI): domain Eukaryota; kingdom Viridiplantae; phylum Streptophyta; class Pinopsida; order Pinales; family Pinaceae; genus Pinus; species Pinus albicaulis. Next base: position 211,089,070 of record CM076583.1, on the reverse strand, counting down.
TATTTAAATAACATTAATTTTGCTACCAATTAAATATATATATCACAAATAATAATATCAAATACTTTTCCCCTCCAACAAATATAATAAAATATTCCATAAAAGGTGGATCTAGATTTGGTTAATATTATTTTAATCATGTACCAAGATCTAGAATGATCCAATATTTTGTTATAAATAGAAGGGCTTTTCCTACCATTCTTCACCTTTTGTTGCGTATTAGATCACTCTGGGTCTATACTCTTGGTCTGACTTTGAGCCATTATCATTATCATATTTTCCATTGTTTGCTTTTTGAGCTCCCTTTGAGTTCTACGTTTGTCTGGGCTTTCTACACTAACAAGAGAGAGAAATTCTAGATCTAAAGTGCTGAGGACTTTCAAGAACCCATCCCGTTGAGGAGAATTGAAAACACCTTTCTTGTTTTCCTCCCAAGTGCCCTTAATATAAAATTCTTTAAAAAATATTATTCTTGTTTTTTCTATTGGATGCATGGAGAAAAACCTTACTTTTGTTTCTTAATGTCTTTTTATGCATAGATCTGGATTTTTGCAGCATTTGTCTTGATCAACTAACTGCATATTTGAAGATATTAGCGACCATATTTTGTTGTGAGGGCTATAAGTTATGCGTAGCTAAATTGGTCTTTTTTCTTACACTTCGACGAAAGATTCATACTAACACCCATGCTTAGCTTGATATTATGACATTTTCTAGAGCAATTTATAGTTCCTCGATTTGCAACCATCACTTGACATTCTCGTGCTGGGTATAGGAAACAATTCAATTCCTTGGATACCTTACAATGAATAAAATTATGGGTACTACCTGAATCAATCAACACTATTACCTTTTTCTTCTTGATATGTCCTTCTATCTTGAGAGTTTGAGGAGTGGTAATTCACTTAGTCTATTCATGAAGTCGAGACTTATTTCTTCCTCTTCTTGGGTTGGTTCCTAGTGTATATACTCTTCCTATTTATTTTCTTTTTCCTCTTCACAATCTATGTAAAATAATTTCTTCTCGGCACACTTATGACCTTTAGCGTATTTTCTATCACAACTGTAGAAAAGCCCTTTTTATCTTTTTTCTTCCAATTGTTGTGGTGTCAACCTTGTAGGTTGTGGAAATCTAGGAGTAGCAACAATTCCCTCTTTATAGAAGTGATTGGTAGGCTTCCTTGTCGCCATAATTTTAGATTAAATTTTCTTGCCAACACGAATGCCTTCTCGATGAATCGGGTTTCCAAACTTCAGGCTTTGTATGTTGGATGTTATCCTTTAAAGTACCTATGAAGAGATCAATCTTGTGTTCCTCTGGAATATCAGTTACCCTTATATTCAATTTTTGGAAGTCCTCAATGTGCTCCCCCATTAAACCCTTTTGTTTCAGATTTATCAATTGGCTAAAGAAGGTGTTGCTCTTTGTATCCTCATAATGTGCTATCATTTCCTCCATAAAAGTTGACCAAGTGAATTTTTTTTTCGGGAGAAAAGCCATCGATACCATAAAAATGTATTTTGTTCTAAATATAAAGTTGCGATGCATACCTTTTGTTTGTTTTTCACATTATGGAGGTCAAAATAGTGCTCCATCTGTAGTATCCATGTTACAGGATCCTTTCCATCAAACTTCCTCATATCCATTTTTGGAATATTGTGGTTATTCCCACCAACATTAGATTTTATGAAATCACAATTAACATTTATTTTATTCTCATCATGAGTTACCTCTACTATATTTTCACCATTAGGAAACATTTCTTGTATCAACTTTGTCAAACCTTCCATGTCTTCTTTTATATCATTCTTCATGTTTTCCATTTTCTCATCGATATTAGCTTCCATGTCATCCATCTTAGATTCCATGCCATCTTCCATGCCATCTATCTTAGATTCCATGCCATTCTTCAAACCATCCATCTTATATTCTATGCCTTTCTTCAAACCATCCATCTTAGTTTCCACGCCTTTCTTCAAAACTTCCATGTCATTTTTTGTTGCTCTTTGCGAGAGAGAAATTTGTTGCACTTGCTCTTGTAATTTTGATATGTCATGTTGCCATTCTTCATCTTCATGAGTCATAGTAGAGCTTTCTAAAGGCTTAATGGGTGTTGAATTCTTTTTAGGGACCATTTTAGAATCCAATACTGATATATATTCTACAATATGCCCTTGGAATCAATTCATCTTGACTCTTCAAACAAGACTTATGCAATTTGGAAAAAAAAATACACACCTTTTACTTGCTTTTCAGGAGCTCGATATTGAAATTGAATTATCTCTATAATTGCAGATCCTCCATATCTGAAATTCAGCCCTATAGTAGCCCTCTGAGGCTTCTTTCAAATGCCACAGGTCTGATCTGATTTGGATTCAATTTTGGACTGGATCAATAGAGCGAAATTGTACGACTTGCAACGTGTCATCGTTTCATCCTTTGGCTCTTAAATTGATAGACCAAAAACTAAATTCCTTTTACTTGCGGCCACTTTTTACAGCATTCCAATCCGAAGCTCAGAGAGAGAGATATGAATATTTTCCCACGATCACCTCTTTGAGATAAAATTCAGAAGCCTCAAAAAGCCCTAACTTCCACAGATCATATCTTTGAAAATATTGCGAACCAATATCTGAAATTTTGCAATGATGTTCCCCAGGATTTTGGCCTCGCACTCTAAAAATTTCAGCTTCTGAACCTTTGTAGAAAAAAAATTATTACAAAAATACCACGATGACTAGTTTAGGTTAAACTGAGGAGCCCGCAAAATGACCTAACTTGCACAGATCATATCTCTGAAAATATTGCGAACCAAGCTCTGAATTTTTGTGACGATGTTCCTCAGGATCTTGGCTTCGCACTCTAAAAACTTCAAATTCTGAACCTTGGTAGAAAGAATTTATAGCGTGTTATTGCCTAAATCTACCTCAGGCTGAAGGAAGGCAGAGCCCAGGGTAACATCAAACCACGCTTAATCTGGTAGAGAGCCCTACCAGATCAGGAGAAGGCTCTCTCCGGGTCAATCTCAGCAAAAATAATCAATGAGGCTTGAGATGACATGAAATAAAAGCTAATTTTAGGCTAGGTATATATGTAAAAGGGTTTGATTTGATTTTGGGGTTTTTTGTTGGAATCAAAGTGAAAGGCAAATTTTGGGTCCTGGAAATGATCAGTTTCGCAGAGGGCTGAATGGGGTAAGGAAGGAAATTGTTTTGATGCTTCGAAATTGAATGAAATTGATAGCTCAAACCGGGGAGGAGTTGAAGAGGGCAAGAGGCATTCAAGAATCCTCTTCTGACAGTTGAAAATATGGAAAATTAAACAAAACTCAAGGCAGAGCACTGCAAATCTAATGAATTCCACCTTTAATACTTGTTTGTTTAACTTAAGAAGAAATGAGAAGGAAGATGATACACGTGAAACTTCAGTAAACTTATAATCACAGAGAGAAACACACCATCAAAACATAGAGACACATGGATCCCAAAGAGTGCTGCAAACCCTGGTCTATTTCCTTTGCCAAAATGTAGAGATGAAATGTACAATGAAGCTCAAAGCAATCCCAAGTGTCCAACCCTGAAAATGACTGAGAAAATACAAGATATAAACAAGCCTAACTCATCCCCATGCCTCTAGGGCTTGCAATCACTAGTTTAGGAGCTGTTTCAAAAAGATCTAAATGAAGAACTGCAAAATAGGTAGTGGAACAGCTTGCCTCTATAAGATAGGAAACTGATTCATTCAGTTAGAATTCACTTTTTGGTGAATGAATCTACTTACATGAGTAAAAATGTGCCAAAATTACATCAAAGTCATGAAATTACATCAAGTTACATCAAGATCTATACATATGAAGATAAAAAAGTCAAACTGGCCAAAACTAGGCAAAAAACTGAGTTACTGAGTGAAAACTAGGCCAAATTTCCCAATGCGCCGCGCCTGAAATCTCTATGCGTCGTGCCACTTTGAGGTTGATTTTGAGGGCCTTACCAGAGTCCAAATTGAGTGCAGAATAGCTCTTTCGAAATCTCTACCTGTCTAATTTCCAACCCAAGTGGAATTTCTAAATCTGGTTTCCATTTTCCCCTCCAAAACTCAAATCGCCCAACACTGCTTCCTGTGTGTCCAAAAAGTGGCAGAAATGCCACTTTTAAGGTGTTTTTCACCCTTCAGGCAACCCAAAACTTGTCAAAATCCTTAGGTAATGGGTAGGCATGCATAACTTTTGATAACAAATCCATAAATACAAATTTTTCTTCAATAGGAGCTGCCAGTTATAAGCACGCGTCAAGTGGCACGACGCGTCGGGCAGGAAAATCTGTGTAAAGGCCAAAAAATTCAAAATTGAATAAAAGTTTCCCAAATTTCTCAAAATTTGGGCTGAATGTCCACCATCAAGCACTATGCTGAGACAAATAAGCTTCGGCCAAAATTTGGAGCCTATCATGCCTTTTGCGATGCTTTAGTGCCCTCCTTAGCTTTGCCTTCAGAATTTTGAATCGCGCTTTACAAACATGATTTCGCGCCCAATAATGGTTCTCCATGTGCCTCAACATATTATTTTTCCTGTTTTCCTTCTCCAACAGCTTCTCAAGATGAATATTGACCCTCTCAAGCCAATTCTCTCTATCATCCTCAATCTCTCGCTCAATAGATGTCATCTCGGTCTGGCTTCTTTGGGCAGCTTGCCGGTTCTCACAGATGTTTTGCAACTCCATGATGGTTTGCTGATCTTCCAACTGTTTGTTTCGTTGCTCTAGGTAATTTATGATCCATTGGGATCTTTGCAACATGACGATCAATGTGTCTATCTCCGCCTTCTGCTCCTGAATAGTCTCTCTCAACTTTGAGCTTGGAGAGCTCAAATCCTCATCAATCAGTATGAAACCTGTGTCTTGGCCACCTGAAGGCCCCTCATCCTGCATAGGCCTCTTACCTCTATCCTATACATGTACATGTGTTGTTGATGATGGAAGCGAGACCCCTTCCACCCCAGGTGGAGATAATACTCGTCAGGCCGCTACAAATAATCCTCTAGTGCCTCTCTCATAAGTGACATACATCGGCACAGTAGTTTCTGTCTCCTGACCTCCATGCTGATATGAAGGTTCACCTGCATCATGAACAACCTCCGAAGGAGCCTGAGGAGCTATGAAGAAATAATTGGAAATGAAATCTTCCCATGAAATACCCTGCAAGCCAAGCTGATGCACAACCACTATCTTGATGAGTGCATAGTGATAAATATTGTTGTACTGCTGCTCGGGAGTTTTCCTCTGCACGAGAGCGGTCATTCTCTCGACGTTCCGGCACATGAAATAAGGGATGTTCATCATCCTCACCTTGGTTAAATGCATAAATAACCTGATATGATAGGCATAGAGGCGTGAAAACCAGCCCTCACAACTAAAATATCTGATAATGAGTTTCATCAGAGGCGCATAGGAATCCTTTAGGAACCGGAATGGGAACACTCTGCTGAGTTGTCTCACAAAGCTAGGCCTGATATATGGTTCATAATGCACTCTGTCCACTTGTTGTCTTTTGTTCCACTATTCTCCCACATTTGGTATTCTGGTTGCTTGACAGATTGTTTCCGGTGTCAAAGTGAAAGTTACACTGGCAAGAGTTACTTGACCATCATGTAAATGTAATACAAAGAAACGAACCAACTCCTTATGATAATGGATCCTAGCAATCATTTCACAAAACTGATAGCATGACTACTCTCGAAAACATGCCATGGCAAGTGGGCAAGCCTGCAATTCAGCCAATGAGGTGGGCTCTTGTCTCACATGTCTACCACTTTTATGAGGCCTTCTCAGTGCATGTATCTTAGTGGTGGTATCACTATCTCGGTCATACGATGCATCAGTGTTTGTCTACATGGTGTTCAAGGTTGATGCAAGGTCTATATTGAATTAGATAGATGAAAATTTTATTTTTTGGTGCTTTTTTCTAGTGTCAAATGTATGGTAGTAGGGGAGGGACTGTAGAGAAATAGGGAAGTGAGGACAATGAGGCCTTAATCAAGTGATATTTTAAGTGTAAGGACAGCTACTTGACTTCTTGGGAAAATTTGGGGTTCGAGAAATTTTACAAGTGAAATGGTAAATGGGAATGATAGGAAATGAGATGACTTTAGGGATAGGGAAATAGGCTTAGGAATGAGTGACTTGGGACATAAGGTGAACAATGAAATGGACTGTTGTGTCGATATAAACAATGAGGAGTGGAAAAAACAAGGTGATGGGAATAGAATGATTGACACCAAAACAAGTTTCAAAACCCTATGGAGGGACTTCTCAATCAAGATAATAGGGTTTAGCTTTTGTACTCAAATTTTCATAACCAATCTCATAATCAACACCAAGGACAAGTTATGAGCAATAGAGGAGTGGCTTTGACTTAATCGAACATGGAGCAACCGAGCAAATTTGATGTTGGAGAAGAATGGCAAAAAATTTTGTGTTTTGGCCCAATGCGTCGCGTAGTCAACCCAGCGTGTCGTGCCCTTCTAATGCGCCGTGCTAGAAAAATTTAACACACAGAGGGGTGGCCCTATGCACCACGCTCAACCTATGCATCGTGTCACTTGCCCAGTGCGCCGCGCTCAGCAATTTACCCACAGTTCGACCTCCCAACTTCTTCCTTTGCTCTTCCACAATTGTTTCTTGGCTCATTCGGTCTCTTCGCATGCAAATGGAGTTTTGAAACAATGAAAATATATTTTATGCCAAAGATTTTGATTTTTTATTTGAAAAACCCACTTTGTAATGTTACAAACTTTGACACTTTTTAAAAGAACTCTATTTTGTTTCCTTTCGCCTTTTGGACTGAATGATGAGTTTCTTATCTGTTTTGTAGGGATGGATGGCATGGAGTTTTGGCAAAGGCGACCAGGGCTACAAATGGAGCATTATTACAACTAAATAGTTTGAAAATTGTATTAGATTTATTACAAAAGGATAAAATAGACAAATTTTCTTCAAAACAGAGTTTTGAGGAAAAATCATTTTTTAACATATGATAATGAAATTTTTGCAGTGAAAACTTATTTCGAACCTCCCTCATGTGCCTGCTGACATTATTAGACATTCTGATGACCGGATTAACGAAACCCTAGACCTAATGAGACTAAAAACCTAATATGACTCTTTGCGGACTATAAGACCAGAAATGACTGTGAATGATTTTAATGAACAGATATAGGCCATCAGGTACAAGACATGAGGAATATGGGTGACAAGACCCTACCGTCAAATGATCCATGCTCCTAACGGAATGTAGCTGACTGAACTGAGTGAGACACCTAAAATGAAATGCAACAAGAGAAATTTTATCTCTGACGGAGGGATGAAGATACCGACTCTAACATTGGCTCCAATGGGGATGGTAGCTCCTTGAAGGTGCCAAGAACTACAGATTTCTGGGAGAGTAGGCAGTGCCTTCATCCATTGGGCTATGGAATCCATAACTTCGACAAACCAACACAAGACTCTTGACTCAATTTTATTGACTGAAAATGAAAATTGACTCAAACTGACTCAAATTTGAAACCAAAAATGACTGAAAGACGTGACTCGACAAACTAAAACCAAAGCTGAAATCAATCTTCATATTTATAGCCTTCACCTAGGGCCCCAAACTGAAGAAAAGATGACAGCCACACTTGCAATGAAACTGAAATAAACCGGTATGTATAGTGACAATGTAAAACAACAGAAAACATTTCAGAAATGATACCACTTGAGCAGTCGACCATTGACTGGCCCTCCTGGACAATCTTCCTCGTTCATCTCTTTCAGAAGAAAAGCATGCTGACCCCGATATGCAGCAATTTTGAAGGGTCATTTCCAGAGATTTTTGAACTTACCATGCTTACCTTTTTCCTCATTTCCTGCATCCCATTTCAGCACCACTTCTTCCAATTGAAATTTTTCCGCTTTTGCTTTTCTGTCATATATTTTCTTAATTCTCTCCTGCAGCTTGAACGTGTTTTGGAAAAATTCTTCTCTAGTCTGCTGCAAATGGATCATTTGATTTATTCTCCTTTGCATATGATCATCTTCACTGACAGCTTCCTGCAGAAGTTTGACCACTGGAACTACGAGAGAGGTAGGAAATACCGTGTCAACTTCATATACTAGCTCAAAGGGGGACATACCAATGGATTTCTTCTGACTCACTCGGTCAGCCCAAAGTGCATTGACCAACTTCTTATGACAACTTTTCTTGTTTATTTCCGGAAACTTTTTAATAATGTTGACTAAAGATTTGTTCGAAGACTGGGCCAGTTCGTTGCCTTGTGGATGATAAGCGGTTGAGTGTCCCAAAGTGATGTGATACTTGTTACAAAACTCAACCATTATTTTTTATTTGAAAGCTGCTGCATTATCAATAATTAACTTATTCGGGCAACCAAAGCGAGACAAAATATTATTCTCAAGAAACGAAATTATTACTGCATCTGTGGCTTGCCTAGTGGGAATTGCTTCAATCCATTTCGTGAAATAATCTGTTGCTGTGGGGATCCAATTATGCTGAGCTGAAGAAGCAGGATGAATTTCTCCAATGAAATCCAAACCCCACTGCTGAAAAGGAGAACTTAATTCAATGGGCTTAAGCGACAAAGGCTGCAATTTCTTCCTCCCTTCAAAAACCTGACATTCATGACAACCTTTAACAATTTTGTATACATCAACGAAAAGAGTCGGCCAATAATAACCTGCTCTCAAAATTTTGTTGGCCGTTTTTTTCCAGAAAAGGTGATCTCCACAATATCCTTTATGAAAATCCTCCGTCACTTGCTTTGCTTCTTCTTCCACCAAACAATTTAGCAAAACACCACCGGGATCTTTCCAATAGAGTTCATTGTTCAAAATACAAAACTTAGCAGCCTTCAATTTCAAAGTTCTACTTTTGTTTTTAGCCATGCCTGGTGGTGGTGACAAATTTTGGAGCACATATACAATATTTGAATACCAAGGAGAATGAACAAAGATTTCTGATACCTGAATTAGCGAGATTTCTTCGTTTTCCTCAGACATAGTAGCAATGAGATTAATGTCCAAGGCATGTAAATTTGACTCAGCCATTAGCTTAGCCAGCCCTTGTCCTTTGATAAGCTTTGTAGGGTTTATCTCCAAATCATACTCCAACAAGGCAGCAATCCATTTGCCTCGTCTCCCCTTCGGATATGTTTGCACTAAAACATCCTTAATAGCAGCATTAGGAACATAAGAAATAATGTGAGAATGCATAATATATACTCGAAAATATTTCAACGCTTTCACTAAAGCAAGAGCTTTATTTTCAATAACTTTATACTTTAAGGCTGCATCTCTTATGGTTCGGCTGAAAAAAGCAATTGGTTTTTCATGCTGATCTCTTTTATGCATCAATACTACTGCCATAGTATGTTCCGAGGCAAATGAAAACAAAAAAAAATCCTGAGTATAGTCCGGGCTGATCAAAATCAGAGCTAAAGAAAGAGCCAACTTCACTAAATTGCAAGACTTTACAGCCTCCTCAGTCCACTTCACTACGCTATCTTTCTTAAGCTTGTTTGTAATCTCCCTTAAATGTTCTGCAAGATTAGGCACAAAGCGGTGCAAGAAATTCATCTTACCATTGAATGATTGGATCTCCTTTTTGTTTCAGGGAATATCAATTTTCTGAATAGCTTATACTCGAGCTGGATCAATACGGATGCCATCCTTTGAGATAATATGATCAAGAAGCTTTCCCTCATCCATGGCAAACAAACTCTTCTTCGGATTGAGTGACACACCATACTTTCTACACCGCTAAAAAAAAATATTCAAATGGTAAAGGTGTTCTTCATCTGAATTAGAAAATATTGTCAAATCATCAAGATATACAACTAGAAAAACATCTTTCTCATTTTCAAATGCCATATCCATTGCTCGTTGAAAGGTCGCACCAGCATTCTTCAAACCGAAAGGCATTTTAGCATAATGGAAAGTTCCCCACAGAGTGGTGAACGTTGTTTTGTCTCTATCATCCTCATGAACCAAAATTTGGTTATAACCGGAGTAACCATCGAGTAGTGACATACGAGATGCTCCAACTACTCGCTAAAATATGTGATCCATTTTGGGTAGCGGATAATTATCTTTCGAAGAAACCTTATTCAGATTCCTAAAATCAATGAACAAACAAATATCACTTGTCTTCTTGCGTACGGGCACCAAATTAGAAATCCAATCTGAAAATCGTATAGGAACAATGATGCCAGCCTTGTACAATCGATTCACTTCCTTCTCAATTGAGGGTAGCAATTTCGGATTTATTCTTCTCAACTTCTGCCTGAAGGGTTTTTGATTTGGCTTGATCGGAATGGTGTGCTAAATTATGTTTGTATCATATGTCTTCAAATCTAAATAGTCCAAAGCAAATACATTAGCAAAAGATGACAAGAAACTGGTATACTTTTCTTTTACCTGTGGTGGCAATGCTTTGGAAAATTTCACCATCTTTGGATTCTCAGCTGATCCAAAGTTCACATCTTCAATTCCCTTTTCGGTTGGCTGCAAGGTTTGTTTTCGGGCCACGTCATCTTGATCAAAAATCTCTTCTAAAGGTATTATACCTTTAGGAATGACATTATCCTTCAGCTGCAATACTTCCATCTGATTTATTTGCACATCAGCCTCACCATCATCATGCTCTAAATCAATAGAATTGTCTTTGAATTTACCTTTATTTTGCAGAAATTCATCAATTTCTTCATCATCTTGAAACACTTGCCAATACCTTTGATTGTCCAGGACAGTCGGACGATGCTTCACATGAATTTCAAATTTGTTACTTGAGTTCATCGGAATTTTCAAATTACTTGCTACCTTTGCAAGTGCATCTACAATACCATTATGAATACGAGGGACACAAGTCAAAGTATAATCTCAAAACAATTTCAAGATATCAAGAACTGCATTTCGGTAAGCCCGCATTCGAGGATGCTTAGCTTGGTATTTACCTTTCACTTTCTTGATAACCAACTCAGAGTCGCCATACACTGCAATCCTCTTAGCATTCAATTTTCTAAGAATTTTCAGACCAGCAATTAAAGCTTCGTATTCAACCTCATTATTTGAAAAATCAAAAGCCAATTTATAAGAACCGACCCTTACATTACTTGGTACCTTGTTTGGGGCGAAAAAAGGGTTGCGTACCGAAATTCCAATTCCAAAACCATCACTTCCTACTGCACCATCAAAATCCATGGTCCATAAACCATCTTCATCCTCTTCCAAGTGCTGAAATTTTGTTTGCTCTGTTATTTCTGCTTGTTATCCATCAACATTTTGCTGCTGTTGGAAGGCTAATTGCTCAGCAGAGCTTTCAAGTTTTTTTCTTTCTTTCTTCAAAACCTCTCTGAAATTCTCGATTATTTCCAGAATGTCTTCTACTTCAAATAATTGGCTATTTACATCATTGAAACTATCTGAATACAAAACAAATGATTCTAAATCTGTATGTGCATAGTTGATTGGATGATTTATCGGTTTCTCCTTGCTAGTGATCATATACTTCATATTTTTCTCCCGATATAATTTCCTCATTTGACCAAACACAGGAATAGTAGCATAGGAGAAATCAAGCTTCAATGTCCCCTTTAGTTTTTCTCCCCAAGATCTGGGAAGAAGCATGCCAAATCTAGGAGGAATATCCGCCACAACCACATCCATCAAAACATTTTTAGTAGGAATCTTATCCAAGCTGACCACCAAATCTTTGATAAGCCCAATGCATCTTACTCTACTAGAATCAAAAGATTAAAGATCATGATACTTTCTAGTGATATCCAATCCCAATTTCTCCATGATTGGCCTCAGCATGAGATTATGAGATGCTCCAGAATCAAACATAGCATTATGTAACACAAAATCATGCAATCTAAGGTTGATATAAAAAGGAGGCACATCACTATCTAGAGACTCACCATCCAATGCTGGACCAAAAATCAACCCAGGTTGATCATCTTCCACATTCACCATATCAGACAATGGATCTAAATTCAAAATTTTTGACACCTGACCCTTATAGCTGATGTTCTTCATCATCTCAGTCAAAGTAATAGATACTTTTAACTTAGCAATTTCATTTTCTAGGTTAAAAACTGAAATTTTCTCTACCTCTTTAGTTGGAACATCCTTATTTTCAGTTTTCTCCTTTGATACAATTGGCTGATTGGATCTTTCATTTGCTGATTGGGATTTTCTAGTAGTGGGATCAGCTATCTCTTTTCCCTTCTTTTGCGCCACGGGTGAATCATTCTTTGATGCTGAAACTTCCTTTCTCTTTTGAATTGGATTAATAGGGACATCTATATTTCTGAGTGAATATTGTCGCTACTGGGCGGTCAAGGCATTCATGTATCCCCTCTGGTACTCATCCGACTCTTCTTCAAGAGTTGTCTCATTTGCCAAGATGAAATCCTCATCTTTTTGTATAGTTGAATTTTCTGCATACTCCTCATCTTCAGTGATAAAAGTTGGCATATCATCAGGTGTAAAGAAATGATTCTCTTCTCCTATTACATTCTCTTCATCATCTAATTCCGAACCAACAAAATTCTGATGTAAGGTTGTCTTCACTTGTTGTTGTAATGTCGGTTCTTGTGCTCGCTGCTCTCTTTGCTTGATTCTGAATTGCGGTTGATGTTGGCCACGGAAGTTGGGATTTCTGATCGGTGGTTCAGGCTTATCAAGGGTTAATATTTCAAACATTTTTTCCATTTTCCGAAGAATTTTATCTGATGTGGAAACCTCTTCCTTTATTGCTACTTTCTTTTCAGCTCTCATCCTAGCTCTCATGGCATTTAAATTAGCTTCAACACTGACATCAATTTTCTGCATATCTTCTAAAGTAGTCAGCCTTCTTTCTCTCAATTGATAGGCCATATCATGATCAAATCCATCTAGAAACTCAATCAAAGCTGGCCCCCTAGGTGGCTTTATATCATCAGGAATTGCATTGTAAACAGAATTGAATCTAATACAATAGTCTTGGACAGACTCACCAACATTTCGCTTGATATTATCATACTCCGAAAGGATTGAAAGAGGATCTTTCTGCACTTCCCATCAATCCAAGAATTGTCTCTGAAGATTAGCCAATGTAGCAATACTTCTGGGCGGCAAAGCTCTGAACCACTTTCTGACTTCTCCTCCAAAGGTTTGTACAAACAATCTCATAGTCACATTTTCCGCATCAATCTCATGAAGGTCAAAGAAATCTGCCATTCTATCCACATGTTTCTGAGCAGTGACACTTTGAGGAGTGCCATCAAACAATGGAATTTTACTTTGATAATCTGCGGGCATGTCATCTAAGTTCTGAGGCCACATAAGAGGTGCAAATCGGGTATCCATTTCTCTAGGTGGATTTACAACCGATCTTGGAGATATAGGAGGAGTCAGAGCAGTTGATGTATGAGGTGTATGAGGTGTGGATGGAGGCGAGACTACTGCATATTGTTGATCAGAAAGAGATGGTTGCACGAGAATGGTAGGAATGAAAGGAGGCTCGGTATGAATTTGTGAACTAGATGTAACTGCGGATGACCCAAGAGCTGCAGATGCAGACTCTATGAACTCAGGAATATTTGTTGCCACAATGGAATTATGAATATTCAAAATGTAACTGTCAATGGATCTATTAGCCTGTTCAATTTCAAGATATTTGATAAACTTTGGATTTATGATAGTAGAATTAATAACATTTTCAGACTTCATCTCAAACAACGACAACTCAAATTATTCATCAAACTCAAGATCTTCAAAGTATTCAAAAACAGCGGGACATGAATGAGATTTGAATGGAGGAATCACAGGACTTTCTCGATGAAGGATTCTCAAAATAAGATTGGGATATCCGTACACAGGAGGTGGATCGGGATCCGAATTTTCTCTAATATGTCGTCTGGAAGCCAGCGTGTTGAATTATTTTCAAAAATCAAAGGGACAAAACCAACTTGTTCAGCCTATCAAATTCTAAACTCATCATCCAAAAGTCTAGAATGATCTAATGTACTGGGGCAATTTACAAGTTAGATGTTACGTTTACAAACTAGACCGGAGATTGACTGAAACAACGTTTATCTACTTTCGCTAATGCAAAGAAAGAGCGTTTCGAAGGCTACCTGGCATAACTTCAGGCTCCGTATGTAGCTTATAAAATGAATAACACTAACAAGCAAACAATTTTGTTCCCTAGTATGGTGGCCACTATGTTATTTCCTAAATCTACCTCAGGCAGAAGGAAGGCAGAGTCTAGGGTAACATCAAACCACACTTAATCTGGTAGCTAGCCCTACCAGATCAGGAGAGGGCTCTCTCCGGGTCAATCTCAGCAAAAATAATCAATGAGGCTTGAGATGACTTGAAATAAAAGCTAATTTTAGGCTAGGTATATATGTAAAAGGGTTTGATTTGATTTTGGGGTTTTTTGTTGGAATCAAAGGGAAAGGCAAATTTTGGGTCCAGGAAACGATCAGTTTTGCAGAGGGTTGAATGGGGCAAGGAAGACAATTGTTTTGATGCTTCGAAATTGAATGAAATGGATAGCTTAGACCATGGAGGAGTTGAAGAGGGAAAGAGGCATTCGAGAATCCTCTTCAGACAGTTTGAAAATAAGGAAAATTAAACAAAACTCAAGGCAGAGCACTGTAAATCTAATGAATTCCACCTTTAATACTTGTTTGTTTAACTTAAGAAGAAATGAGAAGGAAGATGATACACATGAAACTTCAGTAAACTTATAATCATAGAGAGACACACACCATCAAAACATAGATCCACATGGATCCCAAAGAGTGCTGCAAACCCTGGTCTATTTCCTTTGCCAAAATGCAGAGATGAAATGTACAATGAAGCTCAAAGCAATCCCAAGTGTCCAACCCTGAAAATGACTAAGAAAATACAAGATATAAACAAGCCTAACTCATCCCCATGCCTCTAGGGCTCGAGCTCACTATTTTAGGAGCTGTTTCAACAAGATCTAAACTAAAAACTGCAAAATAGGCAGTGGGACAGCTTGCCTCTATAAGATAGGAAACTAATTCATTCAGTTAGAATTCAATTTTTGGTGAATGAATCTACTTATATGAGTAAAAATGTGCCAAAATTACATCAAATTCATGAAATTAAATCAATTTACATCAATATCTATACATATGAAGATAAAAAAGTCAAACTGGCCAAAACTAGGCGAAAAACTGAGTTACTCAGTGAAAACTAGGCCAAATTTCCCAATGCGCCACGCCTGAAATCTCTATGTTTCATGCCAATTTGAGGCTGATTTTTAGGGCCTTTGTGGAGTCCAAATTGAGTGCAGGATAGCTCATTAGAAAGCTCTACCTGTATACTTTCCAACTCAAGTGGAATTTCTAAATTTGGCTTCCATTTACCCCTCCAAAAAATAAATCTCCCAACACTGCTTCTGGTGTGTCCAAAAAGTGGCAGAAAGACCATTTTTAAGGTGTTTTTGACCCTTCAGGAAACCCAAAACTTGTCAAAATCCTTAGGTAATGGGTAGGCATGCATAAATTTTGATGAAAAATCCAGAAATACAAATTTTTCTTTAAGAGGAACTGCCAGTTATAAGCGCGCGCCAAGTGGCGCGATGCGTCGAGCAGGAAAATCTGTGTAAAGGCCAAAAAATTCAAAACTGACAAAAATTTTCCCAAATTTCTTAAAATTTGGGCTAAATGTCCACCATCAAGCACTATGCTGAGCCAAAGAATCTTTGGCCAAAATTTGGAGCCTATAATGCCTTTTGCGACGCTATAGTGCCCTCCTTAGCTTTGCCTTCAGAATTTTGATTCACGCTTTGCAAACATGATTTCGCGCCCAATAATGGTTCTTCATGTGCCTCAACATATTATTTTCCTTGTTTTCCTTCTCCAACAGCTTCTCAAGATGAATATTGACCCTCTCAAGCCAAGTCTCTCTATCAGCCTCAATCTCTCGCTCAATGGATGTCATCTCGGTTTGGCTTCTTTGGGCAGCTTGTCGGTTCTCACGGATGTTTTGCAACTCCATGATTGTTTGCTGATCTTCCAACTGTTTGTTTCGCTGCTCCAGGTAATTTATGATCCATTGGGCTATTTGCAACTTGACGGTCAATGTGTCTATCTCTGCCTTCTGCTCCTGAATAGTCTCTCTCAACTTTGAGCTTGGAGAGCTCAAATCCTCATCAATCAGTATGAAACCTATGTCTTGGCCTCCTAAAGGCCCCTCATCCTGCATAGGCCTCTTACTTCTGTACCATACTTGTACCTGTGCTGCTGATGACGGAAGCGAGACCCCTTCCACCCCAGGTGGAGATAATACTCGTCGGGCCGCTGCAAATAATCTTCTAGTGCCTCTCTGATAAGTGACATACATCGGCATAGAAGTTTCTATCTCCTGACCTCCATGCTGATATGAAGGTTTGCCTGCATCATGAACAACCTCCAGATGAGCCTGAGGAGCTGTGAAGAAATCATTGGAAATGAAATCTTCCCATGAAATACCCTACAAGCCAGGCTGATGCACAACCACTATCTTGATGAGTGCATAGTGATAAATACTGTTGTACTGCTGCTCGGGAGTTTTTCTCTGCACGAGAGTGGTCATTCTCTCGATGTTTTGGCACATGAAATAAGGGATGTTCATCATCCTCACCCTGGTGAAATGCATCAATAACCTTATATGATAGGCACAGAGGCATGAAAACCGACCCTCACAACTGAAATATCTGATAAAGAGTTTCATCAGAGGCGCATAGGAATCCTTTAGGAACCGGAATGGGAACACTCTGTTGAGTTGTCTCACAAATCTAGGCCTGATATATGGTTCATAATGCACTATGTCCACTTGTTGTCTTTTGTTCCACTGTTCTCCCACATTTGGTATTCTGGTTGCTTGAGAGATTGTTTCCGGTGTCAAAGTGAAAGTTACACCGGCAAGAGTTACCTGACCAACATGTAAATGCAATACAAAAAAACGAGCCAAATCCTGATGATAATGGATCCTAGCAATCATTTCACAAAACTGATAGCATGACTGCTCTCAAAAACATGCCATGGCAAGTGGGCAAGCCTGCAATTCAGCCAATGAGGTGGGCTCTTCTATCACATGTCTACCACTTTTATGAGGCCTTCTCGATGCATGTAGCTCAGTGGTGGTATCACTATCTCGGTCATATGATGTATCAGTGTCTGTCTCCATGGTGTTCAAGGTTGATGCAAGGTCTATCTTGAATTAGATAGATGAAAATGAGATTTTTGGTGCTTTTGTTTTAGTGTCAAATGTATGGTAGTAGGGGAGGGACTGTAGAGAAATAGGGCAGTGAGGACAATGAGGCCTTAATCAAGTGATATTTGAAGTGTAAGGACAACTACTTGACTTCTTGGGAAAATTTGGGGTTTGGGAAATTTTATAAGTGAAATGGGAAATAGGAATGATAGGAAATGAGATGACTTTAGGGATAGGGAAATAGGCTTAGGAATGAGTGACTTGAGACATAAGGTGAACAATGAAATGGACTGTTGTGTGGATATAAACAATGAGAGGGTAAAAAACAAGGTGATGGGAATAGAATGATTGACATAAAAACAAGTTTCAAAACCCTAAGGAGGGACTTCTCAATCAAGATAATAGGGTTGAGTTTTTGTACTCAAATTTTCATAACCAATCTCATAATCAACACCAAGGACGAGGTATGAGCAATAGAGGAGTGGCTTTGACTTACTCGAACATGGAGCAACCGAGCAAATTTGATGTTGGAGAATAATGGCCAAAATTTTTGTGTTTCGGCCCAATGCGCCGCGCAGTCCACCCAGTGCATCGTGCCCTTCTGTTGTGCCGCGCTGGAATAATTTAACAGACAGAGGGGTGGCCCTATGCGCCGTACTCAACCTATGTGTCGCGTCACTTGCCCAGTGCGTCGCCCTCAACAATTTACCCACAGTTCGACCTCCCAACTTCTTCCTTCGCTCTTCCACAATTTTTTCTTGGCTCACTCGGTCTCTTGGCATGCAAATGGAGTTTTGAAACAATGAAAATCTCTTTTATGCCAAAGATTTTGATTTTTTATTTGAAAAACCCACTTTGTAATGTTACAAACTTTGACACTTTTTAAAAGAACTCTATTTTATTTCCTTTGGCCTTTTGGACTGAATGATGAGTTTCTTGTCTGTTTTGCAGGGATGGATGGCATGGAGTTTTGGAAAAGGCGACCAGGGCTACGAATGGAGCATTATTACAACTAAAGAATTTGAAAATTGTATTGGATTTATTACAAAATGATAAAATAGACAATTTTTCTTCAAAACAGAGTTTTGAGGAAAATTTATTTTTGAACATATGATAATGAAATTTTTGCAGTGAAAACTTATTTCAAACCTCCCTCATGTGCCTGCTGAAATTATTAGACATTCTGATGACCGGATTAAGGAAAACCTAGACCTAATGAGGCTAAAAACCTAATATGACTCTTTGCGGACTATAAGACCAAAAATGACTGTGAATGATTTTAATGAACAAACATAGGCCAGCAAGTACAAGACATGAGGAATATGGGTGAAAAGACCCTACCGTCAGATGATCCATGCTCCTAACGGAATGCAGCTGACTGAACTGAGTGAGACACCTAAAATGAAATGCAACAAGAGAAATTTGATCTCTGACGGAGAGATGAAGATACCGACTCTAACATAGCGAAAATGCCACGATGACCTATTTGGAGCAGCGAAACCCTAGAATCTCAAAGCTCTGATACCAAATGTTGTGAAACCAACTCCAAAAAGAGATATCAACGCCTCAGAAATAAGCCACTTCGAGGGGGAAACCTCCAATACATTACATGAATGAACAATTCTGGGAGGATTCAAATTACAAAACCTCCTTCCTATATATAGGAGTCCATGGGGCCATAATGTAATCCTAGCTGACCTAACAATAATAATTTAAGGGCACAATAATAACAATACGGGGGTTACAAGGGTATAATAATAACAATAAGGGGGTTACACTAACAACAATAAGGGACTATACTAGCAATATAGGGACCTAACAACTTAGGTGCATAGGTTTACTCTGGTGCATGGGAATACATTGGAGTATAGGGCTAGTGTAGTGTGTGGGTCTAACCTAGGTTGTGGGTCTAACCACGATATGATTTTTGTCGTCATGGTGAATTTTCGGAGTCTCTCAAAGTTGCAGTTTCCAATTGCTGATGGAATAAGTCTGTCCTAGTCTATCTGTCAGTTTTATATTCATTTGAGATGTTTTAAATTTGTCGTTCTCTATAATGTTATAGGTCTTCCAAGAAAATCCTTACAGCCGAGAAAATTGCTAGAAGACCACACTATAAAAAAAATGGTCAAAGGAAACCAAGGAAAAAGGAATGGCCAAGGTTCCAAAGTCACCTCCAAGCCAAGTGTGGCAGGAAGTCAGACAAAGAAGTCATGAAGAATTTGTTTCAAGCATATTCTGAGGAGACATCATATTATATCAAGTCCCTCATCCATGGATGGGAAGGTCATGCAAGAGCCAAGGACGAGGAAGAAGAAGAAACTATTGTGGAAGAATTCAATCACATCATCACTGACCCTAGTCATACTCGAGGCATAATATCATTATTCCATCATTCAGTTGGAACATATTGGTTTTTGAAATGCCTCTAGTTAAGGCAATAATGTTTTTTCCAGAGGTCATGGGTGATGGAAATTTCTGAAAATTTCGAACAAAACAGAGGAAGCAAAGTTCCTCAATTCAACACAAAGAAATGAGAGAAATTTTGACAAAGAAGATATGGAGAAAAGCTCTGTTTTTATTAACCATAAAAATGATAATAAAAATTACAAACTTCTTCAGAAATACAGCTCTGGAATAATAAAAAACTCCATACTCTGTTTCTACAAATTCTGTTTTTTACACAGATTCGTGTTTCAGCAACATGCAGACAGTTGTTGAAACTCCACACAGTCTATTTCTGAAACACACAGACAGTTGCTGAAACTGCCTGTAGAATGCATTGCTGCTCCAAAACACAGTGACTTTGTTTTTCCTCTATTTTTCCTGCTCTGCCTTCTTCTCTGTCTTTTTCTATTTCTCAAACTCTCTAACGTAAAAATAACTGATGTTCATTACATTTATATATTAAAAACATATTTGACTTTAAACAATAAAATAATACAAATATATTTGAAGCTTATCAGCGTATTGAATGCTGCAAGCGGTGGGAGTTAACGTGATGCATTTTGGTAAATAAAAACAGCTATCTGCAAGCTCAATAACTTCTGCAAATTTATTGCATGAATTTCAGGCATCTGCCAGTCTGGAATATCTACAGAAATCGGATTTCTGTCCAGCTGTTTTATGTTGCAGTTGGAATTAAATTCCAACACTCCCCCTTAATTTCAACTGTTGGGTTTTTCTGCATACCCAGGCATTTCCTGAAATAATCAAAGCTTTTCTTTCCCAATGGTTTTGTCAAGATGTCAGCTAACTAATCCTTTGTTCTGCAGTGCTGCAAAACAATCTCACCATTGTTAACCAATTCACGTATGTAGTGAAACTTGGTGTCTATGTGCTTTTTCCTTTTATGAAAAACAGAGTTTTTAGACAATGTTATTGCCAAGCTATTGTCACAGTAAATGGTTGTGCCCTTTTCTTGTTCATGACACAAAACTCTGAGAACTCTTCTCAGCCACACTGCTTGGCATACTGCTACTATTGCTGCCACGTACTCTACCTCTGCGGTTGACAAAGCCACAATTGGTTGCTTCTTGGAAGCCCATGAGATGGCTCCCGATCCCATATGAAACACATATCCCGATGTGCTTTTCCTATCATCAACACTTCCAGCCCAATCACTGTCAGTGTAACCTGTCAACATGAAACTTTCAGAAGAGGAGTATAAAATACCAAACTCCTTCGTTCCATTCATATACCTTAAAATCCTCTTGGCTTCCTGCCAATGAGTCTCTTTCGGTCTTTCCATAAATCTGGAGATTAAACTCACAGCATGCCTAATGTCCGGCGTAGTTGCAGTCAAGTACATGAGGCTGCCAACTATGCTCTTGAACAACTTTGGATCAAAATCCTTGCTGCTATCTTCTTTGGTCAATTTCAACCCCATTACAGTTGGAGTCACAGCTGCCTTGCTGTTCTGCATGTTAAATCTCTTCAACACTGCTTCTACATATTTAACTTGGGAAATGAAAACACCATTTTCACTTTGGTCTACTTCAATTCCAAGAAAATATCTTAAGAAGCCCAAATCAGTCATTTCAAATTCACTTTTCATGACTGCTTTAAAATCAGCAATGAGAGAAGCATCATTGCCAGTAAAAATTAAATCATCTACATATAAAACAACAATAAGAATCTTACCGTCATTCTCCTTTATGTAGAGTGTGGGTTCAGCATCACACTTCTCAAATCCATTCTTAATCAGATAAGCATCTATTCTGCTGTACCATGCTCTTGGAGATTTCTTCAGCCCATAAAGAGCCTTCTTCAGTTTGCAGACTTTATGCTCTTGGCCTTCAACTTCATAGCCTGGAGGTTGTTCAACATAAACCTCTTCTTTTAACACTCCATTCAGGAATGCAGATTTAACATCCATCTGATAAATCTTCCAT
Organism: Pinus albicaulis; assembly: GCA_034641835.2. Classification (NCBI taxonomy): domain Eukaryota; kingdom Viridiplantae; phylum Streptophyta; class Pinopsida; order Pinales; family Pinaceae; genus Pinus; species Pinus albicaulis. The sequence goes on along the minus strand of CM076583.1, from coordinate 211,067,408 downwards.
TTGTGATGTGCCGCAATAGACAACATTGTTCTGACTATTTCCATCCTTGCTACTGGTGCAAAGGTTTCATCATAGTCTCTACCTTGTTGCTTCTTGTAGCCTTTCACAACAAGTCTTGCTTTATGCCTATCTATCTTGCCTTCAGCATTTCTTTTGGTCTTATAGACCCACTTAACTCCAATGGCATCTTTGCCTTCAGGGAGGTCCACTAACTCCCATGTTTTACTCTTCTCAATTGCACCAATTTCTTCATTCATTGCTTCAATCCATTTATCATCATTTACAGCATCTTCAAAATGAATAGGGTCATCAACATGACAATATAAATCGAATAATGAATTCAGACTGGTATTGCTACTTACCTCTCCTTGTTCATAAATCTCATTTAGATTTCTGAATCTTGGTCTTCTTGGTGTGCTTGGAGTTCCATCCGAACTTGAGGGTATTTCTGATCCCTGCGGTGTGCTTGGAGAAGCACTTCCTTGTCTTCTCAAGGCTGTTCGAATTCCAGCTTGTGGTGTGGTTTGTTTTAATTTCTGTGGTGGAGGAGGACCCACCAAGGAAGGATTATTTGCTGCTATCCCTTCCTCTTCTTCTTCGTGAGACACAATTGTCTTCACATTCACTATCTTCTCTAAGCTTCCATCCCAAGCTTCATCTTCATTGAACTGCACATCTCTGCTTACTATCAATTTCTTGGTGGATGGATTATAGAGTTTGTATGCTTTTGACTCATCACAATAGCCAATAAAGACACACTTCTCCCCCTTACTGTCAAGCTTCTTCCTTAGCTGATCTGGTACGTGTGCATATGCTACACAGCCGAATACTCTCATGTGAGTGACAATTTTCTTTTGTCCACTCCATGCTTCTTCTGGTATTTTGTTCATGACAGCTTTAGTTGGGCATCTATTCAAGATGTAAACTGTGCAAGTGACAGCTTCAGCCCAATACTCATGCGGCAAGTGCTTTGCCTTCAGCATACTCCTGACCATGTCCATAATGGTCCTATTCTTCCTTTCTGCAACACCATTTTGCTGAGGTGTATACCTCGCGGTGAACTGCTTTTGTATGCCATTCTCTCTGTAAAAATGCAGAAAACATTTGGAGATGTACTCTCCACCTCTATCTGTTCTGAGCACTTTGATATAATGCCCACACTGTTTCTCAACAAGAGTTTTGAAGTGGCGGAATTTCTCAAACACTTCACTCTTCTGTTTCAGCACATACACCCATGTCTTTCTGGTGTAATCATCAATGAAAGTTAAAACATATTTATTTCCAGCAAATGATGGTATTTGCATCGGTCCACACACATCAGAGTGAACAATTTCCAAAGGTGCTTTTGCCCTTATACTCTTTCCTGCTGGAAAGCTTTCTTTGTGTTGTTTGCCCAAGATGCAGCCTTCACAAAGGCTGTCTGGTTTCTCAATCAATGGCAATCCCTTTACCATTCCCTTTCTGTGCAACAGATTCAAGCCTCCGAAATTGAGATGTCCAAATCTCAAGTGCCACAACCAATTCTCATCTTTCACTTGTTCTTGAAAGACTTCTTGTGTTACAGCTGCAATAGTTCTTCCTTCCTTCAAATCTGCCCTGAGTTTGAGAGGAAACATTATGTTGCTGGTCATCTGCACTTGTGCAATGATCTTCTTACTTGGAGGTATGTCTCTGATTGTACACATATCATCTTTGAAGAACACATTGTAACCTTTGTCAATGAGTTGTCCAATGCTCAAAATATTACATTTCAGACCCGGTACATAGTATACCTCTGTTCTCCATTTCTTGCTCGGATACTGACTCTGCCCTTACCCTTGACAGATATCTTTCTATCAGTTCCTATTGTTACCTCAGATTTCACATTTTCATCCAGATTAGCAAACATTGCAATATTTCCAGTCATGTGATTACTACAACCTGAGTCTAAGAACCAAAAATCATCTTGTTTGTCTTATGCAATGTTACATGTTAACAGCACAATCTTTGGATTCTTATCTTCTTCATTTGCAAAATTAGCATTTTGCCTACTATTCATGTCATTTTTATTTTTCCTACATTCATTGGCATAATGGCAATATTTCTTACAATAATGACATTGGACTTGGGATTTGTCATACCTTTGTCCATGAGGTTGCTGTTTGCTTGAACCTTCATCTTGGTTCTGATAGCAGCTCCTTCCGCTTGTGCTTGCAGGATTATTTTAGCCTTTGTTTTGGCTTCTTCCACGACCTCTGTTATTTTCTCTACCTCGACCTTTTCCTTGGCCGAAAGACATCTGAGTCTTGAATGCTTCCTCAAAAGAGGAATCTGTTCCTCTACTCAGTCTGTGTTCATGAGACATAAGAGAAGCACTGAGTTCATCTACTGTGAACTATGAGAGATCCTTTGTTTCTTATATTGCTACCACAACAGCTTCAAACCTTGAGGGTAAACTTCTCAAGATCTTCTCTACAATCCTTCTTTCTTCAAGAATTTCACCATGAGATCTTATCTGGGTTATCAACCCAATAACCTGAGTGAAGAATGAATCTACTGTATCAGATTCCTTCATGTTGAGTGTTTCAAAGTCTCTCCTCAACATCTGCAACTTTGCAGTCTTCACCTTCTCCATGCCTTGATAGGCAGTTTTGAGAATAGCCCATGCCTCTTTGTATTTTGTTGTTGCCGCAATCCGTGGGAAAACACTCTCATGTACTGATTGAAAGAGAAAAAAAGAGGGCTTTGGTATCCTTCTTCTTGTCACTCTTCAACTGGTCTCTTTCTGCTACTGTCAAAGCAGCCAATGCTGCTGCATCTGCAGGTTCAGCATAGCCAGTTTCAACCAGCTCCCATATTCCTTGAGAAGCAAACAATGCTCTCATAGTTATAGACCAATAACTGTGATTTTTCCAATTAAACTGCGGCAGTTGGGAATTTGTCAAACCAGTTCCAGCATCTTCCATCTTAACCTGTATAAGTAAAGAAAAGATACTGACTGTATAATAAAATAAGCAAGAACTTTCTCAATATGTCTAGAAAACCACAACTCACATTATATAACATTTGTTATTGTGACATTGTTTTTATTAAACATTTTAATTAAAATGGAAAAAAAACATAACTACTTTGAAGATAAATTTAAATTTTTGATTTGTGTATATGACTTAAAATAACTCTCGAGGTTAAATCTCTACTATATAATTATATTATTTGAAAAACTCTAAAATATAAACAATAATTATTTATTTTATTACTTTTAATAAAAATAACTATTGTCAAAATATTTTAATTTTATTTAAATAAAATAATAATTTTAAAATGTAATAATATATATTTTAAAATATTTATCAAGAAAATTAATAAAAAGTACATCAAAATAAGTAATCTGATTTTAATGAAATTTGAAAATAAATTAATGAATTTTATATTTTTAATAAGGAAAAATAATAAAGGTGAAAATTAGTGATTTTAATGAAATTTGAAAATAAATTAACGAATTTTATATTTTTAACAAGGAAAAATAATGAAGGTGAAATTTTTTAATTATATAGATAAATAGATAATTATATTGATAGACTTGTTTATTTTATAAAGTTTCATATTGTTATCAAATATTGATATTTATCTTTAAAATAGTTACACTTTTTTCTCTTTTAAATAAATTTATTAATTTAAAAAAAAATCATATGAAGTTAGTTATGATTTTTTTGCCATCTCGTCTTAATCAACTCCCATATTAGACTATGGTATTATAAAAAAATTTATCTATAAATTAAGAGTTTCCATAGTAAATTGAGAATAAGGGCTTTGATATTTCTTATAGATCGATGTCTACCTACATTTAGCAATCATTTACTCTATACACTTTATTTGATTAAAAAAATATTTAGTTGAGTGATCATAGTTGTTCATTGGATGTTTTGATGCCTTTTCTTTTCGAAATTATGACCACATTGATTTGGTAACCATGTGATGATGTAACACTAATATTTTTGGCTGAATTTTTGTATGCCTATTTTCTTCGGTATTTTAAGTTTTCATGTATTTTTAAGGTAATTATCTTTAATGGTAAGCGACTAGATTTAACGTGCAAATAAATATTTATTTCTTAATAATAATTTGTTAATTGGTAAGTTCAAAGTAATCTACCTTCCTTTGAAAATTTAATGTGCAATTATCATTTCTAAAAATCTAAATAAAATCCAAAAACATACCATTAGAAAAATTAAGGTCATGGGAAGATTATAGGGGTTAAGTTTTTTCATTTTCCATTTAATTTTAAAAAATATGTACTCAAATTTTATAAGATAAAATCAATTTGCATAAACAAACTCTTATAAAGAATTTACAAAATCCTTAAAAAAAAAAATAGTTTTACAAAAATATCACCATATATATAATGAATCAATAAGACTTATGTGTCATCACATTAGTAGTTACAAAAAACATCTAGCGTGCATTAACAGTTAGGGAAAAGGTATATACAACCCTTTCTGTCAAATCTACAAACCCTCGAAACCAACTTTCCTCCATGCACAACTAAAACTGGACTGCAAATTTCTGTAAATTTGGTCGCTTGGGGTTTGACCACTTCACTCATTGAAGTATTGGATGTTTAATGCACCTACAAATGCCTCTTTGGTCCAAACTATATAGCTTTTCGGAATCTTGTCCACAAACATCACAGGAGACAAACCTATCTCCTCCAATTGTTGCTGAGTCATATTCGTATCTCCTCCAACTATTGCTCAGTCATATTGGTGCCCTTTGCTAGAGAAGTGTGGATCACCTATTGGAAAGTTTCAGGCACAAAACCAATCATGGAAACCACATTATTGAGTGCATTAAAGTTTCTCTCCATTATTAACATGTAGTACCATCTGGATTGAACGGGTATGAACAAATCTCCTCATAGTTCCCCATTTCCACACTATTGTTAGGGATTCTGAACTATTTCTAATGAAAAAAGTAGTGCACTCATGTTAAGCTTAACTACAATGAGAAGTCTCCATTTCTAATGGTACTGAGCACAACCTAGGAAAAGTTCAACATATATATGCGAGTATAGATCTACAGACACCTCAAGAGGGATCCCTTTATCCTAAAAAAATGCTTAATCTTCATGCCACCAAATTACATAAATCAAGATACTGGGAGGACTAACATATATTTCGTATTTGAATTCTATATGCCTTAATAGATGCAATTTTTTAAATTTGGTTTATTCTATATAAAATAAAATAATGGAGGGTCAAGAGTCATACAAATATCATTGCCTTCGTGGTTTATAGTGTGATTTCAATCTCCACTTTATCAATCTCAACTATATAAAGAAAAGCATCCAAAAAATATTTAACCTAATTTGTCTATGCCTTTTTCTGTGCCAGGGCATTGGAGGTCGCGGATGACTTAGAACTGCAACGATCAAGATGGTGTTCTTTTCTCTCTTAATGCATCAAATATTTTGCTAGCATTCTTCGTGTGTTGGTTGATACCTTGCAAATCAAGCCAATCCAAATATGGAATGAAGTCTTCAATGTTAAATGTTCTCGCGGTAGTTCCATCCTCCAATACCAGATCCGATTGCACGTTCTTCTCCACATCAATAAACAATAAAGAGTTGGGTGAACTTGCACAATAGTTAGATGTCAAGTACATCCATATTTGTAATTGTACTTGTTCCTTGTCCAATTATAGTTGTTACTCATACAATGGGTTTTGAGCATGGTATTAAATTTAGTGGTAGGTGGGATTTTTTTTTTTTTTACGTGAAGGGTTGTTGCTATAATATCTTCACTTGTTGTTTCTAATGTTAGTGGTTCTATTAATTCTGATAAATGCAATTACAATTTCCTATTAATAAGTCTATTTTAAAGAGTGATGTTGAATTTATGAATACCATACAATTTTAAGTTTATCATGAATCTATGGAAATTTGAGAATAAGCTTTGTTTTCTTTGTCATGGTCATGGTCTCAGTTATGATGATGATGTTGGTAATATTTTATTGATGTTTTATTTAGGCTGGTTATGTTAACATCTGGGAAAATGAGTGGTGATTTTTTTTTTTATCATGCTTATTACTGCCCATATGTCATGCATGTGTTTTTATAGTTTAGATATGTTTTTTTTTCTTTGAAATATTCCTTACTATGAAAAAAGAGATCTTGAAAATGAAACCTCATACATAGTGCTTGACCTCATAAGTGTTTTATTGCACATAGAAAATCATCCTAGAATTATATACTCTTGATCAAAAAAACAAAATTGCGACAACATGTTAGAATTGACATAAAAATAACTCAAAATGCACATACATTATCTTGAAACCTTGTAACAAAAACTATTATCCATTGCATTGTGAAATAAAGGTGATATGAGATTATTTGTGCTATGAAATGTTTGATTTAAATAATTTACTTATAGCAGTTCTTGAATATTAATAAAGAGCATTTTCATAAATCATGTGGAGGAGGTGTTGTGTATTACCTTAATTTTGAACATATTATGGAATATTGGCTTGGTTGGAATCTCCCTCAAACATAACATATGATTTAAAAAAATGTGAGAAAAGAAACAAAATTGCATAAAAGTTTTACTTATTTTTTCTTGTGTTATTTTTCATATGCTAATGTCTTACGGGGTTTCCTTCACAACATGTCATGCAATTTCTAGTTATAAATTATTCAATTATTAAAATTTATATTAGATATCATTTTTTGGATTCAACTGCATTATGTAAGTCATTCATCTATGACCGTTTCCATGAGAGGTAGTCATAACTGACTAATTTCTCATGACTTTTGAATAGTCCACTTAGCACTCATTGCATTGAGTGATGCTCACATCGGTGAAGAAGTGGGATTGAAACTAATGAAATGAATCACATAGCGGCAATCCTCACTTCTGGGGCTTGCACCTAGTAACCAGGACTTCCCAGGAGGTCACCCATCCCAGAACTCCTCTGGCTCAAGTGCACTTAACTATGGGGTTTATTCCACAATCAAGCCCACTTACCTTGCTACCCAATTTGAAAAACCTTAGCAAGTATCGTGCCTCATGAACCAATCAAGAAGAGCTCCCTTTACTCTTTGTATTTTAAGTATGAGGGGTTTCAACAGTGCATTATATTCGATATCTTTTTTTGGATTCAACTGTGTTAAGTAAGTCATTCATTTATGACCATTTCCATGAGACGTAGTCATAACTGACTAATTTCTCATTATTTTTGAATAGTCCACTTAGCACTCATTGCATCGGGTGATGGTCACAGGGGTGAAGAAGTGGTATTTAAACTAGTGAAATTAATCAATAGCGAGAATCCTCACTTCCAGGGCTTGCACTCAGTAACTAGGACTTCCCAGAAGGTCACCCATCCCAAAACTCCTTTGGTTCAAGCGTGCTTAACTGTGGAGTTTTTCCCACAATCAAGCCCACTTAGCTTGCTACCCAATTTGCAAAACCTTAGCAAGTATGTGCCTCATGAACCATTAAAAAAGAGCTTCCTTTACTCTTTGTATTTTAAGTATGAGGGGTTTGAACATTGAATTATATTAGATATCATTTTTGGGATTCAACTGCGTTAATTCATTTATCTATGACCATTTCCATGAGAGGTAGTCATAACGGACTAATTTCTCATGATTTTTGAATAGTCCACTTAGCATTAATTGCATCGGGTGATGCTCACACAAGTGAAGAAGTGGGATTGAAACTAGTGAAATGAATCACATGGCGTCAATCCTCACTTCGGGGGCTTGCACCCGGTAACCAAGACTTCCTAGGAGGTCACCCATCCCAGAACTCCTCTGGCTCAAGCGTGCTTATATCTGGAGTTTTCCCCACAATCAAGTTCACTTAGCTTGCTACCCCATTTGCAAAACCTCAACAAGTATTATACCTCATGAATGGTTCATGAGGCACAATACTTGCTAAGATTTTGCAAATGAGGTAGCAAGCTAAGTCTGCTTGATTGCGAGAGAAAATTCACAGTTAAACACACTTGAACCAACACTTAAGCCAAAAATCTAATATAATGCACAATGAAAACCTCTCAATCTTAAAAAAATTATATTATAAAAATATCTCAATTAATATATTATATATATATTAATAATTTAATTTATATAACTTCACTATCTATATATATATTCCATCCATGTTCTCGTATCTTTAAATAAACATAATTCATGTGCTCCTATGTTTGAAATCCTTATATTTTTTTAAAGTGACATTAAAAAAATTGCCAAACAAACATAATCGGTGTCCTCATGAATGGAACTCCTTTTTTTTTAGTTATATTTATTGGAAGAAATACTTTAAACTCCTTGATACATTTCCTCCGTAGAATATGTCTTAAGTGCGTGGTTTTTATTATAATAAAATATAGTACTTCATATAATTTAAGAATTTATAAAATTAATAAACGCTTTGAAAAATAATTTTTATCATAAAAAGTAATCTATATAACTATAATTTAAATATTTCATTGTATTTTTTATTTATTTACGATACTATTATATTTATAATTGTATTTTTTTTTCTAATACTATAGCATGGTGATTATGATTCTTTTAGCCCATTAATTAGAGTATGTGAACTTTTTAATAATAGAAAAGTAATTTCTATAAATATAATTCAAATATTTAATTGTATTTTTTAATTTTGTGGTACTTTGCTATAATGAAAATGTAATTTATATAAATATAATTCAAATATTTTATTGTTATTTTTTTAATTTTATGGTACTATATTATAGTAATTATGATTTTTTACTTAATTAATTATTTATTAGAATATATGATTTTCATTTGTTTTGGTTGTGATAATAAATTAAATATAATTGGTTTGAGAAATATTTTCCAACTAAATACATTTTAAATTAATGTGATATATATATATATATATATATATATATATATATATAAACCAAATATTAATGTCACGGTTCCAAAATTTAGGTGATCCAAAGAGTATGATTTATTCTCCTCTTAATTTAACTTTATATTTTAAGAAAAGAATCAAGTTTCTTAATTAATAAAATTGTAATTAAAATTATTTAAGTAATACTAATATAATTTTCAAATTATGAGTTATTAAATTTTACGTTCTCAGTCATACAGGCTGATAGTAAGGTAACTCTCAGAAAACTGAAATACCCTCGATTATAATTTGATTTACGTTCAAAACAACAAGTTAAAATTCTTTAAAACAACCGTAATAGATTTTTACCGCGCACTATATAGATATTTGCACTTTACATATATATTGATATTTACGAGAAACGGAAACTTAGAGATAGGCTATCCTACTATCCACGCTTCTTACGCCATTATTTGTCGAGGGTTTCTACACCTAAACGCTTCTCTTTCCACATATTACAATGAAATGAAATCCTAATTGAGGTGGGCAATGGATTCAAGCCGTGGTGTTGGAATAGCCCGGAGTTCATGAGCCTTGGGCAACGTGAGTCCATTAAATCTTTCAGTCATATCCAGCTCTTGATTTTCCCCATTCATGGCATCCAAGGGAAGCCTCCAGTTGAAGCAGTGAAGGAGTTGAGCCAACCCAAGCACTACAAGAAGCGTTCCCAATTGCTGTCCAGGGCATCTTCTCCTCCCTGCTCCGAAGGGAAGCCACCCAAAGTTTTGATCTCCATTTGCATCTATCTCAGACCCAACTCTTTCCATAAATCTCTCTGGTTTGAACCTTTCAGCGTCTTCCCATGTATTTGGGTCCCTCCCAATCGCCCAAAGATTAAATATAACGCAGGTATTATGGGGGATATCATAGCCCATTACATTGCAGGATTCAGCAGTTAAGCGGCGGCTCAAAAAAGGCCCTCCTGGGTGGATTCGAAGCGTTTCTTTTACCATGGCCTGTAAATAAACGAGTTGAGGTAGATCAGATTCGCATACCATGCGCCCCAATCACTGAAGCTTCAGCTCGTCCTGAAGCTTCTTCATCACTGCCGGGTCTCTTAACGCTTCTGACATTGCCCACTCTATCATTGTAGGCGTCGTGTCCAAGGCACCCAACAACATATCCTGCCAACGTCAATATCATGATCATCACAGTATCAAATTATATTAAGAGCTATCTAAATCTAATTTCTTATAATACTCATCCATGTGGGATAATTTTAACTTACAAAGAGGACTCCTTTTATGCCATCTCGTGAAATTTGGAACTCACTATCTTTATCCACAGAGGCTGCAAGTAAGGCATCCACAAGATCATGCGTCATGTTGGCTCCGTTCTGCGCAACACGTTCTTCTATTACTTTCTCTAGCAACTGGTCTTCTGTTGTACGTAGCTTCTTCACCCAACGATTGAGACCTTGCAAATCCATCCAGTCTAAGGAAGGTATGTATTCTCCAATATTAAATGAACCGAGTAACAGTAAACTTTCCTTGACCAATGAACTGAAAGCTCTTGATTCTTGGTCCGAATATCTTTTACTGAAGGCCATCCTGCAAACTATAGCAGTTGCAAGGGATGACGTAGTTTGGTTGATGTTTAAAGGACAGAAGCCTTTGTGGGCATCTGAATCAATAATAGAACGAATCATAGCAGAGACTTCATCTTCTCTAATAAAGCGGAAGTAATCTAAGCGCCTGGAGCTCAGCAACTCCAAAGCGCAGAGCTTACGCATTTGCGTCCAGTAAGCCCTATGCGGAGAAAAGATGATGTCCGCGCAATTAAATGACAAATGTTTTGCAGCTGCCGACGGACCTTTGTCTGCGAAAACCAGATCATGGGTTTTGAGAAACTCCCTGGCCATCTCTGGAGAGGAGACGACTAAAGTGAGGGCGGAGCCTAGGCGCAAAGACATGAGAGGTCCATGTTCCACAGAGAGAGCAGCCAGCGCTCGGTGGGGAAGCTTTCCCAGCATGTGAAGGTTGCCGATAATGGGCAACGGGAAAGGTCCCGGTGGTAGCCTCCCCTCTCTTCCCCTCGACAAGAATCTCCATGCTGCTAACAATACGACAAAAAGAAGAGCAGTGGTGAGTTTAACATAAAACTCCAAGTTCTCTGAATCTTGCCACTGCCGAATTCCCCACTCTGTCGTCATTCTTTTGTTTCAGCAAGGCACCCACGGTAGAATTACCTACCCCAAACGCAAACTTTATAACAACGTCAAGCTTTTAAAAGATGCCATATCAAAACGATGATTTTACGCATTTACATCCAACTACGACTTTCTGTCCATCGACGTGGACTTTATATCCATCTAGACTTTTACTCCACCAACGAAAACTGAATTAGGACGTTTAATCAAGACAGATGCGCTAGATGGTGGTTGGAACTAGTTTAGTTTGGAATTAGATTCTCCCACCGAAAATTTAAAATTTTGAATAAATTCAAAGTTAAAGAGTACAAAGAAAAAATGTTTCTATAATTTTTTATTTTTTATTTTTTATTATGGATTAGTACAATTATATAAACTATCAAAAACATTTTATATTATTCATTTTTAAAAATCATAAAAATTATTTAAATTATTATTATTATTATTATTATTAAAATTAATATATAAAAATTCCATACAACATATATTGTATTGGGTATGTGGTATTGATAAGCTATGACATTGGACTATAGTATCGTAAACAAAATTACCTAAGCAATACAAGATCGATAATGAGATAAGTATTTTTATATTTCTCATTAATTGCTACCTTTTGATCTTTATCAACAATTTAATTTACACACACACACACATATATATCCACTTCATCATATAGATTCTTAGTGTGTAAATAAGCTTTGTTACAATACTATTGCTTATCAATACCACATACCCAAAAAAACCTTAATTCATTTCATATATATATATATATATATATATTAAAATTAATTAATTTAATTAAAAAGAAGATAAGACATAACTACTTTGGACATAAATCTCAAACTTTGATTTTTGATTACTATTAAGAGCTTTCTAGAATATTTCTCTCATTGCAAAATCCCTACCGTCCACCTAATAACTCATCTAATAATTATTGATAATTGAAGTAGCCCAACTATTTTGGTAATTATTTATAATTAAAATAGTCATCCATAAAAAATAAAGGGCTAATAAATGCCTATAGGCATTAATCCATGATAAAGATTAGCTAATAAAAAAAATTAATATATGAGTCAAGTGTGTATACACACACACATAGTCTAACTAATAGAAAAAACGACCCATTTGTGAATTTTTTTTCTTATCAATTTTGTCCAAATTCATGTAAATATTTTTAACTATGAGTTTCCCTCCCACTTAACCATGGAGATTCTTAATCTATCAATAGGCTTTGTTACAATACCATGAAAAAATTTCAAGTCTTATCAATATCATATGCTCAAAAAAACCACAATTCATTTCATATGTGAGTTGTTAATATGACATTTTTTATTAATCAATTAAATTAATAACTTCTTTTGATATGACTTCAAGAGGTTAAATTCCTACCATCTACCAAATAATTATTGATAACTAAATTAAAATTCTAGAGACCTTAGTCCGAAATAGATAGTTATTCCCATAATTAAAATTCTTAAAAATCTACTTGAAAATTCCTACCATCTACCAAATGATTATTGATAACTAAATTAAAATTCTAAAGACCTTAGTCCAAAATAGACACTTTATTCACATAATTAAAACTCTTAAAGATCTATTCCAAAATATGAATGTCCACAAGCATAACAAGTTGGATTGAAAGTTCATAAACTAGAGTAACCATATAAATTAAATGGCCTGCAAATCTCGATAGACATCAATTGATAATAATCATCAACACTTAATACATGACACATCTCAATCTACTATAATTCAAAAAATCATTAAAAGTACTTAAATTATAAATTTATTTTCAATCATTAATATCATTAATAAATAATTAAAGAAATTAATATATAAGTTAAATACATACACATTTTAAAAAACATAGGACAATATTCTTTATCATGGAGATCTTAATCACTAAATAAGATTTCTTACAATACTATGAGCCAATACTATGACGTAGAAATACCACAAACTCACAAAATTATATCTCACTTTATATTTTACATGTTAATATGATATTTTTTTTAATTAATCAATTTAATTAAAAAGAAAAAAACATAACTAATTTATATAAATATTATTAGTACTAAATAACTACAAACATACTACTAAATAATAATTTAGGAAAAAATAACGTGCTTCAAAGATTTAACACAATTACTGTTACTTTCGTTTTTTTCCAAAGGAAAAATAGTAATCAGAGAAAATGAAAATTGCAGGCCCTTAAAACACATTTAAAATACTGCTGACTTGAGTCTTAAATTCCTCAGAGTTGTTATATGAGGAAGCTGAACCATCTTCAAGATGGAAACTCCCCAAGATCCAAGCCTCTGAAGTTTATTCTGATGTGTCTGCCTTTAACCTTAGAGCAACCACTAGAATCTCTATTAAAGAGTCAATCAGCTCCATCCAAGAAAACTCTGATTGTGTACAGTCTATTCCCCTTCTAGATCTGAAACAGCTTCAAGCAGAAGCTAGAAATTTAGATACGAAGTATCTACACTTGGGTTGCATAAGAGTAGGAATCAATGCCCTCACTCATCAAGGGCTAGACACATATGTCCTAGCTACTGTGCGAGATCTCACGCACAATGAATACGCTGATTCAACAATTGGAGGAATAGTTGCACCATTGTCTAATGGCCCAGTTTTGTTTGATTGTTACCCAAAATTCCCGATTTATGTCTTTGATGAGACTATAGCTGACATCTTGCAGCTACAGATCCAAACATCGAGGTTTGATATGAAGAAGAAAAGAAATAACATAGCCATTCAGACCAGGGGTTGTTTTTGCCATACAAACACCCTATATCCTGCAGTGCTCCATGCACCCAGCAGAGAATCCAAAACAAGCTTTGTTGTTCTGACTGATTCCAAAAATCGGAAAGTCGAACATCAAGCTATTAAATGGGAAGATCTGAACTTCCCTGAGCTTTGGGTTGTCCCAAATCCCAAGCCTATCTCTTCCAGAGCCATCACTTCTGCAAACATCAGTGAAAATCAATCCTCAACTACTCTGTCATTCCCCAGAAGGTCAACCATAGACAGACACCGGATTGAAGAAGCTTGTCGGAAGTCTCCCATGTACAGACACCCAGAGCTTGTAGATACTGCCAGTTCCAGTATTGTTTCTTGTTACTGTAAACATATTTCATTGTTTGAGTTTGCATAGTTGATTAATTTTAATTCTATTGAAGTTTCATGCCCTGAATGTAAAAGCCTGGTAAACCTCAGCAGTCTTTCTTACCTGGTTATTCATGAGAACCATAATCCAAGGATAGGAGAAGCCCCTGCTTCTACCTCTGTAAATCCATGTCCAAATACTAAGTGTTCTAACATCCTGTTCCCACATGAGTCAGATCATGTCCTTATGATCCATGAATTACCAAGTTTTGAAAATGAAGACCCCAGGTTGAAAGAAATGTTTGATAAAATGAGACCAGCCAATATACCCAGATATGGTCTAGGTTTTCTTGAGCAAATGAACCATTTGATTCCTGAATTTAGATTTAAAGATCTACCATCTGATATCAAGAAATCTTCAGTCAATGAGATGCATAAGCTATTCACACTTATGGATGGATGTAAGAATCATCAGGTTGATACCCAGTGGATGAAACAGATGATAATCTGGGATCTTTATACACATCATGAGGTAGATTCTTTTGGCCTCACACACATGTGAAGAAAAGATCAGACTGTCTAGATAATGGAAGGTATACATGGATAGAACTAACAGTTGGATTTCATTCTATTCATGGAAGAAATTAAAACAGTCTGAAAATGTTTTGATGACTGAATCTTCATCATCCACACAAAATTCTTGGTCTACACTTGATGGTAACAGAATTGAGACATCTACTACATTTCCTCCTTTCAAAGGTATTGTGCTAGGTGAAGCACAGAGCACAGCCAAAGCCATTCCTTTATTTTTAAAATATGACAAAGCACTTGGCATTGATGGAAGGATCCAAAAGGCCAGTGAACAGTTGAATTGGACCAATACAGCCATTACTAGTCTAGAAAGGAATGTTGCAAAAAAAAAATTTGTAAAGGAAAAATTGGATCAAGTCCAGGTCTCAATAAATGATGTAAATACTTATTTGAATTCTGTACAGTATGATTCTTCATTAGTTAAAGCCTATACTAAAGAATCCTTAACAAGGATTGTAGAGGTTGAAAATAAGATTGTTTCTGAAGCTAGTTCCACCAGAGGTCTCATTTCTGATTTGTCTAAGAAGTTTGAAAAGCTCAATCCCTCTTTGTCAAACAAACCAGTTCCACCTTCACATCTTCATGCAAGAAATAGTGTTCATATTCAAAACCCTATCAAGCGAGTTGACAAATTCCCTCACCTCTTTCCTAAAGAAGTTGGACAATCCTCTACAAAACCTTTAGAAGAACCATCAGAGAAAATCACCATTGCTAGTCTATTTAAAGAGGCAGAGTCTGACACACGAGTACTCCCTGTCTATGAGCCACTTGAGAGTCAGTTTTCCAGTTTTAGTACCATTTGGATTGAACGGGTATGAAAAAATCTCCTCATAGTTCCCCATTTCCACACTACTGTTAGGGATTCTGAACTATTTCTAATGAAAAAAGTAGTGCACTCATGTTAAGCTTAACTACAATGAGAAGTCTCCATTTCTAATGGTACTGAGCACAACCTAGGAAAAGTTCAACATATATATGCGAGTATAGATCTACAGACACCTCAAGAGGGATCCCTTTATCCTAAAAAAATGCTTAATCTTCATGCCACCAAATTACATAAATCAAGATACTGGGAGGACTAACATATATTTCGTATTTGAATTCTATATGCCTTAATAGATGCAATTTTTTAAATTTGGTTTATTCTATATAAAATAAAATAATGGAGGGTCAAGAGTCATACAAATATCATTGCCTTCGTGGTTTATAGTGTGATTTCAATCTCCACTTTATCAATCTCAACTATATAAAGAAAAGCATCCAAAAAATATTTAACCTAATTTGTCTATGCCTTTTTCTGTGCCAGGGCATTGGAGGTCGCGGATGACTTAGAACTGCAACGATCAAGATGGTGTTCTTTTCTCTCTTAATGCATCAAATATTTTGCTAGCATTCTTCGTGTGTTGGTTGATACCTTGCAAATCAAGCCAATCCAAATATGGAATGAAGTCTTCAATGTTAAATGTTCTCGCGGTAGTTCCATCCTCCAATACCAGATCCGATTGCACGTTCTTCTCCACATCAATAAACAATAAAGAGTTGGGTGAACTTGCACAATAGTTAGATGTCAAGTACATCCATATTTGTAATTGTACTTGTTCCTTGTCCAATTATAGTTGTTACTCATACAATGGGTTTTGAGCATGGTATTAAATTTAGTGGTAGGTGGGATTTTTTTTTTTTTTACGTGAAGGGTTGTTGCTATAATATCTTCACTTGTTGTTTCTAATGTTAGTGGTTCTATTAATTCTGATAAATGCAATTACAATTTCCTATTAATAAGTCTATTTTAAAGAGTGATGTTGAATTTATGAATACCATACAATTTTAAGTTTATCATGAATCTATGGAAATTTGAGAATAAGCTTTGTTTTCTTTGTCATGGTCATGGTCTCAGTTATGATGATGATGTTGGTAATATTTTATTGATGTTTTATTTAGGCTGGTTATGTTAACATCTGGGAAAATGAGTGGTGATTTTTTTTTTTATCATGCTTATTACTGCCCATATGTCATGCATGTGTTTTTATAGTTTAGATATGTTTTTTTTTCTTTGAAATATTCCTTACTATGAAAAAAGAGATCTTGAAAATGAAACCTCATACATAGTGCTTGACCTCATAAGTGTTTTATTGCACATAGAAAATCATCCTAGAATTATATACTCTTGATCAAAAAAACAAAATTGCGACAACATGTTAGAATTGACATAAAAATAACTCAAAATGCACATACATTATCTTGAAACCTTGTAACAAAAACTATTATCCATTGCATTGTGAAATAAAGGTGATATGAGATTATTTGTGCTATGAAATGTTTGATTTAAATAATTTACTTATAGCAGTTCTTGAATATTAATAAAGAGCATTTTCATAAATCATGTGGAGGAGGTGTTGTGTATTACCTTAATTTTGAACATATTATGGAATATTGGCTTGGTTGGAATCTCCCTCAAACATAACATATGATTTAAAAAAATGTGAGAAAAGAAACAAAATTGCATAAAAGTTTTACTTATTTTTTCTTGTGTTATTTTTCATATGCTAATGTCTTACGGGGTTTCCTTCACAACATGTCATGCAATTTCTAGTTATAAATTATTCAATTATTAAAATTTATATTAGATATCATTTTTTGGATTCAACTGCATTATGTAAGTCATTCATCTATGACCGTTTCCATGAGAGGTAGTCATAACTGACTAATTTCTCATGACTTTTGAATAGTCCACTTAGCACTCATTGCATTGAGTGATGCTCACATCGGTGAAGAAGTGGGATTGAAACTAATGAAATGAATCACATAGCGGCAATCCTCACTTCTGGGGCTTGCACCTAGTAACCAGGACTTCCCAGGAGGTCACCCATCCCAGAACTCCTCTGGCTCAAGTGCACTTAACTATGGGGTTTATTCCACAATCAAGCCCACTTACCTTGCTACCCAATTTGAAAAACCTTAGCAAGTATCGTGCCTCATGAACCAATCAAGAAGAGCTCCCTTTACTCTTTGTATTTTAAGTATGAGGGGTTTCAACAGTGCATTATATTCGATATCTTTTTTTGGATTCAACTGTGTTAAGTAAGTCATTCATTTATGACCATTTCCATGAGACGTAGTCATAACTGACTAATTTCTCATTATTTTTGAATAGTCCACTTAGCACTCATTGCATCGGGTGATGGTCACAGGGGTGAAGAAGTGGTATTTAAACTAGTGAAATTAATCAATAGCGAGAATCCTCACTTCCAGGGCTTGCACTCAGTAACTAGGACTTCCCAGAAGGTCACCCATCCCAAAACTCCTTTGGTTCAAGCGTGCTTAACTGTGGAGTTTTTCCCACAATCAAGCCCACTTAGCTTGCTACCCAATTTGCAAAACCTTAGCAAGTATGTGCCTCATGAACCATTAAAAAAGAGCTTCCTTTACTCTTTGTATTTTAAGTATGAGGGGTTTGAACATTGAATATTAGATATCATTTTTGGGATTCAACTGGGTTAAGTAAGTCATTTATCTATGACCATTTCCATGAGAGGTAGTTGTAATTGACTAATTTCTCATGATTTTTGAATAGTCCACTTAGAACTCATTGCATCGGTGATGCTCACAAGGGTGAAGAGGTGGGATTGAAAGTAGTGAAATGAATCACATAGCATAAATCATCACTTCTAGGACTTCCTGGGAGGTCACCTATCCCAAAATTCCTCTCGTTCAAGCACGCTTAACCGTGGAGTTTTCCCCACAACCAAGCCCACTTAACTTGCTACCCCATTTGCAAAACCTCAACAAGTATTATACCTCATGAATGGTTCATGAGGCACAATACTTGCTAAGATTTTGCAAATGAGGTAGCAAGCTAAGTCTGCTTGATTGCGAGAGAAAATTCACAGTTAAACACACTTGAACCAACACTTAAGCCAAAAATCTAATATAATGCACAATGAAAACCTCTCAATCTTAAAAAAATTATATTATAAAAATATCTCAATTAATATATTATATATATATTAATAATTTAATTTATATAACTTCACTATCTATATATATATTCCATCCATGTTCTCGTATCTTTAAATAAACATAATTCATGTGCTCCTATGTTTGAAATCCTTATATTTTTTTAAAGTGACATTAAAAAAATTGCCAAACAAACATAATCGGTGTCCTCATGAATGGAACTCCTTTTTTTTTAGTTATATTTATTGGAAGAAATACTTTAAACTCCTTGATACATTTCCTCCGTAGAATATGTCTTAAGTGCGTGGTTTTTATTATAATAAAATATAGTACTTCATATAATTTAAGAATTTATAAAATTAATAAACGCTTTGAAAAATAATTTTTATCATAAAAAGTAATCTATATAACTATAATTTAAATATTTCATTGTATTTTTTATTTATTTACGATACTATTATATTTATAATTGTATTTTTTTTTCTAATACTATAGCATGGTGATTATGATTCTTTTAGCCCATTAATTAGAGTATGTGAACTTTTTAATAATAGAAAAGTAATTTCTATAAATATAATTCAAATATTTAATTGTATTTTTTAATTTTGTGGTACTTTGCTATAATGAAAATGTAATTTATATAAATATAATTCAAATATTTTATTGTTATTTTTTTAATTTTATGGTACTATATTATAGTAATTATGATTTTTTACTTAATTAATTATTTATTAGAATATATGATTTTCATTTGTTTTGGTTGTGATAATAAATTAAATATAATTGGTTTGAGAAATATTTTCCAACTAAATACATTTTAAATTAATGTGATATATATATATATATATATATATATATATATATATATATATATATATATATAAACCAAATATTAATGTCACGGTTCCAAAATTTAGGTGATCCAAAGAGTATGATTTATTCTCCTCTTAATTTAACTTTATATTTTAAGCAAATAATCAAGTTTATATAATAATTAACCAAATATTAATGTCACGGTTCCAAAATTTAGGTGATCCAAAGAGTATGATTTATTCTCCTCTTAATTTAACTTTATATTTTAAGAAAAGAATCAAGTTTCTTAATTAATAAAATTGTAATTAAAATTATTTAAGTAATACTAATATAATTTTCAAATTATGAGTTATTAAATTTTACGTTCTCAGTCATACAGGCTGATAGTAAGGTAACTCTCAGAAAACTGAAATACCCTCGATTATAATTTGATTTACGTTCAAAACAACAAGTTAAAATTTTTTAAAACAACCGTAATAGATTTTTACCGCGCACTATATAGATATTTGCACTTCATATATATATTGATATTTACGAGAAACGGAAACTTAGAGATAGGCTATCCTACTATCCACGCTTCTTACGCCATTATTTGTCGAGGGTTTCTACACCCAAACGTTCTCTTTCCACATATTACAATGAAATGAAATCCTAATTGAGGTGGGCAATGGATTCAAGCCGTGGTGTTGGAATAGCCCGGAGTTCATGAGCCTTGGGCAACGTGAGTCCATTAAATCTTTCAGTCATATCCAGCTCTTGATTTTCCCCATTCATGGCATCCAAGGGAAGCCTCCAGTTGAAGCAGTGAAGGAGTTGAGCCACCCCAAGCTCCAGAGCAAGCATTCCCAACTGCT
This sequence comes from Pinus albicaulis, assembly GCA_034641835.2. NCBI lineage: Eukaryota > Viridiplantae > Streptophyta > Pinopsida > Pinales > Pinaceae > Pinus > Pinus albicaulis. Next base: position 211,047,030 of record CM076583.1, on the reverse strand, counting down.
CTCCCGGGCATCTTCTCCTGCCTGCTCCGAAGGCGAGCCACCCAAGGTTTTGATCTCCATTTGCATCTATCTCCGACCCAACTCTTTCCATGAATCTTTCTGGCTTGAAAGTTTCAGCGTCTTCCCATGACTTTGGGTCCCTCCCAATCGCCCAAAGATTGACGATAACGCAAGTATTCTGGGGGATTTGATAGTCCAATATATTGCAGGACTCAGCAGATAAACGGCGGTACAAGAAAGGCCCGCCTGGATGGAGTCGAAGCGTTTCCTTCACCATAGCTTGTAAATAGACGAGCTGAGGCAGATCAGATTCGCATACCATGCGACCCAATCCAACAACGCGTTCCAGCTCCTCCTGAACCTTCTTCATCACTGCCGGGTTTCTCAGCGCTTCCGTCATTGCCCACTCTATCATTGTAGGCGCCGTCTCCAAGCCACCGAGCAATATATCCTGCCAACATCAACATCACAGAATTAAATTATATTAAAAAGCTTTCTAAATCTATAATATCCATCCATGTGTGTCAATTTTAACTTACAAAAAGGATTCCTTTTACACCATCTCGTGAAATTTGGAGCTTCCTATCTTTATCAGCAGAGGCTGCAAGTAAGGCATCCACAAGATCATGCGTCATGTTGCTCCGATTCTGGGCAGCATGTTCCTCTAATACTTTCTCTAACAACTGGTCTTGTGTTGTACGTAGCTTCTTCATCCGACGGTTGAGACCTTGCAAATCCATCCAGTTCAAGTAAGGTATGTATTCTCCAATATTAAATGAACCGAGTAACAGTAAACTTTCCTTGACCAATGAACTGAAAGCTCTTGATTCTTGGTCCGAATATCTTTTACTGAAGGCCATCCTGCAAACTATAGCAGTTGCAAGGGATGACGTAGTTTGGTTGATGTTTAAAGGACAGAAGCCTTTGTGGGCATCTGAATCAATAATAGAACGAATCATAGCAGAGACTTCATCTTCTCTAATAAAGCGGAAGTAATCTAAGCGCCTGGAGCTCAGCAACTCCAAAGCGCAGAGCTTACGCATTTGCGTCCAGTAAGCCCTATGCGGAGAAAAGATGATGTCCGCGCAATTAAATGACAAATGTTTTGCAGCTGCCGACGGACCTTTGTCTGCGAAAACCAGATCATGGGTTTTGAGAAACTCCCTGGCCATCTCTGGAGAGGAGACGACTAAAGTGAGGGCGGAGCCTAGGCGCAAAGACATGAGAGGTCCATGTTCCACAGAGAGAGCAGCCAGCGCTCGGTGGGGAAGCTTTCCCAGCATGTGAAGGTTGCCGATAATGGGCAACGGGAAAGGTCCCGGTGGTAGCCTCCCCTCTCTTCCCCTCGACAAGAATCTCCATGCTGCTAACAATACGACAAAAAGAAGAGCAGTGGTGAGTTTAACATAAAACTCCAAGTTCTCTGAATCTTGCCACTGCCGAATTCCCCACTCTGTCGTCATTCTTTTGTTTCAGCAAGGCACCCACGGTAGAATTACCTACCCCAAACGCAAACTTTATAACAACGTCAAGCTTTTAAAAGATGCCATATCAAAACGATGATTTTACGCATTTACATCCAACTACGACTTTCTGTCCATCGACGTGGACTTTATATCCATCTAGACTTTTACTCCACCAACGAAAACTGAATTAGGACGTTTAATCAAGACAGATGCGCTAGATGGTGGTTGGAACTAGTTTAGTTTGGAATTAGATTCTCCCACCGAAAATTTAAAATTTTGAATAAATTCAAAGTTAAAGAGTACAAAGAAAAAATGTTTCTATAATTTTTTATTTTTTATTTTTTATTATGGATTAGTACAATTATATAAACTATCAAAAACATTTTATATTATTCATTTTTAAAAATCATAAAAATTATTTAAATTATTATTATTATTATTATTATTAAAATTAATATATAAAAATTCCATACAACATATATTGTATTGGGTATGTGGTATTGATAAGCTATGACATTGGACTATAGTATCGTAAACAAAATTACCTAAGCAATACAAGATCGATAATGAGATAAGTATTTTTATATTTCTCATTAATTGCTACCTTTTGATCTTTATCAACAATTTAATTTACACACACACACACATATATATCCACTTCATCATATAGATTCTTAGTGTGTAAATAAGCTTTGTTACAATACTATTGCTTATCAATACCACATACCCAAAAAAACCTTAATTCATTTCATATATATATATATATATATATATTAAAATTAATTAATTTAATTAAAAAGAAGATAAGACATAACTACTTTGGACATAAATCTCAAACTTTGATTTTTGATTACTATTAAGAGCTTTCTAGAATATTTCTCTCATTGCAAAATCCCTACCGTCCACCTAATAACTCATCTAATAATTATTGATAATTGAAGTAGCCCAACTATTTTGGTAATTATTTATAATTAAAATAGTCATCCATAAAAAATAAAGGGCTAATAAATGCCTATAGGCATTAATCCATGATAAAGATTAGCTAATAAAAAAAATTAATATATGAGTCAAGTGTGTATACACACACATAGTCTAACTAATAGAAAAAACCACCCATTTCTGATTTTTTTTTCTTATCAATTTTGTCCAAATTCATGTAAATATTTTTAACTATGAGTTTCCCTCCCACTTAACCATGGAGATTCTTAATCTATCAATAGGCTTTGTTACAATACCATGAAAAAATTTCAAGTCTTATCAATATCATATGCTCAAAAAACCCACAATTCATTTCATATGTGAGTTGTTAATATGACATTTTTTATTAATCAATTAAATTAATAACTTCTTTTGATATGACTTCAAGAGGTTAAATTCCTACCATCTACCAAATAATTATTGATAACTAAATTAAAATTCTAGAGACCTTAGTCTGAAATAGACAGTTATTCCCATAATTAAAATTCTTAAAAATCTACTTGAAAATTCCTACCATCTACCAAATGATTATTGATAACTAAATTAAAATTCTAAAGACCTTAGTCCAAAATAGACACTTTATTCACACAATTAAAATTCTTAAAGATCTATTCCAAAATATGAATGTCCACAGACATAACAAGTTGGATTAAAAGTTCATAAACTAGAGTAATCATATAAATTAAAAGGCCCGCAAATCTCGATAGACATCAATTGATAATAATCATCAACACTTAATACATGACACATCTCAATCTACTATAATTCAAAACATCATTAAAAGTACTTAAATTATAAATTTATTTTCAATCATTAATATCATTAATAAATAATTAAAGAAATTAATATATAAGTTAAATACATACACATTTTAAAAAACATGGGACAATATTCTTTATCATGGAGATCTTAATCACTAAATAAGATTTCTTCCAATACTATGAGCCAATACTATGACGTAGAAATACCACAAACTCACAAAATTATATCTCACTTTATATTTTACATGTTGATATGATATTTTTTTTAATTAATCAATTTAATTAAAAAGAAAAAAACATAACTAATTTATATAAATATTATTAGTACTAAATAACTACAAACATACTACTAAATAATAATTTAGGAAAAAATAACGTGCTTCAAAGATTTAACACAATTACTGTTATTTTAGTTTTTTTCCGAAGGAAAAATAGTAATCAGAGAAAATGAAAATTACAAGCCATTAAAACACATTTAAAATACTGTTGACTTGAGTCTTAAATTCCTCAAAGTTGTTATATGACGAAGCTGAACCATCTTCAAGATGGAAACTCCCCAAGATCCAAGCCTCTGAAGTTTATTCTGATGTGTATGCCTTTAACCTTAGAGCAGCCACTAGAATCTCTATTAAAGAGTCAATCAGCTCCATCCAAGAAAACTCTGATTGTGTACAGTCTATTCCCCTTCTAGATCTAAAACAGCTTCAAGCAGAAGCTAGAAAGTTAGATACGAAGCATCTACACTTGGGTTGCATAAGAGTAGGAATCAGTGCCCTCACTCATCAAGGGCTGGACACATATGTCCTAGCTACTGTGCAAGATCTCACGCACAATAAATACACTGATTCAACAATTGGAGGAATAGTTGCACCATTGTCTAATGGCCCAGTTTGGTATGATTGTTACCCAATCTTCCCGATTTATGTCTTTGATGAGACTATAGCTGACATCTTGCAGCTACATATCCAAACATTGAGGTTTGATATGAAGAAGAAAAGAAATAACATAGCCATTCAGACCAGCTGTTGTTTCCGCCATACAAACACCCTATATCCTGCAGTGCTCCATGCACCCTGCAGAGAATCCAAAACAAGCGTTGTTGTTCTGACTGATTCCAAAAATCAGAAAGTCGAACATCAAGCTATTAAATGGGAAGATCTGAACTTCCCTGAGCATTGGGTTGTCCCAAATCCCAAGCCTATCTCTACCAGAGCCATCACTTCTGCAAACATCAGTGAAAATCAATCCTCAGCTACTCTGTCATTCCCCAGAAGGTCAACCATAGACAGACATCGGATTGAAGAAGGTTGTCAGAAGTCTCCCATGTACAGACACCCAGATCTTGTAGATACTGCCAGTTCCAGTATTGTTTCTTGTTACTGTAAACATATTTCATTGTTTGAGTTTGCACAGCTGATTAATTTTAATTCTATTGAAGTTTCATGCCCTGAATGCAAAATCCTGGTAAACCTCAGCAGTCTTGCTTACCTGGTTATTCATGAGAACCATAATCCAAGGATAGGAGAAGCCCCTGCTTCTACCTCTGTAAATCCATGTCCAAATCCTAAGTGTTTTGACATCCCGTTCCAACATGAGTCAGATCATGTCCTTATGATCCATGAATTACCAAGTTTTGAAAATGAAGACCCCAGGTTGAAAGAAATGTTTGATAAAATGAGACCAGCCAATATACCCAGATATGGTCTAGGTTTTCTTGAGCAAATGAATCATTTGATTCCTGAATTTAGATTTAAAGATCTACCATCTGATATCAATAAATCTTCAATCAATGAGATGCATAAGTTCTTCACACTTATGGATGGATGTAAGAATCATCAGGTTGATACCCAGTGGATGAAACAGATGATAAACTGGGATCTTTATACACATCTTGAGGTAGATTCTTTTGGCCTCACACACACATGTGAAGAAAAGATCAGACTATCTAAATAATGGAAGGTATACATGGATAGAACTAACAGTTGGATTTCATTCTATTCATGGAAGAAATTAAAACAGTCTGAAAATGTTTTGATGACTGACTCTTCATCATCCACACAAAATTCTTGGTCTACACTTGATGGTAATAGAATTGAGACATCTACTACATTTCCTCCTTTCAAAGGTATTGTGCTAGTTGAAGCACAGAGCACAGCCAAAGCCATTCCTTTAGTTTTAAAAGATGACAATGCATTTGGAATTGATGGAAGGATCCAAAAGGCCAGTGAACAGTTGAATTGGACCAATACAGCCATTATTGTTCTAGAAAGGAATGTTGCAAAAAAAAAATTTGTAAAGGAAAAATTGGATCAAGTCCAGGTCTCAATAAATGATGTAAATACTTATTTGAATTCTGTACAGTATTCAATTCTTCATTAGTTAAAGCCTATACTAAATAATCCTTAACAAGGATTGTAGATGTTGAAAATAAGATTGTTTCTGAAGCTAGTTCCACCAGAGGTCTCATTTCTGATTTGTCTAAGAAGTTTGAAAAGCTCAATCCCTCTTTGTCAGAAAAATCAGTTCCACCTTCACATCTTCATGCAAGAAAGAGTGTTCATATTCAAAACCCTATCAAGCCAGTTGACATATTCCCTCACCTCTTTCCTAAAGAAGTTGGACAACCCTCTACAAAACCTTCAGAAGAACCATCAGAGAAAATCACCATTGCTAGTTTATTTAAAGAGGCAGTGTCTGACACACAAGTCCTCCCTGTTTATGAGCCACTTGAGAGTCAGTTTATTAGGTATTCACCTCCAGACCTAAATGGAATGGGTAAATTTCCAGCAGCTCATTTGTTCTATCCCAATAGTCATAAAGAATGGAACATTGACAATCTTACTATGGGACAGATCAGACAGATGATCGACCAGATGATGGTCGAATACAAGTTGAGGTGTGTTAGAAGTAAAATAGAAGTTGAAGCATGTAAAACCATCATACAATGCTTCACTGGCACTTTAGTGAGATGGTGGGAGTTAGAGTCATCTCATCATTTACCACTGGTGTTACTTTCAATCACGTGAATTAAATTAATTAATGTACCCTGATAATAATATATATTGGACAAACTTGCTCATAAAATCTCTCTCCATCATTTTATTTTGTAATGTTTTGTTGTTGATGAAATAGAAGCATTTTTATGCCATCTCTCTCCATCATTTCTCTGTGTTAAAAGAGGAGAATTTTTACTCTCCCTATGTGTTTGGAATATTCAGAAATTCCAACAGATTGTAGAGGCTTAGTGAACTCTTTCTAGTTTTATTAGAAAATATTAAACATTATAAAGTAAATTAATCATTTGTTTATTAAATAAAATAATATTTACTAAAATCAGGTTGATTACCTAATAATAATCCTCATATAGCAATTTAATGATTTAATCACTACCTTTGTTTGATATTCAATGAAAAGAAATTTTGTTTATTAGATAAAAATAAAATAATATTCCACAGACCAAATATTATACACTATACAATAAATTAATTATTCACTTACTATCACATATATTCACTTACTATTTTTATGTGATGTTCAATCAAATCTTGATAAAAATAAACTAATTATTCACATACTATTTTTATGTCATGTTCGATCAAATTTTATTAAAAATAAACTAATATTCAATACAATATATCATCATGAACAAATATTCAGCACCATACAATTAATGAATGAGTCACTCACTATCACTATCTTTACTTGATATTCAATGAAATCTGGATAAAAGGATAATAATAATACGCAAAATATTAAACTCCATATAAATCTTCACTCATTATCACTATCTTTATTTCATATTCAATGAAATCCTAATAAACATATAATAATATTCAATAAAGAAATATGCAAAATATTTGAAAAATACTAAATACCATATAAATCAACAATGATTTTAGTCTATAAAATTTTATGAAAATATAGTTTGTAAATATTTTTTGATATTGTGGAAAATTTAGATTTTTTTTCATCAATCTTATGAATTAAATGAAAATATAGTACATATAGAAATAATTTACAAGTTTCAAACAGATCCAGTTATACGTGACTTTATTATTTTGTTTTTTGGAGTTGTGTAAAGACGCAACAGAATTGTTTTGATGGCAATTTTTTTTTGGTTAGAATTAGGTAAAAGAAAATTCAAAAAATCAAGTAGTTGGAGTGTTTGGATTGCATTTATGGTACTAATAGATTCGACACCATCAAAAACTTTTTAGGCATCCAAAACACTGAAATTTAATAACTTTAACCCAAATTTTTAAAAATCTTTAACGAAACTTTTCATTATCATACCAAAATCTCTAAATTATTATGTAATTTTTTTTAGACTAAACTATTCTATTGAATCCGTAGATAACTCCCTAAAGCGATATTTCCTTTTGTACTTCTCTGCAGTTGAGCAGTAGGATTTTATGCAGAACATGAGGATCAAATTATATGTCTGGAATCGATATGTAAGAGGATGCTCCTGATGTTAGCAGAAATATATTGGCCCTTCACTGAAAGTCAGTGGGAAAGTAAAAAATTATCGTGCAGTTAAATCTAGAAGGTGATCGAATTCAGATTATAACCTCACATTTTGCAAACATATGTCATTCCTCCAACATGACCGTCTTTTTAGGTAAATTTTAGATGGAGTTAAATCTAGAAGGTGATCGAATTTCAGATTATAACCTCACATTTTGCAAACATATGTCATTCCTCCAACATGACTGTCTTTTTAGGTAAATTTTAGATGGCCGGTCAGGGAAAGGAGTAATGGGAATCAGAGCATTTGGACTCTAGTACACCCACGTGACATGTTTCTTAGATGGTCGGTCAGGGAAAGGAGTAACGGGCATCAGAGCATTTGGACTCTAGTAGACCCACGTGACATGTTTTCAGATGGGCATCACAGTAAATTTTAGATGGTCGGTCAGGAAAAGGAGTAATGGGCATCAGAGCATCTGGACTCTAGTACACCCACGTGACATGTTTTTTTGGTTGTTACCTCGACGACACACAAGTCACACTCTTTTTTTAAATATAATGTTGATAAATTCCTTTTTATGTTTTTTTCAATATATATTATTTTCAGCCAATAAGCACATTACTTATGTTATTTTCATCAAATAATCACATTACAGGTTGATAATTATTTAGTTGCTTACATAAATTTAATTTAATTATAATAATTTTTAGAATTGGGTTAATTATTAAACTTTTATTTATTTTTTTAAATAAATTAAATTTAATTACAATAACTTTTAGAATTTGGTTAAATATTAAACATTTGAAAAGAATATTAGAATACAAAATTTAAATATTAAATTGAATATTTTGGAAATTAAAAAAAAAAAAAAAAAAATATATATATATATATATATATATATATATATATATATATATATATATATATTAATTAGAGATATATAAAAAATGATTGTTTTATGTGGATAGAATATTAAAATTATTTTAAATAGAATATGAAAATTATTTTAAATAGAATGTTAATTTATTTAAAAAATATATATTGTTATTATTTTTCTCCTCGTAAGTATCATCAAATTTTTATATATAACTAGCTAATATAATTTGAATGAAAAAGTCTATTAACCATTAATTATGTATACCATCAAGATTTTATAAAAAACAATATAATAATCAGTTTATTATTATTTCTTATGTTTGTTTTTTTATATAATTTTGTATTACATTTTCTTTCATTTTAATAAATATATATGATATATCTTTTATAACTATTTTTTTAAAGTTTATTTTGTTTATTTTGATATAAAATTTTATTTATAAAATGTATTTATTTATTTATTTACTTTAAATTCAAGAAATATTAATATAAGGTAATATGAAAAAATTATTATAATTGCATATCAAGTAAAAGAAATAAATAACAAAATATAATATTCCATTTATTAAAATATAATAATTTTTTTTGTTGTAATATTGTAATATATTTTTACTAATAAAATTATAAATAATATTTTTTATACACAATTAATAACATTCACGTCACATTATAATAATGATAATCCATATTATTAATAATCGTAATATTTCAAAAGCAACTTACGGAGATCAATTTAGGGGTTTATAGCTATGATAAGTAGTGGCTAATGTTTATGCAGTTTTCCAATCCATGTCTAATTTCAGAGATCTAAAGAAGAATTTTTTTCGGAAACACCAACTTAGTATATAATTTGGTTTTTTTGTGATATTATAATATTTTTTTATTAATAAATTTACAAATAATATTTCCTATACAAAATTAAGAAAAATCATTTCACATTAAAATAATGATAATTCATATTATTAATAACCATGATATTACAAAAGCAACTTTTAACAAAAGTTATGAAAAGCAAAGTAGGAGATTATAGCTGTGATAAGTAGTGGCTAAGGTTTTTGTAGTTTTTTGATACATGTTCAATTCTAGAGATTCAAAGAATAAATTCATTTTGGGAACGACAACTTAAGCCTCTGCTTCTTGTAATTCCGTATTGAAAGCTGTATCTTCTCTCCTAGTTCTTCAGGAAGCTTCGAACCTGTCCCATGCACCAATATGAGCACAAAAAAAAATTAGTTACCCACTTTCGGAATTAAGAATTACCATACACACATATGGTCTTTATAAATATTAACATAGTTCAATGTTGAATTTCCACGTCTATATCTTTATAACTTTACATAAATGGTAATAATCATTCTATTATTATTTGGCTTGGATTGCATTTGATACTCGTATTATTATCTAAGTTTGATTCACTATTATGGTTGATTGTATACGTGGAAATTTTATGCCACATGTCAACATTATATATACTTCTTTTATTGCTGCAATAAAATATCACTGACTACCTCTGTTAACTTCGCTGGCATCTTTGACTAAATTTAAGAACCGGGTACTGGGTATTAATTCGAGCGTACAGCTGGGAGATTTCGTTGTAAACTGGTGCGCTTATCCTTCTACCTAGTGTGATCTCTATCGTGCGTTGTCGACCCAATCTACGACAGAGATTTGGGTGGGAGTCATCTTGGATTCTCTGCCAAAACCCTAGTTCTGTTTGGCATATGGCTTGTATACTTCCAACCTATGAAGAATTTTCATTTTTATTTGAGGGTTTCACTCCACATACCTGTCGGCTTCGTTGAGAGAGACAAGGCTCCGCCTTGCTTATTCTTTCACAAACAACTGAAGTGTTTGTGTTCTTTGATTAAAATTCCTCGGTGATTTTAATTTTTTATGAAGCCCGATGACTTTCTATCAGTAGTGCACCAGAGTGCACCAGAGCTATTTGTTCGATTAAGCACACTAGAAAGGAAAAAAAAAAACATTTGCTAAAACCTCCAGTCCCCAATTTTTTTTAGTTGTGATGAATTTTCATTTTAAGCTCCACTAGAACATTTGTTCCCATAAATGGATGTTTTAGTGTTGGGAAAAATATTGAGAGGGGGGTGAGCGAGGGGGTGTGGGGGGGTGGTGAATCAATATTTACAAGAATCACAAACTTTTACTTTTCTTTTACTGATTTCTATACACAACTTTGATTAGCCCAACTAGTGTCTGTACACGACTATCCTAAAGAAAACTTGCATATATCGAAATATCTTACTATGTAAATAAATATTCAGAAACATTACTTAGCCCAATTCATGAGTTATGCATCAGATAGGTAAGCAATAAACATGTACAGTAATAACATAATAAATCATCATACAAGGGTATAAAACATGAACACCAAGATTTATGGCGGAAACCCGGGCCAGGAGAAAACCACCGTTGATGTCATCTTTGTCTTCAATATTTATTATATAGAAAAATTCTTAGAATGTTGCACTGATGCAGTCTCATATCAGTATGTAGGAAACCACTTTCTGAAGGCTGCAACCTTCTCTCGTTCTCTAGCTACTATTGGAAGGGAGCTCCAACCCCCTGATCTCATTTACCAGCCACTACTGGAAGGGAGCTGCAACCCCCTGAACAAAACACCGGCTTCTACTGGCATGATGCTTCTACTTCCATAGTGAAGGCTTCAACCCTCAGACCGACTGTAGACCACGTTTCATTAATTTTCACATTGGATCCAACAGCTTCAACACAACACACTTTGTATATCAACACCGATAGCCACAACCCAATCTTTAAACAGAACAGTCAAATCACTGTAACCAGATCACATCAATAAAGTCAAACTTCTGATCTAACAAGCAGAATCAATTTCAACCCTGATCATTCATACAATCAAATGCATGTGCTACTTCACTTACTGTAACCTACATATATACATGCTTTCATGCACACCAACCTACATATAGATCTTTGTATACTAAATTTTAAGAATCTAATTAGACTCAGAACATACCTGAGGTATTCATGCATACTTTGTCATATTTACAGAATCCTTATTTAGTCAGCAACATCTATCAAATTCAATCACTGAGTCACTAATCATATTTATACATAATCAACTAGCAGTATAAAAAATATTCAAATAATCTAGATATACATGAAGGCCTCATTGATGCACAACAGAAATATAGCAGAAATTATCAGACATTCTCTTCGGCAATCTTCAAAAGAACCCTAACTTCCATACGTGCTTTTGCAGAAACAAACCCGCACGTATACATGCTTTCACCATGACGAATCGGTGTATAGATCCGTAAATATTCAAGACCACGTAAAGTTTCAGATCAACAGACTTACTCAAATCATACCCTTCACTTCACCAAACATGCGCTAGATCATAGATCTATAAATCTCACAAAACGATGAAGCAAATACATATTCATTTTAGGTCTAGAGATCCTGATCCATCATTGTATTCATAGGTGCATCATTATTTCAGATCTATTGACAAAATGTAACTCATTCCATGCATATATACTTTAGAATGAAGTATTCAATCAAAAACCCATACACTTGCACCCATTACACTATGATATTATTCTCCTTATATAGTTTGAGCATTTCCCAATACCATGAGCCAAAACCACACAAGTGCCAATGGTATTCTTGGACGGAATCAAATAGATGGCACAACGCTCAATACCATGAGCTAAAACCATGGTAAGGACCCCTAGTATCATAAACTGAGTGTGTAAGTACATGCACGACTTGGCTTCTTTGTACCCACATGTATACGTGACTTCTCTGCATCAAAACTACATATACACTAATTCAAAATGTATACGCGGGTTGCCTTAATCAAACTTGCATATACATTCTGAAGCATTACCTTTATCATTTCCTTGTCACTGACTGGAATTATTTTTTCTGTCACACCTGAACTGACCTGTAGATATATGATTTTTACATCTTTAACCAATAGTTTTCTATCAAAAGGCAACTCATCAAGTAGGTTTCCATCAAGGACAACATATAAAAATAACATATCAACACATTACATCATAGTGCAAACATTTACAGAATGTTTTTTTGACATTTTTTTCCAATTTAATAATACTAAAAATCTCTGTTATAAACTACGCTAGAAATTATTTTCCTTGTAGTGTAGAGCATATCTTTTTGTTCATTGTAGTTTCCATGTGAATGTAGTTTGTTGTTCTCTATTTTTTATTTTATTTGTTTCATGAATAAATAGAATATATAGATAACTAAAAAAATTGGAATCTAAAGAAATTTAACCTTCATGGTGTGGATTTCAATTTAATTTTATAATATCAATTATTATGATCTATCTAGAAGAATATCCATCGTAATTTAAAAATAATATCTCCTTCATGTAAATTTAAATTCTAGAGTCTAACAGTTGGAAAGAGCCTTGAAAGAAGCCACAATTGATAACCACAAAGCAACAGAAGACATTTTTTTATGACATAGAGCATCTAATGAAGGCATTTATGACTAATCCACCCTTTAAGGAAGAGACACCATATGGACACAAACCCAATGTGATTAAAGTTCAAGAGGATGACACAACAATAATTGAACTAATTAATCTCTCTAGGATGAGAATAGTAGAATAATTTATTGGGTTGTAACCTTACAAGACGAAAGGTAGAGAAACAATAGGTTGGAAAAAGCATGCGGCTCGACTTTATGGTGTCATGCAAGGGTATGATGAGCACAAAATGAGAGAAGAACCAATACAAAGGCATGATAGTGTAACAAGATACTCAAGAGAACAATTAATGGACAAAATAGCTGAGCACTTGAGACTTACTAACCACAAAGGCATTAGGGGAATTTTGAGGTCTAAAATAGGCCTCCTAAGAAAATTATAAAATAATAGTGGAAATAATAAAATAATATTGGATTACATCATCAAATGTTAGAGGGAAAAGGGAAAAAACTACGTTTCAACTCATATTTTTAACTTATATCCCTATCTGTTTACTCAAATTTCAAGTGGGAGCACTCATTGGATGCAGAATTTGATTCGTCATCCAATGAGTACCCACGTTTCATACTTTTGATGGACCCTCCTACACAAAAAATTATAAATACATAAAAACATGTGATTGCAATAAGTTTTTCAAATATTTATGATTATTCGTGTAGAAGGGTCCCTCGAAAGTATGAAACATGGATACTCCTTGGATGAGGAATTAAATTTTGTATCCAACGAGTACTCGTGCTTGAAATTTGAGTAAAACCTTAGGGAAATAAGTTGAAAATACAAGTTTAAAAATAGTTTTATTATTTTATTATTTTTTTTATCTTTTTACTTTTTAATCCCAAAAATGGTGAATCATCCCCCATGGTTGACATCATCAAATTGAATCCTACTGGCTCTTATAAATTTTATTTTAGTTGTAAATGTTTCTTAGGAGGCCCATTTTAGACCTCAAAAGTACTCTAATGCATTTACTTGATCATAGATGGAGGCTAAAGAGTCACAAGCCATAGTAGAACATTTTATACATGTATCTTTCCATATAATTGGTGGCTATTTGGTCTAATTTACTTATGCATACCATTATGCATGGTTGATACACAATAAGAATACCTCTACAATAGTAAAGACCCATGATGATGTTGTACAATTTGTTAGAATAAGCAAGGATTTGATGGAGGGAGAGATGTTGGGAGGCCTTTCAGGCCCTTGTAATAGTCATCATACATTATACATTAGACGTTAAATATTCATGTTAATGTATATATAATAGAGGACAAATGTAGAAAGGAAAATCATTGAATGATTAGTTGGGTTGGATACAACCATATCATCCATCTCATTATTGTATCAATACTCATAAGGATGGAATTATAGGTTCGTTGGTCAACCTTACCATAACTATCTCTTGTTTCTTGAGTTATATTTGTGTTCTCACTGTACTTCCCCTAATGTACCTTTTTTCCATCAATTCCCATGTAATATAGAAGACTAAATTAGTACTCTTATTTCATAATTGAGAAAAAAATCGCAGTACAAAGCCCTGACATTATGGTTAGGTTTTTCGCATATCAAGTTTTCCTAGAGTACATATTGTGTTCATATTATGGATGGTGTGTCATGAATGGTCTCATTCATTTCAAATTTTTAACCTATTCTAGTCATTTCATGTTAAAGTAACAAATATTGAGTCTACAATTTTAGACATAATTCTACATAGTGAAAAATAAAAAATAAAATATTATGAGATATTTTTTGATGAACTATTCCAATGAAATATCCATGGAAGTTTACACATCAGTCAACTACAGCCTTAGGTGCTAGAATTTTCATTGGTTTTTATTTCCTAAATTTCTATAAGTATTTATCAGGTTGGCCATCTTCTATCTATCTCATAAGTCGAGTCCTTTCTAGGGATTCATGAATTAAAAAGGAAATTTGAAATTGGAGAAAAACATATATTAATATGGGAACGAAAGAGAAGAAATTCATGACCTTAGTGTAATATCTTAAGTTAAAGGTTTGAATATTTTTTGACATCAACCTCCTTTCTGATATAAATTCTATGAAAAGTTCAAAATTTAGTGATTTTTCCTATAAAGAATGTCGAAGAATGCAAATTGAAAATATCATTGAGTAACATCTGTATTATTATTATATACATCCTGTTATTTTCTTGCCATTAAATTTCTTCACATTGTTATTTTATTTCTTCAATTTATTTCTCAATTAACTATTGAAATGCCATTCTTCATAATATTCTCTTTTATCATTTATGATACTTAGTAAAATTCATATAATAGAATCCATCTAAAGCATAATGGCGATCGGATTAATTTCATATAATAAAATTCATCTAAAGCATGATAACGATCATCTAAATCTAATAGAATAGTTAACCACTAACAATAAAATGGATTGAATCTTAAGTCCTAATGTTGATAGGGATATGATTGTTAAAATGCAAATCTTTCCTGAAATATTACCCAATAAAAAAATAAAATATTGAAAATAAAAAATGAATATTTAATTTAAGATATAATTAGAATTATGAATATTTATTATCATTTAAAAATAATTCTTATAATCTACAATTTTTAAATTTATTGCCAATTAAAATTAGTTTTCGTAGACTAATAAATATTTATTTTTTAAAATTCTAATATTCTCATGTTTTTCACACTCGTGTTCTTTTACTCTACTTTTGAATTCAACTGAAATTGGTTAAAATTTCAGGATGGTAAGAAAATATAGTAACTACATATTATTTCTTTATTAAAATTAGTGATTAAAACATTTTTAATTTCAAGATGTTAAAAAAATATACTAACTATATATATTTTTTTGATAAATGTTTTTTTGGATTAATCACATCATTAGGATTTTGGATACGATTCATGATGAAAAGGCAATCGATCTAATTGAATAAATAGTCTGGGTGCATCATCGCTCGGTATTAACTAAAGGGAACTAGCCGTTTAAAAACTAGACGTTAATGAATTGGCTAATTAATTAAATAAAAATTTATTAAAATATTAACCCACTAAATATAATATAATAAAAAAATTTGACCCAATAAATATTATAATGATAAATTTTTTATATTATGTAATATTTAACTAAATTAAAATTTTTAATTTGATTAATGAAAACTTTTAACTACAATAAAATGTCTTGTGTAATATTTAATTAAAATTATTTATTTGAATAATAAACAATAGATAAAACAATTCCTATAAAATTAAAAAAAAAAAATTTATAAAATTAAAATTTTAGAAGAATTCGTTATTAGGTGGTTTTTAAAAATAAAAAAATAAAAAATAAAATAAAAAGAAAGAGCGAGGGCAAAAATATTATGTAATAATTAATTAAAATATTAATTGATAAAAATGTAATTTTTAATATAACAAAAATTATGAATAATTTATTACTAAGATACATAGGGGATTAAACTGAAAAATCTGAGGGGAATATATAAAACATAAACATGAAGAAAATAAAAGCCAAAAAATAGGGACAAAGAAGATAAGACTCGGAAATAAACTAGAGAGAGCAGCAAAGGGGGGGAGATGAGGAAAAATAAGCAAGGGGGGAAACAAAAAAATTATCTAGAGAGAGCTGGAGTCCAGCTTTTACTCAACTTCCACCCATTATCCCTATTGAGGTTCCTAACATGTCGCTCAATCTCAATGGCTTCCCTAAGCTTCCTATGATGGAAGTGGTCAACCCTAGCGATGACTTTGGAGTCTTCAATGTAAACATGGTGACATGATTTCTCCACATGTTCTGCAAAAGTAGAGGTGCGGGATCGATTGTGCCTAATGTCTGCTTCATGCTCTTGGATTCTCTGTTTGGTGGATCGGCTTGTTTCACCAATGTAGGGTGTGCCACAGGAACACGAAATCATGTAGGCAACCTTCATGTCTTTAGGGTCGATAGGGTCCTTGACAGATCCGAGAGAATTCCTAATGGTACAAAGGGATTTGAAAGCAAAGGAGACATTATTCCTTCTGAGGACATAGGCAATCCTGTGTGTGGTTCCTTGGATAAAAGGGAGGTGAACCTTGGAACCTTTTTTTATTAAAATTAGTGATTAAAATATTTTTGTGTATAAGAATTTTCGGTGAAAATCACATGTAAGAAAATTTTGTTGACGCTTTTCGAACCAACTAGCGTGATTTGTATGAACCACATTGGCTAGTTCGAAAGGCATTGACAAAATTTTCTTACATGTGATTTTCACCAAAAATTCTTATACACAATTTATGGATAACAGAAGCCAAATTCCTAAAATATTTTTATTTTTCTTTAATTAAAATTTTACATAATATATTATAAAAAATAAAAAAAATTTATTAAAATTAAATTTTTTAATATAATAAATATTTTAATAATAAAATGAGTAAACTATTTATAAAAAAATTAGATTTACTATCTCTAAAAAATGAAGTACCTACATTACATGTTTATGTGGTTAAACATATAATTTGTAAAGAAGCTTAAATATACAAGTATCATACTTTCTTTCTGGAGTTGTTTAGGGAGGTTGAGGAATTGTTTGGACTATCAAAAGAGGCTTGAAAATTTAAAAAATCTTGTAGTGGCAGTGTTTGAATCTTGTTTTTGATGGTGGAAATGAATTCAACACCATCAAAAACAAGAAATCTTGTAATAGCAGTTTTTGAATCGTGTTTTTGATGGTGGAAATGGATTCAGCACTATCAAAAACCTCTGGGGTGCCCAAAATCTTGAAGTTTTATAGCTATAACCTAAATTTACAAAAATCCTTGCCAAATTTTATTAAAATCTAACCAAAATTTCTCAAATTTTCATGGAAAAAAAACAAGCTAGTTAAAGTAAAGCTTTATGTATTAAAGCTTACAACCATAATAACATATATATGTCATTGTTTACATA